>BSBM01000776.1:0-1200000 GCA_027924585.1 Larix kaempferi | reverse complement strand
GGCCGACCCCATCAAGGTGGTCTAATAACTCATCAAGTATAAGTTACAACACTTACAATATAATTTGCAACACATGCAAGTACAACTGACGACACTTCCAATCGGAGGAACAATACATCTCCGTTGGGGATACAATAAAGTACAAATACAATATACAAGTGAATATATTTTGAAGCTACAAATACATCAACACTCCCTCTTAACTAGTAAGGTATTCTCTAGACACAAGTCATCAATACATATAGGCACAAGTCTTCAATCCTGGAGCTGGATCATCGTTACTGGATCACAGAGCATCATCATCATCACTGCTACTGTACCCGACATCTCAATCACTGGGCTATCTCTGAATTCTTCTCATCATAGGAAGTTCTACAGAGCCATCCCTTTTTCATGCTGGATGTAGGCCCACCTCTTGTAGGTCTTCATCAACACTGGCCATACTGTGGATCCCAGGGCTAATTACGTGCGTCAAAAAAACCTCGAAAGAGCATCCTAGAACTGATTACGAGCTTACTGCTCAACCTATCATATCTCCCAGGATCTTTTACATGTTGACTGTCACAAAACCTTAAAAGAGTGTCTTGCATCCTGTAAGAACTCTAAAGAGCATCCCAGGACTGATTACAAGCTTACTGCTCAACCTATCGGATCTCTTGAACTGATTATATGTGACCCCCACACCACAAAACCTTTAAAGAGCATCTTTCAACCTGTAAGTACTCTAAAGAGCATCCCATGACTGATTACGAGCTTACTGCTCAACCTATCGGATCTCTAGGGCTGATTACATATGGTTAGGAAAAACCTTTAAAGAGCATCTTGCAACCTGTAAGTACTCTAAAGAGCATCCCAGGACTGATTACGAGCTTACTGCTCAACCTATCGGATCGCTAGGGATTATTACATGCCTCTAGTAGAAAAACCTTGAAAGAGCATCCTAGCTCAGACTATAGGATCTCCCAAGATCTTTTCTATGCTACATGCACAACCTGTCCATGGCCACGGAGTATCATCTTGATACTCATGATCATACTGATCATCATCATAATGCACATTGTCCTGATGCACATCATCATCACATGATCATCCTGATCATCATCACTGCATCGTCCTGATGCATATCATCATCGCATGATCATCCTGATCATCATCACTGCATCGTACTGATGCATATCATCACACATGACCCAACTGATCATGTAAAGCATCCACTTGATGCATATCACATGTGATCATCCTGATCAACATCATGCAGAACATCATCTAGAGCATCGTCCTAAAGCTCATCACACAACGCTTACATCCATAGCCATGGGAAGGACCCTCCTATCACCATGCTTGGAATGGATCCTGCAAATGTGTCCTATCACTTCTTCCTCGAAGTATCTTCTATCTGAAGAACACCAAGCCTCTCTCTGAAGTACTCAAACTTCACTCTGGCTAGTGGTTTGGTCAACACATTTGCAATCTTCTCATCTTTCGCAACATATAGGAGCTTCACTGCTCCTCTCTGCACCATATCCCTGATATAGTGATATTTGATCTCGATGTGCTTCGACCTATCATGGAACATCGGGTTCTCTGACAACTTCACAAAACTATGGTTCTCACAATAAATATGGGTAGCATTCAACAGGAGATCAAATAACTCAGACAGTAGCTTCCTAAGCCATACTGCCTCGCAACTAGCCAAACAAGATGCGACAGACTCTGCTTTGGCTGTACTCAGGGCTACACAGGATTGCTTCTTGCTAAACCAAGAGATCACACCTGATCCCATACTGAAGCAGCACCCCAAAGTGCTCTTCTTATCTGTAGCACTGCCTGCCCAATCTGAATCAACATAACCCTCCAAGTTAAAATTTTGATTCGCATCATACTTGAGCCCATAATCAACTGTACCTTTTAGGTACCTCAGAATATGCTTTGCAGCAATCAGGTGAACATGTCTCGGATCTGTCAGGAACTGGATCAAGGTGTTCACATCAAATCAAATATCTGGTCTCGTATTCGTCAGGTACATCAAGGACCCAATCATCTGACGATACATCGTGGCATCATCCAGATCAGATGAAGCATCACATAATAGCTTCAAGTTTGATGCCATAGGTGTGGCCATGGCCTTGTAGTCCATCATCCCGAACTGCTTCAGGATCTCTACTGCATACTTCCCTTGTCCAAGGAAGATTCCATCTGCACTCTGCCACACCTCCATACCTAGAAAGTAATGCATCATACCCAAGTCCTTCATCTCGAACTTGGTAGCAAGCTTCCTCTTCGTAAGGCAATCAACCCATCCTCACCTGTAACAAACAGGTATCCAAACATAAAAGTAGTATCACTGGATTGCCTTCCTCAACCTTGTAGTAAAGGTTGGAATCCGCTTTACTTTTGGTAAATCCCAAAATGGATAGAAAGCTGTCTATCCTACCATACCAAGTCCTAGGAGCTTGCTTCAATCCATACAAGGATTTCTTCAACCTGCACACATATGACTCCCTGTCATGTGTCTCAAAACCAAGTGGTTGCTCCACATACACTTCCTCTTCGACTACACCATTCAAGAAAGTTGTCTTGACATCTATCTGGTGTATCTTCCACTTCATCACTGCATCCAGAGCAAGTACTGTTTTGATGGAAGTGTATGTGGCTACAGGAGCAAAAGTCTCTTCATAATCTATCCCCTCTTTCTGGGAGAAGCCACGGGCCACAAACCTCGCTTTGTATTTCTCTATGCTACCATATGTAGCATGCTTGATCTTATAGATCCACTTGGAAGTCACAACAGAATTCCCTTCTCCTCTTGGGATCACATCCCAACATGATCGACCGATACTCCTAGATCATGGAATCCTTCCATTACTGCATCCCGGATCCTAGGAACTTCATATTCTTCAATATCTTCAATAGATAGTTTTCTTGAACTTTGTTGCTGGAACAAATGTTGTAGTCCTTCTTTTGTAGGTGATTGTACATGATCTTTCCTACAAGTCAAATTCAATTGCATGATTAGAAACATCTCATAGTTTTTAGAATACAATCTTACACATAAAGATATATGTCATACAATCATGCAATTATCTTAGCCAATGCTTCAATACAACATTTATCCATATCCCGTAACTTTCTAGATGCCTTCCATCTCTACCAGAACATTGTTAAGAGTGTGCACAACTCCCAACATGTTAGCAAAGAGGTTTCATTCTAGATAAGTAGCAATGGAATGTTGTACAGTACCGTAGGTCACTTACCCATTACTTGTATATTAGTAGTATCTTGTTCATTAATGTAACTTTTCTAATATGCATCTAGGAACATAAGTATGTACATGATTGGAAAACATCACTTAAGTAATCATATATGTAATAAATGACAATTTCAAATACTTATCTTTGTTTAGTTGTAGGGTGGACTCCCTCTCAATCTTTGCTTCCTTGCAGGAACTACTGGAGTGTGCTCCCTCTTGATCTTTGCTTCCTGGATTACCTGTCCTTGAACTTATATTCATCCTGGGCCACTGTGCATGATTAAGTGTGCACTAATTTCATCCTCAAGATCTCATTAGTATAATCTCAATACTATCAAAACATTATGATCCTAAATAAACTTAACATGTATGGTCATGATTATTTCACACACAGGTAATTTATCACAAGCATTAGTATTCAAGGTTTCAAGGAAGACTTCTTTTATTAATGCATAACCTTATTTGACCATAGGACTCTTCTGCTTAGTCATATCATTAATCAAAGTAAGAAACATAATATGCATAAAGCGTTGATTACTTAAACTTCTAACTTCAAGAATAATCATTATATTTCATAAAAAAATATAATATCCTAACACAAGGTAGGATTCTAACTTGATATAGGAAAAACATACCTGGTTATCATGTTTGCTAGTTATGTATAACATACCCAAACAATGTCTTCTTGTTCTCTTCAATGACCTGTGCTAGTAACCTGCATAACTCATAAGTTAACCATTGTAGAACCAAAATATACATACCTTGTAAGTAGATCTTCTATAATGGCTATGGATGAGTCTTTGTCTTCATGTCACCATGGTCATATGTTCTGGATCTAGAACTTGATTTGTCTTTCTTGATGTATCTTTCATGTTAGCAGACAACATCAACCTCATACAACACCACAGTGCATTAGTACAATCATATAACCCTAATCAATGAATGTCTTCTATCATTCACATGCATTCATACTTTTACTAGGGTGATCAGACAATTATAAGATTTAATCAATATTGTACTAACCTCAATAATATGAAGAAAAACATATCATAAACTTAATCATGAATAGATTTCAAAACATACCTGTATCTCTTCAAGTCATACCTGTCGGGATTGCTTGTAATCTTCTTATGTAAGGCCTTAGCCTCATCTCCCTCTGAAATTGGAACTTCTTCACTTATGTAGGTGTCCAATTCATTCTCTTCTAGGATTAACCCATCCACTTTGATTTGCTGAAACTAGATTTGGAGTTGGATTAGGGTTTATCAGAGAAACCCTAAAAATTCAAACTTTGAGTTTCAAACTTCTGATTGGATGAAAAGATGCGCCTTGCTAAGTTGATCAAGCTGGTATACTTCAATTTTTAAAACTGCAAAATTTGACCCCTCAAAATTGCCTTTGAAGCTTCTGGATCTTCTAGACAGGATCCCAAACTAGGGTTTGATAAATCCCAGTCATCTACCCATCCAAAAAGTTCGATCATGTGTTCTAAACTTCGATTTTTCTAAGGAGTTTCCAACCGTGGTCACATATTTCAAAAATTCCACCTTTTGCAGAAGCCCTAATTTTCCACCTTTCTGATCAAAATCCCGAACTAGAGTTTGATCAAGCCCGACCTTCTGCCCAACCCAAAAATTCAATCATTTGTTCTAAAATTAAATTTTTCTGAGGATATTCCAGCCGTGGTCACAGATTTCAAAAATTTCAACTTTTGTGGAAGCCCTAATTTTCCACCTTTCCGATCAAAATCCCGAACTAGGGTTTGATCAAGTCCGACCTTCTACCCAACCAAAAAAATCGATCTTGGTCTCGAAATTTCGATTTTGATGAGGATCATTCAGCTGTGGACTCCGATTCCAAAAATTCCAACTTTCTCCGAAGCCCTAAATTCCCGCAACAGTGACAAGCCAATAATGAAGGTGCTCAGAATCCAATTCTGTTTTGACAGAAATATGCACCTAATTGTTTCTCGTGCATCTATGAAATTACGAATCCACAGGGTCTGAAACTTTGTCCTGTGGTATCCTGACCTATCATCTTTCCAACCCCATAGGTATGATCTCAATTGGATTCTTTGAGAGAGAGTTATGCCAAGTGTCGCAATGTGACCTGTTTATGGGATAAAACAGGAGAGCGAACTTGTACGGCGTGCCACATGTCACTGGTTCAACTTCGGCCTCTGAAAAACTTACCCGAGAAACTAAAGTCCGTACTCTTATTGTCACATTTTATAGAATTTCATTTGGAGCTTCCTAGCCCAAATCGTGACCTTTTTTCCTAGGTCACCTGTTTATGGATGATATCTGGAAGAGGTAGAAACCCTAGATTGTACAGATCATAAATCACAAAGTACAATGAATCAGATTTTTTGCTTCAAACACAAGGTACATGGGGATGTTATCTATGACCTGTAGAAGTTTCAGATCCTGAACCGTCTCCAAAATGGATTTATAACGAAAGTGCCACAATGACTGGTTTTTGCTATATCAAGCCCTAGCTTCCAATTTGTCGCAAGTGCAACAAGTATCATAAATGCCATATCATGCCTTCCTTCAGGATAGCTATGATACCATGTTATTTTTTCATCATTTAATTAAATATATCTAGGATATTAACCGAAAGAACAACATGTACAACATATCAATCATAAGAGACAAGAGACAAGAGACACAAAACATTTCACCGGGGAAAACCAAGAAGGTGAAAAACCTCGTAACTTCCTCAGACATAGAATACGCATCAATCCAAGGATCACCATGATAAAACCCAAGAGATATATATCTTTAGAATCATGCTCCTCCTCCACTTGTGTGCACTCCTCATCTCTCACTAATGCGAAGTGAGTGAATAATAGAATGTGTAAAATGAGAGAGACACACTCTCTATTTATACACTACTTCACTTGTCTTTTAACTTTAACTAGGTTGGCCCAAACTTAACCACTTAACATAATTTTGACTGGAAAAACCCCCACTAGGGTGGTCTAATAACCCTTTAACCCACATGACTCATACAGGGCCCACCCCACCAAGGTGGTCTAATAACCCATCAAGTATAAGTTACGACACTTACAATATAACTTGTGACACACGCAAGTACAACTGACGACACTTCCAATCGGAGGAATAATACATCTCCATTGGAGATACAATAAAATACAAATACAATATACAAGTGAATATCTTCCGAAGTTATAAGTTGATCAGATGGAGAAGTTGGAGGAACTGCAAGGTTTGATGGTGGTAGAGATGGCAAACTGGTAGGGATAGTAAGAGGTGGAGAAGATGTTACAGTAGAAGTGATGGTTATTTCTGGAAGGTGGATATCAGGAAAAGAATCCTTTATCACTGGGTCTTCAAGTGGATCAAAGAGAACATGGGTGACTTAAGCGGTCACTGCCGGACCAATAGAAATAATGAATGGAACAGACAAGTTGGTAAGATGCAACTCATCTTCCAAGTCACTGTCATTAATATGCATCAATGCAGTCTTTGTTACTGACACTTCAGTTTTCTGCTTCTTGGTTGGAGGAGTTGAAGTTGTGGTTTTTGTTTCAATTGCAGATCTCATTAATGCTAATATCTTCTTCATTTCTTCAACTAACTTGATCAAGGCATTAATATTAACCATGGGTTGAGGTTGTTGAGGATCCTCAACTGGAGCTTTCCCTTTATCTTATTTTTGATAGGTTAAAAAAAAGGATTTTTAACCTAAGTTTTCTGTAACTCTCTCTCTATCAATTCCTTTTGAGCTCTTTCATCATCTGACAACTTAATTTTTCTGTCCTATAACACTTTCACCTTAAACTCTTGTTGGTATTGGTGAATTAAATGTTTCTCCTCCTGAGAGGTGGCTCTGTTTAACACATCTTGAAATAAATTCACACCTTCATAAATGGAATCATTAGGCACAGACTGATGCACATAAGTACTCTTGATGTGTTCCTTTGTGAAGTGATTAGCCAAGAAAGACTTAGGATCATGCATCCTTTTATGGGCCTCCCCAATATTCAAAGTTGTAATTCTTTTCCCAAGCAAAGTTGCATGAGTGGAGTTCTGAATAATTAGAGGTCTCAGGGTAAGAGGAAACTTAGGCAAACCTTTCCTCTTAGCTCCAAAGAACCGAGGAAACACACCATCAATAATAGTCTAGAACGATATCTATTCAATTACCATTCCATCAGGAACAATTGTGGGCAAGAGATGGACTATGTTGCTGCCCCAAATTCTGATGTAGGAGAAAGATTCTCCAACATACCAATCTACCATAGTGACAATCAATGCCTTAGCTTGTGCAGAAAAGGTGGGGAATCCTCCTTGAAGATATTGTAATAAATGGAACCTGGAAAATGATCACAAAGTCATAAACGAAGGGTAAAAATTTGTCCCCCCATAATGTTGAACAATAAATGTGGACATGAGGTCCTTCCCTGGTCCAATCCCATCCCATGGTAGGAAAAGGGAAAGTTGAACATAATACATCCATAACATAACTAGAAAGGAAGAATGCTGGCTTCTTAGAGGCATGAGTCTTCTTATACTTCTCAATGGTTTCCTTCAAGACAACTGACAAAATCTGTGCCCAATTGAAGGATTGACCAGTGGTGAGAACATGATGTGCTACATGTGCCCATTCTGCTTTGAAAACTGTACAATTGGGTAACCCATACAACCTGCATAACATGGCTTCCAACAAGAAAAAGGGCTCTCTAAACCAGGTAATAGGATGCAACCTATCAACTTTAGGAAAAAAAAACAATAGGTTTTTCCATTCAAGACCTAATCATTTCATCGAAATTGAACCGGATTGCAGAAGACTCTAGGAATTGCTTGGTAAGCAACTGATGAGGACTCCTAAGTGCATAAACCCTGGCAAAGACCTCAGGTCGGAAAGAAGCTAACAAAGTTTGGTTTAGGTCATTGAAAGAATGGTCCTGAGGGTTGGCATGGTCAATAATCCATTTTACCGCATCTATGTAGGGCATCAAAGATGGCCTAGCTGCAATAGCATGAATTTGGGATTTACTGATGCTTACATAATCCAATTGGTCATGTTGAATTTCAGAGAAGTCATCATTTTCAAAGATGGCATAAGTTCGTGACCATTCTAGGAAATATGTTTCGGAAACCCTTCCGTTGGCGTCAGAGAAGATTCCACTATTGGGGTCTTTGTTTTTCAATTCATTCATGGCTATTTTGGACCTAGTATTCTTCGACATGCTTGAAAATATGTCTTTTTTCTGATAAAAATAAGGAACAAAAATTTCAATTAAAACCGAAGTCAATTCCCAATTATTAAGCAGATTATTGGTATAGAACAGGGAAACTTACTTGTAAATCGGTGGAGAAAAGCAAAGCTGGTAGCAGGGTAAAATATGAAGTAAGATTCATCCACCGAAGGTGAAATTTGCAGCATGAAAATGGTAAAAAAAATAATTTCACTTTGCGTATTTTACCCCAAAATATTATTAGCGAATTTAAAACAGGACCGTAGATCTCAAGTGAATCAATGGTCAGGATTGAAATGAGGAAAAGCGAAAAGCAGAATTGTGGATGCGCTTTTTGGAAAATTTGTCATTTAAGCCTCTAGTAATCAACATTGCGGGTTGTGGGATTGCGGACGTGCACATTCAGTGTTGGGAAGTTTATTGTTTCCGCAATCCGCAAACCCGAAGTTGGAAATGCCAAGCAGGAAAATTTTGGGAAAAAATTCGATCTTTCTGCAATCCGCATTGCGGGTTGCGGGATTGTGGAATTGCGGGAATGTTTGAAAGAAATTTAGGTATCCGCAATCCGCAATATATTTGCGGGTTCAGAAAAGGCGATGCAATTTTATTTTTTAGTTTGGTTTTCACTTTCCACAATCCGCATTACGGAATGTGGAAACCAAAAATCTGATTTTTATTGATCAAACGCTTTTCGACTTCTGCAATCCGCTTTGCGTGTTGCGGAAATGCGGAAGCAAGAAATTCAAAACTAAAAAAATTGGGATGCGCGCAATCCACATTGCGGATTGCAGGATTGCAGAAACGATGTATGTCAAAGAAAAACAATGCTTTTCGCAACTCACAATATGCATAAAAACAAGAGTTATTTGCAAGTTTTATTAGATTCAAAGCATGCAAAAGTGAGAATGAAAGGCAATAATCATAGAACCATATGATAATTATGAGAGAATTCTATATTACCTCCATTAATAAGTAACTGGGGCTCCCATTTTTATAAGATAAAAATGGGATCTGTTGTGCCTACAACAAATAGCGACTAGCTAGGCGAAGTAGTTATCTCTGTAAAAAAAATAATCTTCAAAGTTCAGGAAGGAATATGTCAGTATGAGAAAGAATTTCAGTCTGTACCCTGAAAATGTATTCATAAAATACCACAAAATAAGCAGAGTTAATTCATATATAATTGATGTTTCCCGAGTCAAACCACATGCAATGATACTCAATTGAAATGTAACCTAGAAGCAAAAATGTATTCTTTGTACTAATATGTAAGCATGAGAGGGAAGTTTGTGATAAGCCTAAAGAAAAATCCTCTACTAATTCCAGATCACCAGATCATTAATCATCTTGAGTTATTAATCATTTATCCATGACGTATTTACTAATTTTTTGTTGTTGTTTGAAGATTAAAATAAAACTAAGACTTTGTTGAAACAAGACCATTGCCCTGACTTGGTGATCATATTTTGGCAATGCCATTCACAGATCCTACCTTGAAACTGGACAAGCCAGCTCTGTAAAGAGACTCCTTGTCTTTTAGATTTTAACTAAAAGCAATTACCATGGCTTGGTGACCACATAGCAGTAATTTCAGTCGAGAGTAGAACCCATGATCATGGTTAGGATGGCTTGTAATAAGACCCCCTGTTGTTGAGTTCAACAAATGTCTTAACAAGAAAACCAAAGTTTATTAGAATGTAAATTGCAAGACTCTACCTTGGATTGGTAACCAAATTTGAATAGCGTCATTCACTGATACTTGCATATCATGAGTGGACCGACCTATGATAGGATCTTCCACCTTCCAGCAAATAGCTGAAAGTCACCTCCCTAGATTGATGACCAGATGTGGAGATGTCATTACACCAAATATCTATGCACACGATAGTCTAGCTTGTGATAAGACCCCCTATATTACAATTTACAATCATTTAGGTGAATTTTATTGGATTCCAAGATGATCAAGGTGGGATCCAGAATAACAAAAGATTCACCAGACTATAAATTTTTACTGCCAATCACTAATGGAACATATGAAAGGAAGACCAAGTCACTCCCATGGCTTCAATTATCAAATGAGAAAGCATCAATTTCAGAGTCCGCATGGATTGATTGCTATATTTTATAAAAAGCACACCTTCATGTACATACCAAGTACATAATAGTCTAACACGACCACCCCAAATTTTCAAACTCAATTGAACCGAAATAAACTGATCAACAACTTTGGCCAAATGCTTCATTATTATCATGCTTTGAAAGAAAACAATCCAAAAGAAAACAAAAAAGAAAAAAAAAATCACTCCTATGTACAGATAAGGCGATGCTTACCTTAAATGAAATACTTCTTCAAAAGTTGAATGTTTATTGGATGGGTTTCAGAGAAACCTTCCAGTGTCTGTAATTGGATAGTACTAGGGACAAAATTTTCTATAATAATGAATGACTCTATCCACAAGCGTTGAAACTTAGTATATTCACTTTTATCCTTGTGTTGTTTGTCCCATTTCAAGACCAAATCCCCTACTTGGAAATCTCTTTCAGTTGAAGATTTTTCATCAAACTATCTTTTGACCAGTTATTGATGTTGGTATAATTTATTTTTTGAATTCTCCCTCTCCTCTTCTAATTTAAGCAATGAATGAATTATGTTCTTAAGGGGAGAGGAGTCATCCTGTTGCAATGATTGAGCCAATTGTAATGAAGGAAGTAAGAGGTTTGAAGGTAAAATAGCTTCCTTACCATAAACCAAGCAGTAAGGGGAATTTCCAATATCAACTTTTGGAGTTACTCTGTCTGCCCATAGAGCATTGAAAAGTTGAGTATGCCAATTCTTATGATGAATAGCTACAGTCTTCTTTAGGATAATAATCAGGATTTTATTTGAAGACTAAACTAATCCATTTCCCCGTGGGTAATAATTGGAAGAGCACTTGAATTTAATTCCTTTCCATATTGGGTGAGATCAATAGAGGAAAAATAAGATGCATTATCAAAACCCAAGGATTTAGGAACCCCAAACCTAGTGACGATGTTACTCTCAAGAAAAGATATCACTTGGTTTATATTGGAAACCCTGAGGGGAAGTGCTTCTACCCATCTGGTAAAATAATATGTTGAAGTAAGGATATAACGATGTTGCAAGGAAGAGGCAGGGGTGATAGGACCAACAAAATATAAACTCCATTGCTGAAAGGGAAAGTGGACAGTAACTGGTTGAAGGGGAAAAACAACTTTCTTATCCTTACCAACACATATTTGGTAGGCTTCACACTTTCTAGCAAAGGCATATGAATCTTTGAACAAAGTTGGCCAATAATAAACAGTCCTTAATATTTTATGGGCTTTGGTCTCTCCTAAGTACCAAACCCGAAGTCGGAAATGCGGAGAGGGAAAATTTTGGGAAAAAATTCAATCTTATCGCAATGCGCATTGCGGGTTGCAAAATTGTGGAATTGCGGGAACGTTTGAAAGAAATTTAGGTATCTACAATCCGCAATATATTTGCGGGTTCAGAAAAGGTGATGAAACTTTATTTTTTAGTTTGGTTTCCGCTTTCCACAATTCGCATTGCGGAATGCGGAAACCAAAAATCTGATTTTTATTGATCAAACCCTTTTCGACTTCTGCAATCCACATTGAGAGTTGTGGAAATGCGGAATCAAGAAATTCAAAACTCAAAAAATTGGGATGCGGATTGCGGGATTGCGGAAACAATGTATTTCGAAGAAAAACAATGCTTTCCGCAACTCACAATATGCATAAAAACAAGAGTTATTTGCAAGTTTTATTAGATTCAAAGCATGCAAAAGTGAGAATGAAAGGCATTAATCATAGAACCATATGATAATTATGAGAGAATTCTATATTACCTCAATTAATAATTAACTGGGGCTCCCATTTTTATAACATAAAATGGGATATGTTGTTCCTACAACAAATAGCGACTAGCTAGGCGAAGTAGTTATCTCTGTAAAAAAAATAATATTCAATGTTAAGGAAGGAATATGTCAGTATGAGAAAGTATTTCAGTTTGTACCCTAAAAATGACTTCATAAAATACCACAAAATAAGCAGAGTTAATTCATATATGATTGATGTTTCACCAGTCAAACCACATGCAATGATACTCAATTGAAATGTAACCTAGAAGCAAAACAATATTCTTTGTACTAGTATGCAAGCATGAGAGGGAAGTTTGTGATAAGCTTAAGGAAAAATCTTCTACTAATTCTAGATCACTAGGTCATTAATCATCTTGAGTTATTAATCATTTATCCATGACGTATTTACTATTTTTTTTTTTTGAAGATTAAAATAAAACTAAGACTTTGTTGAAACAAGACCATTCCGCTGACTTGGTGATCATATTTTGGCAATGCCATTCACAGATCCTACCTTGAAACTGGACAAGCCAGCTCTGTAAAGAGACTCCATGACTTTTAGCTTTTAATTAAAAGCAATTACCATGTCTTCGTGACCACATAGCAATAATTTCATTCCAGAGTAGAACCCATGATCATGGTCAGGATGGCTTGTAATAAGACCCCCTATTCTTGAGTTCAACAAATGTCTTAACAAAGAAAACCAAATTTTATTAGAATGTAAATTGCAAGACACTACCTTGGCTTGGTAACCAAATTTTAGTAGTGTCATTCACTAATACTTGCATATCATGAGTGGACCGACCTATGATAGGATCTTCCACCTTCCAACAAATAGCTGAAAGTCACCTCCCTAGATTGATGACCAGATGTGGAGATGTCATTACACCAAATGTCTATGCACATGATCGGCTAGCTTGTGATAAGACCCCCTATATTACAATTTACAATCATTTAGGTGAATTTTATTGGGTTCCAAGATTATCAAGGTGGGATTCAGAATAACAAAAGATTCACCAGACTATAAAGTTTTACTGCCAATCACTAATGGAACATATGACAGGAAGACCAAGTCACTCCTATGGCTTCAATTATCAAATGAGAAAGCATCAATTTCAGAGTCTGCATGGATTGCTTGCTATATTTTATAAAAAGCACACCTTGGTCCTTCATGTACATACCAAGTACATAATAGTCTAATATGACCACCCCAAATTTTACAACTCAATTGATCTGAAATAAACTGATCAACAAATTTGGCCAAATGCTTCATTATTATCATGCTTTGAAAGAAAACAAAAAAGAAAAACAAATCACTCCTATGTACAGATAAGCCAATGCTTACCTTAAATGAAATACTTCTTCAAAAGTTGAATGTTTACTGGATGGGTTTCAGAGAAACCTTCCAGTGTCTGTAATCGAACAGTACTAGGGACAAAATTTTCTGTAATAATGAATGGCTCTAGCCACAAGTGTTGAAACTTAGTATATTCATTTTTATCCTTATGTTGTTTGTCCCATTTCAAGACCAAATCCCCTACTTGGAAATCTCTTTCAGTTGAAGATTTTTCATCAAACCATCTTTTGACTCGTTGTTGATGTTGGTATAATTTATTTTTTGACTTCTCCCTCTCCTCTTCTAATTTAAGTAATGGATCAAAACTGTTCTGAAGGGGAGAGGAGTCATCCTGTTGCAATGATTGAGCCAATTGTAATGAAGGAAGTAAGAGTTTTGAAGGAAAAATAGCTTCCTTACCATAAACCAAGCAGTAAGGGGAATCTCCAATATCAACTTTTGGAGTTACTCTGTCTTCCCATAGAGCATTGAAAAGTTGAGTATGCCAATTCTTACGATGACTAGCTGCAGTCTTCTTAAGGATATTAATTAGGATTTTATTTGAAGACTCAACTAATCCATTTCCCCATGGGTAATAATTGGCAGAGTACTTGAATTTAATTCCTCTCCATATTGGGTGAGATCAATAGAGGAAAAATAAGATGCATTATAAAAAACCAATGATTCAGGAACCCCAAACCTAGTGACGATGTTACTCTCAAGAAAGGATATCACTTGGCTTGTATTGGAAACTATGAGGGGAACTGCTTCTACCCATATAGTAAAATAATATGTTGAAGTAAGGATATAATGATGTTGCAAGGAAGAGGCAGGGGTGATAGGACCAACAAAATCTAAACCCCATTGCTCAAAGGGAAAGTGGACATTAACTGGTTGAAGGGGAAATGCAGCTTTCTTAACCTTACCAGCACATCTTTGGCAGGCTTCACACTTTCTAGCAAAGGAATATGAATCTTTAAACAAATTTGGCCAATAATAACCAACCCTTAATATTTTATGGGATGTGGTCTCTCCTGAGTACCAAACCCGAAGTCAAAATTGCGGAGCGGGAAAATTTTGGGAAAAAATTCGATCTTTCCGCAATCCGCATTGCGGGTTGCAGAATTGTGGAATTGCAGGAACGTTTGAAATAAATTTAGGTATCTGCAATCCGCAATATATTTGCGGGTTCAGAAAAGGCGATGCAATTTTAATTTTTAGTTTGGTTTCTGCTTTCCACAATCTGCATTGTGGAATGCGGAAACCAAAAATCTGATTTTTATTGATCAAACACTTTTCGACTTCCGCAATCCACATTACGGGTTGCAGAAATGCGGAAGCAAAAAATTCAAAACTCAAAAAATTGGGATGCGGATTGCGGAAACAATGTATTTCCAAGAAAAACAATGCTTTCTACAACTCACAATATGCATAAAAACAAGAGTTATTTGCAAGTTTTATTAGATTCAAAGCATGCAAAAGTGAGAATGAAAGGCATTAATCATAGAACCATATGATAATTATGAGAGAATTCTATATTATATCAATTAATAATTAACTAGGACTCCCATTTTTATAAGATAAAAATGGGATCTGTTGTGCCTTCAACAAATAGCGACTAGCTAGGCGAAGTAGTTATCTCTGTAAAAAAAAATAATCTTCAAAGTTCAGGAAGGAATATGTCAGTATGAGAAGTATTTCAGTCTGTACCCTGAAAATGTCTTCATAAAATACCACAAAATAAGCAAAGTTAATTCATATATAATTAATGTTTCCCCAGTCAAACCACATAATGATACTCAATTGAAATGTAACCTAGAAGCAAAAAGGTATTCTCTGTTCTAATATGCAAGCATGAGACGGAAGTTTGTGATAAGCCTAAGGAAAAATATTCTACTAATTCTAGATCACCAGATCATTAATCATCGTGAGTTATTAATCATTTATCCATGCATTTACTAATTTTTTGTTTTTGAACATTAAAATAAAACTAAGACTTTGTTGAAACAAGACCATTGCTCTGACTTGGTGATCATATTTTGGCAATTCCATTCACAGATCCTACCTTGAAACTAGACAAGCCAGCTCTATAAAGAGACTCCATGTCTTTTAGCTTTTAACTAAAAGCAATTACCATGGCTTAGTAACCACATAGCATTAATTTCAGTCCAGAGTAGAACCCATGATCATGGTCAGGATGGCTTGTAATAAGACCCCCTTCCCTTGAGTTCAACAAATGTATTAACAAAGAAAACCAAAGTTTATTAGAATGTAAATTGCAAGACACTACCTTGGCTTGGTAACCAAATTTTAGTAGCGTCATTCACTAATACTTGCATATCATGAGTGGACCGACCTATGATAGGATCTTCCACCTTCCAGCAAATAGCTGAAAGTCACCTCCCTAGATTGATGACCAGATGTGGAGATGTCATTACACCAAATATCTATGCACATGATAGGCTAGCTTGTGATAAGACCCCCTATATTACAATTTACAATAATTTAGGTGAATTTTATTGGATTCCAAGATGATCAAGGTGGGATCCAGAATAACAAAAGATTCACCAGACTATAAAGTTTTACAGCCAATCACTAATGGAACATATGACAGGAAGACCAAGTCACTCCTATGGCTTCAATTATCAAATGAGAAAGCATCAATTTCAGATTCTGCATGTATTGCTTGCTATATTTTATAAAAATCACACCTTCATGTACATACGAAGTACATAATAGTCTAACATGACCACCCCAAATTTTCAAACTCAATTGATTTGAAATAAACTGATCAACAACTTTGGCCAAATGCTTCATTATTATCATGCTTTGAAAGAAAAAAATTTCAGAAAAAAATTCAATAAAAAACAAAAACGAAAAACAAATCACTCCTATGTACAGATAAGCCAATGCTTACCTTAAATGAAATACTTCTTCAAAAGTTGAATGTTTATTGGATGGGTTTCAGAGAAACCTTCTAGTGTCTGTAATCAGACAGTACTAGGGACAAAATTTTATGTAATAATGGATGGCTCTATCCACAAGCGTTGAAACTTAGTATATTCATTTTTATCCTTGTGTTGTTTGTCCCATTTCAAGACCAAATCCCCTACTTGGTAATCTCTTTCAGTTGAATATTTTTCATCAAACCATCTTTTTACTAGTTGTTGATGTTGGCATAATTTATTTTTTGACTTCTCCCTCTCCTCTTCTAATTTAAGCAATGAATGAATTATGTTCTTAAGGGGAGAGGAGTCATCCTGTTGCAATAATTGAGCCAATTGTAATGAAGGAAGTAAGAGGTTTGAAGTTAAAATAGATTCCTTACCATAAACCAAGCAGTAAGGGGAATTTCCAATATCAACTTTTGGAGTTACTATGTCTGCCCATAGAGCATTGAAAAGTTGAGTATGCCAATTATTATGATGACTAGCTACAGTCTTCTTCAGGATATTAATCAGGATTTTATTTGAAGACTCAACTAATCCATTTCCCCGTGGGTAATAATTGGAAGGGTACTTGAATTTAATTCCTTTCCATATTGGGTGAGATCAATAGAGGAAAAATAAGAAAACCAAATTCACAAAGAAACTCTATCCATCTAGCTTTCCTAGCATTCAAGTTTGTCTAATCAAACAAATAATTCAAGCTCATGTGGTCTGTTCTAAGCTCGAATCTCCTTCCCATCAAATAATGTCTCCACATCTTGAGAGCATGTACTATGACTGCTAATTCTAAATCATGTGGCATAATTCTTTTCATTCTCTTTTAATTTCCTTGACTCATAGAAAATCACAAATCCTTCTTGCATGAGCAGTCCACCTAGCCCTTCAATGCAAGCATCTGTGCACACTACAAAATCTTTCTTTGGATCTGCTATCTTCAAAATAGGAGCACTGTTAAGTAACTCCTTTAACTTCTGAAAACTTTTCTCACACTTTTTGGACCATACAAATTTGATATTCTTCCTCTGCAATGAATTAATTGGGTGAGCTATCTTGAAGAATCCTTCTGTAGTAACCAGCAAGACCCATGAAAGATCTAACATCTGAAACATTATTTGGAGTAGAGCAATCCATGATGGCATTAATCTTCTCCGGATCCACTGCAATTCCTCCTTCAGAAATGACATGACCCAAATGCTGCACCCTGTTTTGGTAAAACTCACACTTGCTTAACTTGGCATACAACTGATGTTCTCTAAGGACTTGCAACACCATGCTTAGATGTTCTTCATGCTCTTCTTCATTCCTTGAATATACAAGAATGTCATCCAATAACACAATCACAAACTTATCCAAATATTTGCTGAAGACACTATTCATGAGACACATGAATGTGGTTGGTGCATTGGTAAGACTAAATGGAACCACAGTGAACTCATAATGACCATATCTAGTTTTAAAAGCTGTCTTGTGAATGTCTTCTTCTTTAATTCTCACTCGTTGATAGCCAAACCTCAAGTCAATATTTGAAAACACCCTAGCTTCCTTCATTTGATCAAACAAGTCATCAATTCTTGGCAATGGATACTTGTTCTTGACTGTCACTTTATTAAGCTATCTGTAATCAATACACAACCTTAAAGTCCCATCCTTCTTTTTAACAAATAACATTGGTTCTCCCCAAGGAGACACACTTGGCCTGATATAACTTTTGTTTATTAAATCATGTAGCTGCATCTTTAACTCTACCAATTACGGTGTGCTCATTCTATAAGGAGTTTTGGAATTCGGTGCTTCCCCTTGAACAAGATCGATGGTAAAATCAATATCTCTCTTTGGTGGTAGTCCCGACACTTCATCCAGAAATACATCTTGGAACTCTTGGAATATCTGGAAGTCCTTTATCCTTGGTCCTTTGTCCTCCGACGAATCTGATATATGAATTGCATATAATTGACAACCTTTTTTATAAAACTTTTTCAACTTTAAGGTTGAAATCTGTCTTACTGAAACTTGCTTGGGAATTCCTCTTACCAATCTTGGTCTTCCCTCTTCATCAATACATTCAAGTGCTTTCTCATAACAATCCAACTTGGGTCTATGCCTTTCCAACCAATCCATGCCAATTAAGGAATCATAAGATCCTAATGGCAATACATTTAAATCTGCATGTGTGTGGAGTCCATTCAATTCTATGGGGCATTCCACCACCACTTCACTAACTTTTCTCCTGGTCGCTGTGGCTAATTGAACTAGCCAAGACTTATTATGCTTCACTTTTCTAAGAGAACAACCTTCAACCAATTTTGGAGAAACATAACTATGAGTAGATCCTGGATCAATCAAAACAAAAATATATTGCTTAGCAATCTTACCTTCAACTTCCACCACTGATGATTGATGATCTGTCTGATGATTATCCAACGCTGCATGAATTCGAGGCGTTTCCCTTGCCATGTCCTCCACTATTGCTGCTCCATTTAAGTTGTGCAACCTTCGGGGATTCTCCTTCCGATGTGGGCAATCCTTTAGCATGTGGTTCTGTCCACATCCCCAACATTGAAGTGGCCCTTTTGATGTCTTTTCTGCTGCTATTGCTTGCTTTAATCCTTTCCTTTCTTGCTGCCCATGTGGAAAGATTCTGGGATAAATTTTGAATGGTGGTTTGAAGCCACTTTTCTTTTGATCAAACCTCCCTTTTGGCTTTCCTTTCCATGTTGGGTGGGCCTCTGATTTTCCTTTACTCTACTCATAGCAATCCATTTCCATTCTAATGGATTCATCAAGACTTGGGGGATTAACAAACTCAATCCTATCTCTGAAACTTTGAGGTAGACTCTCAAGGAAGCATTGAATTTTTACTCTCTCATCTTTAATGTAATCCACATACCTCAATAATTCCAAAAATTTATAGACATGTTCTTCCATAGATTTTTGTCCCAACCTGAGTTCATTGAACTCTTTTCTCTTACTGTCACAATATCTAGCAGAAAGGTATTTTTCCTTGAAATACTTCTTAAATCTTTCCCAACTGATCTTCCTTTCACTGATCCCTTTTACTTGCAAGAGGTTGTCCCTCCAAATTGAAGCTCTGCCATATAGATTGTAAATGGAAATTCTGGCCTTTTCATTTTCTGAGTAATCATGAATTCTGAAATATTTCTTCATTCCAAGAAGCCATGCCTCTACCTCTTGGCCAGTCTTGTCTTCTCCATCAAATGTGGGAGGCATTGCCTTCCTAAATTCTCCATGTGGAATTCCCTTGAAATTCTTTCTTCCATCAAATATCTTGGGCATATTCCTTGGGCTTCTTTGAGAACCTTTGGAGTCACATGATCTGCTGAAAGAAGATCTAGAGGAAGGTGTTCTATGCTTTTTACTCATAGAACTCTTCCTTGGGCTTGGAGTCCTCTTCTTTGAACGACCTCTAGAGCGACTCTCTGCATCTCTTCCTTCTTCACCTACATTTCTTAGGTTGGAACCAAGGTTTATCCTCTGCAGCATATTAGTGAGGCTTTGCAAAATAGAAGCATTGAGTTGGTTTTGTTCTTCCTGAGCCTTCATCAATCTTTCATTGAAGCTCACCATGATTTCAACCAAATTCTATGGAGTTATTTGCTTCCTTCTCCCATTAGATTCAGTCTCAGCATTCCCTTCATGCACATTTTCTCCTAGCACATCTTCATCATGCTCATAAGGATCCTGAGCATCATTTATGGTCACCATTTTCCCTGTATGCTGCTTCTGCTACAACTATTTAAATCTTATGAGCTGCAAGCACTGTGAATTATGAAAATTTTTATTAGACATCTTAAGAATGCATATAGAAATATAAAACATCACTATTTAACATAAACTCATGGAATCATTTACAAAGTTACTATGTCTTCATTTTTTCCCATTCATGCAATTCTGGAATTTGCCCATATTGTCAACAATTTGACAAAACAGTCACTGGCACTTTTCTGCTCTAAATATCTATGATGTATGATAGTCCCATTCAAATTATGGTTACGTGTCATTATTCACTGCTAGATAAGCTTTCCAATTCCTATACTGGTGCTCCATTCCGACTTCGGGTGTGGAAACTACATTACTTAAAAATGACAACTTTTACCAAAATTTCTGCACTTTTACACAGTTACAAAATATCTTGAACTGCCAACTTCAGCCACCTGTAGAAGCAAATCTAGAAATATTTAACAAAACATTTCTATTGGGTGAAGTTATTCCATACAACAAGGAACACTCAGAAACTCGCGTATCTCTGTTCCGATGCACCATTCATTTTCTATTAAATTCTGGGTTTGACTACTTTCCACTTTTCACATTTTTCCAAAATTTCCAATTTTGAGCCAAAAATGGTTATCTCCCAAACTGTGCATTTCTGGAAAATCTTTGTCTAACATGAATTGTCAGTTTTCATGAGAATAAGAAATGTTGAGTTCAGTAAATTTCTTGAATCCTTCATCTAAGGTCACTTTCGTTCACTGCAAGCTTTTCAAAATCTCCAAAAAGTGGCCTGGAATAGTGCTTTTTGGCCTTCTTGCACACCCCGACTCCATATCCCTTGGAGTTTGAATCCAAAATTCCAAACTTAACACTGTGCTTGCTCCATGGCTACTCTATATCAGTTTCAGGTCAACTTCTGTCAAGCATGGGGACATCGATTTGTAAAAGCCATTAATCCCAAATTTATGCCAAATTGGAGCATAATGGGCTCGGGATCCTCACTGGTTCATTCATGGATTCCGTTAATGGCCTCAGAACGCCACTGACCTCATCCAATTTTGATTCAGCATACTCCTGCTATCCAAAAATCAAATTTCGGGCTCTATACTTTTTTTTTAACTTGAATTCGCAACCCGAAATCCAAAATCCGAAATCACTGCGGGTGTGGAATTGCGGAAATCCAAAACGCAATTTTAAAAAATTTTGCATTCTTGCAACCCAAAATCTGAAATCCGAAATCCCGCAATTGCAGAAATCTAAAACAAAATTTTCAAAAAAAATTTGCGTTCCCATAACCCGCAACCCGAAATCTGAAATCCCGCAATTATGGAAATCCAAAACACAATTTTCAAAAATTTTGCGTTCCCGCAACCCAAAATCCAAAATCTGAAATCCCTAATTGCGGGTGCGGAATTGCGGAAATCCAAAACACAATTTTCAAACATTTTTGCATTCCTGCAACCTGCAACCCGAAATCCCGCAATTGCGGGTGCAAAATTGTGGAAATCCAAAACGCAAAAAATTTGGAAATCCTCATTCCCGCAATCCACAATCGTGGAACACCTCTGTCCCTGCAACTTGCGAGGTTCATATGTCCTTCGTCCCTTCACCAAATGAGGCGAGTCTGCTAACGTTGGAAATATCTTGTAGAGCTCTATGCAATGGTATGATCCCCTGCCCCACCTAAGAACTCTGATTTTGCCATTTTTCCAAATCAAAATGATGCCCCAAGCTTCACCAATACCACGTTAAAACATTTTGGTATATGCCTGTAACTCACAGTTTGGCCCAAGCAGCCCCAATGCTTCAACATGGGCTCTGATACCACTCTGTCACGTCCCCTTCCATCAATCCAGTGCAAGGAAGGAAAATGACCAAACATACTGGGTTTATTTGGCAATCTCAGCCCCATACATTACTAAGAAATTCATGGATAAATAAAAACTTGGGTATACATATTCATACTCAGCAAACACAACGGAGTTAAACACTATATATACACACAGTTTCATCATGCATATAATAGTCATTAATTATCACATTGCATAAAAAAGGATGACTTTCATTTCATCAGCATGAACAATTATCATTCAGAATTAACACATTGCAGAACACAGAATGCATATAGTTTGAACCACAGAGAACACTTATCTTTGAGATGAAGCTGTCCAAACAACTGGCTATGTGAGAGCAACGTTCCACCCAACCATAGATCTCTGTCCAGCCTATATTCTTTCAGCTGAGAGATCACCCCCGAGCTGGGTTGTGTATCCACTAAGGAGGAACTAAATGGGCTCACGCACAGCCATGGTTTCACTCAACAGTTATGCTAAGCCAACACACAGTTGGGTTTATCAAGCATACAAAAGACAAAGGAGGGAAATGCTAAGCCAGTGAGCTCAACCACAGAGCTACATGCATCTCAAGATAATTCAAACAGTCAAGGCACCCACCGTACCTACCACACCTAACACATGAAAGGTCCCCTTCTCTGCTGCACAGTCCCTCAGGAGTCCCTTCCCTCCGGTTCTCTTCAGGATGGGCATAGAAAGGTCCAAGCTGCTAATTCCTTGAGATTCCATCCTTCACTGGGTTTATCAAGCATTCCCAACCTCTGTTCTAGAATTCACACTTGGAATTTCTCAATTCGGTGATCAAATGACTCAATCATGTCACTAAAATTCTGGGCTATAAAAACTGAGTTTTTCTATGGATTTCGGGGTATCTAATGCTCTCAAATTTGCCCCAAGGTTCATATCTATGGATCCCCCATTGGATTTTTCTATCAATACCAAATTCAGGGCATTTATGGCTCTTCAAAACGTGGATTCTTGCAAAGTTGTGATTTCTGGTTTTTCTCACTGCTGGGCATGTGTAATGGATGAAAACTGATACTGGCATCCTCAACAATGGAATGGAAATGAGGAAGAACCAATTCTCATGAGGTAGAGTGACTTGTGGTACAATAAAAACAGATCCCATACCTGCCATACGAATTTCTGGGCTGCCCGTGCTCCATTGAAGCCATGGACTGAATTCTTCAACAACTTCCTTACAACAGAATTAAATGTCACAAAAGAAAGTCAAATGGGTTAACAAGATGACATTTGGAAGCATATGGTTCATCCCCACAACCTCCTCACCACTCCCTAGTGGATACACATGGCCCCTTCTCATTCATTGCTTCCATAGCCAGTTTTGGTATTTTATTGCAATATCAAATATTTACATCATTTATAATATTCCATGGCTTAATAGCTCATGGGTAATAAAATATCAAATACTTGTCCATTTTAAATAAGATCTGAACACACACTAGCGGGGCCTTGTCCTTGAGCTCCACGCTAGGGAAACATACATCGCATGTATACAATATTTACATTAAAAACCAATATTTCATAAGGGTCAAAATTGGGGTATTACATTCTCTTCCCCCTTAGAGCAAACCCATGTGCAAGAAAAAATCTAGTATCATCATACCATTTAGACGCTACAGTAGAAATGAGATTTACATTATCTTCAGATGTACCTTCCTCTTGGTTCCATTCAAACTGTTCTTGTTCAGGGTCATTAGATTTGGAAGCGAGTAAACACAAACCTTGTCCTTTAATAATCTTAGTAGGCTAATTTCCAAATCATACTCTTGAAGGGTAGTCATCCAGTGGGCACGTTTTTCTCCAAGCTCTTTCTGGACCAAAACATTTTTTATTGCTGCATAAGGCACAATGCCATTAGTTCTAGATTTTAGGAGATAAGGCCTGAAATGTTTTACATACTTGTAAGCTACATAAGCATGTTTATCAATTTGAGAGTAGTTCAATTCAACCCCTTTAAATGTAGAACTCATAAAATAAATTGGAATTTCGATATCCTCAGACTGTTTCTGTGTCAACACAACAACATAAGAAAATTAAGTGGCAAACGAATATAGAATGAAATCCTTTGTGAAATCAGGTGACATTAACGCAGGGGATTCTGCAATAGCTTTCCGAATCTCTACAAAAGAATCTCTCTGAACATCAGACCACTTAAATTGAACATCCATTTTAATAAGATCTTGTAAAGGCCTAACGATATGAGCAAAATTAGGTACACACAACTTTAGGCCTAAAAAGGACTGAAATATTAAGGGTTGGTTATTATTGGCCATAATCTCCTGAGTACCAAGGATATAACGATGTTGCAAGGAAGAGGCAGGGGTGATAGGACCAACAAAATCTAAACCCCATTGCTGAAAGGGAAAGTGGACAGTAATTGGTTGAAGGGGAAAAGCAGCTTTCTTAACCTTACCAGCACATCTTTGGTAGGCTTCACACTTTCTAGCAAAGGCATATGAATATTTGAACAAAGTTGGCCAATAATAACCAGCCCTTAATATTTTATGGGCTGTGGGCTGGTTATTATTGGCCCTTAAGATCAACTTTGTCAGATGGTTCTAAACTTTAGTTACAAAATTAGGCCTAACAACTTTTCTATCTCTTTCTTTACATATCGTTCTAAACTAGGATGCAATTTTCTCAACTTCTGTTGGTAGGTTTTGGAATTAGGCTTCATAGGGATGTTGTGCTGAATGATTTTGGTATCAAATGTCTTAAGGTCATCATAGGTCCATGCAAGTACATCCTTAAATTTCCTGCACAATTTGATATAAGCTCTTTTCTCATCAAGTGAACAATCAATCCCTAGATTAATCAGTTGAGGATTTTGCTCAGTTCCTAAGTTTATAGGATGATAATTTAGAGAATAATTGTGCGTTAATGCCAATTTCATTAAACTTGGACTTATTCCAATCCAAGTCACTTTGAATATGGGTCAAAAATAGTGTTTCTAAACCCCAAAATCAAGCAAAATCCGGTTCCAAAAGTGCCAAATACAGGTTCCAAAAGTGCCAAAATCGGTTTTAAAAGTGCCAAATCTGGTTCTAAAAGTGCCAAAACCGGTTCCGAAATCACCAAATCAAGGTTCCAAAAGTGCCAAAACTGGTTCCAAAAGTGTGAAAATCCTCACAGCAGATCTAAGAGATGATGTATACCTCACAATGAAAGAATTTAGGAATAAGATTAAGAGTGGTTAATGCAGTAAAATGAGCAATAGAATAATAATACAGTAGAACTCGGATAGAAGCAAAATTACTTCACACCCACTAATTCATTAATCACAATATAGACAAATAAGTAGTACAACGCATGAGGATTCGAATTCCAAGGTGGCAATTCGAATTAATCTTCATGGAGTGATCAAAAGATCACTGGAGTGTCATCAAAGCACAACTAGAAGTCTATCTCATCATTGGTGGAATCATCAATGCAAAAGTAACTGTTAACCATCAGTTAAACTGAGTCTAACGGAGTGTGGTAGGTTTAACTGAGTGTAAATGGCACATGGAGACACTAACTAAATGAAGGAGGCTCAGTGGAGGGCGCATGAGGAGCTAACTAGAGTTAGAATGGGCAGTCTAGTCTCACTGGAGGTCCATCGGAGTGATACAGTAAGTTGAGAGTCAGTCTTTCCTTAAATCAAGGAAATAACTAAAGATAACTCAATTAACTGAAGTGAAACTAAGTGGTAGGTGAGAGAGGGCGAGTGGCTTCCTAAAATCAAGGAAGAAGGGCGCACTAAGCTCTAGGAGGGCTAAAACTGATCCGTGAGAAGCTCCCAGGGCTAACTAGCTGAGGGCTAGGTGCTGGGATTGATGACTAGGATGCATGAAATTGCATGCATGCATGCATGACTGAAGATGCAAATAATGAAGATGCTGGTAGGACTAGGATGGAGTATAGGAATATCCTAACAGAAAGTGCCAAAACCGGTTCCGAAAGTGCTAAAACCGATTGCAAAAGTGCCAAAACTGATTCTGAAAGTGCCAAATCAAGGTTCGTGACAAAACTGGTTCCTAAAGAACCAAAACCGGTTCCAAAAGTGCCAAATCCGGTTCCAAAAGTGACCAAACCGGTTCTGAAACTGCCAAATCCGTTTCCAAAAGTGCCAAATCCAGGTTCCAAAACCATCTTTTTTCTTTTGATATTGCCACTTTTGAAATTCGTTTTTGCGGTGTTCCGATATGATAATTATGACGGTCATTTGAAGTTGTAAAAAATATACAAATTATCAAATGAATCGGTGTCTGTATAATATAACGGTCATTTCAAGTTGAATTTCATTAACCAACACCACATTTTGAATGAGGCTCGAGATAAATGAATGAGGGTCGGTCGATCCTTCTTTTGCCCACTATTATTTTCAGAATAGTTGTAGACTGCAATAAGGGTGGTTCAATCCTTCTTATGTTCACCATTCTGGATACAGGTGAATTGTTGGATATTGGTGTTCTCAATTATCTATCAAAAGAAGGGGTGACCGATCCTTCTTGTCGGCAGTCGGAAGTCCGGAGAAATATTGTTTAGATGTTATAACTTAGGCAATGTCCCGATCCCTACTATATATTGCGGAATTTGGTAGTGGGTAATTGTCGTCCCAACCTTCGTAGATTAAATATTTTTTCATTTCTCTTTTAAATGAAGGGTCGACCGACCCTTCTTTTGGTTAGTATTTTGGCAGTCTTCGCCATTCAATATATACATGAATTGACAACCTATACTTCATAGGTTGAATATTTGCACAATTCTCTCATAAATGAAGGGGCGGTTGACCCTTCTTCTGACAAATATTATTTTCATACTAGTTCTGGACTGCAAGAAGGGTCGTCCGATCCTTCTTGTGTTCACCATTTTGGATACAGGTGAATTGCTGGATTTTCGTCTCCACAATTATCTACTAAACGAAGGGTCGGCCAACCCTTCTTGTGATTTGTAGTTTTCCAGTCTTGACCATTCTGGTTATACATGAATTGATCTCTATTTTGACAGGCCAAAATCTCACACGTGTGAGCCTCAAAGAGAGAAATGACACCATAGGAAGTGATGACATGGCATGTATGATGACATGGAATGTGTGATGATGTTGGAAAGACACATGATGGTGTTCTGGTGCTATCATTAAGTCAGTATCTCAATCTGACATCAACTTTGGAGAAAATCTTGGAGATGACCAAGTGTTGGAAAACTGGTTCAGGTGGCCTTGGGAAAATTCCCGTTGTACCTCATGGGAGAATGATAAAAGGGTGGTTAGATCAATGTCTATTCGATAAAGGGGCGGTTAGATCGACAATCCATAATATTTCCGCACCGCCAACATGCCCGACGTAATGGAGGTCTAAGCGGTTGCGAAATACCATACCACTGTACGCGTGTCATCTCCACATCATTATGCAATCAGAGAAAGTGGTAAGGAAAACCACCATCCCGCATTGCGAAACCACCTTCGGTGGTGTATAAAAGAGAAGGGCACGTCAAAAATTGACTTTTGTGTTGCGAACGACGTAGGATTGCAACATGTCTGTGCTGCTCGAAAGCGACATAGCATAGTTTATTCATCCTTTTTGTGCCAAGTATGTCCTCTTAACTCGTGAAAGTAACACGAATTGTTTACATAAGGGAAGGAAGTAGTGAAACCGTTTGTCAGAACGTTGAAACTATGAGGATAGGGAAAACTTTAGTGGACAGAGATAGTGACATTCGTGACCCCATAATGGTTAAATTGTCGGTTTCAGAAATCAAAAGCAAGTTGGAGGGTTTATATAAACAAAATTTGGATGTGCACAATGTTTATAAGTCTCGTTTTATCTATTTCTGTCCCGAACAACCTTCAGAGTTTCCGGAATTCGTTTCGTGGTGTGTAGTAAATTATTCTCAGAGTCAAAGAGTCATTATGAATTCATCACGAAAGAAAATTTTTTGTCGTGTAAATGCATCTACCATTAGGAAAGCTCTAGCAGTACCCTTGCTTTCCTCCCACCACCAGGAAGATTTTGTCGAAGAAGCCCTAGTTAGCCAGTATAGAGATTCATCCCCTGAGACCAACCAAACCTTCATGACCAGTTTCCTGAAACCTAGCCTTGCCATTGATAACACCCCCTATCCACTTGACATTAATTTCTTTGATGAAAATTCACAGTTAGTTTTGTCACCCATTTCACAGTTTTTAGGGTTTGATGATGATTCCATGGTCACAGAGGTCTAGTTAAGTTTTCTTTTTAGATTAAGTGTTGCTAAACCAGAAATGGATTACAGTTAATTACCCTACCTTAAATTTGATGAATTCTTGGCTCGGAACATCCACTCTTAGTTAGTGAATTTCCACACTTCGAGACATTTCAGATTCCAGACACACCTGATGAAAATGCTCCTGTTTAGTAGTCGAAAAGATTTACATTTCCCACAATCTATGTTTTCAGAAACAACGAAAGACAGTATGTTTAATTTTATGAATTTTATTTTATTAGAAGTATATAGATTGATGTTTGGAGAAAATTTGCCTAGAGTATTATCAGAGATGAAGACCCTGATGCAATTAAGCCCCAAAAAAGCAATTGGAGACTGGTTTTTAGGGAAACAAGATACAGTAATTAGACTTTATGGATTTGTTAGGGAGCCCTATATTCTACTAGCCTTTTTGACTCCAAGAGTTTTTGCTTTGGAGTTTATCAGAAAAAAATTAACAGTAGAAAATGACCATTTTCTACATTTCAAGAAAGCTACAAATATAAAGTTTGCTTTAAAAATTGGTCCTTTTATCATCAAGAACAAGAATGCTCTCCCTTTCGTACAAAAACATTTAGAAGCACTGAGCTTTAGGAAAGCAACAACTATTAATTATGATCCTTGTCATGTTATTTCTGACAGAAGGAAAGAGAACAAAAATAAAGCCTTTGATCATTAAGAGGTTGAAGGATTGGCGAAGATGGAAAATTTACTACAATATGAATCATACACAGAAGTTTTAGGAAGTTCACACGCTAATCCTTCTACCTTGGATAAGGTTTCGGCTGAGTTGGTACCTAAGATGATACCTACCCCGGGAAAGGTTGAAGCAACAAGTAAATTTTTTTTTTATGAACGTACTAATATGCAGTTGGAGGAAGAAAGAGAAGCCAAAAGATTAAAATCAAGCCAGCAAGATGAAGTAGTTGTATCTAACAAAGAAAAGGGAATGAAGAAAGAAAAATATCAAGGGACAAGAATTCAAGTACAGGAATACGAATTTGACGAGGCAAGAGTTGCAGGTGATTCTAGCAAATTTCATTCAAGAGATGAAATATGTGTAAAATATGGCAAAGACAGACAAACAGCAGCAGAAGCAATGCATAATTTGTTTTTAGAAGTCAGGAATGTTGTTGATTCAGAAATTACTCTGATGACTAGCAGAGATCCAGACAAAAATACTTTGAATTTGGCCGTATCATCTGATGATAAGGTCATAGAAATGAAATTGAATTTGCAGAAGATAACAGTCCCTGATAAAATTCACCTACACAGACAGACTGGAGAGTGATTTATGTTGATATTATCAAAGCTACTTTAACAGTGGAAAAACTACAGATAATAGTGAACAAGATGCAAATCCAGTTGAGGCAAGAGAAAACATAGAACAAATCTCATCAACTGCAAATAAAAATATTACAAGATGACCTGGTGAAGAACAATGATGAACCAAATAGAGGGGAGGCAATTAAAAAGGTTTTAGCCGAGAAAGAAAAGAATATCCAATTACTTCAACAAAAGGTTAGAATTCCAGCAACTCGGATAATTCAAGCCTTTGAATTAACTGCATTAGAACAATAAAAAGAAACTTTATCTCGAGAATTGGATGTCTGTCTTGCTAAATTGCTCAAGTTTGAGGAAAAAGAGGAAAGTTGGGAGAAAGCTAGATCGAGTCTTAAGACTGAAATTGAAGATCTAAAGGCAAAATTGACAAATACAACACAAGAGAAGCAAGGAACAGATCAAGGCAACAAAGAAGAAAGCACAGATGATATAGTTCAAGCTATGTCCCAAGTTAGCTTGAAAGAGGTGGAGATCATAGAACTAAAAGAAGAAAAACGAAGACTAGAAGAGGAAAATCAGAAAAAAGGAAAATGAAATAAAAGAGTTAACTAAAAACAATAAAGATTTGGTAGAAAGAAATCCGAGGATGATAGGCCAAGTGCAAGGTGCAAAGCATTTGATTTGGGATTAAATCATCGATGAGGCTGCAAAATTGAGTCCTTATTTAGATTTTATGAAGACAAAGGAAGCCATAGCAAATGATAGCTTACAAAGCTGTAAAGCAATGAGAGAATTTTTAGATAAGATACCGAAAGATACATCTGAGGGTACCATAAGTTTGTTAAATATTCTGACAGGAGGTGATCTGAAAGCAATGGCTATCGAAAATAGGGTAACAGTCATAACTTGGGTTAGGAGAGTCCTTGGGAAACATTCTCACATTGAGAATGTTCAGGCTAGTGCATAACAAATGAAGGAATAGGTTGAAGTGTTCAAAATGGGATTTGAAAAGGTAATACAAAAGGGACTGCCTTCTTTTTGGGATGAAAATAATGAATTAATTTCCCTGGACAATTATAAGGATTTACTATATAACATCAGGAGGAACCATGAGCAATTTCAAGGTTTGACTCATGTTCTAACAGGGAAAATTACACTGAAGAAACTCTCCCTTGACTTTGAAATTCTAAACCAGCTGGCCATGATAGCTGAAAAGATTCCTCCAAATTCCATTGCAGAGCACATAAAGATGAAAGTTCTGGTCGAGGAGATGAGTAGTTATGAGGTACCTTCTACAGAGCAATGGAATATAGTGGAGAGATATGGGAAAATGAAGTACACCTTGCACACTTGAAGACTATTGTTCGAGAAAGAAGCCCTGTCAGTAGCTATAGCCAATAGAAAGACATACGGTGTTATATTCTGAGAAATTTTAGAAATTGTATAAATTTTGACCGAAATGGAATGTAATAGTTAGTTTATAATTTTCTATTTTTAGTTATGAAGAAATTAGGGTTTTACCTTGAGAGGTTTTACAATGTATAAAAGACAATTTTTGGCAATGTAGTAAGTGTTGGAACCCATGAAGAGATATTCATTTTGTATTGAGCCCTTCAATTTTGAATAAAGATGGCCGAGCAGAGTTGATGCATATTTTCAAGACTAAAGATTCCGGTGTTATTTTATTCAAAGGATTAGATGTTTTTTTTGGCAATGTAGTAAGGGTTGGAAATCATGAAGATATTATACTCGTTTTGTATTGAGCCCTTCAATTCTGAAATAATATTATCGAACATAGTTGATGCATATTTTCAAGAGTAAATATTCCTGTGTTATTTTATTCAAAGGATTAAGAAGAATGTGGCTTTCATGTCAATGATGAGCTAATCAACAAATTAAATTATGACGATAATGACTGCACTGTGATTGCAGAATGTGAAACAGTATGAATCAAGGAAAGAAATAGATTGGTGCATAACTTGCATATAAATCATATGAATGATAAATCAAGCACACAGATTTATATGTTTTATGATTTAACAATACAAAACAGAGTTTGTAGATGTATGTATGAAAAACCAAAATGAATAAATGAAATTTGATTCATATAATAAAATAAAGTAAAATAGAAACTAACTGAAATTCTTTAAAGATCGTAAAACATTACAAGTCTCCAAGTACAGAGTGTCTCCAGTTCTCTCCTTCGATGGTCCCCCCATTCATGCGATTTGCCCAGTATTATTTCCATACTAGTTCTAGACTACAGGAAGGGTCGTCCGATCCTTCTTGTGCTCACCATTTTGGATACAGGTGAATTGCCGGATATCGGTGTTCTCAATTATCTACTAAATGAAGGGTCGGTCGAACTTTCTTGTGCTTAGGATTTTTCCATTATTGACCATTCTGGTTATACATGAAATGACGGCCTAGCCTTAGTATTTTTCCATGATTGATCATTCTAGTTTTCGGTTGTAAAATTTTTCCAATAATCGGGGATTTTTATGCCCAAAACCCGCAACCCACAATTGCGGATTGCGGGAAGAGTATTGTAAATGTTTGCGTTTTTCGTTTCTGCAACCCGCAATGCGGATTGCGGGAACTATTTGAATAATGAATTTGCGACATGCGTTTCCGCAACCCACAACCCGTAATGCAGATTGCGGAAACTTTGGTTTGTTTTCATTTGAAGTTGAATGTCATTAATCAACACCCCATTTTTGAATGAGGCTCGAGATAAATGAATGAAGGGACGACCGACCCTTCTTCTGCCCACTATTATTTTCATAATAGTTCTATACTACAAGAAGGGTGGTTCGATCCTTCTTGTGTTCACCATTGTGGATACAGGTGAATTGTCATTTGTTGGTGTTCACAATTATCTACTACGAGAAGGGGCGACCGATCCATCTTGTCGGCAGTTGGAAGTCGGGATAAATATTGTTTACATATTATAACAAAGGCAATGTCCCGATCCCTACCATATTCTAGGGAATTTATCTTTTAAATGAAGAGTCGACCGACCCTTCTTGTGCTTAGTAGTTTTGCAGTCTTCACCATTCATTATATACATGAATTGACAGCCTATACTTCGTAGGTTAAATATTTGCACAATTCCTCATAAATGAAGGGGCGTCCGACCCTTCTTCTGCCCAATATTATTTTCATATTAGTTCTAGACTTCCAGAAGGGTCATCCGATCCTTCTTGTGTTCACCAGTCTGGATACAGGTGAATTACTAGATATTGGTGTTCATAATTATTTACTAAATGAAGGGTCGGCCGACCCTTCTTGTGATTTATATTTTTTCAGTCTTGACCATTTTGGTTATACATGAATTGATCTCTATTTTGGCAGGCCAACATCTCACACGATAGGAAGTGATGACATGGCATGTATGATGACATGGAATGTGTGATGAGGCTGGAAAGACACATGATGGTGTTCTGGTGCTATTTGACATCATTCTGGCAAAGTATGACAAGTTTGTGAAACTTTGGAAATTAACAAAGTATGGAAAAAGTAGTCAAAACTGCTCTGAGAGAATGCCCGCCATAATTCATGGTTTGAGAAAAATGCATGCACCATCATATCATGCTATAGCTTGTTGAAGTGGCTATCTAGTTATACATGATTGCGGATTGCGGGAAGTGTTTGAATAATAGATTTGCGACATGCATTTCCGCAACCCGCAACCTGCAATTGCTGATTGTGGAAGCTTAGGTTTGTTTTTATTTTGTGTTGTAGTCCCGCAACTCGTAATTGCAGATTGCGGGGACTTTGTATACATTTCCAAAAAAATAAACCACATGTTGCTTGTGATTTCTCCCAAGCTGGTGCTAAAGGTGCACCTGTAAAAACAAATGTAAATAACAGTAAATCTGATCTAACATGTGCAAGGAAATAAAAACTAGATTTAAGAACAATAAACAATGAGATCCATAAGAGAAACAAGAAATAAAGAATTTGAAATTTTTCGATTGATGGGCAAGCAATGGCTTGCAAAAATATACCTCAATGGTGAGGATTGTTGAGTTGCGGCAGCTGCAATGTTGAGATGCTCCAATCTTCCTATGGTCTCTCTTCTCCAAGATGATGCAATGGTTGGGCAAAAGCTCAAAAGGATGGTCAAAGCTCAAGAGGGATTTTGGCAGCATGAGGATATGATGGATATGGAGTCAATAGTGAGGAGCCCTTATCACCTTTTTATAGTTTTTGGTGATGGAAAATACAATCATGGTTTGAGGAAACCAATGGTATTGCTAAAATGGTTTAGGTCTCTTTTTCCTTGTTTGAATATTTTTTGAATATTATTCCCTTTTAATTGATTTTTGGGAATTTTGGATCTTTTTTGAGGAAAAATAAATATTTTGAGGGGAAAAAGGTGTATTATGGTCTTTTTGGTGATCTTTTGATGGTTTTAGAGGAAAAAAATGGTAGGAAAAATGAACAAAAGGGTCATGTGCATAGGAAAATGAGCTAGTGAGCACTTTTTGGGTGTTAACAGATTGCCCCCTGATGTGTGAGGGCATGAGCTCATCGTATGGCTGATATACATCATAGTTTTCTTTGTCTTGTTCCTAGGGTTTGGAGGAGAGAAGAGACCGACTGGAGATTGGAACACCGGGCCCATGCAAGCTGCACAAACTAAATATACATGTGCTCAAAGTGAATGAGGAATAATCTCTGATAATGGACGAGGCGGGCATACCCATGCTCGTATCAAGACATAAAAATAACAATAAGGCCTGAAAAAGGGACCTGATCAATACATATAAACCGACTATGTACATCATAATGGTCTACAGGGGACACAATCCTGGGACATACTCATGGTCATACCATGACTGATCTGAAAAAATGATACACTGGAAAATCATCAATCATTTTGCGTGTTGTCAGAATGACTAATAAAATGCTGAATATGAAGGTGTCCAACAACTGTGGGGGCTCAATAACTGTGAGTCAAAATATCAAGAGTATACTGAACTGTGCACTCGAAGGAGTATACAACTGTGGTACTTCCAAATACCGTCCCCGAACGCAACCCGGATATTCAAAGGAACACATGACTGGTTTTTCCTAAAGTAGACTCATAAATGTGATAGAGTCAGGTGACATCCGGGGTCTTCGATTAATAACTGAAAGGATCTGTACCCTGTACGAATCTCAACAATGCAATCAAGGTGTTGACATCGAGCATGTGAGAAACAATCATTTAGAGAGGCACTAAGGACTCCTTTCAAAATGATCCGTAGGCACTCACCACTAATGGTGTTGAGTCCAAGGCACAGGGACCTCTGGGTCTATCCTATGGAATAGATTGGTTGGCGTCGACAGAGGGAGACCTTACAACTACCAAGGCAATGATGTTTCCTTGATAGGACCGTGAAGTGTGCAACTGAGAAGGGATAGTACTGATAGTGGGACTGATATACTGTGGGGATGGGAAATAGCTTTGTGTTTTAGAGTGGGGGGACTCAAACTTCCTTTGTGGTTTTAATGAGCTCCAAGAAGGGATAAAAATGTGCTCACAAAATGGTAATGTCCTGTGGATTTGTGCGAGCTCAGGACTGTTCATGCTTATGACTATTTTCAATTTTAAGGAGTCTAAAAGCGATCAAAAGACTTTGAACTGGTGGAGAAGTACCGTTGTGTGGATTTATACGATCCCATGACGGTGATTGCTCGTGGTTGCTTTCAATTTTAGAGAGTCTAAAAGTGGTAAGTAGACTCCACTGGTGTTCTTTTTCGTTTGTTAGTCTCCAAGGCCATAAAAAACATAAAATGATGCAAATGGAGAACTCTTCTAGCCGATGTGACTAGAGTATTCCTTTTTCGTAATTAGTCTACAAGGTCCAGAAAATGGGTAAACTTATACCAGGTAGACGCCCTTTCAAATACATTTAACGAGTATAAAAGGTAGCAAGATTGCTCGGCGATCTTTTCATTATTTTCAGAGTCAGAAAAGAGCTTAACAGAAACTCCCTAAGTGCCTTTTTCGTAAAGGAATTGCTCGGCCCGAAAAAGGGATAAAATTATACCGAAGAAAAGTAGTGGCTAAGCAATGAGGAAGTGTTCAATCGAGGGACAAGTATGTGATCCAAGAACAACGATGGGTGGGGAACACTGATGGGGCCTCCTTGTGGGTTGATGAATGATGGAAAAACAATGCCTTAATTGAAGTATGGATGGAGTGTTGGGCTCATGCAATAGTTCTGTAAAATTCGACAGCGGCCGGTGTGGCATGCAAACCAAGGCGGCAAGGTATTGGGGAAAAATGTCAAAAATGTTATGCTGGTGAGGGCGAGAAATGATCTCAAGCATCATCACGAGTGCGGAAAACTGAATCCGGCGATATAAAGAACATGAAAAATGGGTAATGGTTAATGTGGCACGCAAATCGAGGTGACAACGGACATGTGAAAAGATTCCCGAAGAATCAAGTGGTGAGAGCGAGAAATGATCTCAAGTATCATCATGAGCGCACAAAACTGAATCCGACGATATAAAGAATGTAAAAAATGGACAATGACCGATGTGGCACGCAAAATGAGGCAATGAGGGGCATGTGAAAAGTGCCCAAAACAGGACCTGGTGGAATCGAGAAATGGAGTGGATTATCATGAAGTTCTCATCGCGCTGATTCCAATGGTACCAACAGTTTGAAAAATGGACGTCCTATGATGTCGAAATGGTTGACTGAAAATTGGTCAAATTTCTATAAATAGCAAGTGGACCCAATGTGACATGTTTCATTTTCACAGTTGAGTTTTACAGAGTAATTTGATTTGGTTAGAGCATTTTCTTCATTTGCACGAGATTCGACCATCGATTTTTGAATCCGCAAGTTTCAGGTAAGCCTATTTGCCTTAGCTTTTCAATTTATTTACTTTTTGGGGGTCTCGGGGTCTCAGAAGTGGCGAATACTCCATGTTGGCTTGCCAACGTGGAATATCGTAGGTTTTGAGGCTTTTTGTGCGATTCACATAGCGGCTATGGGTTTCACAGCCACGATGTGCATCGCAGTTGTGGGTGCTTATAGTCGCAATGTGTATCGCAGCTGTGGGTGCTTACAGCCGCGATGCACATCGCGGCTGTGGGCTTCAAAGCTGTGATGTGAATCGCGGCTATGGGCCTTGAAGTCGTGATGTGGATCGCTAGCTTGGAGAAAATTTTATTGTATTTTTCTAAAAATTTTCGTGTTTGGCTTGGAAGGAAGCTCAGGTGGCCGCAAGCATCGTGGAGGGAGAGAGAGATCGATGAGGACTTAATGGATACTATTTAGGTGAGCCCACATGTGAGGGCATCATTGGCTTTGGGAGGACTATTAAAGTTTGCACAGATTCCTCTTATGTGTTCGGTCAAATTGTTGCTGAACAAGTTGATTGATTTCTAGGACCCAGAGCTACTAGCTTTTATGGTTCAAGGTGAGCGACTGGATCTCACCTTGACTGATGTGTATTTCCTTATTGGCTTGCCCCATTTGGGTGAGATAGGGGACAGCTAGCCCAGGATTCCGGCTGGTATGGATATAGAGGATCTCCTTGAGAGATTTTGCCATCGAGGGGTCCATGTGCAGAATAACGCACTGAATGTTCATGATCTGCGAGAGCCGGAGATGCAAGCAGTGGTGGCTTGTGTTTTGCGGGTGCTTAGTGCACAGGCACCCCACCATTTGTTGGGGGGCAGATGATGATGGTTCATCGTGTAATGACTAGGACTTATTTTGCTTGGGGTCAGATGTTCCTTGCTTGTGTTCAGCGAGAGCTGAGCAAGGTGAGGCACTAGGGAGGAGAGTTTAGTTATGCCTCTTTCCTATGTTGCTTCTTTTTCAAGTGGGTACCTACCTTGCGGCCACGTGTGCCGATTCGGGACAGTCTGAGGAGTGAGCCGCGGATGGTGCGGTGGGGGGAGATGATGCCCCGTGGTGGTGGTGGTATTCGACGGTTCTTCACGATGGAGATGTATGAGCAGTGGGAGCAGATGCTAGTCATGTTTGACGACTATTTGTACCAGGGTATGGACTTCTGGGGAGATATCGAGATGCCTCGAGCTCAGGGACAGGCTTGGGGGTTGGATGGTACGTCTTTGTTTTTGTTGTTCTATCGTATCATGTTTGTATGGTTTGTTTATTTATGATAGCTAGAGATGTTTATATGGTATTGACATATTTCAGTGTGGGTTATTGTAGATGTGGGTCCGCGGCCTCCACCGGATCATCAGGGCTGTAGGGGACAAGTGGTGGTGGTGGTACATCCATCGGTAGTGGCACCCCCACCTTGTGCATGAGGAGTTGTGCGTCGCCGAGATGATGGCATAGAGGATGTACGTGATACCTTAGAGGCGCTGTTGGATGATGTACCAGATGATGGTTGGAGAGACCTAGATCAACGTGTTTTAGATCGTTGTTACAATGCTCCACGTGAGTGGAGATCGATTCTGCGGAGGGTAGTTGTGTTGGCAGTTGAGAGGAGAGCTCGGGATCAGTATGATCCGGAGGAGTTGGCTGACCGTGATGATGAGGATTAGGTTTTCCTTGAGCTGCCCCCAAATTCCATTGAGCATATGGGGAGGTTTTTTGTTGATATGTTATTATGTACCGATGATGTACTTTTTGTATATTCGGGTGTTGAGGGCACTCATGACATTGTGACTATATGATGGTATATATATATATATATATTTATGCATGTGGATGCATTTTGATGTAGTCATGTATGCACATGGATGCACATCTTGTCTTGTTGTATTTGTTTTCTTGCACGTGGCTGCAATTTGTATTATTGTTTTCCCGTGGAGGCATGTTTATGCACGTGGATGCACTATTGTTGTTTTTGTATGCCCGTGGAGGCACATTCTATGCACGTGGATACACTACTATGATGTTTTGCTTTTTTGCGTATCTATGATTTTTATGCCTATGTGATGTGTGTTTATCCATGCTTGATGTCCTACATGGTTTGGTTGACGTGCCAATTTAGAATGTTGTTAGCCATTTGGTCTGCTACACTATTGAGGTTTCTTGGGACATGTGTGAAAGAAATGGATTCAAAATGTTGAATCATTTGTTTAGTGCGCAATAATTTTCTAAAGAGACAGGTATCGCGTACCTAGTACCAGTTATTGAGCTGGGAAACAAGAAGCTGGGAGTCTAGGAAGACGTTAAGGTGACTTATGCCCATCTGGAGAGCAGCGGTCAGGAGATCGGTCACGGCGTCATACTCAGCCTGGTTATTTGTGGAAGCACCTATGCACACTTCGTTGAGGTGGATCAACTCATGTGAGGGGGAATAAAGTACCCAAGCTGCAGAGGCGAGATTTGGAGACCAACAACTTGCACCGTCGGCAAAGCCAACATAGTAGAGTGGAACAGGATCCATCTGTGGTCATGCGGAAAAAACATAATGTAAGGTTTTTGGAAAGTTTGAAAGAAAGCAAAATAGGAAAACTGTACAATGTAGACGGTGATGTCCAATGAACTTTTTTATGCGTAAAAACATTTAAGGTACAACCCGTTACGGGGGTTGTGTTGGCTGGGAAAACTGTCCTAGGCCAACTTACAGAAAGACAGCCCACACACTTGACTTAATGCAATCTTGTATGTGTTTAAAATGACTGTCCTTCATAGGATCAAGGCCCTGCTGCCTGTGTGTTATGCTCTCGAAGATAGAGAGTCTCTCCAGGTGAATGTGTTCCAAGTAAAGTCAATCCACCAACCAACTAGGAGAAATTTAAGCTAATGATTATCTAATTCTAAGGACGATCTAATACTAAATATCAAACATTAGTAGCTCCTAAGTGTATTCTATGATAAGGTAAATACTAATGATCTAACTAAAATGTTAGCTTCCTATCTTAGCAAAGAGCATAGATTAATTTATTAATTTGAAGTTCGAAACAAGGAATATATTCACTAACTGTAGATTGGTAGAGAAATCCCCAACCATAGAAGTAAATTTAAATCATCTAACAATGGATAAAAATCTATTGTAAAATAATTATATAAGAATTCTGAACTAAAGTCAAAATTCCTAACTAGATACACTGTTTTGAAAGTGCAGAAATATATATAATTATTTTGCTAACTTGGAAGTGAAACACGGTCAAAATGCAAGCTAGGAAATAATAAGAATTGGTTTATAAAAGTTTAAAACAATGAAAACAGTCCCAATTTTGAAGTAAACCAATCACATTTCAGATCAGCACATACATTTGAATTCTGCAAAGATTTTTCACATATAATAGCAAGATATATATATACAAAATAAAAAGATGACAAAGAGCGATCAACAAAGCAATACAGCATAGATATATTAATATTATAAAAACTTAGCTAGAGTTTCCATTGTTCTGCAATATCCGACAACTCTCAAAGAAGTTCAGAGAAAAATCAAAATACACAGAAGGAAATATAATACTGTATCATACGTATCTCTCCAATGTCTCAGAAATCGAACGCAAGGAGAAAACAGTAGAGCCTATGGGAAACAGTTCCCATCCTTCTTTACAGAGCTTCCCCCCTCTAGCAGAGAAACATACAGAAAAATGAAAAAATAAGTTCGTCCAGTTTCCTGGAACGTTCCTCCCCATTTGACATTCCAATTCTTCTCTTTATATAGACAGTGGGGAACCAACTATGAGATATAACCGTCCTTCAATGAAGCATCAATAAACATACTGGCGTGATCTTTGCTTATCTGCAATCTGGAGTAACCTCCTTCGCGATTCTTGGAGTATTCATGCTAGTAAACTTGACGCATTTTCATGCCATCTTCCAGGGAATTATTCCGACACATTTTCATCATTTCACCATCGAACCTGCAAAATAAGAAAGAAGGGAAATAAATGAATTATCATGAAAGATAAAATAATAGAGATAAATAGATAAGATACTTCCCTTATAGTAAATTTTCGATGATCGCTTGATATACTCTGCATTTTCTTCCTTCTGATGCGATCAATTTGTTGGTAAAATGGTAATTTGTTTCTAAATGTCACACTTCAAAAGAAAATTCAGGCAAATCCCATGCAGTAATAGGTACAAGCTTCGGTTTGGTAAGATGCACTTCATAAGAAATTTTACTGATGTACAATTTATTCGAAAACTCCCGTATCATTGTTATTGCCTGACTTTTCCGATGATGCCACCTATGATTTTCTTCTATTAAGAGCACACATGGCGAATCATATGGCTTGAGCCCACCACAAACTTTTGATATTTGAGCAATTATATAAATGAACGAATGTTGGAATAAAGCTTATAAGCGGTGGACTAATGTCTTCAAAAGTGAAATGTATAGTCTATTTAATATAATATGAGAAGCTTAGTTTTCTGAATTCCACTTTAGTCATTACGTTTTCCACATTTTGTAAAAACATTCAATACACAAATGCTAAATTCGAAAATCCTATTCATGTTATTACACAAATGCTAAATTCGAAAATCCTATTCATGTTATCTCTTTTTTTTTACAATGGGGGAATCGGCAACGATGTGCCTGGACACGCCATCACGCCATGAGTTGGGAGAACGAATCCAACCGCCACCACTATAACCCCATCCCTGCCTCGGTTAGAATTGGCACCATGAGGAAGACTAATGCAGCCCTCCACGAGTCGAACCTGGGTTTCAAACTGGAAAACACTCAACGGAAGCCGTCAGGCCGATTGCTCTGCTCGCGTGAGCTATTCATCATGTGATCTCTTATACGTAACTACCTCCATGAAAGAACCTTTGAATAAAAATATTTTAAAAAGAAACCAATTACGAAAGTTACAAAAAAACAAAATATATAAATATCAACTTTTGAGAAGATATTAATAATTATAAAGTTAATATTTCAAAAGTTATACAAGGTGTCTTTAATGTAAAAAAATTAATTAAGGTTCTTATAGGAAGTAAAGATTAAAGTTAGAAAATGAGATACATGTTACAAAATCATTATTATTCTCTTTTTATGATTATCCTCAAAGCATATATTTAGAAATTTAGAATAAATATATGATGTTAATGATGTATTTTAATATTAAAAATATATGGAAAATAGAGATCATAATTTAAGAGAAAATAATAGGATAAGTTCGAAAGCATTATTTGAACAAAAGTAAAAGTTTGGCAAAAAATAAATATTTTGTTCAAATTTAGATTTCAATGCTCGAAGACGTCAGCAAGTCATCATTGTAAGAAGGCAAGTAGACGTACAAATCCCAAAGAATTAAATAAACCAAAAACTTGAGAAAGCATAAGACCACCACATCATCGTCCATGAAAAGGAAAAGACATCGTAGAAAGTCAAGGATTCAAAAGGAGATCATCATATCAATCCAACCAAACCAAAACCAAAGCACATACTCAACTTAGAAAAGAAAGCCATTCAAATCACCTACCAAATCGAGCAAAACCAAGCCGAAAGCTAAGTATTTACAAAAAAATTCTAATGGGGGACCTTTTATTTTGTAAAAAATTAAAGGGAGTTGTTGGGGTGCCAACAGGTTGCACATGGGGTTTCCTTCTGAGTCGGCCAGAATGTATGCCCCATGACCAAGGCACGTCTGTATGATGTATGGGCCTTGCCACATGGATTCAAATTTTTCTTTTCCTTTTTTGTCCTGGGTTTGATCGTAAACGAGTACAAGGTCTCCTTCACTGAATGTTCATGGGTGAACATGTTTATCGTAATGGAGTTTTGATCTGTTCTTTGCGGCTTTGATTGTTTGGAGAGCTGCGCGACGATCTTCGTCAGCTTGCTCTAAAGAAGTAAGTGTTCTTCAATTGGTGAAGTATCCGGAGGATTTCTATGGAGATTTGTAATGTCGGGATCTGACACTCAATGGGGAGGATGAATTCCACGCCGTGAACCAAATGGAAAGGGGTAAAACTGGTGGTGGTTTTGGTGGACGTGCGGTAAGCCCATAATGCAGGGAAAAGCATGTGATGCCAATTGGATTTATGTCAGTCCATAGTGCGCTGGAAGATAATCTTCAAAATTTTGTTAATAGCTTCAACCTGGCCATTTCCTTGGGGATAGTAGGCAGAAGAGAAATTATGTTCGAACTTAAGGAGTGTTGACAATTCTCACCAAACAGAGTCCTCAAAGTGAGAACCATGGTCTGAGACAAGTTGCTTTGGTACTCCAAAACGAGCAATAACATGGTTGAGGAAAAAATGGGCTGTAGTGTCGGCTTTGCGGTTGTAAGTAGGCATGGCTTCTGCCCATTTCGTAAAGTAATCGACGGCCACAATAATGTATTTATGACCACCAGCTGATGTTGGGTTACACTCCATGAAGTCAATGGCCCATTTGCAAAAGGGACCAACGGTGATTACTGGATGGAGGGGGGGCAGGGGGAGTCCTTGCTTTGGGGGAAAAGAGTTGGCAATTCTGTCAATGTTTGACCGCTGTGATGCAATCGGTAAATAATGAGGGCCAAAAATAACCTGCGCGGATCACCTTTTGGGCAGTGGCAATTCCAAAGAAATGACCGCCACAGGCACCACTATGACAGTCATTAAGGACTTCTTCTGCTTCTTCTCGGGAAAGGCAACATCGTAGGATTGTGTCGATGCCACTTCGATAGAGGACATCACCTAAGCCTAAGAGGAGATAACAGGGGGCATGGTGACATATGCGACGGCGTCCGTCACGGTTGATATTGGGTTGAAATTTTTGTGTACGGAGGTAAATGTCGCCATACCAAGGGTCGTAAGACGAAATGATGAATAAATGGTCGTCGATAAGATTAGTATGGATAGCTGGTGATGACAATGAGGATGGTAGGTCAGTAATGAGCTGGGCGAGCGCTAGGTATTTGGTGCTCTTTGGGTTTTTTAAAGTCAGGTCGCATTCTTGTAGGATAATCTCCCATTTAGCTATGCGGCCTTGCAAAAGGCGACGTGTCAAGAGATAGACCATTGGGTTGGAATTTGTGACAACTGTGGTATGGCTGAGGAGAATGTAATGGCACAATTTCTGTACTGAAAAGATGACGGCGAGGGCCATTTTCTCTTCATGTGGGTAGCGCAGTGGTGGGCCTGATAAGGTTTGGCTTACATAGTAAATGACATGCTCTTGACGAGCAGAGTCTTCTTGGACGAGTACTCCAGAAATGACATAATCGGATGCCGAAACGTAAAGGATGAAGTCTCTTGTGAAATCCGGAGGAGAAATCAAGGGGGCATTATTGAGTGCTTTCTTCAGGTCTGTGAAAGCTCCTTCCGCTTGGTCATCCCATACAAAATGGGTATGAAGGCGTAGTAAACGAAGGAAACCATGAACTGTCGTGGCATAATCGGTGATAAAACAGTGGAGAAAGTTGGACCTCCCCTGAAGGCTTTGTAGCTATCTTAGTGTACGAGGTGATGGTAGGTCCACGATGGCTTGGACCTTTAAAGGGTCTACGGTGATCCCTTTTTCTGAAATGATGAAACCCAATAGACGGCCTGCTATAATGCAAAAGACACACTTGAGTGGGTTCAAACAGATTTGGTATTTTCGACAACGCAAGAAGACTTGTCAAAGGTTGTTTAGATGGTTAGATCATTTCTTATATCGAGCCATGAGGTTGTCTAGATAAACCAATATGATGTTAATCAAGTCATGAAAACAATAAGTCATGGCTCACTGGAATGTGGCTCCAGTGTTCTTGAGACCGAAGGGCATGACGCGATAGGAGAAGGTGCCCCATGGGGTAGTGAAAGCGGTCTTGTATTGATCTTCCTTACGGATTTTTATTTGGTTATATCCGAGAAACTGTCCATGAAAGAGAGTACCTCATGCCCCGCACATGCATCGATTAGTTGGTGGATAAATGGTGTTGGGAAGTTGTCTTTGGGACAAGATAGATTGAGGTCATGGAAGTCAGTATAGACGTGAATGGTGCCTAATTTTTTATTGACTGGTACTGGGTTTAAAACCCAAGTGGTATATGCAATAGGGTATATGAAACCTGCTACCCGAAGCTTCTCGATCTCGGCCTTTACGACTGGAAGCTTAGATGGGTGAATGGGGCGTTGTTTCTGGCGGACAAGTGGTATGTTGGGCCAAGTGGCTATGTGATGTTCTACAATGTTAGGATTGAGACCAGTCATTTCAGTGTAAGAGCAAGCAAAGACATCACGAAACTCTTGGAAGAGTTTCTTATAGGCATGAAATTCCTCTTTAGTGCATGATGCGCCTAAGGAGATAAATTCAGGTTTTCCAGGTGTGGTGGAGATGTCAATTTTTATCATGGGTGAAATTTTTTCCATATTGCCTTCTTCAAAGGAATCTGGTGCTGGGCTGTTTAGGTTGCAGAAAAAACGAACCCAAAAATTGAAATTTTGGGCTGTTTAGGCTGTAGAAAAGGCCAATGGCTAGGGTAGCAAGAAAGGAGCTGACTAATATGGTAGATATACAAAATTAAAGGGAAAAAAACTAAAATATAGATCCAAATCAAAGATTGAAAGTTCGGAAACCAGCGGAGTCGCCAAAAATTGTTGCTTGGGATTTCTCCCAAGCTAGTGCTAAAGGTGCACCTGCTAACTTGTAGCAGCAGTCTCAATGTAAAAGTAAAAACAAATGTAAATAATAGTAAATATGATATAACATGTGCAAGGAAATAAAACTAGATTTAAGAACAATAAAAAATGAGATCCATAAGAGAAACAAGAAATAAAGAATTTGAAAATTTTAAATTGATGGGAAAGCAACGGCTTGCAAAAATATACCTCAATGGTGAGGATTGTTGAGTTGGGGCAGCTGCAATGTTGAGATGCTCCAATCTTCCAATGGTCTCTCTTCTCTAAGATGCTGCAATGGTTGGGAAAAAGCTCAAAAGGATGGGCAAAGCTCAATAGGGATTTTGGCAGCATGAGGATATGATGGATATGGAGTCAATAGTGAGGAGCCCCTATCACCTTTTTATAGTTTTTGATGATGGGAAATACAATCATGGTTTGAGGAAACCAATGGTATTGCTAAAATGGTTTAGGTCTCTTTTTCCCTCTTTTTCCTTTTTTGAATATTATTCCCTTTTAATTGATTTTTGGGAATTTTGGACCTTTTTTGAAGGTTTTTTGAGGAAAAATACATATTTTGAGGGGAAAAAGGTGTACTATGGTCTTTTTGGTGACCTTTTGATGGTTTTAGAGGTAAAAATGATAGGAAAAATGGACAAAAGGGTCATGTCCATAGGGAAATGAGCTAGTGAACACTTTTTGGGTGTTAACACCCCCACAACTCGTCTTCCGCATTCCACACATTAGATCTTAGCCGTGGATTTGTCTTAAAATTACGGCCCAGATTTTACCCGATGGAATTAATAAATATGTTGATTTTGTTTTTGTTTCCTTTTATTATTTTTCATCTTAAAAAATTACCTGCTGTGTGGATTTTACTGCGAGTTTTTACTAGGGGTTGTTTTCGCCATTTTTTCTAGCTTAAATGAAGGGTCGGCCAACCCTTTGTTAAATTTTGAGCATTAATTCACAATACTCTTGGATCTTTACTGAGAGAATAACATATACAGTATATCAATGCATAACAATCACAATAAGCATGACAAGCATCACAAGAATCAAAAGCATGAGAGACAAGAGACATAGAGTTTCCGTGGGGAAAACCCTAAGGTGAAAAACCCCACAACTTCCTCAGAGATAGAGAGAGCAATGGATCAACCAAAGTAAAACCAAAATACACTTGAGATAGTCTCCTAGTAGCAGATGATCCTCCTCCTCACTAGTGCACCACTTTCTGAGTGAGAGAAGTGTGACTTTCCAAATGATGAAAATAGAGATCTCTCGATCTCTATTTATACTAACCTCTTTTCCCAGTTACAGTATGGGGCTGACTTTTATATCTAGATACATCCACAATATAATATATATTTCAGGGCTGACCCCACACATGGTGGTCTAATAACCCATCGGCAAGTACACACACTTGAAACACTTGTCAATCCACATGACGACACTTCCTTATAGAGGAATAACACATCTCTTATAAGGGCACAATAAATATATATGAAATACATAGATGAAATACATTCAGAAGTTACATATACATCAACACTCCCTCTTAACTAGGAAGGTATTTTTCGACACAGTTCTGCTAGACAAGTCTTCTTCTCGGGATCATCGTCATCATCATCGTCACTGCTACTGCTATCTCAAACAATCTCTGACTCTACTCGTCATAGGAAGTTTTACAGAGCTAGTCCTTTTTCATACTGGATGTAGGCCCACCACTTGCAGGTCTTCATCATCACTGGCCATGCTGTGGAATCCTCAGGACTTATTACGTGCATCACAAAACCTGGCTGCAGCATCCCAGGCTATTACGAGCACACAGCTCTACCTGTCAGATCTCCCAGGAGCACATTACATGTGACCCATCACAAAACCTGGCTGAAGCATCCCAGGCTGTTACGAGCACATAGCTCTACCTGTTGGATCTCCCAGGATCACATTACATGTGATCTCACCACAAAACCTGGCTGAAGCATCTGAGGCCTTTTTCATCCTGTCTAGATCTCCTAGGAGCAAATTACATGTGGTCCACCAAAAAACCTCGCTGAAGCATCTGAGGCCTTTTTCATCCTGTCCAGATATCCTAGGAGCAAATTACATGTGGTCATGGAAAAACCTAGCTGAAGCATCTGAGGCCTTTTTCATCCTGTCTAGATCTCCTAGGAGCAAATTACATGCCATAGGACAAAACCTCGCAAGAGCATCTCAGGATGTTACGGGTACACAAATCCGACCTGAAATCTCCCAGGGGACAAATTACATGTCCTCTCAGAGCAATGTCTCGAAAGAGCATCCCAGGCTGTTATGGGTATGAAACTCTGACCTATAGGATCTCCCAGACATACTCATCTGCACAACTTGATCCACGGCCACAAAGTATCATCTGATACTCACCATACATCATCCTGATCATCATCACTACAACATCCTGCTAGATGTCATCTGGAGAAGCTCGTCATCCACGATCACCCTGATCATACAATGCATCCACCTGATGCACACCAAGTATCTACCTGATACATATCATCATACACAGTGTATCCACCTTATACATAGATACATGATCCACACAATGTATCCATCAACATACATGATCTACCTGATCCACGGCCACAAAGTATCATCTGATACTCACCATACATCATCCTGATCATCATCACTACAACATCCTGCTACATGTCATCTGGAGAAGCTCGTCATCCACGATCACCCTGATCATACAATGCATCCACCTGATGCACACCAAGTATCTACCTGATACATATCATCATACACAGTGTATCCACCTGATACATAGATACATGATCCACACAATGTATCCATCAACATACATGATCTACCTGATCATACCTGATACATATCAACATACATGATCTACCTGATCATACAATGTATCCACCTGATACATATACAGATACATGGTCCAAGCATCTAACATGATGCATATACAAAATACAAACAAATGATCCAACCGATCATATCCAGCATCCAACATGATGCGTACATACATATACATACAAATGATCCAACTGATCATATCCAACATCCAACATGATGCATACATACATATAAATGATCCAACTGATCATATCCGACATCCAACATGATGTGTACATACATATACATATAAATGATCCAACTGATCATACAAAGCAGAAACTAGAAAATCATCCTGATGCTCATCATCCAACGCTTACATCCACGACCATGTGAAGGATCCTCCTTCCAAAATGCTTGGAATGGCTTCATCAAATGTGTCCATCACTTCTTCCTCGAAGTGTCATCAATCTGAAGAACACCAAGCCTCTCCCTGAAGTACTCGAACTTCACCCTGGCTAGTGGCTTCGTCAGCACATCTGCAATCTGCTCGTCTGCCGCAACATACAGGAGCTTCACAGCTCCTTTCTGCACCATATCCCTAATATAGTGATATTTGATCTCTATGTGTTTCGACCTGTCATGAAACACTGGGTTCTCAGACAACTTCACACAACTTTGGTTATCACAGAAGATACCAGTAGCATCCAATGGGAGATCAAATAACTCAGACAGTATCTTCCGTAGCCATACTGCCTCACAACTAGTTGAACAGGCTGCAACATACTCTGCCTCAGCTGTACTCAGTGCTACATATGACTACTTCCTGCTAAACCAAGAGATCACACTTGATCCCATACTGAAGCAACACCCAGATGTGCTCTTCCTATCTACATCACTTCCAGCCCAATCTGAATCAACATAACCCTGTAGGTTAAACTTTTGATTCGCTACATACTTGAGCCCATAATCCACTGTACCCTTCAGGTACCTTAGAACATGCTTTACAACAACCAGATGAACACTCCTCGGATCTGTCAGGAACTGACTCAATGTGTTCACAGCAAAGCAAATATCTGGTCTCGTGTTCGTCAGGTACATCAAGGACCCAATCATCTGATGATACATAGAGACATCAACTGGCTCAGATGAAGCATCGCAAAGAAGCTTCAAATTCGATGCCATAGGTGTGGCCATGGCCTTGCAATCCATCATCCCGAATCTCTTCAGGATATCTACTGTGTACTTCAATTGACCAAGGAAGATCCCACCTACATTTTTCCACACCTGCATACCTAGGAAATAATGCATCATTCCCAAATCTTTCATATCGAACTCAGCAACAAGCTTCCTCTTAGTATCTGCAATCAATCTATCATCTCCTGTTACAAATAAGTCATCCACATATAGGAGTAGAATCACAGGATTCCCTTCCTCAACCTTGTAGTAAAGGTTGGAATCTGCTTTACTCTTGGTAAAGCCCAAACTAGATAGGAAACTGTCCATCCTACCATACCAAGTTCTCGGAGCTTGTTTCAAGCCATACAAGGCTTTCTTCAATCTGCACACATATGACTCCCTGTCATGTATTTCGAAACCGAGTGGCTGCTCCACATATACTTCTTCTTCAACTACACCATTCAAGAAGGCAGTCTTGACATCCATCTGGTGTATTTTCCATTTCATTGCTGCAGCCAGGGAAAGTACTGTTTTGATGGAAGTATACCTGGCTACAGGTGCAAAGGTTTCTTCATAATCTATTCCCTCTTTTTGAGAGAAGCCACGAGTTACGAATCTTGCTTTGTATTTCTCTACACTTCCATCTGCAGCATGCTTGATTTTGTAGATCCATTTGGAAGTCACAACAGACTTCTCTTTAGGTCTTGGAACAATATCCCAAACATCATTCTTCATTATTGATTGGTATTCCTCAACCATGGCATCCTTCCATTCTTTCTTTTCCGTTGCTTCTTCATAACTGGAAGGTTCTTTGTTCATAATGTCACAGAGTATAGCAACATAGCTGGTATGTGATCTGGTTCTCTTCTTTGCTCTGCGTTCTTCTTCTGGAATGCTAAATCTTTCTTCATCTTGAATGAGCTCTCTAGCCCATGCATGTTTCTTCTTGTGAGAGTTATCCTCACGGGGTGGATCTATAGGTTCTTGCGGATCTTCAAACTCACGAACAACTTCTGGAATTGCTTCAGTCATGGTAGTGTCTTGAAATCTAGTTTTCTTAGGTTCTTCATAAACTTCGATAGGATCCTTCCTTGATTTGATGAATGTTGAGTTTTCATCAAATGTCACATCCCTGCTGACATCAATCTTCTTGAACCCTGGAAAATATATTCTGTAAGCCTTCGAGCTTTCACTGTAACCCACAAAGATACCCTTCTTTCCTGAAGGATCTAGTTTGGTCCTCTTTTCCTTTGGGACATGAGTGAATACTGGACAACCAAATATTCTGAGATGGTTGACTTCAGGTTTCTTACAAGAAAAGACCTCTTCTGGTGTCTTGTTGTCCAATATCTTGTGGGGTGTTCTGTTCTACACATATACAACTGTTCTAGCTGCTTCTTCCCATATATGCATAGGTATATCCTGGTCATGCAGCATTGCCCTTGCTGCTTCCATGATTGTTCTGTTCTTCCTTTCTACAACTCCATTCTGTTGAGGATTATAAGGAGCAGTTAACTCCCTCTTAATCCCTGAATCACTGCATAGCCTCTTGAAGTCACCTGAGGTGAATTCTCCACCATTGTCGGATCTGAATGTTTTGATCTTCTTGTCGGTTTGATTCTCCATCAAGTTTTTGAATTCTTTGAACTTATCAAACACCTCATCTTTGTTCTTCAAGAAGTATACCCAAGTCTTCCTGGAGAAGTCACCAATAAATGAGACATAGTAAACATACCCACTTAGAGAACTGGATGACATAGGACCACATACATCTGAGTGGATGATTTCCAGGATATCCTTTGCCTTGCTCTCACTGCTTGGGAAAGCCTTCTTAATGTTCTTACCTTTTGCACATCCTTTGCAAACGCCTTCGTGTTTGGTCTTGATTTCAGGTAGACCCTCTACATCCTTGCTTGCAATTGGAAGTGCCCTATAGTGAATATGAGCAAGTCTTCTATGCCAAGGTTCACTTGGCTCCATGGATTCATGCACCATGGCATGTTCAGGTTGTCCCTTCAATTTATACAAACCTCCCTCTTGCTCTCCAATCACTATTGCATCATCTATGGTCTTTCCCTTTGGCCACATTAGGACTTGGCCATCCACAAATGCAACCCTCATACCTTTTTCATCCAATGTAGAGATGGAGAGTAAGTTCTTCTTGAGCCCAGGTACATAAAGGACTTCTTTCATCTTCAAAGATTTTCCAGAATCTAGGTTGTAGGAGGCTTCACCACTTCCTTTTATTGGGTATTGATAATAATCCCCAAGTTTCACCTTATGGGGTGATTCATGTTCTGATAAGTTCACAAAAGATTCCTTAAACCCAGCCATGTGTTTTGAAGCCCCACTGTCAATGAACCAATCATTACAACCATGGGAGATAGTACCTGTGAGAGAAGAGATTAGAACATACTCTTCTTCACTTGATGAGTCATCATTACTATCATCACTTTCTTCCCTAGCCTTCTTCTTGGGTGGTTCATCATCCTCGACAGCATAAGCATGAAACCTTCCTTTGCTTCCCTTCTTCTTCTTCTTGAAGTTGTTATTGTCCTTCTTGTTCTTGGGACAATTTATGGCAATATGTCCTTTTTCATTACAGGTGAAGCATATTCTTCTTTCTTTGAAGTGATGTGAAGATTTCTTGGAGTGAGATGGCTCTCTCTTGGACTTCCCTTTCTTGGTGTGAGCTGTAAGAGCTTGATATTCATTCTCCATCTTTTCTTCTCGTGCCACAAGCCTTGCTTCTTCTTGTGAGCATTCTTCCCATAGTCTGCTGAAGTAAATCAACTTCTTTCTTGCACAGATTCCTTGAATGAAGGAATCCCATGACCTAGGTAGGCCATTTAGAGTGGTCATGACAACTTCACCATTCTCCACCATTTCATCCACTGCTTCTAGTTGTTCCTTGATCTGGGAGACCCTTGAAAAATAAGATTGAATGGTTTCTCCATTCTGAAACTTTACTCCTTTCAGTTGGTTCTGCAAGGTCATCTTTCGATTTATGTTCTTCCCTTCAAATAGTTTGGTCAAAGAGTCAAACATCTCCTTGGGTGTCTTTAGAGAAGACACATGGGGTATGAGATGGTCTTTGATAGAATCAGCAATGATTCTCTTTGCCTTGACCAGGTTCTTCTTATGCAATACTTTAGCGTCTTCATCCTCTAGGATAGGGATGTCTTCTTTTATATATGAGTCCAACTCATTCTCTTCCAGGATTAACCCAATCCTATACTTCCAAGCTCGGAAGTTATCAGCCCCTTCAAGCTTATCCTCAAGCTTGGTATGGTGAGACATCTTAAAGAGTACTTCAAATGGAAATAGAAAAGATTTAGGTCTTACCACTTGAAATGCTGAAAACTGGATCTGGTCCCAGATTAGGGTTTGTCGGAAAAAACCCTAAAAATTCAAAATGTGAATTTCAACTTTCTGAAAGGATAGAAAGATGCGCCTTGATGAGTTGATCAGCCTGGTGTATTCAGAATTTGAGATCAGCAAAGCTTTACCTTTCAGATTTTCCTTTTTGTCCTCCCAGGTTCACTTGGGAGAGTCCTGAATTAGGGTTTGAGTTTCCCAGAGATCTACCTAGCCAAAAATCTCGATCCAAAGCTCTAAAATTTGATTTTTGCAAGGAACTTCTAGCTATGTCTTCAGATTTCAGAAATTCTTATTTTTGTGGAAACCCTAATTTTTAGGGCCAAATATGAAAATGCTCAGAATTGAATTCTGATAGGATAGATGGGTTCTCCTTGATGAGTAGAGTCAATCTACTATATTGCTTTTCCAAAAACTGTGGAGAGAAACCCAATAGACAAGAAACTCAAGTTTCTGTCACTGCAAAATGTCTTCTTCTCAGGTTAGCTCTGATACCATGTTAAATTTTGAGCATTAATTCACAATACTCTTGGATCTTTACTGAGAGAATAACATATACAGTATATCAATGCATAACAATCACAATAAGCATGACAAGCATCACAAGAATCAAAAGCATGAGAGACAAGAGACACAGAGTTTCCATGGGGAAAACCTTAAGGTGAAAAACCCGACAACTTCCTCAGAGATAGAGAGAGCAATGGCTCAACCAAAGTACAACCAAAATACAATTGAGATAGTCTCCTAGTAGCAGATGATCCTCCTCCTCACTAGTGCGCCACTTTCTTAGTGAGAGAATTGTGACTTTCTGAATGATGAAAATAGAGATCTCCCGATCTCTATTTATACTAACCTGTTTTCCTAGTTACACTATGGGGCCGACTTGTCTATCTAGATACATACACAATATAATATATATTTTAGGGCTGACCCCACACATGGTGGTCTAATAACCCATCGGAAAGTACATACACTTGCGACACTTGTCAATCCACATGACGACACTTCCTTATAGAGGAATAACACATCTCTTATAAGGGTACAATAAATATATATGAAATACATAGATGAAATACATTCCGAAGTTACATATACATCAACACCCTTCTTGTGCTTAGTCTTTTTGTAGTCTTCTCCATTCATGATATACATGAATTGACAGCCTATACTTCGTAGGTTGAATATTTTTATAATTCCCTCGTAAATGAAGGGGCGGTCGACCCTTCTTCTGCCCACTATTATTTTCATACTAGTTCTAGACTACCAGAAGCTTGATGGAGATCGACGATTACAGAAGCTTGATAGAGATCGATGGTTACAGAAGCTTGACGTAGATCGATGGCCACAAGCGCTGTTCGCAAAAGTAAGATAGGATAGTTTAAGCATGGGCGGAGTGTTTCTAGCCCATGAGCAAGTTGGAAATTAGATAAATGAGTGGAAGGATAGATCTACAGACGACAGGTACTTCAGTGATTTTAGATGCGAGGGGAAATGGACTTTTATATTTGCGAAGTTTTGGTAGGGACTGCATGTTTCAACGGTGCAGATATGGTGAGAAAAGGCATCAGTGGTGGAGGTTTAGTTCACAGATTGAACATGCATGGAGTATCAGAACATTCCAAATTTGCGAACCTCAGTAAAGGCCGCACCTTTGGACAGTAAGGATGCAGACAGGGGCCAGATCGATAGTTGATAATAACTACGCAAATATAAGGTGCGAGGAAGGCGATGTTTTAGATATTGAAGACAGTGGAAGGTTGTGGGGCTAAGCATGGAAGAAGATCAATGGTACCAGATCGATCATGCAAGATGGACGACTCAGAGAAATTAATTTATCGCTAGAGGTGCAAGAATGATAGGAAAGGATAAATAATATAAAAAATGGAATGCATGGGGATCTGAGTACTGTATGATTTGGTTTCCCCCTTTCCCCCTTGGTCGAGGTAAAGGGGGGCAAGTTAATTTAGATAGAATCAAATAGACTCTAGCACCTTGTTGACTGCACATTCTATCTGGGACCAAGTCCAACAAAGTTATAATCATTTTGAATCTTTGATATATAAGCAAATCTAGGGGTTTAGGCTTGCTCCAATGCATGCAAGAAAAATTCCCACTTCCAAAGGTATATTCTTCCTCCATGAGATCAAATGAGCTAAGACTTAAAATTGGACGAAAGTATATGCAGGCCACCCGATAATTTGAAAAAAAGTCAGGTATTAAAAATAGAATTTACATTTATTGATTAGATGGCAACATTAATTTACTTGCTGTGTGGATTTTACTGCGAGTTTTTACCAGGGGTCATTTTCTCCATTTTTCCAGCTTAAATGAAGGGTCGGCCGACCCTTCTTTTGATTAGTATTTTTGCAGTCTTCACCATTCGGGATATACATGAATTGACAGCCTATACTTTGTAGGTTGAATATCTGCACAATTCCATCATGAATGAAGGGGCAGCCGACCCTTCTTCTTCCCATTATTATTTTTATACTAGTTCTAGACTGCTAGAAGGGTCGTTTGATCCTTCTTGTGTTCACCATCTGGATACAGGTGAATTGCTAGATATTGTTGTTCACAATTATCTACTAAACGTAGGATCGACCGACCCTTCTTGTGATTTATATTTTTCCGGTCTTGACCATTCATACATGAATTGATCTCTATTTTGTAAGGCCAAAATCTCACACGTGTGAGCCTCAAAGAGAGAATTGACACCATAGGAAGTGATGACACTTTGTTTTGTTTTTATTTGGAGTTGTGGTCCCGAAACTTGCAATTGCGGATTGCGGGAACGTGGTATATATTTATGAAAAATTAAACCCCTGCAACTTGTCTTCCGCATTCCCTAGATTAAATCTCAGCCATCGAATTGTCTTAATATTACGGCCGAGATGTAACCTAATGGAATTAATAAATATGTTGATTTTGTTTCTGTTTTCTTTTATCATTTTTCATTTTCGAAAATTGCCTGCTGTGTGGATTTTGCTGCCAATTTTTACTAGGGGTCGTTTTCGCCATTTGTGCGGATTTTACTGCGAGTTTTTACTAGGGATCGTTTTCGCGAGCTTTTACTAGGGGTCGTTTTCGTGACTTCTAACCAGGGATCATTTTCGTGACTTTTTACCAGGGGTCATTTTCGCCATTTTTTCCAGCTTGCACAGGTTGGCTTCGTGTCACTTTCTTATTCAATTGTTCAAGGTTTTTTGCTATTTTGAGTTTTTTTTTCTTATTGCAGTTTATTTATTCATCAGATTTCTCCAGTTTTTCAAACATGTCTCGCAACACTCGCTGCAAAACTCCTCAGAAAGATCTTTTGAACAAAGACCCAAACTTCAACATCCTTGCCGACACCAGCGATAAAGTTTCTGAGACATACCAAATGGATTGGTCTAAAATTTACTCCATATTTGACAATGACGACCTAACTGATATTCAGAGTGACTACTATTAGGGATTCACAACTCCACACTATAGCTTCCAGACCTGCTATCTTCCCTACACTGATGCAGTTAAGTGGATTATAGACCATGCTAACCCTAAAGACCGCTCTTTCAATGATAGCGCAGGGTTTCAATTGGCTACTTTTCGCCATGAGTTTTTTACCAGAGCTTACGCCTTGAAACAAGTTGTTCAACCCCTCAATGTTGCATTCCTTGAGTCGTCAAAGACTAGGTACAATTTCGTGAAATGCTGAAGTCTTGGATGCATAAATCGAAAAATTTCATGCCCAAAGCTGATAATTTATACCCAATTTCCTGGTTGAAAGAGCCTTATTCTCTTATGGGAGCCATGCTCTGCAGACTCTATGGTATCCCTAATTGTTCAATATTCAAAGCTGAATGGGATCCTATCGCCCATCATGTCCCAAAAATGGGGCAGTCATTCCCTTAGGCTTCAATTTTATCAGTAGAGTTAAAGACAACCATTGAGAAATATAAGAAAACAACAGCTACAAGGAATCCATACTTCTTTTTCTATGCATTTGTAATTGGTGTTTTCTGTACATAGTTTTAGTATCCCACCATGGGGTGGAGTTGGACTAAGTCTTCACCCACTGTTCATATTTATTGTTCTTCCTTATGGGAAAGCAATTTTGTTCCCTTGCTCTATGACATCTGCGACCATTTCTTTGGTGCAATTTACCACCATATTTTCAGGGAAGATGCCCTTGCCTTTTCTCCTGATGCCAGAACTCTCATCCCTATATTGGGTGATTGGTATGTGGGAGAAGCCTTTTCTTACATTAGAGTCTGTGGAAACAGTACTGTACATTTTCTACCAAGAGTTGTCCCTGACAGACTTTTACTTGAGGAGATATATTATCAGACTATTACAGATGGTGTCTACCTTAATCCCACTAGTCCCAAAAGGAAGGGATGGCCTAAGTTCCCTTTAAACCTCACGCCTTTGGTTATTCCAACTTCAACTTGGGCTGCAACACTGGGAGACAAGATTTTTTCTTTGAAATTGGGATTTGCTCCCAAAAGAACTCATGACCCTAAAGGATTTCTGGAGGCTAATTTCAAACAGGCGCATATGAAGATTGGTTATACACATCAACACATTCTTAATGACTCTATTGATCAGGGAGTTAATATTTTCTTTGAAATTCTGCTGAGGGAAAAGAGCAAAGAATAACATAGCCATATCTTTTAGTATCAGCGGGAGCTTAAAACCAAGGTTTTGAGCCATAAAAGCATGGAACTCAAGCTTGATGAGAAAACAAGAAAAGATAGGGAAGAAAAGGAAGCTCACAAATCCAGTGCTCCATTGATGCTGACCTACCCAGATGGAGACAAAGGAAAAGGCCTTATGGAGGATACTCCGAAGTTGAAAACTGCTGCAGAATTAAAGATGTCGATGCATAAATCTTAGCAATTGAAGCAGAAATTAGCATAGATGAGTCCGGTGCTTGAGACCCAACTGGTTGCAGTACCCAAAATCACTACTTATATTCAAGTGGCTGCTACAACCAACCTGATTAGTGATGTTCAAGTGATTGCTGTGAGTAAACCAACTAAAAGACATAAAATTCAAACTTCTTCCTCTGAGATTCCTACTCTTACTATTGAAGACAGTGATGTGGAAGATGAAACACTTCCTTCTGTGACTGTGGTGTAGGAAGAAACTGAAAGTTCTCAGGAAATCACATATTTGTTGGATGCCATAGTCATGGATGATCTTGTCCCAAATCAACAGTCTCTTGAAAGCACTACTGCTGTTGATAACACAACTTCAGCGCTCTTGCTTTCATCCATTCAAGCTCTTTCCACTTTATCTTCTGGGGTAACACCACCATCCACCATATCCCAGTTATTTCATGCAATAAATTCCATTATTGTTCCATCTCCAACCCTGTCAGTTCCACTTTCCATTCCACCATCAATTGTTGCAGAGATCCAATCTTCAATTGTCTTTATGCAACCACCATCATCTATTTCATCACCACCAACCAATGATGTCCAAATCTTGGTTGTTCCGTCTTCACCATTAGTTGCCGGTGCATCTTTTTCACTTCCTAAATTTTTTACTTCAATCCTTACTCCAACCTCTTTACCCTTAGTCCCTGAAGTTATCCCTTCTCCACTAACCACCTCTCAGATTACTATGACAATACCTAATACCAATGTTAATTAGACAACCCCAATAATTGCAACAGGAGATGTGGCTACATCTTCCATTGAATTGGTAGCTACTTATGAGGAAGATATTGTAACCTCCCTTGGAGATTGTTTCTATAGAAAAAAGGCTAAGGAAGTGGTGAAGAAGGGTAACAAAAGAGGCAGATATCAGGATGTGTTGCAGGGCCCCTTTCCTAATCAAATCATTTCGTCCAAGCAATCAGATGACATACAACCAGAAGCACTAGATACTGTTGCTGCCATGGGTGCTTTTGAAGGTGCCAATTTTGATTCAGTAATCACACTGAATAAAGAAATTGATGTCAAGAAGGAGGAGCTTAAGAAACTTCAAGAGCAGCTGGTTAAGGCCAATGTAGAACATGAAGCTGACATTCATGAACTGAGAAAAGCATTTGAAAATAAGATTGAAGATCTTCAAGAACATAATGCTTCTCTTCAAGTCCAATTGCAAGATTCTGAAGCTTTGGACACTGCCAATGCTGAAAAGAAAGTTGTGCTTAAACAACAGCTAAAGGATTCAACTGCAAGTGCAACCTCCTCTGCATTATCTAAGTTTTCACAGCAAGAGTTCAAGGACCTAGCCAATCAAGTCAACCTGGAGCATCATCAGCTTCTAGCTAAGCTATTTACTACCTTGGGTGAAATCCACGAGACTTACATTGTATTTGACAAAATGGTTGGCACCTTGGGCTAGCAAGTAGAGGAAACAAAACAAGATTCTAAAGCTCTAGAAGACATCATGGATTGGCAGAAGTATATTGAAGATAAGCCAGCTGATATCTCTGAGTTGGACAACCTCAAATTCAGAAGGATCTGAGCTTATGTGCAAGCTTGGGAGAATGTTATTGACATGGTACATGCTACTATCAACCAAGCTCAAGCCCTTTGTAGAAGAAGATGGTATGCCTAGGAAAATATCATGGAGATACTGGCATTCCCTGCAATGGGGTTCATCGAGGGGGCAGATTCGCCAAAATTGATGATAGAACAGGTCAAAGCCCATTGTGATCAAGTCAAGGAGAAAATTCTATAGATTGAGCATATCCAAATTGAAGACACAGATTAGTTGATTAAGCAACCTATTTCCTTGGAGGCCAAGGTCTATATGTTTATCCGCATGTGGCATAAAATAGCCAAAAATGAGATTGAAGGATTCATGTGTGATGCCCAGGTGGGGTTGGAATCTCCTCATTATCCAGATATAGATGAATTGATAGAAGTTTGGGACAAGTGGGAAGATTTCCTCACTAATAGAATATTTTGATTTTGTAATCCCTGTTTAAGGGGAATTTATCCTTTGTGTTATTTTTGTAATTTATTATTTAAGGGGTAGATCTCTCTTAGGCAAGGGATGATCATTTTTGGGGCAGAAATCGACAAAAGAAGACTGGAGATGCTCTGTTTTATGCTGAGCTTGTAATTTCTTACATACTTTCATTAATATAGTAAAGCTATTCTCTTGCATCATCTTTTTTTCATTGATCAAATTTCTTTGGTAAATATTGATTTCTACTTCAGGTTATTATCTATGTTGTTTAATCCTTTGCAAATATTATTTCATGCAGAGATTGTTAATCTGGATTTTTCCTTATGTTAGATATGTGTATGCATTATGTTTTAATTGAATTTCTTCAACTAAAATATTTATTGATTTCTGCAAATGATTTACAGTAACAGAGGTACTAGATGTATGTATGAAAAACCAAAATGAATCAAGGAAACTTTATACACAACAAAAGAAAGGAAAAGAGAAACTAACTGAAATTCTTTTAAGATTGTAAAACATTACAATTCTCTAAGTACACAGTTTCTCCAGTTCTCTCCTTTGATGGTTCCCCCATTCATCTGATTTGCCAAGGGCAGATTGCCACTTGCCCTTTTGGAAGGCTACTTTTTACAAATCCAATACTTAATCTTGAAATTCTAAAACAAATTTTAGCAATTTCAAAATTGGATTTTGCATTTTCGAAAACCAAACTCGACACTTTACAAGAATTATAATCACAGTGAAATTGAACATACTAGTACAAACAAACATTCAAGTGTATTATTTAACAAAATACTTTCATTTTCATTTTATTCACAATTGGCCTCACATCGCTCACGCCATTCAGCTACAGTAAGCAAGGCCATAATCGATCTATCAAAAATGTGTCATTGACATTGTCGGAAGCATAAGTTTTTGTTATAATATAGTTTCCTTCCTCATTAGAAACATGTTTTTCTTGGGAGTCATCGACAATCACAGTATTTGTCCGATCCCAACCATGGATCAAAGTGTCCCAAACTATACTCAAAGGCTTGCGAAATACATTAGGATTTTCATCACCCTGAAAACTCTCTCTGGCTACGGAAGAACAATCTTCCTGTGTTAAAATTAATCTAAATAGTTCCCTTTTCAATCCCATTCTTTCTTATAATATAGGCAAAAAAAGTCAACGTTTTTTCGTTGAGTAGATGTCCATATGCCAACCTCAAAAATAGTAAATCAATTTTCAAAAAATTCCCTTAAGCCTGGTCGTATAAAATAATACTTTGTTGATGTTTCGATGTCTGGTGGTCATCGCAATCCGGCCGGTTTCTATTTTCTATGTAATGCGTGTAACAAAATGCCATTGAAATAAAAAAAATGATCAATGGTTTACTAGAAACAAATATTCTAGTACTATCTGCAAACAAAAAACACACACACAACCCAGTCAATAAAATATTATGGTTCAATGTTTCTAAGTATATTGTTTTCATGTTCAACAATTTTTGAAACACATTACTAGATACATGGTATGATGTCCATAAATAATATGAGAACTGTGCAATAAAACTTACATCAATTAAATGAAAGACTTGTAAAAAATATACAAATCACCAAATTATTTTTTTTTGCATAATATGACGGTCATTTCAATTTCAATGTGTTTAACCAACGCCCCATTTTTGAACGAGGACCGAGATAATTCAATAGACAACACAACATTGTTTTTATAGTTATATCGCTCTCTTGTGAACCATCAAATTTCCAACTTGTTGGCATTTTCAAGCAGTTTTCCTAGCAATTGTCTACTAATTGATATTGCTCTTCATCTATAAACAACATGTTTATTTGTTTATATATATCTCCATATTGGATAAGTACATCCTTGAACTAATTTTTGTATATGTTCTGTACTTCACCAACATTATAGTATGCAGACATTGAGTGATTATAAATAGTACTAAGTTTACATTTCTCTCGACCCCAAATAAATACAAATTCTTCATTTTTCAACCATTCAAATATACCAAGGAAATTTTTAATTTCCATGTTGTCGAGCGAGCAAAACCACAGAGCAACGTCGAAATGCTCTCTAGCAACAATGATAATTTCGGGGCTGAACTTGCATGTATAATAACGACGGAAATTATGGACAAAATGAGGTTGTTTGGAAGAATCTCCAATGTTGGATAACATCCGAACTTCAAAGAGAAATTCCTCTACTCCCAGGACCAATAGTTTCTTTTGCGGTGATATCCTGACTGCATACAAGAACAATAACTATATATATAACAACAACAACAACACTTTGTTCATGAAGTTAATGATCACAACCATGCAACTGTACATGAAGATGTTGATTTACAAATATTAATACAAAAATCACCCAAAATTTCACAGATTCAATTAATTTAATAAAAGCATCACACATAACTAATAATATGTTACATTTAGACGAAAATAGAAACGTCTCGGGAAAAAACAGAAAACACATTGAATGATTTAAAATAGGCAATGATAGATTGCATCTAGAAATAGGCAATGATAGGTTACATTTGATGGATGTCACTCAACCAGGATTCAACTGGGAGAAGGCATTGAAGGTTCTGATATTAGCTGATTCATGCATTTTACTAAAATGATGCCAAAGTCCAGGTACCAATTCAGTATCTGTCCTAAGGGATAATTCAGTAAAGGGCTTACTCAAAATACGGTTTTGAAATGGAAGTGCTTTCTCACCATCACCCTCCAAAACAATCATTGATGTATTAATTTCCGAAGTTTTCATTGGGAACTCCATCCACACACTCTCCATATTTTTTTGTGTATTTCCTTCTTGATAGTCGGTACATCTCTCTCAAAACCAAATAAATAAATTTTTTTGCTCATATGATTTATCTTTACCGCATGCCATCAAAAATTTTGCAAGCAGTGGCTTCCCCTCATTGACACTACACTTAGATGATCAAATCCCAACATTGAATTTGGAAAGAAGTAAATCCAAAAATACAGTGGCATTTGATCGTGACTCATATGAAGTTCTTCTATGTTTAAATTCAAATTCACCATTAGTAATCTCTTCCCCCTTTTTCACTCTTTCCCCTCCAACAATATTTTTTTTTTCCTTTTTTTTTTTTTCTCTTTTGGAGTCATTTTCTGTGGCTTTCTTGTGAAATAGAAAACCTTCCATTTCTAATATCAATAACATGTTTGTATGGGGACTTGTAAAGAAATATTTCTTGTCATTATATACTTTGGAATAAATTTGTTTTATCAATTTAAGTAGAAAATATTCTTTGTCTTTTACCTGTCAATGGCAGGCCATCATTTGACTGGTGAGTAACATCACTGGAGACACCGCATTTTTACACCAAGCTCTCGCCTTGTTCATTATTGTCCAAGATCTCACCTGGTCCATTATTCTCCAATATGATTTGCTAGCCAATATCCAGGGGCATCGTCGATGCCAACTCTGGTTGTGGATGATCCACATGTTGACCTAGAAATTTGCAGGTATACATTTTATATAATTTTTTGCAAGTATTCAAGGTCACTATCCCCTTTCATAATTTAGTAAATTTAACCACGATCTTTGAAAAATAATTTTTTACCTTCTTGTCCTATTTGTGCTCCTATTTGGTAGTTCTTAGTTGATTCTCTATCACATTAACTTTCGTCATCAGATAGTACAATTTGATTGGACGATACCTGGGTGTGCTCTTTATTTGAAGCCGTAGTAGAATATGAATTTGAAGAAGTTATTGAAGATAACCAACGGATAAAAGTAAAATAAAATCAAAGACATCTGAAAATGTTAATAGAAATACCTTGTTTTAGAAAAGTAAAATAAAATCAAAGACATCTGAAAAAGTCAATACAAATACCTTGTGTTACACCCAATTCATGATAGAAACTGTTCATAAACAGCTCTTGCTGTACTGTCTCCACGATAGAAATAACTATTCTTTCCGGAGATCTCTTCAACAAAAGAATAAGCCTACCTCCTACATACAACGAAAGAACTGTTCCTTGAGAAGTGACATGTCTGGAAACTATGTGATCCCAGAATTCCTGTGTCCTTTCTTTTGCAAACACATGGCTTCTCGCACTATCGTTGTCAACCTTGGGCCGAGGTAAATCAATCATCGGTAGGCCCTCATCCTTCCAATCCATATCAATTTCAGAAGTAGATAAAATATCCTTATCCCTTCCAATGCTCCAACAATGTATAATAGAGAATCCTATAAACAAGTCCCTGGAGAATTCTCTATAAACTCCCTTTGTAGGATTCGGTGTAACATGTTTTTTTTATTTCTTGCTAAAAATTGTGAAAGCTTTAGAAATCATACAAGAGTTTTCCATATCGGCTAAAAAAATACAAGTAGATGCCTCTTCATTTGTTTCTACGTAGTACAAAAATGCAAGGATGTCTTGTTCTGTCCATGTATTATCACAATTACACATATCCACAGCAACAAATTCACAGTTGACTGCCGCACCAAAGAATGGATTTAATCTTAGTGTGTTGACCAAAGATTCAGGATAACATTGACAAGCAAACTGTGAACTATTTTCGATGTCGTTAATGGACATACCCATCCTCTCTTTATTATATAGATTCGATATTTTCTGAGCATCAATTGGTATTTTGGTACCATTATCCACTTCAGATTCGTTCTTTCTCTTTTTACTCGGAGATTTTGTTTGCTTTCCGGAGCATAAAATACTACACAGTTGCTGGAGATGGTTTGGTGCAATTTTATATATTTCAATGACGTTATCGTTAGTGACAATCTGTGATCGATCAATTTGAACATAATTAAATTTGAAATATTCAACAATTGAATGCCTAGTTGACCTCTCGTCCTTGATTTGTTTGCAATATTGATTTAAAGTTTGTGCGCAAATGTTTTTATCGATTGATGTGCTCATCCAAACCGATCTGTTGATTATATTGTCTGCCACAATGGTCAATTCATCTTCATCAAGATCACGCAATGGTCTAAAAAAATTAGAGCCATAACTCTTTATTTTATTTTGAACAAAATCATCCTCAGTGATGCTCTTGGGCGAGCATAGCAAGGAGCCACTTTTGTAAAGCTTGAATACAAACTTCCATTTGCTCCATAGTCGATCCGATGTCAAAACAAGAGTTAGTTTGTCTTTAAGGCTCTCCTTATTTTGAACAAGAAAGATATCCTTACATTCATCTTGGAAAGACTGCAAACGTATAAAATTGAATATTCCATTTAATTTGCTAATTAATTTTCATAACACAGGCAGCAATCTAAAGATTTCGATTGATAAGAAGAAAAATTCTATACCTGCCAAGCATCACTGTAAACGTTTCCCTTTCCCGGGCGGGATGGAGTACCGCAGGATATCCATTTCTCCCTTGCTTTTTCAACTTGAGAAATGAATGAAGTGTTTGCAAATTCCTTGTTTGACAAATTTTGTTGTTTTCATAATTTGCTGATGGTGTGTTGAGGAACGTCTCTATGTAGAAGACGAGCTGTTTGTTGCCGATACCTTGAATGGAGCTGTTTATATCGATCATCTGCAATGATTATTTTTTGCGCAGAAATAGTATGCTGCCCATCCAATATATAAAAAATTACCATTAGTTAGTTGATGTTAAATAGAACGTTATGCGAAGATCGTAATGAAATTTCTGCATCGCCATGGTTAAGAGAATCTTGATTATGAAACCCCCATATTCACTTCAGGTTAGACTTCAACCTGTTTACAAGGTGATGCCGAAGGGGCCAGTGAAAGGGGTTTTGTTGTGTATACGTTTATCTCGTGAATGAAGGGTCGACTGACCCTTATTGTGCTCAGTCTTCTTTCAATGTTCACCATTCTTCATATACATGGATTGACACCCTCACCTTCAGAGGTTGAATAATTGGACAAAAGTATATGGACAACAAGCTCTACAAATCATACAGAGATAACAAATAAAACTTAATTAAAGAGTATTGATTGGATTGTTTCTTATCTCTTCTTTTCCACCATACCAAAGTATTTTTACTATAGCCAAATGGCTACCTTGACTTTGTTAAAAATTCCCATGCAATGAAGGGGCGACCGACCCTTCTTCTACCAAGTATTCTTTTCATAATAGTTCTAGACTGCAAGAAGGGTCGGCCAATATTTCTTCTGTTCAACATTTTGGATACAGGTGAAATCCTGGATATAAGTGTTCACAATTTTATACTAAACAAAGGGGTGGATGATCCTTCTTCTCGGAGGTCAGAAGTCGGGATAAATATTGTTTATATGTTATAAATTAGCCAATATCTGTTCCCCACTATTTACTGTGGAATTCGGGAGTTGGTAATTGTTGTCCCATCCCGCAATATGCATTGTCGGTTGCAGGATAGCAGAATTGATGGAACGTTTTAAGAAATCTAGGTATCCGCAATCGACAATATATTTATGTCTTCAGAAAAAGGCAATGAAATCCTCATGGGGGGTGCAAGAAGGGTCAGCCGACCTTTCTTGTGCCGAGTATTATGTTCAAAATAGTTCTAGGCTGCAAGAAGGGTCGGTTGATCCTTCTTGTGTTCACCACTCTGGATACAGATCAATTGTGACATATAGGTGTCTACAGTTGTCTACTAAACGAAGGGGCGGCCGATTCTTCTTGTCGCAAGTTGGAATAAATATTGTTGATATGTTATAACTTAGCCAATATACCGATCCCAAATATTCATTGCGGAAGTCAGAAGTTTGGAATTGTTGTCCTAGCCTAGGCTGGTTGAATATGTGCACAATTCACTCATAAATGAAGGGTCAGCTGAACTTTCTTCTGCCCAGTATTATGTTCAAAATAGTTCTAAACTACAAGAAGGGTCGACCGACCTTTCTTCTGCCCAGTATTCTGTTCAAAATAGTTCAAGATTGCAAGAAGGGTCGGTCGATCCTTCTTGTGTTCACCATTCTGGATACAGGTGAATGGTTGGATATAGTTGTTCACATTTTTATAATAAACGAAGGGGCAGCCGATCTGTCTTGTCGGAGGTCGGAAGTCGGGATAAATATTGTTTATATGTTATAACTTATCCAATCTTCGTTCTAGGATGAATTCTGCATTAATTTGGAAGAAAGAACATTGACAACGTTTAAATGTGTGGATCAGAGTCTATAAAATGAATTCCAACTCAGATATTACAGTCAACTATGAGGCAAAGCGATAAGATAGTGTAAGACGAAATACATTCACAAAAGAGAAATTAAAAGACTGAAGAAAGTAACAACATATGAATCTCTGTTTTGGATCCAACCCCTATTACTTTGTAAAATCAAAATTTATACAAAACGTTCTTTGAATTATTTTCTAAAAGAAGAAATTTCAAATAAATCTATCTGATGTAACACTCGGGCAGTTAACAAAGGAACCGCAATGTCATTTAAAATTAAGACACCTGAATATTTATTCCTGACATAACCTGTGTTTTGGTTTCCCAAATATTTCAACAATTTTCCATTGATCTTGAGTTGGGATTTCATAATCCATCATTTCTTTCACCATCACCTCCAATTCTATGCATTATGTGTAACATACATCTGGTAGACCTTTCTTAATCATTACAAATTGTTCAATTATTTCAAAATCATCGGTCAATTTATCAATTATTGTCTTTCCAATTAATCCTTTGACCAAACCTTCAAATTTTGAATGATCCATACGAGCATGTACTATCAAATTGTGATAATTTTCTTGAGTCATTAATTTTCCATTGGCACTCCAAAAAGAAGGTAGACCACATTCAAAAGACCCCAGAAATAATTCCTTAAACTTTTGAACTTCAAGGGCCATCTGTTGTGCCATGTCTTCTACTTCTTTAACACGATCATGCTTGCTAATAACTCTTCTTCCTGAAATGATGATTGATGGTTTGTCTTTGATTCCAAAACTCTGCATATCTAATTGGGTTAGATTTTTTAACAAACTGACTGTATTTTGAGTTGTTTCTGAAGGCCTTTTGCGTAATGTCTCATTTTCCACTTTACACCTCTGGAGAGCTATGTTTGATATAAGATCTTTATCTACTATAAAATTCAAATAAGACAAGAATTTGGTGACTTCCCCTGATATCGCATCCCATATAAGGTGTTTAGCTCCATGTAAAGGAAGCCGACCTGTCAATTTATCTTTTAATTCATCAACTTTCTTTTGCAGTTGATTTCTATCACTCAAAGCCTTTATCTTTGCTCCATAATTTTGAATTACTTCCTCTTTCAACTTCTGGTTTTCCGCTTTCAACTCTTCTATCTCTACATCTTTTAGACTAATTTGTGACATAGCACTGGTCAGTTTCTCAGTGGAGGAATTTTCCATTTTTCCTTCATCCGTACATAGAGATTGATCCCCTCGCTTTGCTGGCGCTTGCACAGTTTCAATCTGATTGGTATTCAATAATGAAATTTGTGACAACAATCCAATCCTTTGTTTTTCCCAAGCATGCTTTTCATCTTGTAACTTTAACATTTTACCTTTGTGATCCATCATTTCATGATATATGGATTCCTTTTCTTGTTGTAATGCTGTCAACTCTGGAGATTGCACATGTTGATTATTTGGCACCTTCAATTTTTTCTTGAGAATTTGAATGGTATTTTCTTTTTCATCAATGAGCATTTTGGTACACTAGTTGTTCCCTGACTCGGCTTTGTTAGGAACCTATGTCAACCCTTCTTTTTACTATGTTATTATATTATTGTTGGACGCATATGCTTTGTAAGTCGTCCCGTAGTATTTGTTGATCCGTAGTTTATATTAGCCCATAGTATTGGACGCATATGCTTTGTAAGTCGTCCCGTAGTATTATATGTCCCATGGTTTTGACTCATAGTATTGGGCATAGACTTAGTATATAAGTGTGTGTTGAGGTCATTGAAGGCACCGTGAAGTTAATTGTATTGAGCTTGCTCAAAGGAGGCTGCCCCCTCGAAGTGGCCCATGATCAATATAAAAGTGATTCTGAGTTCTATTATTTTTGATATATTGTGTATTTACATTAATTAATTATTGCAGGTTCTTCACATCTGGTATCAGAGCACTTTCTTGGGCTCGTTGGGTGGAATTTCTGCCAATTTTTTTTTTCGCATCTGTTGCAAGTTCGGATCTGGGGATAACCCCTATCCGCTTAACTGTGGGAAGTACTTGGGAATAAGCCCTAAAACTCATTGTGAGGGGTACCACAGGAACCCCAAAGTAGCTTTGTTGATGTATATGTAACTTCAGAATGTATTTCACATATATGTATATTGTATTCCTATAGAGATGTTATTATTCCTCTATACGGAAGTGTCGTCATTTATATTGTAAGTGTTGTAACTTATACTTGATGGGTTATTAGACCACCTTGTTGGGGTCGGCCCTGTATAAGTCATGTGGTTCAAAGGGTTATTAGACCACCCTAGTGGGGGTCAGCCTAGTCAGCATTATGTTAAGTGGTTAAGTTGAGGTCGACCTAGTTGAGTAAAGGTTAAGTCAAGTTAGTGTATAAATAGAGAGTGTGTTTCTCTCATTTTACACATTCTATTCTCTCACTCACACTTGGGAGAGTGGCGCACTTGTGGAGGAGGAGGCTCTGCTGCTAGGAGAAGATTATCTCTTGTATTCTGGTTGTATCATTGCTCTATCTATCTCTGAGGAAGTTATTGGGGTTTTTCACCTTTATGGTTTTCCCCAAGTAAACTCTGTGTCTCTTGTGTGCTTGCATTATTGTGTCCATGATTGATATGCTGTAAATTTGCTGTACATGTTGTTCTCTCAGTTAAGATACTAGATCAGATTGAAGTAAATTTTGAAAATTTAACATGGTATCAGAGCTAGCCTGAAAGAAGGCATGATATGGCATGTATGACACTTGTTGCACTTACGATGTTAGGGCTTGATATAGAAAAAACCAGTCATCGTAGCACTTTCGCTATAAATCTGTTTTGGCGAAGTTTTCAGATCTAAAAATTTAACAGGTCGAATATACGATCCCCATGTACCTTGTGTCCAAAGTAAAACCTCTAATTTGTGATTTATGATCTGTACAATATAGGGTTTATGCCTCTTCCAGATCTGAGTCAAAATCAGGTGACCTTGGGAAAAAGGTCATAACTTGGGCTAGGAAGCTCCAAATGAAATTTTGTAAAATGTGACAGGTAGTACATAGACTGTACTATCTCAGGAAAGTTTTTCAGAGGCCGAAGTTGAACGAGTGACACGTGGAACGCCGTACAAGTTCACTCTCTTGTATTATCCCATAAACAGGTCACGTTGCGACATTTGGCATAACTCTCTCTCAGATAATACAATTGAGGTCAGAACTATCGGGATGGAAAAATAATAGGTTGATATATCTCAAGAAAAATTTTCAGAGGCCAAAGTTCAACCAGTGACACGTGGCACGCTGTACAAGTTGTCTCTCCTGTATTATCCCATAAACAGGTCACGTTGCGACACTTGGCATAACTCTCTCTCTCAGAGAATCCAATTGAGGTCAGACCTGTCGGGATGGAAATATAACAGGTCGGGATATCGCAAGAAAAATTTTCAGACCCTGTGGATCAAAAAGTTTGGAGTTACACCAGAAACAATCAGGTACATATTTCTGTCAAATCAAAATTATTTTTGAGCACCTTCATTCATGGCTTCCGGAATTTAGGGCTTTGGAGAAAGTTGAAATTTCTGTAATCGGAGGCCACGGATGAATGTTACTCATCAAAATAAAAATTTAGAGACCAAGATCAGAATTTTTGGTTGGGAAGAAGGCCGGGCTTGATCAGACCCTAGTTCCGGACTTTGATCAGAAAAGTGGAAAATTAGGGCTTCTGCAAAAATGGAAATTTTTGAAATCTGTGACCACGGCTGGAAGCTCCTCATAAAAATAGAAGATTAGAGCTTTGGACCAAATATTTTTATTGGGTAGAAGAGTGGGCTTCATCAAACCCTAGTTCGAGGTCATGTCCAGTGAATTCGAAAGTTTCAAAGGCAAAATTGAGGAGTGAAACTTTGCAGTTTTCAAATTCTGAATATACCAGCTTGATCAGCTCATCAAGGCGCATATTTCTATCCTTTCGGAAGTTTGAAATTCAAAGTTTGAATTTTTGGGGTTTCTCTGACAAACCCTATTACAGCTCCAAATCCAGTTCATGCAAATCAAGTGGATTGGGTTAATCCTACAAGAGGATGGATTGGTCACTTGCATAAGTGAAGAAGTTCCTGTCTCAGAGGGAGATGAGGCTAAGGCCTTCCATAATAAGATTACAAGAAATCTTGACAGGTATGGCTTACATGTATGTTTCATGGTTAAGTTTATCATATGTTTATCATTACAGTACAATCTTGATTAATTACTAGACTTGTCGTATCACCTTAATAGAAGATGTTCATTGATTAAGGTTTTGACAGTTATGAATGTACTAATGCATTGTGATGTTGTATGAGGTTTATGTTGTTCGCTAACATAAAAAGTACACCAAGAAAGACAAATCATGTTCTACTTCAAGAACATATGATCATGGTGACATGAAGACAAAGATTCATCCATTGTCATAGATCACATAGAATATCTACTTACGAGGTATGTATAACTTGGTTCTACAATGGTTAACTTATGAGACATGCAGGTTACTAGCACAAGTCACTAATGAGAATCAGTAGACATTATGCGGGTATGTTATACATAACTAGCTAGCATGCTAATCCAGGTATGTTTTTCCTATATCAAGCTAGAATCCTACCTTGTGTTAGGATCTTATACTGTTTTGTTGTTGATAATGACTATTCATGAAGTCATAGGTTTGAATAGTCATGGCTGTATGCATATTATGTTTCTTACCATAATTGATGATATGTCTAACCAGAAGAATCATGAAGGTATAGGTTTGAGTAATCACGGGTTTATGCATTGATGATTTAACTAATCAGAAGAGTCCTATGATCAAATAAGAATATGCATGAGTAAAAGAAGACTTCCCTGAAACCTTGAATACTAATGTTTATTATCTGTGAATGATCATGACTATACATGTTTAAGATTATTGTGTTTTGATAGTATTAAGATTATACTAATAAATGTGTGATTATGTATGAGACCTCAAGGATAACACAATGATGATACTAATAACCATGCATAGTGATTAAGGATGGATGTAAGTTCAAGGACAGGTAATCCAGGAAGCAAAGATCAAGAGGGAGCACACTCCAGTTGTTCCTGCAAGAAAGCAAAGGAGCACACTTCAGTAGTTTCTGCAAGGATGCAGATATTCAGAGGGAGTCGACCACTTCTCACAATCCACATCAAAATGGAGTTGCAAAGATTCAGAGGGATTCCACCCAGCAACCAAACAAAGATAAGTATTTGAATTGTCATTTCTTGCATAATGTTATTCAATGATGTATATGCTTATGTTCGTAGAATTAGGTTGTGTATTATGCATATTAGAATAGTTGCATTGATGAACAATATACTACTAATATACATGGGTAAGTGGCCTATGGCACTGTACAACATTCCATTGCTACTTATCTAGAATGAAACCTCTTTGCTGACATGTTAGGAGTTGTGCACACTCTTAACAATGTTCTGGTAGAGATTGGAAGGCATCTAGAAAGTTACGGGATATGGATAAATGTTGTATTGAAGCATTGGCTAAGATAATTGCATGTCTGTATGACATATTTCTTTATGTGTAAGAATTTGTTCTGAAAACTATGAGATGTTTTCTAATCATGCAATTTAACTTGTTGTGTAGGAAATATCGTATGCCATCACCTACAAAAGAAGAACTACAACATTTGTTCAGCAACAAAATTATCCATTGAAGATATTGAAGTTCCCAGGATATGGGAAGAATGCCATGATCCATCGATCATGAAATGATGTTTGGGATGTAGTCCCAAGACCTGAAGCGAAGTTTGTTATGACTTCCATATGGATCTATCAGATCAAGCATGCTGCAGATGGCAGCATAGCATGCTGCAGATGGCAGCATAGAGAAATATAAAAGTGATGAAATAGAAGATACACAGATGGATTTCAAGACAACCTTCTTGAATGGTGTAGTCATATATGTGTGCAGAACTTGGTAGGATAGACAACTTTCTATCCAGTTTGGGCTTTACCAAGAGTAAAGCGGATTCCAACCTTTACTACAAGGTTGAGGAAGGCAATCCAGTGATACTACTTTTGTATACGGATAACCTGTTTGTTACAGGTGAAGATAGATTGATTGCCAACACGCAACGGAAGCTTGCTGCCGAGTTCGAGATGAGGAACTTGGGGATGATGCACTATTTGTTTTTGGCATGGAGGTGTGGCAGAGTGCAGATGGAATCTTCCTTGGACAAGGGAAGTATGCAATAGAGATCCTGAAGAGGTTCGGGATGATGGATTGCAAGGCCATGGCCACACCTATGGCATCGAATCTGAAGCTTCTTTGTGATGCTTCATCTGAGCCGGTTGATGTCTCTATGTATCATAAAATGATTGGGTCCTTGATGTACCTGATGAACACGAGACTATATATTTTCTTTGCGTTGAACACTTTGAGCCAATTCCTGACGGATCCGAGGAGTGTTCACCTGGTTGCTGTAAAGCATTTTCTGAGGTACTTGAAGGGTACAATGGATTATGGGCTCAAGTATGAAGCGAATCAAAAGTTTAACTTGCAGGGTTATGTTGATTCAGATTGGGCTGGCAATGCTGCAGGTAGGAAGAGCACATCTGGGTGCTGCTTCAGTATGGGATCAGGTGTGATCTCTTGGTTCAGCAGGAAGCAGTCCTGTGTAGCACTAAGTACAGCTGAGGCAGAGTATGTTGCAACCTGTTTAGCTAGTTGTGAGGCAGTATAGCTACGGAAGCTACTGTCTGAGTTATTTGATCTCTAATTGGATGCTACTGGTATCTTTTGTGATAACCAGAGTTGTGTGAAGCTGTCCGAGAAGCCAGTGTTTCATGACAAGTCGAAACACATAGAGATCAAATATCACTATATCAGGGATATGGTGCAGAGAGGAGCTGTGAAGCTCCTGTACATTGTGACGGATGAGTAGATTGCAGATGTGCTGACGAAACCACTAGCCAGAGTGAAGTTCGAGTACTTCAGAGAGAGGCTTGGTGTTCTTCGGACGGATGACACTTCGAGGAAGAAGTGATGGACACATTTGCAGAGGCCATTCCAAGCATGTTGGAAGGAGGATCCTTCACATGGCTGTGAATGTAAGCGCTGGATGATGAGCATTAGGATGATGCTCCAGTTACTGCTCTGTATATGCATTAGGATGATGCTGGATATGATCAGTTGGATCATTTATATGTATATGTATGTATGCATCATGTTGGATGCTGGATATGATCAGTTGGATCATTTATGTATGTACACATCATGTTGGATGTTGGATATGATCGGTTGGATCATTTGTATGTATTTTGTATATGCATCATGTTGGATGCTTGGACCATGTATCTGTATATGTATCAGGTGGATACATCGTATGATCAGGTAGATCATGTATGTTGATATGTATCATGTATGATCAGGTGGATCATGTATTTGTATTTGTATCAGGTGGATACATTGTATGATCAGGTGGATCATGTATGATGATATGTATCGAGTAGATACTTGGTATGCATCAGGTAGATGCATGATATGATCAGGATGATCGTGGATGACGAGCTTCAGGATGTTGCTCCAGATGACTTGTAGCAGGATGTGGTAGTGATGATGATCAGGATGATCATGTATACATTAGGATGATGTATGGTGAGTATTAGGTTGATACTCTATGGCCGTGGATCAAGTTGTGCAGATGAGCATATAATTTGGCCCTGGGAGATTTGCAGATAGTCTTTCGAGGTTTTTCCTATGGAATATAATTTGGCCTTGGGATATCTGGAAAATGCTCTTTCGAGGTTTTGCTCTGGGAGGACATATAATTTGGCCCTGGGAGATCTACAGATAGTCTTTCGAGGTTTTTCCTATGGCATATAATCTGGCCCTGGGATATCTGGCAGATGCTCTTTTGAGGTTTTGTCCTATGGCATATAATCTGTCACTGGGAGATCCTATAGGTAGAGCTGTGTGCTCGTAATAGCCTGGGATGCTCTTTCAAGGTTTTTCCATGACCACATATAATTTGTCCCTAGAAGATCCTATAGGTAGAGCTGTGTGCTCGTAACAACCTGGGATGCTCTTGCGAGGTTTTGTGGTGACCACATATAATCTGTCCTTGGGAGATCCTATATGTAGAGCTGTGTGCTCGTAACAGCCTGGGATGCTCTTGCGAGGTTGTGTGGTGAGGTCACATATAATATGGCCCTGGGAGATCCTATAGGTAGATACGTGTGCTTGTAACATCCTGGGATGCTCTTTCGAGGTTTCGTGATGCACGTAATAAGTCCCGAGGATTCCACAGTATGGCCAGGGATGATGAAGACTTGCAGGTGGTGGGCCTACATCCAGTATGAAAAAGGACTGGCTCTATAGAACTTCCTATGACGAGTAGATTCAGAGATTGATTGAGATAGCAGCAGCAGTGACGATGATGATGACTCGATGACGATTATCCAGTGACGATGATTCTCGGCCATATCTCCCTTGTTTCAACTCTGTTTTCCCTTAAACTTCACTGACATCACTGCAGTCCCATTCTACATATTTAATTCCTGAAGACCCTATCCCAAATTCCACTTCCCAAGACCAGAAATCCCACATTTGTCTATTTTTAGGGTTTGCCACAACTCCAATTTCCACCCAAACGCCTTCAAATTTTGCCACCGTGTTCCTTTCCTAATTCTGCTTCTTTGTCCCTTTCTACCAAATTTTCTCATTCTTTCACCCCGCTTATGAAATCCCCATTTTTTATCAGAAAGTGTCCAAAACCTAATCAAACCCCAATTACCCATCCGAGTTTTTCCCAAATCCAAATCTTCCTTTAATAAATAAGCTTTTGTTTGTGTTTTTCTATCCATTTCCAAAAAAAAAAAAAAAAAAAACAAAAACTCTTGGTTTTGGTTGTCACCCACGCAGGAGAAAAAACCATGGAGGAAGCATTTGCAGCCATCCAAACCAAACTCCAAGATCTGGCTGAAAAATTTCTCAACCTCCATCTTCAGCATTCAGCCATGAACAATAACCGACAGCCAAAATCTTTTGCAGCCACCGGGTTCTCTTCTTCCAACAATTTTCGTGGGCCAAGGCTTGATTTTCCTTGCTTCAATGGTACTGATCTGACTGGATGGATATACCGAGCAGAACAATATTTCAATCTGCATAATACTTTTGATGTCCAGAAAGTTCCACTTGCATTCTTTCATTTGGAACAAGAAGCCCTTCAATGGTACCGTTGGTACATCAAAGCTCATCCCGAGCCAAACTGGACAGATTTTTGCCAACTCCTTTTGCCGCAATTTGGTCCTAGTGCTTTTGATGACTTCACAGGAGCACTCACTAAACTTCACCAAATTGGCACAGTGAGAGAGTATCAAACATAATTTGAGAAATTGGCCAATCACACAGAAGGATTGTCTGATGAATTCTACAGGAGTTGTTTTATCAGTGGTCTCAAGGATGAAATCCGCTCAGAGGTCAAAATGTTCTGTTCCAACACAATGATGGAATTCCTAGGGTTGGCTAAGTTGGCAGAGGACAAGATCGCAGCTCAACAACGCTCCAAACCCACCTTTGTTCCCTTTAGAAATACGGGTTCCCAACGACCTCCCATCACGCCTACTCCTCAACCAACTCCTATCAAGCATTTGTCTGAAACAGAGATGCAAGCACGCTAAGCAAATGGGCTTTGTTATAATTGTGATGAGAAATTCACTCGGGGACATAGATGTGTTCAACAAAATCTCTATCTCTTGGATGTGCATTCTCTGCCTGCTTCAGAACTTGATGAAAAATCTCCAGATATAGTAGATGATCGGGTCGACGTTCAACACCCACCTGTTGACACCCCATCTCAGGATGACCCACCCGAGATCTCTCTCCATGCTATAACTAGTGTCACCACCCCACAAACAATGCGAGTAAGGGGATAATATAAGAAGCTCCCTCTTACCATACTCATTGATTCTGGTAGCACTCATAACTTCATTGACCCTAGGATTTCCAAACAGGCTAATTGTTTTGTCCATCCTTGCTCCAACTTTGAAGTCATGGTTGCCAATGGGGGCACCTTACCTTGCAAGGGGAAGTGTCACATTGTGTGTATCTCTATGGAAGATTATAACCCACGCTCTGACATGTTTTCCTTATCCTTAGGCGGATGTGATGTGGTTTTGGGCGTGTAATGGTTCTGCACACTTGGCCCCATGTTATGGGATTTTGTGGAACTTTGGATGCAGTTTTCAGTCAATGGGGCACAACACAAATTAATGGGCTTACAACCAGGGTCTCTCTGCATCATCAGTTCATATCGCTTGGAAAAAATACTTACGAAGAATTCACATGGTTTCATCGCTCAGATCCATTCCATTCAAATGCACCCATCAACGGTCTCCACTAATTCCTTAGATAGATATGCAGGTGTCTTTGCTGAACCAATGAGCTGGCCGCCTTCAAGAGACCTTTTAGGTAAGAATTTAGTCCCATCTACCTCTCAGCAAGAATTGATGGTTATTTTGCATGCAATACAAAAGAGGCAGCCATACCTATTAGGGAATTATTTCTGCATCCAGATTGATCTCCAGAGTCTGGAAAATTTTCTGGAACAATGGGTCTCCTCCCCAACACACCTGAAATGGGTTATCCAACTCATGGGTTATCCCTATGTGATCACTTACAAGAAGGGTAAGGAAAATATGGTGGAAGATGCTCCTTCTCGCACAATTGATGACCCAGTTTCTCTTACAGCTCTTTCTCTGCTTGTTCCAAATTGGTTGCAATATGTTCAACATGGATATCTCTTCTATGAAATCTGTGCTTCTTCATCAGCAGGGCACTATGGGTTCTTCAAAATGTATGACCGGGAACAATGTAACTTCTTTTGGCAGGGACTGAAAATGACAATTCAACAGATGGTGGCTGACTGTGATACTTTCCAGGTCAACAAGGGTGAAATGACATTCCTTTCGGGATTGCTCAAACCCTTGCCCATCCCTACATAGCTTTGGCCAACTATTTCTATGGATTTCCTAGCAGCGCTCTGGTGGTACAATACCACATCTCAAAGGACACCATGTGAAGCAGTCTATGGACAGACACCACCAGTTCTTCTTCCATACACCATTAGTAGCTCCTCAGTTCAGGAAATTGACTCGGTTCTTTGAAACCGCGATCAGATTCTTCTCATTCTGCAGGACAATCTTCACATGGCCAGAATTCACCTGAAACAACAGGTCGATCAGCACTGTTCTGAGCGCATTTTCCACGCAGCCGATAGGGTTCTTGTTCATCTACAACCTTCCAAGCAATCCTCCTTGACACTCCAAAGGCGTCAGTGGCCCGAAATGCAACCTGAGGATGCTACCGGGGAACCACTCCTTCAGATTCTACAGCAATTTCTCCAACGAAAGATTTTTCTAAGGGAGAGGGGATGTTAGGATCCTGTGTCAACCCTTGTCTTTACTATGTTAGTATATTGTTGTTGGACGCATATGCTTTGTAAGTCGTCCCGTAGTATTTGTTGATCCGTAGTTTGTATTAGCCCATAGTATTGACCCATAGTATTGGACGCATATGCTTTGTAAGTCGCCCCGTAGTATTATATGTCCCATGGTTTTGACTCATAGTATTGGGCATAGACTTAGTATATAAGTGTGTGTTGAGGTCATTGAAGGCACCGTGAATTTAATTGTATTGAGCTTGCTCAAAGGAGGTTTCCCCCTCGAAGTGGCATGTGATCAATATAAAAGTGATTTTGAGTTCTATTATTTTTTATATTTCGTGTATTTGCATTAATTAATTATTGCAGGTTCTTCACAGGCTTCCACGGTCACAAGGTCCACTTGTAGTCTTTTGATCTGGATCGAATTTGCTTTGTTTTCTGCCTTCTCTTGCCTTAGTTGCCTCTCCAGCTTTGCTATCACAGACTGTAATTTAGAAATTTTTAAAATGAATTGCAATAAATCAGAATACAGGACATCTCCTGTTTGTTTATGCAATTGAATCTTATCTGGTATATTAATTGCATCAATCTTCACTTCCATTTCATAAACTTTCTTATTGCTCACCATTGCAAACCTTATAGAGTTTCTTCCTCGATCCGTAGCTGTAAGGAGGGAAAATTTTTGTTCTGCCAGCGTTCTTACTTGAGGGTACAATTTTTTAGTTTCTTTGGAAGACTGCTTCCTCTTTGATGTATATTGTGAAAGGACATCAGATTTGGACTTATACTGAGAGTTACTTCCAGATTCCTTTATTTCTGAAAAAACAATATTCCTTTATTTTTGTAGGTGGCGGCAAAATCAAACTCGTTTTTCTGGAACAATTGAATCTCGTTCCTCCATACTAATAATTTTCTTCTGTCGTTCCACTTTTGATTTCTTCCTTGAAACTTCTTGATCGACTTCCATACTATCAAATTCTGGAATACTTCTCTTACTGGTGATATCAGATTTAGCTGGTGTTTGAACCAACATTGCCAAATTTTTGGTTTGTTCCATATTTGCCTCTTTATTATCTTGTTCAAATTTGAATAAATTTTCCATTTCTTTCAATCCTTCTATTGTTTGATGATCAAAAGCATTGTTTCCATTTTGATGTCTCCTTTGCAATATAATTTGATGAGGATCATAATTAATCCTTTCAGCCTCTTGGAAATCCATAATATTCAGTAATTTTTCTACTACAGAGAGGGATGACTTATTCTTAATGATGAATGGACCAACTTTAAGAGGGAATTTCACATCCGATGCTTTTTTGAAAGCACATAAATGTTCTTCTTCTGAATGCAACCTTTGTCTAATAAATTCCAAGACAAAAACCCTCGCTGTTAAAAAGGCTAGCAATAGATATGGTGCTCTAGTAAAACCATACACCCTAATTATAGTATGTTCTCTATACAAGAACCAATCACCTATTTGGCCCTCTGGTGTAGGCTGCAAAGTTTCTTTCATTTCTTCTAACACTCGGGGCATTTCAACATTAAAAATAATTCTGCAAACTTCTGCCATGATTTTATGGGTGAACTCAAACATATTGACCTGTTTAGGAAGGTCATGAGAAAAGATGGTACCAAGAAACTTGGATTCCGAAATGTTTGAACTCACGAACAACTTCAGTGGATATGACTGATATCTGAAATGCTTCAATTGGTTGAAATTCACCAACTGGCCATGAATCGCTTCAGCTAGGAATTCATCAAAATTAAAACAACACACCAGACTCGACTGTGACTCTGGTGAAATTACTTGGAGAAGGAAACCTAACATAACTTCCGTGATTGACTTATCACTATCTAGACCTAAAATTTGACTCAACAAGGACAAAACTAACTGGATATATCGCTAAAAGACATCAATACCCAGAGGGAACAATAGGTTTTCATGCGACTGGCCATCTTTCAAGACTTGTAATAAAAACTTGTCTTTTTCTGCAGAACTGCAGTTTCTACAAAACTTTGCCAAATTTTCTTCGTTAAATGACTTAGGGATTTTGGGAAATGTTTCAGGTAAACATAGAACCTCATGGACAGTCTACGCATTTACTCCACATAGAATTTTGGTCGTTTTTACATTAATGATTACCCTTTGGTCCTACGAATAATTCGCCGCACACCAACAAACAAATTCGGGGAAGTGCAGGGTTTGTTCGACATAAAAATAGTACAAAAAAGAACCAAAAACATTAAATACATCATTTCCCTATGACTTAAACTCCATTAATTTCTCCTTAGACTGCGAATACTACCCACAGACAAAACAGGGTTGAAAATATCCATTTCCCTATCAAATACAAGCTTCTCGTTTTCATCTAAACATTCAATGAAGGGAAGAAGATCTTGCGTTTTCTCCATTTGGGACACAAAATAAAAACACTGAGGGTTTCAAGCTATCTATGAAGTGAGCTTCTTGGGTGTTGTTCCAATTAACGAATACAACGACATTCCCACAGGTTTTTTTCCTCTAGGCAATAAGCGACAAAAACATTTTTTAAAACTTTGAACAAACCTTTTATAGAACATATGCTTAGGTGGTTTCAGAACTTGCAATGAGTGGTTTAGATTTAACTGCTTTTCATATCGGACTCCACCAATGCTTTCCATGTGGTTAGCGGTTTAATTTCCGCTCCACGTTTCCCAAGTTTAACCATTGTGCTCTTTCTAGCGCGGGAACCCATTTCCACCGTCGATTTGCTTCTGGGTGGGTCTGCATCGAAATTCTGCCACGTTGCTACACATTTGATTGTTTTGGTGTGATTTGTCTAATTTTATAGCGCATTTTCCACCTCCTCCCTTGGAGTGAGAGACCTTATGTAGAGACCTTAGAATAGTGACAATATTTGCATTGTTCCTCTCTATAAACATTAATAAGCAATGTTATATTAATATTAAATAACCCAAGAATCCATATAGAATAAAGTTAAAAAACATAAAGACAAAAATGCTAACAATATGAAGAAATCACTTGTTTGATCAATTATACCAATTCTAGACATTGTTTGCAGATGGGTTTGTAGAAGATCTAGTGTAACATGGGAAGAAGTCAATGAAGAATAGGGAGAGATGACCATAAGAGATAAGAGAAGTCTAAACAACAAGATCAATCTTCCAAGATGGCATCGAGATGAAACATTAAATTAGGGAAAGAAGGAGAGATCACATGTCGTAGCAATAACATCTAAGGTTGGTGTTGCTTTTTTACATAACCCATTTCATATGAGCTGCATAATTCTATTGTTCATGTAGTGTCCCTTTTTATTAAATTTGTTAAAATTGGAAAATTGCAATTTTTGGCCAATTCGACCCTTAGACTATTAATGACTCGAATGCTTCCAAATGGTTTCAAATGCTTCTTATTTGGGTTTGAAGGTGTTTGAAAGGTATTGGGACATAAAAAGCAACAAAATTTGCATCGTTCCTCTCTACAGCTTTTAATAAGCAAATTGATGTCTAACAATTTGAAAATAACATTTGAAAAATATTCATAACCATTGAGGTGTAATATGACACATTTATGCAATTATTATAGGCTTGGAAACTTCCAAAAGACTTCAGCCACTTGCATTTACAATTAGAGAATGAAAGGCATAATTACTAGCAAAATCTATGTTGAAGCCCCCAAGGGTAGATGGCTCCAAACGACCCTTTAAAGGATTTCGAATTGGGTCTGAAGGTATATGAAGGGTATTAAGACATAAAAAGGAACATCATCGGTGATTGTAGACAAATATCAAAATACTTCTGCAACATCCATTTAAATTCAGGAGAAGTTGGGGAATTTTACTAGTCAAATCGAGGTTCAAAACCCCCAAAACCACTTATACTATGAAATGAGAACTATATACTAAGAACGAGAACTCTAGCCATAAAAACTCATATTTTTGCATAAAAAACACCGAAAACAACCCCCAAATCAAAAAGTGTTGATGCCAGTATCATGTTTTCATAAAAAACACCAAAAACAACCCCCAAATCGAAAAGTGTTGATACTAGTATCAACGTTTTTTTTCTCTAGGTTAAAAATATAGCCATGGCTTAAAAATCTCATACTGTTGTTTACGAAAGCCTTAAAATCAACCCCTAAATTGAAATTTTATGTTTTCAACAAATAAATTCCTAACCCTAACCCCCAGCAAACTATTACAAAAGTTTAAAAAAAAATTATAATGCGCCCCTCCTACCATTTACATTTAAAAAAATAATTACATATCTGACCCTAACCCCCCAACGAACCATTAATAAATATTTTAAAAAATTACATTTTAAAAAACAAAGTACATTTCCTAATTCCCTAGCCCCCTACATTATCCCCTACCTTAACCGCCCAAAAATTACATTTCCTAATGCCCTACCCACTACGTTAACCCCCCAATGCCACCCCATTACCCCTCACACATCGTTTTAACTAAAAAAATTTAAAAACCAGCTTAAAAAAATTAAAAAATTAAAATAAAAACCTAAACTTAAAAAATAAAAAATAAAACCTAAACTTTACAAAAGAAAATAACAAAAAAACAAACTAGACTTTACAAATTAAAAAAAAAAGACTTTACAAAAAATATATTTTAAAACAAATTAAAAAATTTTAAAAAAACTTAAAAAAAAAAAAAATTTTAAAAAAAAAAAATTTTAAAAAAAAAAAATTTAAAAAAAAAAAATTTAAAAAAAATTTAAAATTTAAAAAAAAACTTAAAAAAAAAAATTTAAAAAAATAAAAAATAAAAAATTTAAAAACAAATTAAAAATTTAAAAACAAATTAAAAATAAATTTTAAAACAAATTACAAATTTTTAAAAAAACTTTTAAAAAAAAAATTAAAAATTAAAAAAAAAAAAATTTAAAAACAAATTACAAATTTTTAAAAAACCTTTAAAAAAAAAAATTAAAAATTAAAAAAAATAAATAAATTTAAAAACAAATTAAAAATTTAAAAAAAAATTTAAAATTTAAAAAAAACCCTTGGGCGCCCAAAGTGGGCATCCCTTTGGGTGCCCAAGGGGGCGGAGCCAGCGTCCGCCCGCCCACCGCCCACTTTTGGGCGGGCGGACGCTGGCTCCGCCCCCTTGGGCGCACGAAGGGCCGCCCCACGGGGGCAGCGCCCCCTTGGGCGCCCAAGGGTTTTTTTTAAAATTTTAAATTTTTTTTTTTAAGTTTTTTTTTTTTAATTTTTAATTTGTTTTTCAATTTTTTTTTTTTAATTTTTAGTTTTTGTTTTTAAAGTTTTTTTAAAAATTTTTAATTTGTTTTTCAATTTTTTTTTTTTTTAATTTTTAATTTTTTTTTTTTAAGTTTTTTTAAAAATTTGTAATTTGTTTTTAAAATTTTAATTTGTTTTTAAATTTATTTATTTATTTTTAATTTTTAATTTTTTTTTTTTAAGTTTTTTTAAAAATTTTTAATTTGTTTAAATTTTTTTTTTTGTAAAGTCTTTTTTTTTTAAATTTGTAAAGTCTAGTTTGTTTTTTGTTATTTTCTTTTGTAAAGTTTAGGTTTTATTTTTTATTTTTTAAGTTTAGGTTTTTATTTTAATTTTTTAATTTTTTTAAGCTGGGTTTTAAATTTTTTTAGTTAAAACGATGTGTGAGGGGTAATGGGGTAACATTGGGGGGTTAACGTAGTGGGTAGGGCATTAGGAAATGTAATTTTCGGGGGGCCAAGGTAGGGGGTAATGTGGGGGGCTAGGGCATTAGAAAATGTACTTTGTTTTTTTAAATGTTTATTAATGGTTGGTTGAGGGGTTAGGGTAGGATATGTAATTATTTTTTTAAATGTAATTTTTTTTAAATGTAATTTTTTTTTAAAATTATTAATAGTTTTTTAGGGGGTTAGGGTAGAAGGGACACATTATAATTTTTTTTAAAATTTTGTAATAGTTTGTGGGGGAGTAGGGATAGGGTTAGGGTAGAAGGGGGCAATGTAATTTTTTTAAATATTTTCTTTTTAAATTTTAATAATAATTGGTTAGGTGGTTAAATATTATGAAAAATAATGTGAAATAGTATCATTTTATACAAAATGACTAAAAATCTGTTAAAAACGGGTTTAAATGTCTTCTTTTTCTTGATTTGTTTACTATTTTTTCCATAAAAATATATTATTTATGATTAAATTTTAAAAATAAATGTCGAAAATGTATGTGTTTTTCATTATAGCTAGCTTCTAAATGTATGTTTTTTGTTAAATTTCTAAAAAACACACTTGAAAATAGAAATTAAAAATACTTTACAATAAAGATGTGTCAAAGGCCCAAAAAAATGCCTCAAAATGAAAATGTGTGATACTAGCATCAACCCTTTTTGAAACAGAGGTAAAAATAGCTACTAAAATTAGGAGAGAGAAAAACGAGAACTGTGTCGAGTTCTCGTTTCATAGTATAAGTGGTTCCAAGGGTAGAGGACAAAGATGGCTTCCCAAATGTTGTAAGACCTTTCCAAATTCCAAAACAGAGACATGGTATTGATAAAGGACTTCAATTATATCGACAATTCATCATCAATTATTTTCTATAGGCTTCTGCAACTACCATAAATCAGATGTTTGTATACATGTCTTCACATAAGTCTAGGGGGAAATGTTAGTAAACTTCACCACTGGTTATAAAATTCGCGATTTAGGTTCCAAGGACTTGTGCAATGTTAATGAAACTTCTTCATAACATTAATGACACTCCATACATCAACAAAATCACAAATATTGGCTTATACAATTCGAAATAATGTCTCTTCAAGCTCCGACAACAAGATATAGGGAAAATGGCACCATTTATGCATTGTTTGGTATTTTTACATAGTTTCACCTGGTATTTTGACCTGAGATTATTCTGAGAATTAAATACAGAGTATATATATCAGAATACAAATAAATGGATATTCTTGGACCATCACAAAATCTACTCTCCTTCTTTGTTCTTGTAACTTTTATAAACTTCTCAAGTCCTCCATGTGTACATCTAATGACTGATTACACTGTCTCTGAAAAAACCTGAAAAAGCATGTGTACCCTACTGTCACCCCATCATATTCGGATCATCTCATTGTCAATAGGGCACCATCCGCTGGAACATATTCTGTTGTCAGCAACCTCGTTAGCTGGAACATCGTTTACTGGAACATCCTCATCAGCAACACCATCAACTAGAACATCTTCTGTTGTCAGCAACCTCGTCGGCTGGAACACCATCTACTGGAACATCCTCATCAGCAACACCATCAACTAGAACATATTTTGCTATCAACAACCTCGTAAACCAGTACTGATACTATCAGTCAGCCACTATTGATCTACCCTCACCCTTGGAGAGGCATCCATCCCTATGGACAGGCATCAACTTGTGAGAGTTGGAACTATCAATTAGCCAATACTGGTCTTCCATCCCTCCTGGACCACACGAAGCTTCAAAATTCACACAAGACAGAGGCTTAGTCAGCGCATTAGCAACTTGTTCCTCTATAGGAACATAATTGAGCTTCACAGCTCCCTTTTGCACCATATCCCAGATATAGTGGAACATAATCTCGATGTGCTTCGATCTAATATCATAAAACACAGGATTTTGTGTCAAATTGATGCAACTCTGGTTGTCACAAAGTATCTACGTAGCATCAATCTCTGCATCGAACAATCCTGTCAACATGTTGCGAAGCCACACTAATTCACCACAAGCTGAACAAGCTGCTACATGTTCAACTTCCGCTGTACTGAGTGCAACACAGGGTTGATTTCTATCGAGCCATGAGATCATGCCTGATCCGAAACTAAAGTAACATGATCCTGAGGTTCTCTTTATGTATTCAACACTTCCATCCCAATCTGAGTCTGTGTACCCATACAGTCTGAACTCACTATCTAAGGCATATCTGAGTCCATAATCCAATGTACCCTTCAGATATCTCATCACATGTTTTGCCGCAACCAGGTGAACTTTCCTGGGTTCCACCATATATTTACTCATTGTGTTTACAGTAAATCAAATATCTGGTCTCGTATAATTCAAATACTTATCTTTGTTTGGTTGTTGGGTGGAGTCCCTCTCAATATTTTCTTCCTTGCAGGAAGTACTGGAGTCTATCACAGAGTGTTCTTTTTCTTCTTCTTATTGGAGTTTCTTTTGTTCCTGGGACAATCTTCTTCTTGTGATGAGGATGCTCCCTCTTGTTGTAATTCCTCTTGGTGTGTGCTATGAGATCCTGGTCTTCACTACCCATGTTTTCTTTTCGAGCTACAATTCGAGCTTCTTCTATGATCATTCCTCCCATAGCCTACTAAAGAAATCCCATGACCTAGGAGGACCATTCAAGGTGGTGATCACTATTTCTCCATTCTCTATATCTCCTTTAATGGCTTCAAGTTGTTCTTTTATCTGAGAGACCCTTGTAAAGTGCGACTGCATGGTCTCTTCATTTTGTATCTTAACATTCTTTAATTGATTCCTCAAAGTCATCTTCCGATTTATGTTCATTCCTTCAAACAGCTTGGTCAAGGAGTCAAACATCTCTTTGGGTGTCTTTAGGGATGACACATGTGGTATGAGATGGTCCTTGATATAATTTGCAATGATCCTCTTGGCCTTGACCAAGTTCTTCTTATGTAAGTATTTAGCCTCATTTCCCTTTGGGAATGGAACCTATTCACTTATGTAGGTATCCAATTCATTCTCTTCTAGGATTAACCCAATCTTATACTTCCATGTTCAGAAGTCATCAGCCCCTTCAAGCTAATATCCTCAAGCTTGGTGTGGTGAGACATCTCAATGAGAAACTCAAATGGAAATAAAAGATTGAGAAACCCTAAAAATCCAAACTTGGAATTTCAAACTTCTGACTGGACAAGGAGATGCAATTGTCTGAGGCGAGCAAGCTGGTGTCATAGGTGTCATAGCATCTTCATAATTGTTGTTACACTAGAGGCTATGAAATCTAGCCCAACTGTCACAATTCTTCTAAGATGCCTCTTCCTCTTCCATGGGACTTATTCTTCCACTCCAATTCGACCTTACATGAATCATGCCATGAATAATACCTCTTAAACTACCCCAAGTATGTTACCCTTCATCTTGAACTCGAATTGGTGAGAGAATCATGCCAAGTGTAGTGGGGAATATTGCCACAAATGGGTGCCACAACCTCTTAATATGTGTCCTCGTGGTCCAATGCACAATGGCCTCTCCAATTCCCAATTAGGATGAGAATCTTTCACCCTTGAAATTGGTACTAAGGAAAGTAGAGTAAACCCTCCACAAGCATGGACAAGCTATGCTCTCCAATACACAAAATGAGAAATGATAAAAAAACACTCTCCAATGGCATAGATATTATTGGTGATTGTATTGGAATATTCCATGGTAATGATATTGGCATGAGATCCCTCTAAGCTTTTGGAATGTACTATGAGGTCTATGATGTAAGGGTTTGAAGGTGAAAATAGATGAAGTCTATTGGTGATTATTTTTGGGATTTGATTACACTCTTTGGAGGAATCTTTATGGTCTTTCTATACATCTAAAGTATATATTGGAAGAAGTTGCTGCCATTCTTGGACGACATATTTGGGGCATGTACAAGTTGACATTGTGACATCGATATTTTTTGTGGCCTTGTGACAGAGACAATGATTGTGTCCTTGTGACGAACATTGTAACGTCCCCTTCTCTCAATCCGGTGCAAGGGAGGGAAACATGACTAACATACCGGGCTTAGTTGGTAAACTCAACCCCATTCATTACTAAGAAATTCATAATAAATAAAAACTTGTGTGTGCAGGCTCATACTTCAAATAAACATAGTGGAATTAAAACTTGCATTGACACACCCAAACTAAAATGCATCATCATATTTATTTCAAGCAATTGATGAATCAACAGGTAGAGAATCCATCCCATTCTCATGCTATGCACAGGCTTCATATCAATTCAATTAACATGAATAATTATCATTCAAAATTAATACATTGCAAAACACAGAATGCATATAATTTTAAACACAGAGAACACTTATCTTTGAGCTGAAGCTATCCAAACAACTGGCTATGCGAGAGAAATGTTCCACCCAACCATAGATCTCTGTCCAGCCTATATTCTTTCAGTTGAGAGATCACCCCCTATATGGGTTGTGTATCCACTAAGGAGGAACTAATTGGGCTCACTCACAACCATGGTTTCACTCAACAACTATGCTAAGAAACCACACAGTTGGATTTATCAAGCATACAAATGAAAAATGAGGAGGATGCTAAGACAGTGAGCTCATCCACAGAGCTACAGGCATCTCAAGTTAATTCAATAGTCAAGGCACTCACATTACCTACCTATCCAACACAAGGAAGGTCCCCTTCTCTGCTGCACAATCCCTCAGGCATCCCTTCCCTCCAGTGCTCTTCAGGATAGGCATAGAAAGGTCCAGCTGCTAATTCCTTGAGATTCTACCTTCACTGGGTTTATCAAGCAAACCCATCCTCTGCTTAGTCATTCACAATTGGATTTCTCACAATTCTGTTCATCAAATAACTCAATCCCGTCACTGGTTTTCTGGGATATAAAAACTGGGTTTTCCAATGGATTTCGGGGTATCTAATATTCTCAAATTCGCCCCAAGGTTCATATCTATGGATCCTCCATTGGATTTTACTGCCAAATACCAAATCTGGGCGTTTTTGGTTCTTCAAAACGTGGGTTCTTGCAAAGTTGCGATTTCTGGTTTTTCTCATTGCTGTCAATTCGTAATGGATGAAAATTGATGTTGGGTTCTTCAACAATGGAATGGGAATGAGGAAGAAGCAACTCTCATGAGGTAGAGTGACTTGTGGTACAAGAAAACAGATCCCATACTATACCATACAAATTTCTGGGCTGCCCATGCTCCATTGAAGCCATGGACTGAGGTCTTCAACAACTTCCTTACAACATAAATAAATGTCATCAAGAAAAGTCAAATGGGTTCTCACAATGAAATTTGATAGCACATGGTTCATCCCCATAGCCCCCTCACCACTCCCTAGTGGATACACATGGCCCCTTCTCATTCGTTGCTCCCATAGCCAACTTTGTTATTTTATTGCAATATTAATATTTACATCAATTTACAATATCCCATGGCATAATAGCACATGGGCAACAAAATGTCAAATGCCTGTCCATTTTAAATAAAATCCGAACATACACTAGCGGGGCCTTGGCTTTGAGCTCCACGCTAGGAAAATATACATCGCATGTATACAATAGTTACCTTAAAATCCAATATAACATAAGGGTCAAAATGGGGTATTACAAACATGGATTGTGATAGTGACATCAATACAATGATACATGGATAGTGATATAGGTACAAGTAAAACTATTGAGTTGGACTTTATTGAGGTTTGGAGTCCTATCTATAGGTTGGAAATTATGAAAACCAAGGGGTTGTAGCCTCATTCTAGATGGAGCTAGTAAACCGAGGAGTTGGAGCTTCCTTAGGTTTCGAGCCTCCTTCCAGTTGGTGTAGTTAAATCAGGAAGTCAATTCCTTCAAGAGAGTCTGATAGCTGACCGAAGATCTCTAGAGCACATGGATGAACATGAAAGTCTCTACTCCGCGGATGGGGTTCGACTGTTCTTAATGGATCAAATTATGATTTGATTGGATTATAAGAATAAGACTCCATTTAAATGCACAAGGTTTTGATATCTGTAAATCTGTTCTAAATGCTTACATCGCTCTAAAAAGACTACAAAAAACTGCATCCATGAAGGAGCTAACAAATAATAATGCAATGGAAATGGATATCGTGTTGCATGGAATACATGATCATGTGAAACATAAATTTGGAAGGTGTTCATCAGGTGGGACAAGGTACAAAATCTCTGCACAAAGGGACCCCATTCTTAGCATTATTTTTGTCCCAAGTACTAAAAAGATCGGGTAAATAGTTCATGAGCTTTGGAGTCCAAAGAAGGCTTAAAAAGTATAAGGGAAGTAAGCTTTCCTTAGGGGGCCTACAAACTTATGCTAATAGGCCCAAGCGCTTAAAATATTAAGCAGAGGCGCTAGAGAATCAACTACACAAGACGTTAGGCGACGATGAGGGTGCTATGTGGCAGGTGTTGGTTCATCCAACAATACTAAGAGGTGGGGGGGAATTAGTATTGACTTTTTCAGCCCTTTTATATAAAATTAGTATTAAGCACAAGTTAAATAATTATCATTCCCAATGTGAATATGACAATTAAAAAATTGAACACACATTTTTATCATGGAAACCTCAAAGCTAAAACCAACAAAGCCTTCCTATTAATGAGGTAATCGTATACAAAATTGTTCTACAAGCACCAACTTGATGGAGAACTTAATCCCATGGATTCTTCTACCACTACAGAAAGGATGCTCCTACACCCCTGGTTTTCTACCTGCTAAACAGGCAAGGATGCCCCACCACCCTAAATCTCTACCCACGACTGGAAGGAGGCAATAATTCCCTTAGAAGGCCTGAACCTGCCCCAAGAAGCACCCAACAACCCTCTAATTTATAATAGTTTTAAGTTCAGTTTTTCAGATCTTGCTTCTGATATGCAATTACCAAAACTTCATAGACAACTATGGTCCTCTTCATACATTTGACTTGTATGGTTATATATATTTTCAAAGAACTTTATTATTTGAGAACTTTATTAAGGAAAATCATTCCCCGTCCAAGATCGATGGTGGACCTCAAAATTTTCTTTTACCCAATTATGAACCCTTGTCATCAATATGTCCCATCAGTTAAATCAAAGGGTAACGTATTTGAACCTTAATGTCCTGTAATGCGCTATAACAGTCTTTCAATTGCTTTGATATTCAATTCCAACGGATCTGTAGATTTACTGCGATCCGTGTTCTGGTTTTTTTTATCATTTCGGATCCGTGTTGTGGAATTAAATAGGATATGGTGTTGTTCACTTGAGGTTGCCAAAAATGTTTTCTAAATTAGCTCTCTATTCGACTCTTTCTCCGTCCACTGGCCCTCATCAACGTCAGGTTGTTAGAGTCGGAGAACATGAAAGTATGAGGATTTCGACCACTGCTTTGCTCAGTGGGCGCGAGATCCCTTGCGAGAAGCTTTCTTGCAGGAGTTCTTCAAGCCTGTCTCCTTGTTTAAAGGCAGAAGGTAGCAGTCGTGGAAGGACCAACATCTTCGATGCACACACCCGTAGACAGGTCGAGAAGTTGGACAAGGAAATGGAAAAGGTTCAACAGAAGTTAGACTCCTTGGAGCAAACCATGGAAAATGACAAAGCTAAAAGGATGGAGAGGAATGCGTAAGCCAAGGTGACAAAGCCGAAATGATGAGGCTACTGTGATCCCTTGTCTGTGAACACGGCCATTCAAAATCAACCCGAGGGTGGCCTAACTACTTTAGAAGGTTCTCGACAGTCCTGTCCATCCTGTCCAACTGTCGGAACTCCCTCGAATCCCTCAGAGACTCTGTCAGAGGCTCCCTCAGAGACTCCCTCAGAAGCAAGATCGGCAAGATCATCAGGAGGGGTCAAACCAATGGATATCGACCCCTGAGGGAAAGATGCGGCCCACCCAAAATGGTCACTTCTTATTTTAGGTTTAGTTTTCTGTTAGTTTAGGCCAGGTATTTTGTCCTTGACCCTTATGTTAAGTTGTATAGGCAACTATTTTAGGTTTACTTTTCTGTAAGTTTAGGGGAGGGCTTTTGTTCAATACCCTAAATTTTGAAAAATTATTTAAGCTCTGTGATGATGTCCCTACTATTTGAAGAATATATATCCAATTTTTTGAATATTAATTTTAATTAATTTTCTTAATTCTTTGTTCTTCTCTAAATTTTTAACCTCTCTTATTTATCGATTATGTTTGGATTTATGTATTAAGTTTCAGTTTAGACAAAGTTTTGAATTTCTTTTGCATGATAGTTTAAATAACGGAAATCAAAAAATCGAGGCCATCAATTTGACATAGTGATTATTTACCGGAGAAAAAATCTTTGAATTTAGAAAAACTCCATGAAACACATTAACGAACCATATTTTATTTCGTTTTTCAGATTGAGCGAGGAACCATATTTTTCTTGGAAGTGCATTTTAGCTATTTTGTATAAGATTTGAAAATGGAGTTGTGTTGATTTTCAAAGTACTAATGTTTGTAAATTTCCTTATTTACTTTGCATAATATACATGGTTATCTAAATATGGCTTAAATTTCTAGTTTGAAAACAATAATTTTTAATAACACATTATCAATAGGATTATTGTAAAAAGAGTATTATTGAAGGTCATGTATTTCTTGGTTTTTCCCTCGATGTTTCTACTCTTGCATTGGAATCACTATAACATAAAATGATTCTACTCTTGCATTGGAATTACTATAACTTAAATCCATAGGTTTATATTGAAATGGTACCTTTAAGATCCATAATATTCTTTTAAACAATAGCAAAACCAATGGAAAAATCAAATATGCCATGTGTCACAATCTGAGCATTCCACATGTCACCTTGGAAGCAAGATCTCAACATTTTAACAACAAAATTTATAGAAAGATTCCTCGAAAGAGTTTGATGGAAAGTTGAAACTTGTGTTTAGTGAAAGGGTGTTGGAATTAGATGCTGAGGAGAAAGAGCATCCGCTCCTTCCTCTAGAGATTTTTTGTAGCATTGGGGAAAGTAGATATCATCACTTTTAACAACAAAATTTATAGAAAGATTCCTCGAAAGAGTTTGATGGCAAGTTGAAACTTGTGTTTAGTGAAAGGGTGTTGGAATTAGATGCTGAGGAGAAAGAGCATCCGCAACTTCCTCTAGAGATTTTTTGTAGCATTGGGGAAAGTAGATATCAACACTTTAAACAAAAATTTCAAACAAAAATTTCATAGGAACATTGCTTCGCACAACTTGATTGCAATTGGAAATATTCTCAGAGAAAGAGAGGCTGCTCTTTCTCCAAGTTTTCTAGTTTTACAAATCCCTCATAAAAGAAGGGGCATCCGCCCCTTCTTCTTCCCATAAATCTATTCATAATAGTTTTAAGAACACAAGAAGGGTTGGTCGATCCTTCTTGTGTTCGTTATTCCAGATATAGGTGAATTGATGGATATGGGTGCTCACAATTATCTACTAATCGAAGGGGTGGATCCCTACTATTTACAGCGGAAGTTGAAAGTCTAGAATTTTCAGACTGGCCTTCGTAGATTAAATTTTTTTACACTAATCTCGTAAATGAAGGGTCGGCCGAACCCTTGTTGTGGTACGCATTCTGCCAGTGTTCATTGTTATGGATATAAATGAATTGACGGTCTATCCTTCATAGGTTGAATAATTTTACATTGCTTCTCACAATTTGCGTGCAAGTGGAAGTATTCTCAGAGAAAGAGCTACCTCTCTTTCTCCAAGTTGTATATTTTACAAATCCCTCATAAAGGAAGGGGCGGCCTCCCCTTTTTGTGGAAAGTATTCTTTCAGTGTTCACCATTATGGATATGGATGAATTTTACATTGCTTCGTACAATTTGCTTGCAAGTGGAAATATTCTTAGAGAAAGAGCGACCACTCTTTCTCCAAGTTGTCTATTTCTACAAATACCTCATAAAGGAAGGGGCTTCCGACCCTTCTTTTTCCCATGACTCTATTAATAAAAGTTCTAGGATGAAATAAGGGTCGATCGATCCTTCTTGTGTTCACCAATTTGGATATAGATCAATTCCTGGATATGGGTGTTCACAATTATCTACTAAGCGAATGGGTGGATCCCTATTATTTACAGCAGAAGTTGGAAGTCTAGAATTCTCATCCTAGCCTTAGTAGCTTAAATATGTTTACACTTCACTTGTAAATTAAAGGTCTGCCGACCCTTGTTGTAGTAAGTATTCTGCCAGTGCTCACCGTTTTGGATATAAATGAATTGACGGTCTAGCCTTCACAGGTTGAATAGGTTTGCATTGCTTTGCACAATTTGCTTGCAAGTGGAAATATTCTCAAAGAAAGAGCGACTGCTCTTTCTCCGAGTTGTCTATTTTTACAAATCCGTCATAACGGAAGGGGCAGCCAACCCTTTTTCTACCCATAACTCTATTCATAATAGTTCTAGGATGAAAGAAGGGTTGGTTGATCCTTCCTGTGTTGGCCAATCTTGATATAGGTGAATTGCTGAATAAGGCTATTAAAAGTTATCCACTAAACGAATGGGCGGATCACAAATATTTGAAGCGGGAGATGGAAGTCCAGAATTCTCAGCCTGGCCTTCGTGGATTAAATATGTTTACACTTCACTCGTAAATTAAGGGTCTGCTGACCCTTGTTGTGGTAAGTATTCTGCCAGTGCTCACCGTTTTGGATATAAATGAATTGACGGTCTAGCTTTCGTAGGGCCTTGTAAGTGGAAATATTCTCAGAGAAAGAGAGGCTTTGTCTTCTTTCTCCAAGTTTTCATTTATCCTGACTTTGGATGGCGGAAACATTAAATTCATGCCAATTTTTCAATTAGCATTGTATAATAGGATAATCTTGTATTTGCTTCAATCCTTAAGCTACAATCATACTGTTGGCACCAATTTTTCCCTAGACGATTTGACAAGTTTGGGTCCATGAAAGGAGGGTTAAGGCCTTGGTTGTCGAATCAAAAGACCCAAGGGATGTCTAATGGGATCTCTGGATATGAATTTGCAGCGCGCGAATAAAATAATCAAAGATCGCAAGCTAATTGATATTGAATAAAGTGTCAAGCAATTTTGATATTGAATAAAGTGTCAAGCAATTTTGATATATTGTTTGTGATGTAATCTTAAAAGTTAAGGATCATAACTATGTTTTTAAACCAAAAAATTCTTTTTTGTTTTACACAAACGGTTAAAGAGCTTTTATATTAAAAGGATGGAACAAATTACATAGCATAGGGGAGATTGGTCCTAAAAAACAAGAGTTGTGGAAATAGTCTCTTCATATTTCAGTCTTTGATCTTCAAAAAAGGCCTTATGCTTGCTACTACTGAAAATTTTAACAAACTGACCTAAGAGAAACTTGCAAGAGTAATACATCTGAGAAGGATTACAAAATTCCATCCCAAACAGAGCTGCTAAAACACCAAGATGGGAACACAAAGAAGGAGTCAATTTCCATGATGGGGACGAGCTTTCTTTTCCTTTCCTCCTGTTGTTTCTTGCACTTGCAATTTCATCATCACTGTTCAGGACGACGGATGGGCTATTTCTGTCACTGTCTCTGATACAATCAACTTTAGCCTCCACTATCTTGAGGCTAGTATGGAACGAATCAAGCTTTCCCACCAGCTTCTCGAAGTAGTCTTTCATCTTGCCATTGCTATTCCGGATTTCAGAGTTAGAAATTTGAATGAAGGTAGCGAGGTGAGAAATTGCTTTCTTCATGTCGGAGAAGTCACCATAAAGCCAATGGACCTAGGCTTCCAGGTCCAGAACTTGTGTGATAATTTTAGGGGAAGGGATATCCTTCCCACGAGGAGATTCAATGTTAACCAAACCACCATTATCGCCCAACGCATGCTGCCAAGTTTTGTTTCTATCCTGACCAAAGTCCAGAGGAACCCATCTTTTTTCGCTGGCATGGTCCTCAGCTTTGGAATGGCTGTGGCAAGACTTCTTTGTCTGGCCACTACGAGAGAGTTCATTACCGCCAGTGCTGTGTCCATGAAGAATATCAGAGAGGTATTGCTTCAAGCCAACCCCCCTGGAGTGTGAAAATACTCACAGCAGATCTAAGAGATGATGTATACCTCACAAGAGAATGATTATGATTAAGCAAGAAAATAGAAGAAGAGTGGTCAATACAGTATAATGAGCAACAAAATAATATGGTACAGTAGAACTCGGATAGAAGCAATAATACTTCACACACACTAATTAATTAATCACAATATGGACAAATAAATAGTACAATGGTAGATAGGATTCGAATGCCTAAGGTGGAAATTCGAATTAGCCTCTCAGAGTGATCATAAGATAAATAGAGTGTCATCGGAGCACAACTAGGTGTCCTCACGATCATCAGAGCACAACTGGAAGTCTTCATCATCATCAGTGGAGTCATCAATGCCCAAGTAACTGTCAACCATCAGTCAAACTAACTCTCGTAGGTGTAACTGAGTGTAATTGAGTGTAACTGACTGTGACTGAGTGTAATTGAGTGCAACTAAGTGTAACTGAGTGTAAACTGAAGACAACTGGACTGGTAGGTGAAGAAGGCCGAGTTGCTCCCTAAAATCAAGGAATAAGGGCGCATTAAGCAACTGGAGGGCTAAAAATGAATAGTGAGAAGCTCCTGGGGGCTGGCTAACTGAGGGCTAGGTGCTGGACTGATGACCGGGATGCATGCAAACAATAGAATGCATGCAAACCCTAAAGTTCATGCATGAATGAAAATGTAAATGATCAAAATACTGGTGGGACTAGGATGGAGTATAGGAATATCCTAACACCCCCCCTTAATCCATCCTGGGCCCTGGTAACTAAGACCAAAGGTCACCCAATACAATGAATAATAACAATTAATAAACCAAGGAAGTGGGAAAATTTCATGGGAAACATAACCCCTCCTAAAAAAATAGACTGTAAGGCACACATAAAAATAAATGCTCCAAACTCAAGCAGGTGTGATGCTTGGTCATATGTCTAGAGGTATCTTCTTCTTGGGAAGAAGTGGATCATGCTCAAAAAGCATGTGTTTGTACTTTCTCTTCAGATCGAATGTGATGAGAACAAATCCAACAGTATGAGAATGATCCTTGAACCTCTGATTTGAATCAGCTGAGGTAGGATCAAATTTTTGAATGTGCATATAGTCTTTTGTCTTCCCCTTCGAACCACCATGGGTGAGATTATGCCAAAAAGAACTATTACATGTTTGCTTGAAATCAAAATCAGATTTAAGACTTAAAAAACAGTTTCTTGAGATCTCCTTTGAACTAGCAGGGGTGAGATCAAAACTATCACATGCATGAGAAATTTTCCCAAGCAGTAATTGCTTAGAACCCAACTTAGATACAAGAATTGAATAATGGTTTCTTGAGATCTCCTTTGAACCATGAGAGGTGAGATAAAAACCAGTAGATGCATGGGAAATTATCCCAAGCGAAAGGCAATGGCCATATTCTTCAATGACCTTCTGAAAGCATGGAATTATGATAATATAGTAGTATAAAAGAGGAGATAGTTGGAGAGGAGCGAATGCATTACCTTCAAAAGCTGTTTTGACCTCCAAAATAATCATGTGATCATGATGCAAACCAACAAACTCTAGTGCAAGAGAGGATTTAGGACCTTCTACAATATCTAGAGTGTGAGCTGGCACAGAAAGAGAAGAAAGTTTGAGCATGAGTGGAGAATCTGCAAGTTCTTTGTCAACAACTTCAATATGAGATGATACTGGTTCATGATCTGAGAGACCATCAAGGGGAGCGAATGCATCACTTTGCTTGCTTTCGAATGGGTTAGGACCAAGTCCTTCATTCTTTCTGCCAAATTTTTCATCCAGGTGAGCCCATAACTCTTTTGGATTCGACAACTCTCTTGGAGTTTCAACACCATCACGGTATTTGAATTTGAATGTTTGGTATGCACACAAGGCAAGCATCATTGTTCCAAAGGCCATGTCACCTTTATTCAACCAGTCAATATTCTCTTCAGAGGATTCGAACTCTCTTTCAAAATAACAATCAAAGAGATCATGGCTCTTTAAATATGCTATCATTTTTGGTTTCCATTCATCATATTTGAATGGAGAAAGAAGAGGGATTCCTTCTAAATATGAATCCATTGAAGCTGTAGAAGACCTGCAAAAACAATAGAGAATAACTGCAACTGCTACTGCTGCAAAAATGCAGAAACTGCTGCAACTGCTCAACTCGAAATCTTGGTAATAACTTGCAAAAAACTCTCAAGAATGGAGATAAACAATACTCTCAACATGCTCTGATACCATGTGAAAATCCTCACAGCAGATCTAAGAGATGATGTATACCTCACAAGAGAATGATTATGATTAAGCAAGAGAATAGAAGAAGAGTGGTCAATACAGTATAATGAGCAACGGAATAATAAGGTACAGTAGAACTCGGATAGAAGCAATAATACTTCACATACACTAGTTAATTAATCACAATATGGACAAATAAATAGTACAATGGTAGTGAGGATTCGAATGCCTAAGGTGGAAATTCGAATTAGCCTCTCAGAGTGATCATAAGATCAATAGAGTGTCATCGGAGCACAACTAGGTGTCCTCATGATCATCGAAGCACAACTGGAAGTCTTCATCATCATTAGTGGAGTCATTAATGCCCAAGTAACTGTCAACCATCAGTCAATCTAAATCTAGTAGGTGTAATTGAGTGTAACTGACTGTAATTGAGTGTAATTGAGTGTAACTAAGTGTAACTGAGTGTAAACTGAAGACAACTAGACTGGTAGGTTAATAAGGGAGAGTTGCTCCCTAAAATCAAGGAATAAGGGCACATTAAGCAACTGGAGGGCTAAAAATGAATAGTGAGAAGCTCCTGGGGGCTGGCTAACTGAGGGCAAGGTGCTGAACTGATGACTGGGATGCATGCAAAATGCATGCAAACCCTAAAAGTGCATGCATGACTGAAAATGTAAATGATCAAAATACTGGTGGGACTAGGATGGAGTATAGGAATATCCTAACACGGAGTGCCCCTGGGAAGAATTCCTACATTTGCGACATTGCAGAGCAGACAAACACAAATTGGTATCCTCCATATTCAGACCAAATAAAAAACTTTAGAGAAAATCGCTGGGAGAACCTTCGTAGAGAGAGACATGCGAGATACAGAGTGCGCCACCTTCATGCATGAAATAGCCACTGAAAACTTTGGGACTAGTCCGCATCGATCTCCTACATGCGAGACAGATGGAGCCTATCAAGGGTGGCCGCCAGTTCAGACAAGGAGACGTTTGAAAGTTGCAAGAGAATCCCGAGGATATTTGGCCATTAAAGGAGTTCATCAAAAGGGTGAGACCTAGGTTACAAGGGTGCAAGGGGGAAGGGATCAGATGGTTTAAGGACATAGCTAAGGGACCCAATTATCCACTAGGAGGAGGTCGTTTATCATAACATGACCACAATTCAATCCTACACCAATATTAGCCATGGTTTTCCATGAAAATTATAACTCACATGGTTTTGCATGAAAATTTTCCAATTATCAAGACTACATTGTGGTTGGCATATACTAATTATGAAATTCCTTTTCAAGCAATATGAAAAAATTATAATGACCCATAGTGCCTTGCATTTTGCATATGGATAAAGGGTAGAAAATTAACAAGCTTTCAATCCAATTATAGGGAATAAAAAACCATTAATTACATGAAATAAAAATAATCAGTGAGAATTGTTGCAACGCAAAAGGTTATATACAACAATTGATTGAGCATTATCAATAATGTTATCGTTATAAATACAATGTTACATGATCCTAGTAGAGTTATAATATAAATATTGATTGAACATTATCAATCATGTTATCATTATAATTATAATGTTATACGATTTTGATGTCGTCAATTTAAAATTGACACAGTATTAATTTGTGTGAAAGTAGAATCAAGGGTGATCAAAATAATTATATATTATAAATTTTATTTTTGACAAGAAAAGGTAAATGCCAAATTTCAACATTCACAAGTTCAATACATAATTTAATTCATATCAAGGTTATTATTAAAATTTACATATGTCAAAATAAATTAATTAGATAGCAAATCAAATCTATGTAAAAAAAACTATTTAGACAACAAATTAAATATTTTTGACTTAAATTGTATGTTTGAATGGTTTTTTTAGAAATGATTGAAATGAAATTTCAATACACGTATATATATATATATATATATATATATATATATAATGGTATATTACTTTTTTTTTCAGAGAAAAATAACGTACTTGTGTTATTTCGAGGAAATCAAAAAGTGCAAAAACATATCTGATCTTTTCCGGATCATGTCTTTCAGCTTCCACACGGAAAACTAAAAACAAATTGTTCATCCAAAACTATCCGATCATCATGACTCAAAGATCGACCAATACAAAAACTTGCTTATATAAAGTAGCTACAAAAAAGCATAAATTTATTATTACTTATTTTATGAATACACATACACATTTAAAAAAAAAATATTATATTTACCCCCACATAATATATTTATAAAACAATTGTCTCGCACATCCTAATAAATATACCTTAATTCTTCATGAGTTGCATGTTGACATCTTCCAAAAGAAATCGCATGCATTTTAATTAGAAATTAAAAACATCGATCCTATGAACAACCTTCCCTTGAATATCAAAAGCCTTGAGGTAGGAATCATTGTAATAATCAAAATTGCTTGACTGTAATGGGAGAGAGATTTTTTTTGTTGTAAAGATGCGAATTTATATTAATCTAATAGAAATATAGTAGAGATTACAGTCATCAGTGGTCTTATCTAGAGGTGCCAGCCATAGATATCAGCAGAGTTCTAGCGATTCAAAATCAAACTATAAAAAAAAAACCCTTGCCATTGTAGGGAAACCAGGGTGAATATCAGGAGTAGTCATGGCCATAGAGGCATACAAAGAACTGGAAGTCATAGGTAGAACCAAAACAGACAAAAAGTAAGAGAGACATTAGAAGAACCTCCTCAACCAGTTGCAGAGGGGCCTTCTGCATCAGAAGGTGACTACTCCAGAATTGGGAAGCTGCAGTAATCTGTGTCCTTCCAATCACTTGCATGTGTTGGAGTAGCATTCCCAGGTGTCGAAGTAGCAATCCTAGGTTTCAACATAGCTCTCATGGGAGGTAGAGTAGTCTTCGCAGAAGGACAAGTGTCCTAAGTAGGGAGCTTGACTGGAAAGAATGTCGTCTTCCAGGGCATGACAGGAACGAAACCAATCGGCTCATTGTGTGTACGCTTGGCCATGATCGGGTCCAAGGTGGAGGGGATGGGGAAGGAGGTGTGTGGTTTCTCCTTTCCCTTCTTAAGGTCCCTGCTACGTGTCAAAACAGACATGCTACCCTTTGGGTCGGACTTATCCATGCCAAGAGGAGTGGCCAAAGTTACAAGGGTGGCTTCAGGTCTGACAACAGACGTGGTGGTGCCAGGTGTATTGTTCCCAGGATGACTGTCCCAACTGAGCGTGTGTTCCAATGTGTCAAGGGTGGAAGCCAAGTTTGGTAGAGTAGCCCACAAAGTTTGGGTGGTGTGGAGAGCAGGGGTCTAATTAGTATGCATGTCCTCCATAAGTTGGCCTAACATGTTCTTCACAAGACAATAGGGGTCCCGAGTCTGCTCCTGATTCCTGTTAGCCAAAATGTGAATAATTATCCTAGCCTCCTAGTTATCAATCAGTAAACGGAGTGGAATGGAGACTTTAGCACCGTAGCCCTTCCTGGTGTGACTTGTCTCTAGAGCTGCATCTTTTTGCTTGCTCTTGGTCTTGGTACCCTTTGGCCTGCCCATGGGAGCCAATGAGAAGATGTTACAGGTGCAGGTAAACGAGATCATGATGAGAAATAGAGCATGAAGAGCCTGGAGAAGAACTAGGTGAGTGCAAATGCGCACCACAGAGGTTCATGACAGAACATAGTAGCGTGAACCTGGCAGCCTAATCTTCGCACGCCAGAGATCCATGTGAATTGTTTCCAGGCAGGATGAAGCGACATCTGGGGTAGGGGAATTAGAGATCCCATCGACTTCACATCACATGGATGACCTCACAATTAATACATTGATATGTGGAGGAGACACATGGGCAGGAGCCTCAACGTGGAGGAGTTGCATGGGCAGAAGGTGTGATGTGGACCGGCCACATCATATCCACATGTGTCAGCGACTGTGAAGGATGGGCGAAGGTGGTTTCGCCAATGGAGGAAGGTGGTTTTCCTTATCACCCTTCCAACTTGAGAAATCATGTGGTGCTACCATGCAGAGAGCGGTATCAGATTCCGCAACCACCCATCCCTTCGTCCTAGTGCACATGTTGGGGATGCGGAACGGACGTGGGAGCGTTGATCTTTTCTGCCATTTAAAATGGTTTGTACATTGGCAGTGATCCTGACCCTGATGAAGCCAATGGTAAATGATGGATTGTATCACTCGTGTGAATAATCTCATCACGTTTATGATGGATTGTGTTTATGTGTCACAACGTATAGATGATATCCCACCACACTGTGATAATTAATGTCATGAACTTTTATGCATTGATACTGTGATGATATCCCACCCACTGCCTACATTGAAACTTAAAGTTCAAACTCTTTGTGTTTTCCAGTTTGGAGCTCTGTTTTCTCTCAGGATCGAGGTTTGCTTTTGATGAGGTGGAACCGAGAAGAGTGTTGGGTAGGTAGAGCAGTAATATTGGTTTGAAGAATCGGCTACTAGTTTTTCAATTGGAAAGTATTTATATTATTCAAACAATATACTTTTGGGTATGCTCTTTTCGAGAACAAGGTGAATGATATAGAAGCTTCTACTTCGTCGAGTGTAGCACAGGTCAATTCTAGAATAATCAAATCCACATGGCACAATCTAAGCAGTCAAGTCATTTTCTACAAAGAGTTTGTTGTCAAGTCAAAATTTTGTCAGAGAAAGCGAGGTCACTCTTTCGTCAGGTTGTTCCATTTCGGGGTGTTGGAAGTAGATGCTGAGCAGAAAGAGAGTCCGCTCCTTCCCCCAAGGATGAGTTTTTCGGAGTGGATAAAGTAGATATTGGCACTTTAAACACATATTTCATAGGAACATTGCTTCACACATTTTGTTGGAAAGTGGAAATATGCACAGAGAAAGATTGGCCGCTCTTTCTCCAAGTTATATTTTTACAATTCCCTCATAAAAGAAGGTGCAGATGATCCTTCTTCTCCCCAATATTCTTTTCGTTATAGCTTGAGACTGCAAGAAGGGTCGGCCGATCCTTCTTCGTCTTCACCATTCTGGATATCGTTCAATTTCTAGATAAAGGTTTTCACAATTATCTACTAAATGAAGGGGCGACCAGCCCTTCTTCCAGTGTTCTAGAATGCAAGAAGGGTCAGTAGATACTTCTTTCATTCACCATTCTGGATATAAGTGAATTGCTGAGTTGTCCAAAATTATCTCCTAAATGAAGGGGCGGTCGATCCTTTTCTTCGAAAAATGTAAGTCAGGACAAACATTTTTATATGTTAGGACTTAGATGATGTCTGGGTTCCTATAACTATTTATAGCAGAAGTCGGAAGTTGGGAATTGTCAACATAGCCTTCGTAGATTAAATATATTTAAATTTATAGCATAAATTAAGGGTCGGCCAATCCTTGTCGTGCTCAGTATTCTTCCCTTCTTCACAATTTTGGAAATACATGTATGGATGGCCTAGCATTCGTAGGTTGAACATTTTTAATATTCCGTCATAAATGAATGGGCGGGAGATGCTTCTTCTACCCAGTATTGTTTTCGTAATCTTTCTAGACCGCAAGAAGGGTCGTTCGAACCTTCTTGTGTTCGCTTCTGCTACAAGAAGGGGTGGCCGATCCTTCCATTCCAAAAATTGGAAGTCCGGACAGACATATATTTATATATTATAACTTATGTTATATCTTTGTTTAAAATAAATATGATTTTTAATGTCCTCCTGTAATTTTATATTTCATAAAATGCTTTTGAACCAGATTTTGGTTCTGAACAATGTGTCCTGTTATTTTATATTTCAGATATCGTTTATGAAATGGATTTTGGTACTCAACAATGTGTGGACCTGCTTTTGAATGGATTGAAAGTTGCTAAGGGAATCTCTTTTCCACAAAGAAAATATTTGCATAATATTAGCATTAATACCGGATGTATCATTGTAAATGTTACCAAGACTTTAAATGCAAATCTTCCATTGCCCTATCCATCGGAAGGTGCATATACATTGTCAGAGGTTGTTGGTGATTATATTCAATGGTATGTATCTGAGATCGTTAACCAGATTGGGTCCGCTCTTCGCGAGAATGAGGTGAATGATATACCAGACTAGATCCAAATCCTAGGATCTATCAAGTGCCGAGAGGGATCAAATCTCCCGAGGTGCAAACCTCTCCTTGAATAGCTCCTTGAGTGCAATACCTGAACCACCTAATCCTAAGCTCTAAAGTCTCTAGTTTAAGTCTCATATTTACTTTTTACTTTGTATTATTCTTTTCTGTTTATGGTCGACATAATATTTATTACTTTTTACTTTGTATTATTATTTTTTGTTTACTTTGTATTATTTTGTTACTGGACAAACACTCTAAAGTCTCATATTTACTTTTTACTTTGTATTAAAAGTAAAAAGTAAAGTCTCTAGTTTAAGTCTCATATTTACTTTTTACTTTGTATTATTCTTTTTTGTTTATAGCCGACATAATATTTACCACCTAATCCTAAGCTCTAAAGTCTCTAGTTTAAGTCTCATATTTACTTTTTACTTTTTATTATTCTTTTTTGTTTATGGCCGACATAATATTTATTACTTTTTATTTTGTATTATTCTTTTTTTGTTTACTTTGTATTATTTTGTTACTCGACAAACACTCGACTCACAAGATCTCCCCCATATTGGACTGTAGAGCGCCTCTCAGCGCAACCAGCTTCTACTTGGACGAGTGTAGCACATATCATAACAACTGAGAATGGGGTGAATGACATACTAGCTTCTACTTCTACGAGTGTTCAGAAAGAAAGGATTGCATTTCCATAGGTTTGGTAACAAATGTGAGTGGGACTGATTTTGTTGGAGGAAAATTTTTGGGTGACTTCTCCTTTGGTGTTTTGGTGGATGAAATGGTGTTTTCTTGTATGGAATGTTGTCTAGGGTTGAGCAATGGAAGTTTTGTTGTATGGCCGATTAAAATAATAATCGATTTTAATACAGAAACATTGCTTTCTGTTGCAAGCAATTTCGACAATAATCAATCTGAATCTACTTAGAAAGTATCAAGAGAAAATCACAATCTCAGGTTTGTGGGACAGAAATTTAATTTGATACATCAATGTTCTTTAAAGTTAATTTGTATTTTTTCATTTTCATTAAAGTTTTATAAAAGGAAAGGCCATTGGTATTGATAATGGATGGTTATCTGTTAAAAACATTGGATTTGTGATCACTGTCGTCATTTGCGCACTTACTGTCGTTAAGTGTTGTAATTAACACCTTAATTACTAGTTAATTGTGCTTAAGAATAATTGGCCTTTAGAAGTGGTTTATCCGCTGCACTTAAAATCTAGTAATTATCCTCAGAGTAACTACCTAAATACTAAAATATGATCCGCTATACTCAAAGTTCCAACTTCAGCGGTGCTCATAGGAGAAAATATTCTATACGAGCCAATATTATAATTAAAATATATTTCTAATAGTCAATGTGCCAAATCAAATATGCCACGCATCACAATATGATCGTTCCAAGTGTCACCCTGGGATACTAGATATCAACATTTAAACAACAAAATTTATAGACGTTTTGCTTCAAAGACTTTGCTGGCAAGTGAAAATATTCTTAGAGAAAGAGTGGCCGCTCTTTCCCAAAGGTGTTCTATTGTTACAATTCCCTTGTAAATGAAGGGCGGTCGACCCTTCTTATTCCCAATATTCTTTTCATAATAGTTTTCACAATTAACTACGAAAATAAGGGGCAACCGATCCTTCTTGTCGGAAAACAGAAATTCCGACAAACAATTTTTATATGTTTTAACTTAGCCGGTTGACTGGCTATTCACACAATGAGTGAATATTTTCGACATTGGACTTTTCACCTCTAAAATTTTGAACATTTAAAAATTAAAATTGCACTTTTCAAATAAAAAAATGCATTTTTGATTTGAAATTCACACTTTTCAAATCAAAATTTGCATTTTTTATTTGAAATTCACACTTTTCAAATCAAAATTTGCATTTTTGATTTGAAATTCACACTTTTCAAATCACAATTGCATTTTTTGAGTTTTTCCAAAAGTCAGGTTCTTTCCACAACCAACAATGTGCAATCCACAATGCGGATTGCAGAATCTTGGTTTTCGGTTTTGAAACATTTTCTTTCGGCAACCCGCAATCCGCATTGCGAATGCAGAAATATTCTTCAAAAATTGTGGTCTTCTGCATCCGCAACCTGCAACCCGCAATTGTGGATTGCGGGAAGAGTCTTAAAATAGTTTTTCACTTTGCGTTTCCGCAACCTGGAACCCGCAATTGCGGATTGCGGAAAGAATGTATATATTTATGAAATAAAACCCCGCAACCCTTCTTTTCCTTCCCGCATGTTTACGTTTTAAGCGTCAATTTGTCTTGATCCTGCGGATGAGATTACTCTGGGTGATTTAAATGAAGTTTAGCTTGCCCATTTAGCTTGTCGGTGTTAGCACTAGCTTTGTCCTGGATGAAAGTGGGAGGTTCAATTTCTAAACAGAATGGAGAAAGCCTTGGTGGTCTGAGAAAAATAGAATCATCTAGGTAGGTATTCATGGCCTCAAGGGTGAAATGATCAAATCCCAAGCCCAAAAATTTGCAAGGAGAATTAAATTGAAGAGGTCCGCCTCTAGTTATATATCTACGCAAATAAACGGTCTAGATCAGCGGTGGTGAAGATCTATAGTCGAGATAAAAGGGTGAGGTGTTTTAGACGGAGGTGGGAGGTTTATCCCACAAGCATATTAAGGAGCAAATCAACGGCCAATGGAGCATATCGATGGTTGGGAATTACTTCTCTGATAGGACATGCACGGAGCAAACAAATTTTCAGATCCACGAACTTTTGGTAGAGGCCCGTGGGTTTGGACAACGTAGATCTCATGAGGACGAGATCTTTGGCCAAGGTTTTGATCGTGGATCTAACTTGCACGAAACATCAACGCAAACCAAATCCGCAAAGTTGGTAAAAGTCGAACCGTTTGACGACCAAGATTCATGCAAGATCCAGATCAATGGTGGGCGACTTCCCATGGTTTTAACTGGTAGAAAGGGAGACATGTGGCAGGATTTGAGGCCACCAGGGATCATAGAGTTAGAAAGCAACGGTGATCCACGACCCATAATGGATCAGGAAAATAGACGGTTAGGGAAGCTTCCATGCAGCAGGAGATGCAGGGGTGATACCAAAGGATAAATAATATAAAATATCGCTTGCACTAAAGAGATGGAGTATATTTGTCCTATTTTGCGTCAGAAAGGGACAGGAGCAAGCTGTGCAGAAACAGATAGGTCAACCAGGGCCCCAAGCCAACCTTCAACAAACCAGGTAGGTTCTCTTCTCTACACTAAACTATTTAATGGCTGAATTGAGTGATAGAGAACCCCCTGGTTTTGAGCTTCAAAGCATAGAAACAATGTTGATAGATAGAGACACATAGGTCTATGAGACTATGATGACCGATGAACCCATGGAAACTGTAAAAACAAGCTGAAATTGGTTAGGGAGCGAGGTATAGACATGCACCAAGTTCACCAGTCTTATTTCCATCTATTTACAGTCGGACAAATCCCTTCTTTTCCAGAATTTGTTGAATGGTGTGCCTCTAACTACTCTTCTACTGAGAGGGAAATCATGGATGCTTCCAAGTCCAAAATCCTTTGCAAAAATGATCCCCAAATGCTTAGAAAAACCTTGTCCGTCCCAGAAGAGTTTTTCCAGAAAGCTATAGGGTATACCGAGGAAGCCCTAATCCAGTTTTTTAGACAATTCCTTGTTGAATTAAAACATAATTTCTACAGGTCCTGTGTGAATCCTACTATCCAAATACAAGAGCAGGATTTCCCAACTGAAGCCAGACTATTCACAGAAGAATCCAAAGATGTTATCACCATGATGAGCCAATTCCTAGGTCTAGACTCTGATATGTATGTCACAGAACCTCTAATAAGTTTTCTTTTTGTCCTAGGCACTTGCCCCCTGGAATCAGATGACCCAATCCAATCTACCCAATGTGCATGCCTCAGGTTTGATGAAGTTTTGGCTGAAAGTATACACTCCCAGCTAAAGGATTTCTAGGAAACAAGGATTTTCAAATTTTAGTCCTACTTACCTAAAATGTTCCTGGCATTCAATGAGGAAAACTTGCAAATGCCTAAGGTACTACTTACTCAGGATATGTACACTGATTGCACCAAGTTCCATGATGAGCTCATGTCTGAGTTTTATCAGGTCATTTTTCAAAAGAGGCTGCCTAGAGTCTTACCATAAATGCAGAAGTTACTACAGCTTTCTCCTGAGAAGAGGGTCGAAGATTGGTTCCTTTGAGAGCATGGCACAATCATCAGGGTTTATGGGTTTGCTTATGCACCCTACGTGCTACCAGTTTTCCTGACCCCCATAATATTTTCATTAGAATTCATCAGACAAAAATTGAAGGCAGAATCTAAGCACTTTCTAGATCATAAAAAGGGCTCTAATATTGTGTTTCCATGGACTGTAGGTCCATTCTTAATAAAACACAAAGGAGCTCTTACAGCCATCGAATGTAAGATAAAGGAGATGGGTTTCAAACTAGAATCACCCTTAAACTATGATCCCCACCACATCATTTCCAATAGGAGGAAGGAAAGCAACATGAAGGCTTTTGTGCATTTCAAAAATCTAGGCATGGCAGAAGTTACAAATTTATTGGAATGTCCTGGTAGGAGCCAAATGGAAATAGACACACTTGATAGCTCCTCCCTGTTGACACAAGGGAACGCACCTCCAGTGCCTAGATATTCTATCCTAATCCTATCAGTGCCAGTAGCCATGCCTATTGCCACCAACTTAATAAATTCCAGCAAGGAAGATGACAGTGTCCCTATGGACACATAAGGGGAAGTTGAGAGAGCCCCAAAGAGGCAGAAAACTAAGGAATCTGATGAGAAGCTAGTACCTATGGGGACTGGTAAAGGAAAAAAGAAACAAGTGCTAGCCTAGCTAGTACTTGCGGAGACTAGTAAAGGAAATAAGAAACAAGTGGATAAGCTACCAGCATTTGAGATCAAAGAGTATGTGTTTAACCCAGCAACCATTGAGCCTACTGCCTTAAGCAAGACTAGAGATGGGTTGATAGATGAATACATGATGGAATCAGGGGAATCCTCAGAGGAGTCCAAGTTATGTACTGAAGTAAGGAAAATTTCAAGCAAAGAAGTGTCTCTAGTGACTAGCAAGAGCCTCGCTCAAAACACCCTGAGTTTAGCCTTGGCCACCAAGAGCAAGGCCACTGCGCTAAGGATGAATTTAGAGGACATCCCTATCCCAGATGTAATAAAATTGCACAAAGAAATCGAGGATGTTATTTATACTCAACTGTTGAGGACAGCTTTGGAGCTATCAAAGGTACAGGTCAGTAAGAGTAAGGTTGCCAGCCAGCTCAAGCAGGAAAAGATGAAAAACAAAGCTCATAAGGAACATATCAAGAAATTGCAGGGTGATATAGTGGCCACTGAGGGCCCGGATGATAAAAGAGCCATCATTCAAAACCTACTCAATGAAAAAGACAACATCATCCAATCTCTAAAAAAGGGGTTGAAAATCCCCTCTACCCAATTAGTAGCAGTCCCTGAGCTAACAAAATTGGAGTACAAGAAGGAGAAGTTGCAAACTGACTTGAAAGATTGTAGGGCCAAGCTATTGAAGCTTGAAGAGAAGGAAAAACAATGGAAGATAGATATATCCATTGTGGTGGCAAGTGAGAAAATCTGAAAGGACAAAGCGGAAGAGCTTGAGAAGAAACTACAGGAGAAAGAGCAAGAAGTAGAAAGCATGGCAACACCATCCATAGAGGTTGGTGATTTCTCCCTGGTAGGGGCTACAGCCAAAGCTAGTCTGTAAGACGTGGAAATAACAAGATTAAAAAAGTAGAATGTGAATCTAAAAACCCTGAAGGATAATGCAGAAAGAAAAAAGGAGGCTTGGGAATCCAAGCACCAGGAGTTGCAAGGTAAATATGATGAGTTGGAAAGACAAGCTACAAGGAAGACTTCCTTGTTAGAGGCTGGGCAGGTCATCTCGGATGGCATGATTGAAGAAGCATGATTGAAGAAGCAGGAAAATTGAGTCCTTTCCTCGATTTTTTCTTGGACAAGGAAGCAGTGATAAAATTAGCCAAGAATAGTGTGACAGCAGCAAATGAGAAATTGAACAAAAAACCTGTAGAGTATACTGAGAATGCCATCAAATTCCTGAACGGCTTATCTGAGGAGCAGGTTAAGACAACTGGTGTAACAGATAGGGTTTCAATCATCATTGGAGCCAAAAAAGTGACGCACAAGCACCAACAGGTAAAGGCTATTCAAGCTAAAATAGATGTCATGGCACATCAGATCAAGTATTTCATAGACATGTTTGAACCTTTGTTCAAGAAAGGGTTACCTCCATTTTGGGAGGAGGATGGAACAATGCTCACAGAAGAAGAATATCAGAAGAAATTGGCAGGATGTAAAGTGGATTTCACAGATTTTGCAGGTATGGATCAGTTGCTATCAGGGAAGACAGTGGTGGAGAAAATGGCAAAGGATTTTGAGTTAAGCATGATGTTCAAGGAGGCTAGTGCACATCTGTGAAGCTACTCTTATAGGGACCACACTGAGATCCGAGTCTTCATGAAGGAGTTGGCCACCTCAGAGCTGCCAGCTGCCGAGCTATGGAAGCTCGTTGAGAAATATGGGAAGATAAAGTTGATATTGAACCGCTGAAGCATTTTTTTACTCTATTAGAGTCTGTTGTCTTTTGGTAAAAATGCTCAGTAATTTTGTAAAAGGAAATTGAGCCAGTTTTTCCAGCATTGTCATTTTGTTGTATCTAATTCCCAAGGGTGGCGAACCCATTTGAATAGGTGTCATCTACATTGTAACAACTTCCTGTTGAGGTAGCTCGAGCCTGAAGGCTCTGAGCATCTATATAAGCAATGTAATAGAAGGAGAAAGGGTTGGAAACTTTTGTCGGACTCGTGAATTCTCTGTGTTAAGCACTTTGAGATAGGCCGAGCAAGGTTTTCTATCAAAGATTCATGTGTTATTCGTCTTACATTATGTTTACTTCTTCTCTTATGTGAATGTTTCTCTCACTGTTTAATTCATACTGTTATGCTTTTTGATGCTTTGATAAGTGTTGTATTGGGACAGGATTCATACATATGATGCTCTCTTGCTTTCATTTCAAGCATCCACTACCATTTTCTGCTAAAGTCGTGTTGATGCCCTGAAGATCGCAACATCAAGCAGAAAGGGATTCTCCCCGGTAGACTATCCCAATTAGATTGTCCACCATTTGGTATGGGGAATCCGTTCGGTTAGCGGTTCCGACAACCGTTAGGTTTGGAGATTTGCTTCAATTACACTAGTTATGGCCCGATCCACCATTCTTTTGATTTTATGGTTTAAAATGATATGCAAGTGCCTAAGCTAACTTAATCTAAATGCAGAACTCGAAACAAATCTGTATTTAAAACCGAAATAAACCTAAACTATCCCTGCAAGGAGCAAAATTATAAGTATGAGTAATGTGCTGGAAGAAGTATCTAAAGATCAACAAACAGCCATTAAATCATAAAGATATATCTACAGCAAGAAGGCAAAAGATATTAGAAGATAGCTTCCAATTCACATATAATGCATTCCATTACTCATGTAGGAGAAAAATAATTTGCACAAGAAACAGTAAGATCATTCAATACAGAGATATAATTCAAGACAACAAAGAAAGATATCACTGTAGAATATGAAAGTCACAAGAATAATCTGGCATGCATCCAACATCCATTTCCATGCAAAAGACGTCCTCTCCAGGCTCTTATTAGGCAAATTTCATTTTCTTGAAGCAAGTGCAAGATAGCTCGTACAAGTTAAGAAAAATCTTTTCCCTCCCAAAAGTCCTTTACACTATTCCCTAAAATTCTATTTATATCTTTACAAAATGCCTCTTGGGCTGCCACCTGGCTCTTTACACATGTCCTCTACAGACTTTTCCTCTTAATAAACAAATCGTGGCCCTTTTCTTAAAACAAAAAATTTCTCAAAAATAGAAAAGGACAGTTGTCCAGTGATTCTACACTTTAAACATAGGAAGACCAAATGAAAAATAGGAACAATGCCTTAGGATCAGCGTGTTCACCCTTGGGAATGCGCTCCTGCTGGGAGAGAGGTGCTTGGACTGGCTGCTACTGCTTTCTTTTACTCCTCTGCTATGTAACTAAACCAGATACCAGTGTCTCTGATAACCACATTTGCTGGGGAAGGGAGCAAGATCTTCTGGGAAGTCACATGTTTACCAAGTTCTGCTTCAACACCCTGAATTTCTGCAACGGTTGCTTGGTGGATTTCTTTAAGCAAATGATTGTATATTGATGATAGCCCAATATAGTGATGGAGATCATTAGTGGCTAGGACATCAATCTTCTTTACATATTCTATTTGAATGCCTAGCTCTTCCTTCAAGTCTGATAAACGTTGCTCTTTGCTTGGGAACTCATTGAGGGACTGAGGAAAACTCAACTTGCACTTATCATGTACTTTATGGACCTTTTGATATAGGCTGTTACTTTTATCCATTATTCCATGGATCTTAGCCATTAGCTTAAGGCCACAGTTCCTGCAGAATTCCATAAGGGCTATATCTTCTTTAAAATCATCTACCGGCTTGAATGGGAGGTGCTTGGGGAAATCAACCTTCCCTTCTCTCCATTCCATCTGACTCAGGATGTTTGCTTTAACCCAATTATATTTTCCCTTAAGCCTATTGGCCTCTGCATTGACTTCTTTCAATCTAATCATCGTGGCTTTGAGCATGCACACTTCCTCAGTAATCAGCTCCTGTGTGGCATGCATTTGTCTCAGAATGTCACAGGAAAGCTCATGAAAGGGAGACATATCTATTGCTCTGTTTTCTGCTTGCTCTAATTGATCAACCATTGCTTGCTTATCTGCTTGTAGATGAGAAAATCTAGCTTCATAATTGTTCTTTTCTACTTCTAGAACCATCATCTGGACTGCCAGGTGCTCATTTTCTTCTTCTAAATGGCGATACTTATCTGACAATTCCTTGTGATCAACAGACAGGAGATTATATTTATTCACTACAAGATCCCTGTAAGCCTTCTCATTAGCCATAGTATGTTGCAACATGCGAGCTCTCCTCTTTGTTGACTCAAATTCTCTAACCATATCGACCACATTGTCCTTTGTTGCTTTTGCTACTGACACAACGGCGGATGCCATGACTATGGGAGCCTTGTTTGTATTTTGCATCACCGTGGTCTCCCGCCGGGTAACAATATCTTCTTGGAAGAGTCTCTTTATCCTCTCTTCCGATTTCAAGACTACCACCTTCCTCTTCTTATTATACACAAATTCATCCCATCGGGACACAGTATGATCTTCTGATGGGGTGTAAGGGATGATTGGGAGGTCTATTACATGTACTTCTATCTCTATGGGTGGGGTCTGTACTACTTGAGATGTGTCTGTTTCCACATTTTGGGTGCCCGGAACACCTGCTTGAGATGTGTCTATTTCCACATTTTGGGTGTCGAGGAAACCTGCTTGAGATGTGTCTGTTTCCATATCTTGGGTGCCGGAGCCACCTGCCTGGGCATCTTCATTGGTATTAAGTTCTTCCTCTTCCTTTTGTTCCTCTTCAATTTTATGCCTTCTTTCTTCTTCTTCAGCTTGCTGCTGATTTTCAGTTTCCTCCCTCTGCTCTTGATCTTCTACTTCCTTCTGCAACCTTGCTTCTTCAACTTGCTGCTGATTTTCACTTTCCTCCCTCTGCTCTCGATCTTCTGATTCCTTATGCAACCTTGCATCTTTTTCTTCTCTCTGCAACCTTGCTTCCTCTTTCAATATTTGTTCTTCACGGGCTAGGGCCTCAGCTGCTTCTCTCTCTTTCTGCAAACTGGCTTTTCGGGCTGGGGCAGAGCTAGAGCTTGCTCCACTGCCTTAACGACAAATATGCAACTCAGTCATGTTGTTGATGCCTCTGAACACTTCTTCCTCTGCATCATAGTAATGAGCATATTCAAAATGAGCATATACTTCCTTGCAATGTTGGGCAACCTTGCCCCGCCTATCATTTCTATGGAAGATCATTTCACCGAAGTGGAAAGCTTTCAGCTCTTGAACCTATTCTTCAGCTGTTGCAACCCATGAGAATTTGTAGGCTCCTATGCAGAAGGGAAAAGGAGGGAAAGAATCCTTATGTTGCTTGTTAAGCACCCCTCCTATTCCATCAAGGAAAATTTGCCTGACTGCTTCCTTGAGGACTACATAATCAGTAGCGTATTTTGGCAAAATGTATGGTGCTTTGGTACCTCCAAACATCCTGATGTAGGTGCCCTGCTCTGAGAAATAAAAATTGCCATAGTTTTCCAGGACTTCCATGGCATTTTCTGATAGACAATTGGGCTCCTCCTTGAACATCTGCTCATATAAAGGCATGATGAACTCTTCGCAGATGAGATTATAGTTTGCTCTGTAATTTTGAGCCCACATTATTTATAAGCAGTGTAGACCGGGGTGTTGGATTTATCTCATGTGCAACCTAGCCTAGGGAAAGAGAGCTTGGCCAAGATGTAGTCAATGAGATAGGAAGACATGTAAAATTCTGACTTTTTTAAGGCCATATCTTCTCTTATGGAGGCCACTGTGGATGCCAAACTGTCTGAAAGGATAGTAGCCCAATCAAACACAGTTTCTTTGAATGCTATGAAGTGGATGATGGGGGCCCACTATATCCTATATACAGTGCCATCGGGCATGCCGAAAATTCTGCATAACATCAGGGCGATTAACCTAAAAGGAGGTATTAGGCTCTGGACATCATATTCATCATTATCTCTCTTCCTCAGGTGTTTTCCTGTGACCAATAATTTTTTGGCCATCTCAGTATTATTCATCTTACCCAACCATTCATCACTTAGAGCTTGTTGGGGACGTGAGAATTTGTAGGCTGCTGCAATATACGCTAGATGGAATGAAGCGAAAGGCTCTCCCTTGCTGTCATGCAACACTCTTGTCTCTGGGTTGGCATGTTCCAGTATCCACCCGATCACTTTAGATCATGGGAACAATTCAGGGCGGGTAGAATCCCTAGCTATGCCAGAAATTCTGATGTTGAGGTAGATTTTTTTTTCTTCCAATAATACATATGGGTCCTGGTCCCTGATCATCTGGTAAACATCTCCCTAATGGACCTTGGGAGGAACGCCGGTGGTACACTTAGTGTCTTGGAAAATAGTTTCAGTCCTTAGTTGCACTGGCTCTGGTTCCATCACTTTAGTTTTCTTTCTACCACCTTTTGGCATCGTGGCTTATCCCTGCTAGCAACCAAATGTGAATCATTATAAAATTTGCAACATGTTATGAGAGTGTAACATAGAGAAGGACAATTTTAACATGCTAATGAGAAATATAGACAAAATTATAAAGTTGCATGCTGGGGAAGCAAAATAGATCATTTCAAAAAATGAAATATGGTCCTCATACTTGATTATTCTAGGGAGACAATTCCTAGTCAGGAACTTTTGGAATGCTTTCGAAAAGGTAAGCATACGACGTGGAAAAAACCTACTTCCTTCCTAGTCCTTGGAGACAGGATGCCCTTCATCGTAGCACTTCTAATGGTCAATGGTGGGTTGGCCTGGAGTGAAAAAATCCTATGAATAAACAATAAAAACAAGGAATTATTTTCCATGGTCATTAACTGAGCCGAGTAGGTGAGTGATTGAGTATCTCAACCGACCACTACTATCATGAATAATACTTGCAAAACGGTCTGCAGCCGGTATGAGGTTTGAATCTGGGTAGGAAAATTTTTGGAACGCAGCCAGTAAAAAACTCTGTTGGTCATGGCTACGGCTTTCAATTGGTAGGAATGAGAAACCTATGGGGCCACAGCGGCTAAAGAAACAAAAATGATCTATGCTACCAAAGTCTATCGGCCACGTTATGAAATAGGAAAACCCAAAAAGTAACTCGACGTGAAGATGAGACAAAGATGACGATTAAAAAGCCTACCTGGAGACGAGACAGTGGTTGAGTGAGGTGGACGCAGTGGTGGATGCGCTGAGCTGGAGCGAGCCGACGTGGTCTTCCCAATGGTGTTCTTTGAACAACAAACTAACAATGGGATCAACGAAACCCCCACCGCCCTTATATAAAGTTAGACACGTGCAGCATTTAAACGAGTAGGTGGATTTTTTAAAACGGGGTTTTAATGCTTGTATGGTGCGGTCTTTTCAATCAACTTGGCATTGAAGCGCGACCGTCGGTTGCGGGGCGGACTCACAATTTTCATCCGTAGTTGCGGAACAAGATGGCGAATCGTTTCGGCGTTTCGGGAGCACTTTGTGAGTTCTTCCGAAATACACTCTCTCGGAAGCTTATCGCGGTCGGCTTTGCTGAGTCGTCCCACATTTTTGGAAAGACTCAGAAAGTCCTTCCACAACTTACAAAATAACTTTGTTCAAGTTTTTATCGACAAATTACTACGACAACATTTGGCGAAAGCTTCCGCAATTTTGGGAGAAAATATCAAGTTCCTCCGCAGTTTCGGAAGAGAATTGAAAGTTCCTTCCGTAGTTTTAGGAGAGAATTGAAAGTTCCTTCCGCAGTTTCGGAAGAGAATTTTAAGTTCTTCCAAAAAAATGCTAAGTCTTTTCGCGGTATCGGGAGAGAAACTTGAGTTCTTCCCCAGTTTCGAGAGAGCTCGTTGAGTTCTTCCCCAGTTTCAGGAGAGAATCGAAAGTTCCTTCCGTAGTTTCGGGAGAGAATTGAAAGTTCCTTCCGCAGTTTCGGGAGAGAATTGAAAGTTCCTTCCGCAGTTTCGAGAGAGAATCGTGAGTTTTAACTTAGAAGAAAAACTTCAATTTTTAAAGCATATTCCTCATTTGAAACAAAAACTAAGTAAAAGGAGAATCAACTTCTTTAGGCAGTCTTTCTAGTAAAATGAAAAAGGAGGGGCCCCAATATGTACAAAATTTGGGGGGGGATGTCGCTGCAACAACAAGTTGGTATATAATTCATTATCATATGCTTTATATTGATGGCTTGTTCATATCTTCTTCTTTAATCACCAAACAAAAGCTCTTTGACTGTGAGAGGGTGGCTATCCTACCTCTGATTAGTTTTCTTTGCAAAGCACTGTCATGTTTCATCATATTTGTATGTTTTGACTCTACTGGCCAATGAGTTTGTCCACTTTGCTTTCAACCAAACAACATTTCAATTACAATATTCATTCATATGTATCTGGCCTTGTTTAAAATTCTATGAGAGATCCCTCTCTGGAGAGGAAGAATCCATCTTACCTTTCCTGAAGTGGTTTTGTGGTTACCCCAACTTGGCCTTTCTGCAACCTTAAGGTACAAGTCGGGTGTTAACAGTTGGTATCTTCCACAATTTGTACGGGATACTTCCTTGTTTCGATTTGTAATCCCTGTTTTATGGGAAGTCTATCTTGTGTAACTATTTTTGTAATTATTATTTAAAGGGTAGAGGTCTCATGGGGTACGGGGGGGGATCAGTAAAAAAGGACTAGAGACACTCTGATTGATGCAAAGATTGTAATTTTTTGCAACTTTGACCTAATACAATTAGTCCTTCTCTTCATTCCTCTTTTGTTAATTGATCAAATTTCTTTGATGAATATTGATTTTCACTTCAGATTATTTATGAACGTTGTTTAATTTTTGCAATCAATAATCCATACATTGATCTACAGTTTGGATTTGTCTTTACTCATGATCTGTGTGTCTTTTATGTTTTAAGTGAATTTATTTAATTAAAACATTTATCTATTTCTGCAAAAGAGTAACATAAATTAATAAATTCAAGTTAATTTTTCAATTAGCATTCCAACTACAGGGTAATCTTGCATATGCCTAATCCTTAAAACTACTATGAGTGAATTTTCATTTCCTGATTGTGTTGTGGTTAAACCCGCATTAGTAACCTCTCTATACTCAATGTGCCAAATCAAATAAAAAATAGTAACCTCCCTATACTCAATGTGCTAAATAAAAATATTCCACATGTAACAATATGATCCTTCCACGTGTCACCGTAGGATACTAGATATCAACATTTTAACAACAAAATTTAAAGACGTTTTTCTTTAAAGAATTTGGTGGCAAATGGAAATATTTTCAGAGAAAGAGCGACTGCTCTTTCTCTACTCTTTCTCCAAGGTGTTATATTGTTACAACTCCCTCCTAAATGAAGGGTCGACAGACCCTTCTTATTCCCAATATTATTTTCATAATAGTTCGACATTTCAAGAAGGGTCGGTCAGTGCTTCTTGTATTATCCATTATGGTTATATCTAAAATCATGGATAAAGGTTTTGACAATTAACTAGGAAAAGAAGGGGTGGCCGATCCTTCTTATCGTACAACGGAAGTAGGGACAAACCATTTTTATATGATATAACTTCCAAGGTGTTCCATTTTTACAATTCCCTCGTAATTGAAGGGTCGGTCAACCCTTCTTATCCCCCATATTATTTTTATAATAGTTCGACACTCCAAGAAGGGTCGGTTGACCCTTCTTATTACCAATATTCCTTTTATAATATTTTGACACTGCAAGAAGGGTCAGTCGATCCTTCTTGTGTTCTCCATTATGGATATATCTGAATTGTTGGATAAAGGTTTTCATAGTTAACTACGAGAATAATTGGTGGCCGAACCTTCTTGTCGGAAAACGGAAGTCGGGACAAACTATTTTTATATTCTAGGTAGTTATCTTCTTACAGTCAAGGTCTTAATTTGCAGTTTGATAATGAATAAAAGAAAACAGTCCATTAATGTTGGGCATTGGTCATAAGTGAATCCAATATCAATTTTAGCAAAAAATTGGTGAATACTTAGATGCGATAAACCATAGCATAAACATATGAATTATGATTTAATATTGCTTTCATCCAAGCATGAAGAATAAGACAATGGAAAAGATTTACTGGAAATAACAATTAATAGAGAAATGAAGGAAATTTACAGACTGACATAATTTATTGCAAATAACAATTAACAGAGAAAGGAAGGAAATTTACAGACTGTCATTACTGGAAATAAAAATTAACGAAGAAAGGAAGTAAATTTACAGACTCTCATTAATGAATAGTTTTGTCATTAGTGGTACAATTATATTCAACACATTCCATGTATAATTTCAAAAACAAGCAACACATGCATGCCTTCCCAGACATACCATAATGCCAATTAAAATTTAACAGTGATCGACACGACGGTTCGACATGTTCTTTGAAGTGGTCAAACGGAGGACCTAGTCCGGCGACAGACGTAAGATCCTCCAACATCTCCCCCACAAACAATACCTTTCTTCATCTCAAAAGATGGTACTAGAAACTCCCTTGGCTGAAAATGGGTCATCATGTCTGTAAAGTACAGTCCTTCCTTCTACTTGTTGTTGCTTCTTCTTACTGCAGCAAGTCGAAGGCAGAAGGACTTTGCTTTCCATACATGAAGGAATGTACTAAAACAACATTCGACGACTACTGCAAGTGTCTTTGAAAGAATGAAACGAAATCATTCACTGAATACATCATACCTCCTGCACATGGTGGTAGTATAAAGTAACCTTTAAAAAGTGTTGAAAATCCCATAGTAATCCAAGGATTCCAATTTCCATCCCCATTAACTTGGCCTAGTTACTCGTGGATGCAGGCTGGAGAAAATTTAGAAAGCCTCCTACCCTGATGATTTTCCCACCTTCAACTACAAAGGGAATATTCTTGCAAAGATTGGTAAGATCTCCGAGCCAGATGTAGTTATTTGTTGATGAATTATAGTGCAAAAAATGTGCAATGGTGATAACAAGTTTACTGTCTGTTAAGTCTGATACTACATCATCCGAGAGTCCCTCAAAAACATTTTATATAGAATGCTCTGTAATTTAAGATGTTGATTCAACCACTCACACAGTTTCTCACCATCCCGAGGACCATTTAATTGAAGTGAAGTGATATGTTTCTTTTTCCATTGAACAAAGGTGATCAATGAAGCATGGAATTCAGTTGATTAGCTGAACTTTGGCGAGTTGTGTCCCCTCCAGTAGGACAGTTTCTCACCTTCTACTTGGCGCAATTAGAAGAAGCTGACAGCATGATCTGGAGGTGCAGACATTCGAAGATAGCCTAGCCATAGCGGTATTGCATCGATCTCGAATACCTGCATAGAAAACAAATAACTGTTTATCACGCTCCGTAAAAATAAACCATTTCCAAAAAATGAAAAAAATAATCGTTTTATTGCAGCCAGGGTAGCGCGTGAGCACACATATCATCATGCACAATAAAAACATAAAATCTATTCATGAATTGAAACAAGAGTAAGAAGAAGCTGACAACATGGTCTGGTACTAAAAAATTTGACGACTGCTGCAAGTGTTGACGATCGCAACAACACATGTTGTCTTAGAGAAGAAAGCTTCCAATACTGCTAATCTCCCTATGTCCCCTCCTCGTTGCATACCCAGGAACATAATGACAAATCCATGTATTGGGACTTCGACATTGCTAATCTCCCTTTATCCCCATATCATTTTGTTGTGATGTGGAGCATGGTTAGCCTATATATACTGAGTGGACACTATGTTGATGGATTGAATGGGATGGGAGTCTGGGATGGATGGGGATGTTAGAAAAACAGGATCGCAGAGCAATAACAATAAACAGAAATGCAAATATAATCACACATAAACATTACAAGAGAGACACAAATATATCGTGGTTCACCCAACTTGGGTTACGTCCACACTGAATTTTCCAGTCCTTATTATTATTACCGTCCATCAAGGTGAAGGGATACAACCTGCAGCACAACCACTGCACTTCCTCTTCTCTGTTTCACAGTCTCTCTCCTAATCTCAGAGATCTTTACAATGCATAAAACCTAATACATCATCATCCTAGCTATATTACAATGTCTTTATTTTATAAGGGAAATACAATGGGAAAATACCACGGGATACCCAAAACCATGGGCCCGCAAAACAACTGGTGATGCCCCCCCACACCCCCCCGCTGGGGTGACTATACAGTCCACCTACATATCATATAAAACTGGGTTACAAACATGGCTGATACAATATCATCTATGAGACTAGAAGATCTGGCTCCACAACCAATAGGGGAATGGTAATTATCACAGTATGGCGGAATCATGGTGGTCATAGATATCATCTGTAGCCAGTACAGATTTTGGTTGAGTAATCATACACATCTCACTCCAATTCGACTACAGAAATGTAGCAAGCTCCTGAATAATATTCACCATAAATGATGGATTGTATCACTCGTGTGAATAATCTCATCATGCTTTAGTCCACATTATGTTTATGTCTTGTCACCAACAAAGTCTCTGAAAATTTTAGATTCTCCTTATCCTTGAATTAGATCATCTCCTTTGCAGGAGTAATAAGTGACTACAATTTTATTGGAGCTTCGACTTGTAGACATAGAAGCAGTGGAATCATCCCCTACAACCGCAAAAATAATGAGTCATTATTCCTCAAACTTGGATGAGCTTTTACATCAAATTTGAATGTAAAAACTCGTAAATCCAAAATAAATCCTGTAGTAGAAGAGTCTGTGTTTGTGAGCTCAAGCTCGTATTCGTGAAATGTATTAAGATCCCAACCTCTATAAAAGTTGAAAGATCGAAGTAAATTCAATTTCCAGGAATTATAACTTCTACTGATTTTTATGTCTTAATAATAAATCTGTAACAGAACATTTCAATTGCTAGGTATATATATTTTTATCTAAATCTTTAAAGAAACATTTCAATTGCCAGGTATTTATATTATTCAAACCATAAATCTGTAATAGAACATTTCAATTGCGAGGTATTTATATTTTTCAATCTCATAAGCTGGGCACATGAAATTATTTGGGTTTGATGGCCGATTAGAACATGAAACATAGGCATAGAACATCAAAACGATTGCAAGTTCTAGATCAACATGAATGACCAAGATAATAGGGTGTACCGGGAGGCGATAGAGAGGCCGTGATAGTGAGAGAGCACAAATGCTACTATAATTATTCACTTCCTCTTGCAGTTCGCCCAAGCTTATTTAAAACATAGTGTTTAATAGAGAATAAAACGTAGCATGGATTCAGTGGTGCTCAGAGGAGAAAATATTCTATACGAGTCAATATTATAATTAAACTATATTTCTAATACTCAATGTGCCAAATAAAATATGCCGCGTGTCACAATATGATCGTTCCACGTGTCACCCTAGGATACTAGATATCAACATTTATACAACAAAATTTATAGACGTTTTGATTCAAAGACTTTGTTGGAAAGTGGAAATATTCTCGGAGAAAGAGCGGCTGCTCTTTCTCCAAGGTGTTATATTGTTACAATTCCGTCGTAAATGAAGGGTCCGCCAACTCTTCTTATTCCCGATATTCTTTTCATAATAGTTTGACACTTCAAGAAGGGTTGGTCGATCCTTCTTGTGTTCTCTATTATGGATATAACCGAATTATTGGATAAAGGTTTTCACAATTAACAATGAAAAGAAGGGGCATCCGATCCTTCTTGCCGGAAAGGGGATGTCAGAAGAAACCATTTTTATATGTTAACAACAAAATTTATAGACATTTTGCTTTAAAGCCTTTGTTGGCAAGTGGAAATATTCTCAGAGAAAGAGCGGTCTCTCTTTCTCCACTCCTTCTCTAAGGTGTTCTATTGTTACAATTCCCTCCTAAATGAAGGGTTGGCAGACCCTTCTTATTCCCAATATTCTTTTCATAATAGTTTTGCATTGCAAGAAGGGTCGGTCGGTCCGTCTCGTATTATCGATTATGTCTATATCTGAATTGATGGATAAAGGTATTGACAATTAACTAGGAAAAGAAGGGGCGGTAGATCCTTCTTGTCGTAAAACGCAAGTAGGGACAAACCATTTTTATATGATCTAACTTCGAAGGTGTTCTATTTTTACAATTCCCTTGTAATTGAAGGATCGGCCGACCCTTCTTATTCCCCATATTATATTTATAATAGTTCGAAACTCCAAGAAGAGTCGGTCGACCCTTCTTATTACCAATATTCTTTTCATAATATTTCGACACTGCAAGAAGGGTCAGTCGCTCCTTCTTGTGTTCTCCACTATGGCTATAGCTGAATTTTTGGATAAAGGTTTTCACAGTCAACTACAAAAAGAATAGGCGGCCGATCCTTCTTGTCGGAAAACAGAAGTCAGGACAAACTATTTTTATATGTTATAACTTCCAAGGTGTTCTATTTTATAATTCCCTCAAAATTGAAGGGTCGCCCGACCCTTCTTATTCCCAATATTATTTTCATAATAGTTTAACACTACAAGAAGGGTCATTTGATCCTTCTTGTGTTGGCCATTAAGGGGTGGATGATCCTTCATGTTGGAAAAAGGAAATCAGGACAAACAATTTTTTTATGTTATAACTTAGCCGATTGACTTGTTATTCAAACAATGACTGAAATTTTAGACATTGATTTTTTCATTGAGAAAGGAAAGAAATTTACAGACTGACATAATTTAATGCAAATAACAATTAACAGAATGACATAATTTACTACAAATAACAATTAACAGAGAAAGGAAGGAAATTTACAGACTATCAGTACTGGAAATAACAATTAATAGAGAAAGGAAGGAAATTTACAAACTGCGATTAATGAATAGTTTTGTCATTAGTTGTACATTATATTCAACACATTCCATTTATAATTTCAAAAACAAGCAACACATTCATGCCTTCCCAGACACACCATAATGCTAATTAAAATTTAACAGTGATCGACATGACGGTTCAACATGATCTCTGAAGTAGTCGAACGGAGGACCTAGTCGGAATATTATTGCAAAGACTGGTAAGCTCTCCAGGCCAGATGTAGTTATTTGTTGATGAATAGTGCAAAAAATGTGTGATGGTGATAACAAGTTTACTGTCTGTTAAGTTTGATACTACATCATCCGAGAGTTGTCAACAAAATTTGATATAGAATGCTCTGTAATTTAAGATGTTGATTCAACCACTCGCATAGTTTCTCACCTTCCTGAGGACCAAAGCCTTCTGGTACTAAAAGAGCATTCAACGACTGCTGCAAGCCTAATGTTGAAGACCGCAACAGTGCATGTTGTCGTAGAGAAAGCACATTCCTGCCTTCTACTTCCACTGCTTCTTCTCCCTATGTCCCCTCCTCGTTGCATATCAATCAGTTATTGAAAGAAGAGTGACAGAAAGAAGATGGACGAAAACATGATTGGTGCCAAGGAACATAATGAGAAATCCATGTATTGGGACTTTGAGAGTGCTCGAAATGCCCATATATAATGGTGTATTGGGACTTTGAGAGTGCTTGAAACCTTCTACTTGGCGCAGTTAGAAGAAGCTGATAGCATGGTCTGGTACTAAAACAACATTCGAAGACTGCTGATGGAATTTCCCTCCCATCATATCCCTTGATGTCTACTTTTAACACTCGAAGATTAGCAAGCGGATAGCCTAGACATGGCGGTATTGCATCTCTCTCGAATACCTGCATAGCAAACAAATAACTGTTTATCAAGCTTCCGTAAAAAGAAACCATTTTCAACAAATCCAAAAATAATTGTTTTATTGCAGCCAAGGTAGTGCGTGAGCACACATATCATCATGCACAATAAAAATAGAGAAACTATTCCTAAATTGCCAAGTGCACCATAACAAGGGATGGCCAGACAGCTGGTCGGGGCATCCCGCTTAGACGGGTTAGCTCCTAACACCATAGTTAGTGGAAGCAAAGGAATTCAACCAATGAATATACTTTGCAAATGATAAGAAAATACTTAAATTAGACGTGTGTATAATAATGACTACAAAAAATCTTTCTTACCGAGAAAAACCTTTTGTGGATATGTAGTCCTTCAAGGTTAGGAACTTGCTCCAATAAGTTGAGAAGAGGAAGAGGCTTCAGAATATGGATATCAAGATTGTTCAATGATTTCAGGCTACCTATTATCTCCACAAATCTCTCTGTAGGAAAATGGTGCATTATCGTCGAATTCCAATTCGAACGAACTGCCAGTCCAATTAAATTACTTCCACATTCCATTTTGAGGTCCGCAATTGCATGAGAAAGATCGTGAACCAATACCCCGTTGAACGTAACTTTATTCATAGCTATAAGATTCTGGCAATTCACAGTTAAAGCCTCCATTTCAGCAGCCCATTACACATAAGTGTGCAATGTTGGGAGAGGAGATAATAGGCTTCCGCGGTCCATAACAATAGATTGCCTCAAGTTTTTGCAGAAGCGGGAAATGGGAAATAAAGCGAGCTAAAGAGTCATTGTCAAAGCTTGTAAAACAACACCCCATTGACTCTTACACCATTTTCATGAATTGAAACAAGAGTAAGAAGAAGCTGACAGCCTGATTTGGAGGCATATAGATTCGAAGATAGCCTGGACACGGTGGTATCGCATCTCTCTGGAATACTTGCATAGAAAACAAATAACTGTTTATCACGCTGTCGTAAAAAGAAACCATTTCCAACAAATGCAAAAATAATCGTTTTATTGCAGCCAGGGTAGGGCGTGAGCACACATATCACCATGCACAATAAAAACAAAAAAACTATTCATGAATGGAAACAAGAGTAAGAAGAAGCTGACAGCATGGTCTGGTACTAAAACAACATTCCATGACTGCTGCAAGTGTTGACGACCGCAACAGCGCATGTTGTCTTAGAGAAGAAAGCTTCCAAGACTGCTAATCTCCCTATGTCCCCTCCTCGCTGCATACCCACGAACATAATGACAAATCCATGTATTGGGACTTAGACAGTGCTAATCTCCCTAATATGTCCCCATATCAGTTTGTTGTGATATGGGGCATGGTTAGCCTATATATAGTGAGTGGCCACTGTGTTGATGGATTGAACGGGGTGGGAGTCTGGGACGGATGGGGAATGGTAATTATCATAGTATGGCGAAATCATGGTGGTCATAGATATCATCTGTAGCCAGTACAGATTTTGCTCGAGTAATCGTACATGTATCACTCCAATCTGACTACAGATATTGCTGGAGTAACCGTACATGTATCACTCCAATCCGACTACAGATATTGCTGGAGTAACCGTACAAGTATCACTCCAATCGATTCCTTGAAAATCCAATGGCCAACATGCCTGCTGCTAGTGCATTAAATGGCCTACAGCAGGTTGAATAATATTCGACATAAATGATGGATTGTATCACTCGTGTGAATAATCTCACCATGCTTCAGTCCACATTATGTTTATGTCTTGTCACCAACAAAGTCTTGGATGGGGAATGGTAATTATCACAGTATGGCGGTCATAGATATCAGTAATAGATATCATCTGTAGCAACTACAAATTTTGCTGGAGTAATCGTACACTTATCACTCCAATTGATTCCTTGAAAATGCAACGGCCAACATGCCTGCTACCAGCACATTAAATGGCCTACAACAAGCTGAATAATGTTCGCTATAATCAACCTATGTGAATCAAGTATACCATATATTAAATTGTACAATTACTTCCATGATTGTTTTTAAGAAACAAATTTTTTTATGTGAATCAAGTATACCATATATTAACCCCGGATGTGTGCATTTTTTGTATGATCTCGGTTAGACTGTTTTTTGGTCTTGGCCATGCCGTTGGAGGTAGGTTTTTTGTATAACCCACAAGTTGTTCGGTAATACTCTTGATAGTTCTAATTTTTTCTCTTACTATAAGACATTCATGTATTGATTATGAAATCTAACATGGAAACTTTGATTTGAGCTCTCCTCCCGGCTCGGTAGAAATGAGAAGTATAGCTTGCAGTTTGTGGAGAAATGAGAAGTAGTTGGAGATGAAGATGGTGTAAGGAATTTATGGTCGAGTTGCTAAGTAGAATTTCCTTAACGAATTTTAAAACTAATGCACTCCAAATTAGGTAAATAATAGTAACCTCGCTATACTCAATGTGCCAAATAAAATAAAAAATAGTAACCTTGCTATACTCAATGTGCCAAATCAAATATGCCACGTGTCACCCTAGGATACTAGATATCAACATTTTAACAACAAAATTTATAGACGTTTTTTTTAAAGACTTTGCTGGCAAGTTGAAATATTCTCAGAGAAAGAGCGACCGCTCTTTCTCCAAGGTGTTCTATTGTTACAATTCCCTCCTAAATGAAGGGTCGGCCAATCCTTCTTATCCCCAATATTATTTTCATAATAGTTCGAGACTGCAAAGAAGGGTCGATCGATCCTTCTTGTATTATCCATTATGGCTATAGCTAAATTGATGGATAAAGGTTTTAACAACTAACTACAAAAAGAAGGGGTGGCAAATCCTTCTTGTCGTAAAACGAAAGTCGGGACAAAACATTTTTATATGATATAACTTCCAAGGTGTTCTATTTTTACAATTCCCTCGTAATTGAAGGGTCAGCCGACCCTTCTTATTACCTGTATTATTTTCATAATAGTTCAAAACCGCAAGAAGGGTCGGTCGACCCTTCTTATTACCAATAGTATTTTCATAATATTTTGACACTGTAAGAAGGGTCGGTCGATCTTTCTTGTGTTCTCCATTATGGATATAGTTGAATTGTTGGATAAAGGTTTTCACAGTTAACTATGAAAAGAAGGGGTGGCCGATCCTTCTTGTCGAAAAACGAAAGTCGGGAGAAACCATTTTTATATGTTAAAACTTCAAGGTGTTTTATTTTTAAAATTACCTCGTAATTGAAAGGTTGGCTGACCCTTCGTATTCCCAATATTATTTTCATAATAGTTCGACACTACAAGAAGGGTTGGTCGACCCTTCTAGTGTTCTTCATTATGAATATATCTGGATTGCTGGATAAATGTTTTCACAATTAACTACGAAAAGAAGGGGCGGTCGATCCTTCTTGTCAGAAAATAAAAGTTAGGACAAACCATTTTTATATGTTATAACTTAGCCGATTGACTAGCTATTCAAACAATGAGTGAATATTTTAGACATTGGACTTTTCACCTTAAAAGTTTGAACATTTAAAAATGAAAATGACAATTTTCAAATACAAAATTGCATTTTTTGATTTGAAATTCACACTTTTCAAATTAGAAATTGCATTTTTTTATTTTAAATTCACAGTTTTCAAATGAAAATTTTGATTTTTTGATTTGAAATTTCCACTTTTGAAATCAAAATTTGCATTTTTTGATTTGAAATTCACACTTTTCAAATTAAAATTTGCATTTTTTGATTTGAAATTCACACTTTTTGAATTGAAATTCATAGTTTTATGACAAAAAACTGCAATTTTAAGGTTCATAAGTAGTCAAAAAACACACTATTCGAATAGAAAAATGCACTTTTCAAAGCCAATATTGCCACTTTCAGAACTTGTTTTTGCACTTTAGAAAGGTTGATATTGACACTTTCAAAGCCTAAATTCACACTTTCTTAGTCCAAAAATTGCCTAATGTGTCCAAATTTAATGAAATTGGCGTTTGTTTTGCAGTTGGTTATAGTCTTGAATTGATCCTGCAAGTCATAATATTTCTCTAAGTTACTGACTTAGGAATTAAGTTTGAAGAAAAATTGGGATCTAATAATGCTTTGTCATGATCAACCTCATCAATTGCTATGTGTTTGAAGGTATATTGAGCTGTTAGGAAATCCAGAATCTGTTGATCATCATCAAACACCTTCCAGTTGGTGACATTTTTTGGGATTGAGGGTCTGTATACTAATTCAATTGAAAAAGTATCAGGAGATAGACCTTCAAGAGGGATGAGCCTAGAAGCGGTGTTAGCCAACAAATCAGCATCGAAATTTTAAGATCTATGAACAAACTTAATGTTAAATGCTGTGAAAGAATTGGTCAAATCCCTTACTAGCTTCTGATAATTTACCAAGTGAGGGCATATACAGTGAATCTCATTTCTAACATGTTTCACAATGATCTCAGAGTCCCCATAACACTCTATAACCTATGCACCCAAATCAATTTCCTTTCCGAGTGTTGGCGGATATTTCTACCCTATAGTCAAGAAACTAAACTATCAACTTGGTTGGGGTGACAGGTAAGTGCATTTATGTCATTACAGAGGTGTTTACAAAAGAAATAGATTACAGATTTAGAGAACATACCTTTTACTGGAGTCTGATCCTAGCCTTGACCCAGTCTTGTGTCCAGCTCTCAAATCCACTTTCTTTCAGCAAACCTGAAACAACAATACCTTCCTCAAACACTTTGGGCAACATATAAATCATAAAATAAACAAAGATTATGTTTAATATCCAGTATTGACCAAAATGAATCCAACTCAAAATGCCATTTTATAACACCTTCAGATTGGAACAAGGAAACACTTCAACCTTTATTTGTCAAAATAGTATGCAGTACAAATATACCTGATAATGAAGCAGGCTCCTGCAACTAGATCCTGGGCTCTGGCTCTGCTCTGGTCTGAATGTCTTCTGCAACAGTTTCTCCAATGTCTTAAAGTTTCTCCATTAACTCATCCTCTCATTCTTTAGTAATCATTTGCATTCATAATTTCTTCTAACCCTGTTCCTTTAGCCTTCTAGGAATTTATAGGTTTAAGGAAGCAGTTCAAGTCGATGAGGAGGTTGGGGAAGTTAAGAAACTGACTTCAACTAATCCTCTTCGATGGATTAATATATTTTTTAATCATTTTTAAGATATACGCGACTATTACACAGTGGAGTAGCGTATAGAGCGCTACTCTATTGTTTAATAAATAGCGCTCATTTAGTTTTAAATTCAGAGCGCTACTTTGATAAGAAGGAGTAGCGTATACATTGATATGGGCGCTACTATTATGCACTGGAGTCGCGTATGGGCGCTAGTCTCTTTAAGTAGAGTAGCGCTCATACCTCAAAATGATATTTTTGTATGTTTTCGAGTATTCTCAGGAAATGGGATGAGTTGTCATAACATCCAAGGTCAACATGCTCCTCCATCCAAGTTGTCCTTTTGTGTGATCAACAACTCAGGGTGATCACGGACGGAGAGGTGCAAGTTTGACCTATAACAGATGCCCCCTAATGTGTGAGATCAGAGGGAAACGATGGCCGAAATACATTATAATCCAAAACCAGAGAGAGAGCACAGAACCGCAGAAAAAGGTCGCAAGAAACCTGCAACAAAAATCAAGGTCAGCGAGCAATTACATTGTTGACAGCTTATAGATGTGTAGGGTGATACAACATGATCTCCGATACATAACAAGGAGATGTATATAAAAGCATGGCCACTTGAAATACAAGCGTGGATCCATGTCAAACTAAGAGATCATAGCCATAACAACACACTGGATCTATGTCTCATGGAGAGCCGTATAGAAGTGAGGCTCAGTCTTGCGCAACTTGGGTGATAACAAAATGGGGTTATGTCATCCAAATCCCAAGGTCTTCATCCCATAACGACCCTAGGTACAAACCCGAGCCATGTGAATAGATGAGTTGACAGTCGAACATGGAGGGCATCGTCTGATTACCGGTCATTGATGTATACCGTTAACAAACGCGAGGACTTCCATCGATAATGAGGATGGAGTCCAAGGTACCAAGTACGATTCGCCAAATGTGAATAGATGGACTTGGAGTCGAACACTGGGGAATCCTGTCGAAGAAGAGACATTGATGTATTCTCATCATTCAACAGCGAGGAAAATTGCCACTGGTGACTGCAATCTCCAAGGTACTAACCGAAACTCTAAACTTCAATCCCAGAATAATGATTTGATGTCGATGGGAAGAAGTCCGTTGGAAGGGAGGCCTTAAGGCATCCTCCATCATCCAACCCGAGGAACACTCAACTGGTAAGAGCTGATATGAAATGATATGTAACAAGACTGACACTAGGAAGGCCGACACATGAGGTCAAGGTAAACTGCAGAATGGCCGACACAGGGTATATCCTTGAACATTGAGCACGACACAAAGTGACTCAGGCAGTTTCTGACATAATGGGGTAAATAAATCTGAAATGTAAGAGACATTAGCAGACCCTCCATATGGTTGGAAGAATAACCAACCGGGGGAGTAAATAACTCAGAGGAAAGGTTCACCCTAAGGCCAAAAACTAAACCCAACCGACAAGATAGACTCAAGTAGGTGCTTTGTTCAAGGATAGGACTTGACTGATACTGCCTTTAACAATGAAGATATGATGTGTTTTCCCGTTCCTTATTCTTTTTAGATAAAAGAATACCCTTCTTGTGGATTTAATGAGTCCAAGAAAGAATGAAAACTCAATAGGTCCAACCATGTAAATAGTTTAATGAGCCCATGGGAGGAAAACTCAGTACCTTCTTCATAATTTAAAGAGTTCGAAGAAGAGATAGAAGATTACTCTATATGTACTGATCTCTGGATTTTAGTATCGAGCCGAGATCTGTTCTTGCTCGCCAGTGTTTTCAATTTTAAGGAGTCTGAAAAACTTAAACAACAACTCCATATATCTGCTCGTGGATTTTAGTATCGAGCCCAAGCAGATTAATGCTCGCCGGTGTTTTCCTGTTTATAGAGTCTGAAAAACTTAAACAATCCTCTTTTCACCTATCCGTGGATTTTATATCGAGCCCGGATTGGTCTGTGCTCGGCGGTGTTTTCTTGTTTATAGAGTTGAAAAACTTAAACAGTCCTCTATTTACCCTCTCGTGGATTTCACATCGAGCCCGAGTAGGTATATGCTCGCTTGGTATTTTCATATTTAGAGAGTCTGAAAACCCTAAAGAGAGACTCTAGAAGGTCCTTTTTCGTATATTTAGTCTCCTCCCCAGAAAACGTATAAAACAATGAAAGGAGAACTCTTCTAGCGCATACTGACGTATACCTAGAGTATACCTTTTCCGTAGTTAATCCACTGAGGCCCGGAAAAGGGGTAATTCTATACCTGAGTGGATGAGCCTTCGGATACTTTAACGAGCTCGAAGAGGACAAGTCTGCTCGGCAATCTTGTTTAGGTTTAAATAGTCCAAACAAGAGCTTAAAATGACTTAAAGGTCAGCTTCTGGGATCGTAACTTCATGTCCTGCCAAAAACTAGGTTTTCAACAAAATATTAGTCGATGACGCAAAAATCTTAAATACTATATGGATTTGAAATATTTAGCTAACTGGCAAGTTTTATCGTTAAGAAATTTGAGCTCAGGAGACGAATTCGACAACAATTGAGTGAAAATTGAACTTGGATCAGTTTTATACCTTATTTTGTGTTTCAATTGATTAATTAGGGTTTTTGAAAATGTTTGAAACTATAGAAAATTAAAAATTATAGGTAAAAATTAAAATCCAATTATATATATAATTTCAATGTTAACAAATCAATTTGCATTTTGTGTTGTAGGGCAAACATTGGGCACATTTTCACGAATTTCAAATCTCCTTTGTGATCGAACGGAGCATCCAATCGCCAAACTGCTTCCACCAAGTAAGTAGCAATCAACCAAACTTGCATTTCAATGGTTTATTTTTAAAATTTTGAGGAAAAATAGCCAGAAACGCAATGCTCATAAATTTTTATGCGCGGGCACTACTGTATATACATAACAGTAGCGTACGAAGGCAATGGGCGCTACTTTGTTCAAACAGAGTAGCGCTTACACGCTACTGTGTAGTATACACAGTAGCGTACATACTTGCAAAGCCAAATTAAAGCGCCGAGACTCAAAATTTTTGGGGTTTTTGTGCAGGATGGTCTTACAATGGAGGGAAAGGGAGCATGAAGACATGGATAGACTAGCTATGCAAGACCCGGCTACCCTCCATGCACTCCGTAGATGCGGTTTGTTGAAATTTTATCGAACCGTAAACATGCGGGCACTAAACAAGCTGTTTCGGAGATTGATTCAGTATTGGGATGTCGATACTAATACCTTCATCATCCGGGGGCAAACTCTTGAGCTTACCGTTGAGGATATATACTTTATTACCGGTCTCTCAAGGAGAGGAGACGTAATCAATCTAAAAGGGACATCTCGCTTGGGTGCACGATCAGTGCAAGAATATGTGAACACCTACTGTGTTGCCGGAGCAGAAAAATCGGGAAGCCAAATCCTGATTTCAACTATTGATGGTCTCCCGCTGAAAGTGATAGTGAGCATGATCAACCGGGTATCCGGTAGTGCATCACAACACTTGGCTTCTAGGCATTCAATGCATGTCGGTGTACAGTGCTTGCATGGGCATGTTTATGATTGGAGTACTAGCTTGTTGGCAAACATGAAGTATCAATTGACAAGTTGCAAATCTGGTACAATGAAGAATTTCGGGTACGGGAGTATCTTGTGTACTTTCTTCTTCGAGAGAATGCCTGCTATTAGTTTGGGGATGCCATTACCACAAGTTAACCCCCGTGAGCCCAGACTTGGCCGTTGGGGTGACATTTTTCTTCGCCAGGGTGGTGGGGAGAGTCACTATTGTTACCATACATATGACTTCTGGGGGTGGTGGGAGAGGCAAGTTCCCGCTTTTGAGCAGTTTCCCTATGCTGGACTGGATTTTCGTCACGACCCAGAGCTGGTGCTTCCGCCAGGTGGAGCCTGGGGAGATATTGGTATGTTTACTTTTTGAGAATTTATTTAATTTTTTCAAACTTTTCAAATATTTGATTTTTATGAAATGAGTTTTGGAGTTCTAATCAAGTGTTCAATGCAGATGTTGGGCCTGTTCGTCCCGAGGGCCATCCTACTATCTATGTGAGGCCAGCTGATATCACCGCAGCAGAAGCTATGCTGGGAACCCTGGAGAGGAAAATGAGTCGGCTGACTCATGAAATTCCTGCATGCCGCATGGACCAGATACCTGTTGACATGCAGGAAGATGTTGTTGGGGTGCCCCCAGCATGGCTTAGATTACTGCGGAGAGTTGCTAGACTAGTGATATGCTACCGTAATGCGGTAGATGATGAGGAGGTTCCTCCTTCTCCATAGGAGAAGAAAAACATTATATGTATATATTTTTGAGGCTGCCATGCCCAACTTTTGTACTTTTATGACTTGACTTAGGAGACTCATGACTCGGAACTCATATTTTTTGATACGGTATCAGTTATATATACAGTATCGGTTATTTACATGTGAATGTGTTTTAAATTTTATGTGTGGAATGTTGTTTACAATGTATGATGCAAATGCCAGTCTAACACATAGTTTGCTAACGAATCAGCTAAATTGTTTAAATTTCTTGGAATGTGTTCATATCTGATAGAATGAAAATGTCTTTCCAATAATCTAACTCGTAGAAACTGTCGTAGCAATCCTGGATCTCTGATCCGATAGACACCTGTTAACTGAAATACAATTAGTTGTGAGTCAAGCCTTACCTCCAGGTATGAAATGCCATGACTGAGGGCATCTCGGAGAAGTTCTATAACTGCACTATATTCAGCCACATTGTTCGTGGTAGGTCCCAAACAAACCCCCCCCGAAGAGACAAGTTGGTCAGCGGGTGAATAAATGACCCAAGCTGCTGCAGCCAACTGACAGGTGTGGCGACTGGTGCCATCAGCAAATCCTAAGAAATGTGCGGTTGACATCTGGTACATGAAACGAAAAGCACACATCAGATCACCTAACGAACATAACAAAACTAACTATACAAAAATATACAGCTATGTTACAAGAAAAAGTACTTCAACCTAGGCGTAGTGCTTCTTCAGGTAGGATCAATGCCTGGATCTTCCTCAGGAGGCCGGGCAAAGGTGTTATGGAACTCACGAAAAAGGTTAGCATACGGGATTATTTCATTGAGATAACATCCCGTTTCAAAGAAAATGTTTCCGTTAACTCCAGTAAAAATGTTCACCAACGAGGTATGTACTCTATTTGCTTCAACAATAGCAACTTGTGAAGGGGTGAGACCAGTATTCTCATCGGGTGGTGAACAAAATTCCCCTCTCTCTAATAAGTGAAGAAAAGGAAACAAGAAGGACACGCGATTTATATGTTCACGAGGATGTTCTGGGTCATTCAAAGCTTCTAACATTTCCTCATCAGAAGGTAAAGTAATTCCTGAACTGTTGAGAGAATGAATTGGGTTAGGTGTCTGAGTAGTGGCACAATCTATATTTGACTCGACAGACACCAATTGAGTCAACATATGTCCTGTTGTGGTTTGATGAGACTCCAAATGGGTAACTTCTACAACAGGGGTAGGCACGGAGGGGTTTGTATTAGCTGAGAGAAACTCGGAGTCAGTTGTTGAACTAATCATAGGAGTTTCAGACGATGAACATCCTTCAGTACCAACAAATAAAGTAGGAGCGGGTAGGTCAAAAGTGCCAATCAGTGATCCAAAAAGTCCTGCTCCTAAACTCTCGCTAACTGGGGTGGTTTGATCAATCAAAGGAATCGTGGTTTCCGTAGAAGTCTGGTGTTTTCCTTGAGTGAAAGAAAGTTGATCGACTGTAACGATCTTCCCTTCAAATGGGAACATGACCACTCGAAAAACTGCCGATGCTATAGCTTGCATGGCATAAGTCCAACTCCTGCCCAATAACATGTTGTAATCGAGCGGAGCGTCCAGAACTTCAATCTCAACAGCAACTGTCTTACCGGCCAAAGTGACATTAAATGATGGCAAAACTCCATGTGGACGGAAAGTTCTTCCATCAAATGCAGTAAGCATTGTGTTGGAAGGGACTAACTCAGGAGAACCTAGAGCTTTCCAGCATGAAATAGACATTACGCAAGTCGACGCTCCCTCATCTACTACAGCTCATCTTATGGTCATTGGACCATGAACTACTTCAATCTGGAGGGCAACGTGATATGGAAACCGGTATTTGACATCAGTCATATCAAATCGCGCAGACATGTTGGAGGACTCCATACTCCCAATAGCTGCCAGAAGTGCATTTCGTTGCAAAGGACAACTCTGCAAGACTTCTAAGGTAGACATGGCACAAGGAGTTTGGGCTAGATCTTCAACTACATTGTAATTGGAAGCAGCCCGCGTGTTGGGATTGTGCGATGCCCTCTTTAAGACACCTTTCGGAATCTTAGGCATTGGGTCCACAGGTATGTGGAGTGGAGTGGAGGATTCAGCAATCTCCTTATCCTTTCTCTGCGTTTCCGGGGTATAGTTCTTAGCTCTGGTTTGCAAAAATGCATCTGAGTTGACCATATTTATGAATGTTTGATCAACCGAAGCGTGTGAAGTGCCCCCAGTTTTGGAGGTGCCAGAAGTGGAGCCTTGCCCTTTGGGAAATGGATCTTTCAAGACGGCAGGCTTCTTCTCTTTCAAGAGCTTCTGGGCTTCTTCTAGTAGAGGGCATTGGTGAGTAAGGTGGTTTTGTTTGCAAAGTTTACAAGGGAACCTAACCTTCTTCTCTTCTTTATTACCCTCTTCGGCATTATCTTTTTTGGGCTTTTGTTGGTTCCCCTCTCCTTTCTTGCCCTTCTTTTTGTTGTTGGGCTGCCGAGGGCCCTTTTGATTGTTCTGAACCTGATTAACAGATTCAGAAGTATAAGGAGAGGTTGTGACGGAAGCAATGTCTGCAGTCGAATGTTTGACAGTTAAGGCTTGGACCTGTTTGGTCAGTGCTTCGAAAGCTGCAGAGTTAACCGAACCCACTATGCCGTCAGCATGTGGTCCAGGTTTGGGTCTACTTAGATCAGTGTTTGATCTCGGTGCGTCCGGTATAATCTCGTACAGTAAACCAGATTGTGCGTATACAAGGTCTAACTGTTGAGTCCTTAAGATGGCTTCTTCTTCATTGGAGACTCCAGATGTCGCTACTTCCTTAGAAATATAAGGAAGGAGTGATTTCAAGTACCACTCGAGCAGGAACTCTGGAGGGATATTGGCCTTTATGAGCCTCTTTCGTATTCGCCACTCCTGAATGTGGTCAGATAGGTGAGTGGCTTTGTTTTGTCTAAAAGTAGATAAAAGTTCTGTTCCGGCATCATACCGAACAGGAAGTTGGAAATGGTTCAAAAAGACGGTGGCCAGATCCCCAAAACTAGAGAAAGTAGCCGCAGGTAACTCAATGTACCATTTGGCCGCGGGACCAGTTAAGGTCCTTTGAAACAATCTCAATCTGATGGAATCTTCGTTCAATGAATTTTAAGAACACCACAAGTGAAAGGTAGTGACATGGTCACCAGGATCTTCACCAGCTTTGCCTTCGAATTTGGGAATATCCGAAGGTAATTTGGTGGGAACTGATGGCCATGCTGAGTTATGACACACAGGATCATTTGTCAATTTCGAAAGGTCTGGCAAATTCAAAGTTGCCAGAAAAGGTAGACGAGGCCGGTAAGATGAAGCTTGATAAGGGAAAGCACCCATTGTTTGTCCCATGAATTGTTGGTAGGGGTTGCCCCCAGCCATTTGGTGATTAGGGTTGCCCCCGGCCATGTGTTGGTAGGAGTTTCCACCTACCAACTGTTGATAGGGATTACCCCCAGTTAACTGTTGGTAGGGGTTACCCCCAGGTATTTGTTGGTAGGGGTTTCCCCCTGCCAGTTGTTGTTGTTGTGAGAAAGAATGATTAAAATTTCCCCACCCGTACGAGAGCGGATTAGTGCTTTGTTGGTTCGTCCATTGTGGCTGGGTGTTAGCCCCGCCATATTGCTGGTTGAAAAAGTTGCCCCCTCCCCCTGAGAATAAGGAAAAAGGAACATTATTTGCAGGCATGCTACCCTGATTCAAGTTAGGGCCTACAAAGTTGTTGAAACCAGCCGAAGCTGATGTGGACGGTGCAGTCATGGTACCCATGACTGGCATGTTTGCTGAAACACTTGGTCCTACCACAGGTGTGGAAACCCAAGTACTGGGGATCTGATATAAAGGTTGTGAATTAGAAGGTGTTGCACAGTTGGCCATACTGCTAGGTCTAACAGTAGACGTGGGAATAGATGCCATTGTTGTGAAACTAGGCATTCCTAAAGTACTAGTGTTAAAACTGAAAGATGGAGTAGGCACCGACGTAGTTTGTGCCTGACTAGATGTAGCCGTAAAAGAAGGGTTAACTGTGCTGGTATTCATACCTAAAGTGGGAGTTTGGGGACCCCCTGGTTCACCTCCTGTATTAGTCATTAGATAATCGGGAAGCAAAAGATCTGCACTGAAAAGAGGCTGTTGGAAACCAACAGGTGACAGCAACGGAATTCTAGTGTTAGTTAAGGGAGGATTGAAAGGAGTGCTAAAATCCGCGGAAGTAAGATCTTCCACCTCAACAGTACTAAAATGTTGTTGATCTGTGATACCTGGTGATGGTTCCTCAGGAACCTCAGTTTCAAGGTTTTCTGTTATCAGTATTTCTTCAAGCAATTCTATTTCAGAGGTAATTTCTGAAGAAATACTGGGGTTTACCCGCTGTCTTGTAGCTGGTTGTATAGGTTCTGTTCTAACAGGTGGAAGGTTTTGAATCCTTCTCGATCTACGGAGTTGTTGATTCTCCGTGATTATAGATATCCAATAAACAGCCTAGAACCTAGTGGCCACTATGACTAGGGGGAAAACAGCACATCAACTAAAAATTCCTAAGTATGCAAACCAGTCAAACAAAGGTGCCTTCCGGAGAAGAGTCTGGGATGATGAGGGCCCAGAACAGATCAACGAAGGATGAAGAACAGTTACCCGGGGTCCACAATACAATGACTAAGGGTGCAAGCGCTGGAATCACCCAACCGCCCTCCCAAAGACCTGCAAGGGATTTCCTCCCACGTCTGTCCTAGGTACAACAGATATACCCTCTGCTGTCACCTGTGTAAGAAACTAGAAGTCTGATACTAAGGATACCACAACACCGAAAATTCCTGGGGGAACAGTCACCGGTCGAATCAGAAAGCGTGGGCAGGGTAGCTAAGCCCGAAACTCGAAAGAGTCCCCAATACGCTATCCGATCCTGGCGTATGCTCAATCAGAAAGTAGGAGAGGTATTCCCACAAACTGATCTCACATTGACCTACTGCATATGCTCCCAGGCAAATTTTGAGTGTAGTGGATTTGCCTAAATGATAATCTCACTACGATTATTGCGCAATGTGTGATCTTGGGTGGTTTAAGGTGATTTAAACCCAAGACCCTAACCAAAACTAGTTGGTGTAGTGTACCCTAAAAAAGAAAAGGTTTCTAGTTCATTTTATTAATAAATTTTAAGGGCTTTTATTACGCAAAAGGGATAGTGAGTGTGTGAACGTGGTTATAACAAGAAAACTAAATGCAAATATATTCAAATTTTCTTACAACAAAACTCTTTTATTTTTTATTTTTTCATCTACCTTTTTCAAAAAATGAAAATCTAAGCAAACTTTCCTACTAATTTTTTGTTTTCTTTTTGAATTAAACAAAATATACTAAGCTATTTTGCATTGACAAAAACAAGTTCTATTTAACTTAAAGTGCCAAATTTTTTTGCTTTTTCAATGACCGAAAAAGAACTATGAAAAAAAATGGAAAGCCAAATAAAAACTTCTTATGCAAAAAAGTGGAAGTATGGCAAATGTTCTTGGGCCTATAGCTATCGAAACCTAACTCGAGAAAGGCTTGATCTACAGGTTTTTTACTCAGGAAAAAGCCTATAAACTTGGACACCAAGTGGGAGAAAACCAAGGAGAGAACACCCAAGGACTGACCTAAAGTGCTTAACCCTAACAAGACCACAAAGCCAAGTACAAGTAGACAAGCAGGCTGCCCTACTAATACGAAGAAAACTGAGAGGTGAAACTAGCCTAGAGCTGTTAAAAAAGCACTTGTGACCATCAAAAGACAAAAAGTCTCGGAAAAAAAAAATGAAACTTGACAAAAAGAAGACACCCTAGAAGCTCTACCAAAGACCAAACCCTAAACAAAGGACAGGGATAGGAGAGAGCATACAACTTCACCACAAACAACAGACAAAGGAGTGTACAGGTTTGTAAATGGGCAAAAGCAGTCAGGGTCTGAAAAGAAAAGTGAAAATGTTCGTCACCAAACACCACTAAGTCTTCCAAATAAGTCAAAAAGGTCTCAAAACGATCCAAAGGTCAACAAATGGTTTAAAAGATGAAAAAACTTTAAGGAGTGGTTCTATGACTTGAATCAACAATTAAAAACCTTATGCAATCATCCCAAGAATCCTACAACAAAGTCAGTAAGTCACCATAGGGCTAAAAAGCAAAAAAAATCAAAAATGAATGCTTCAGGAAATATACTCTACTGTGCAGTAGAGCAACTCGCGCCCATGCCAAAACGGGCGCTACTGTATATACAGAACAGTAGCGTATGGGCGCTACTGTGTATATGTAAGAGTAGCGCTCATATTTCAAAGGCTAGGAAACTGACCTTGGAGGGTATGAAAATTGATGAAAGCAGGCAAGCCAAAAACAAAGGATACCTAAAAAGGTTCTTAACACATCGAAGAAATCAAAATAAACCGAGAAGACATCCAAAAACAATGGTTTCCTAAAGCCAAAACTCTATCTCCCCAGCGGAGTCGCCAGTCTGTTGGCGGATATTTCTACCCTATAGTCAGGAAACTAAACTATCAACTTGGTTGGGGTGACAGGTAAGTGCATTTATGTCATTACAGAGGTGTTTACAAAAGAAATAGATTACAGATTTAGAGAACATACCTTTTACTGGAGTCTGATCCTAGCCTTGACCCAGTCTTGTGTCCAGCTCTCAAATCCACTTTCTTTCAGCAAACCTGAAACAACAATACCTTCCTCAAACACTTTGGGAAACATATAAATCATAAAATAAACAAAGATTATGTTTAATATCCAGTATTGACCAAAATGAATCCAACTCAAAATGCCATTTTATAACACCTTCAGATTGGAACAAGGAAACACTTCAACCTTTATTTGTCAAAATAGTATGCAGTACAAATATACCTGATAATGAAGCAGGCTCCTGCAACTAGATCCTGGGCTCTGGCTCTGCTCTGGTCTGAATGTCTTCTGCAACAGTTTCTCCAATGTCTTAAAGTTTCTCCATTAACTCATCCTCTCATTCTTTAGTAATCATTTGCATTCATAATTTCTTCTAACCCTGTTCCTTTAGCCTTCTAGGAATTTATAGGTTTAAGGAAGCAGTTCAAGTCGATGAGGAGGTTGGGGAAGTTAAGAAACTGACTTCAACTAATCCTCTTCGATGGATTAATATATTTTTTAATCATTTTTAAGATATACGCGACTATTACACAGTGGAGTAGCGTATAGAGCGCTACTCTATTGTTTAATAAATAGCGCTCATTTAGTTTTAAATTCAGAGCGCTACTTTGATAAGAAGGAGTAGTGTATACATTGATATGGGCGCTACTATTATGCACTGGAGTCGCGTATGGGCGCTAGTCTCTTTAAGTAGAGTAGCGCTCATACCTCAAAATGATATTTTTGTATGTTTTCCAGTATTCTCAGGAAATGGGATGAATTGTCATAACATCCAAGGTCAACATGCTCCTCCATCCAAGTTGTCCTTTTGTGTGATCAACAACTCAGGGTGATCACGGACGGAGAGGTGCAAGTTTGACCTATAACACCGAGGCCCTAGACAAGAGCTTCATACTCAACAACATTATTAGTACACTCAAATTCTAAACTACATGAAATCATAATCTTGGTTCCCTTGGGATCTATCAATACACATCCTGCACCAAATCCTTATTTGGATTTAGATGCATCAAAAAACAAATTCCAAGAATTTATTTCTACTCTAAAATTTGTATTTACATTATACACATTATGTACAATTGAACAAGAAAATGGAACAGCAGTATAATTAACAATTTCAGATTGATTTTGAACATTCTCAACAAGTGAAGAATCAACAGGAAAATTCCCGAAATATGTATCAAATGCATAATGTTCAATATGTAAACTAAAGTAAGAAACAGGATCACTAGGGTCATTTAGATTAGTGACTATTTGTTTCATGTATGCCTCTCTATTAATATAAATTTTATTAGTTTGTCCATTATAAGGGAGCCATAAATGGGACCAATCAGTGGAAAAATAGCCTCTAAGTTTTTGTGATCAGTCTCTACTCATCCAAATGCAATAAGCTTTGAGAATGTCAGCAACTACGATGTCAATAGTCTGATGAATTCTAGGATCAACAGATAATGTTAAAAGGACATTTTTCAATTCCCCAACTACCTTGACTCTTGATCGATCAAGCTGGACAATCTGGGTAGGATAGGGTTCCCAAGATGCATTAAGCTTTCTACAGACATAGAGTGGCATAACGTTGGATGAAGCACCTGAGTCTATCATGCAATTGTGTACATTCCTATTGAATATATCAAAGGTGATTAAAAAGTGAGGAGTCTTCTTCCATATGGCTTTTGGCTATTTGGTCCTGAAGAAGTTTGCAAATTATCATTTTGAACTTCCCTTGATTTATTTAGAATCATGCTTTTGGGCAGATTTTCCCTCATGGATGGTATTTTTAGGAGTTCAAACAAAGATATATTAACCTTCATCCTTTTTAGGTCATCAACTAGATTATACTCAATCTCAAGAATGATTGTTTCCTTTTGTGTTAGTGCTTTTATTTTGTTGGGATTGGATGATGATGGTGGAGATTCTTGTGAAGTTTTCCCTTTACTTCTAGTATTGTAAAGGTGTTGCACATTAAAAACCATTTTAGGTTCAGATTCCTCTTCCACCATAGGTAATTCAGAAAAATAACTGATGGTATCAACATGCTGATCTTGTTCTTCATCAGGAGGTTCATATTCCTCAGTTTGTTTTGGGATTTTGTCATTGCTATCAGGGAAAGTTTGTGATTTAGTAGCCAGAGCTTTGAAAATGGAATAAATTTCTTCAGAAGATAAGCCTTCATTAGGATTGGGTGGGGTTTGATGTTGAGGAGGTTGATATGGTCTCCTGAAAGGTGGTCTTACAAACCCTCTGTTATTGGCTTGACCTTCAGTGTTGGTATTCCTCAAATCTACCATTTCATTGGAAATCTTCTGTAAAACTTTCTTCATGCTATCCATATCAAAAGAGTCTTTATTCTGCATGGTGGGTTTAGGGGCATTTTCTTGCTTCTTATGGGATGTGGATGGTTGATCGACTTGAATATATGGGTTTCCTTTTGGACCAACCATATCCTTTTCAACTAAAATTGCTTCAGCAAAAGCATCCTGCAGGTTGTTTTTGTGAGCCCTCTTAACCCACATGGAAATAGGAATGGGTAGAACTTTGATATAATAGGAAACCAATAATTCTTCTGCTGGAAGAACATTTTTAGGAATTATGTTTTTCAAATAAGAAAATATTTGGTTAAAATCCTTGACCCTTTCTTTTCCTTTTATCTTTAAAGAGTATAGATCCATGACCATATCTTCAGGAGTTCGACCATCCCCAAATTTATGGAGAAATAGGGTTTCGAAATCGACCCAGGAGGTAATGGATCTAGCTTCTAAGGAAAAGTACCATGTGGCAGCTTTCCCTTGAAAAGTGTAAGGGAACAATCTACATACCACATCCTCATGTATTACACTTCTGAGCCTAATAGCCTGCATGAAAGTTTTGATGCGATCTTCTGCAGGTGACTTATCATCAGGATTGAACTTGGGGATCCATTTCTCTGGATTTTTTGGTAGTCTATGTTGTTCTCCAGGGACAAATACACCATCCTGATCTAACCATGGTCTGTTGAGCTAATCATCCATTGGCCTATCTGTTGAAGTGGAAGAGCTTGAAGATGTATCACTGTCAGATGATTCCTTAGATGATGATGAAGATGCAGAAGGAAGTGTTGGTGGTGGACACCAGATATTATGTTGGGTTGAGGATTATCCTAAATTTGATCTGTTTCCTCAAATAATGGATTAATTTGAATCTCAAGAAATAGTTCCTGTCGGGCTGTATTTTGATTTTCTGTATCAACTTGTGAGTTGTTTGTAAGATGTTGTTGGGACAATAAGTGTCTCAGGTTCTCAGTTGTTTCAATCCTATGTTACACTCTGGAGGTGATATTTTGAGTACTCTTCCTTAGTTGCTCAAGATTCAAAGGTCCTCTTGTTGGTGATACAAAGATAATTTCAGACCTTCTATGTTCTTGTTCTGTTACAAGAGTAGCAGGGACTGTAGTTTGAGTTTCAATTGGAGGGATCATCGAAGTGGATGCTTCAGTGTGATTTCTGGTAATGACTGATGTCCTAGCATGAGGAGGTTTGATGGTGTTTCTTTTAGGCATGGCTAGTCATGGCCCTACTTCTAGCGCCATTTGTTGAGGCCTCGGATGTGCTGGAAGTGTCTAAGGAAACAACACAAAAGAGAAATACCAATTTGAAGGATTCAAATAACCGTATGTAAGGATTATTCTATCCTTAGATTGTTTGGTATAGCTAACTCTTATGGATATCAGGCCTCTGCTAGCACTGTGTAGGTGATCCAAATGGATCTTTCTTCCTTCAAAGGAAGATCTGAAAAGTTTGTGGAAAAAAATGCAAACAGAAAGAATACAAGTAAAAGTAAATTTAAATTGATCTACTTAAACTAAATTAAATATGGAAAATGTGATTGTAGATTCAGATTAATCAAATTTGGAAGATTAGATCAATTTTATACCAATAAATAGACAAATGGATCATATCTAACACTTTAAACAAAACAAAATAGTAAATACTAATTTATTTTATTCAAAGGATTAAATTGTATGACTGTTCTATTAATGATATGCTAATTGACAAATTAACGTATGATAATGATGACTGTTTTGTAATTGCAAAAGGTGAAATAATATGAATCAAGTAAAGAAATTTACTAATGCATAATCTGCACATAAATCATATGATGAGAAATCAACACATAGATCTATATGTTTTATAATCATACAACACAAAACATAATTATTAAATGAATAAATGAGAAAACCATAGTTCATCAAGGAGACTTGACAAACATAGCAAAAGAAAGGAAGAGAGAAACCAACTAGAATTCTTTAAAGATTGTAAAATATTACAATTATCCAAGTACAAAGTGTCTCCAGTTCTTTCCTTCGGTGGTTTCCCCCCCTTTCCCATGAGATCTTAGTCTTTTTAAATAATAATTACAAAATTTATAAAGAAAACCAATTTCCCATGAAAATAAGGATTACAAGTTATTAGTTTAAGATTTGCCAAGGGCATATTGCCACTTGGAAAATACATCCAAAATATCATCAACATCTTGATACTGTGCATGATCGAGCTGTAATTGGGCCCTGCAAGTGACAACCTCGATCTCCCTATTAGTCTTTTACCACTCCCTTAGGAAAACATTTATATTCATCCCTGAAGCCACAGGTGATTCAACCAATTCCTTGATTTCTGCTATCTGGATCTGCTCAAGCTATTCAATTCTCTCCTTAGACTTCATATATTTCTCTTTGACCTATGTGATCATGAGCTTGGGTGGAAGAGTAGTCTCAATCTGATTCATGACAGGTAATTCCAATAAACCCAGTAGGTTATCAAAAGTGAAACATCTCTTTCTGCAGACTTTCTGGCCTTCTTAAATGGTAGATTCAAATATGTCACAGACATTCTCCCAATATTCTAAAGAAACCTTTATCCTTCCGAGTTTAATATTATCCAGGACAGGTACCACTTCAGGTTTGTCCTTTATGTATTTCTTCCAGTCTATGACATCTTCAAAATCTCTAGTGGCAACATTTCTCCTTTGATTGTGATCAAAGAGGATATCTGAATAATGCTCAAAGGAATTAAAGATATCTGGAATCTCATTCAGTCCCTGAAATAATTCAATTAAAAGGTTCCTAAAATCATCATTAATTCTCAAGGTGAATTCTTTAAATTCTTCTTTGGAAAAATTTGAAAAGGAAGAAGCAACAGAAATGGACTGTGAAGCCTCCAACTGTTGTTCAAGAGCTACCAACTTCTCAGCATATTATGCATTCTACCCTTGTGCTTCTAGAAGTTGTTGTTTGAGAGCTTCATTCTGGGATTGCATTTCCTGGATTACATCTTCATAATTATATTTCAATCCCTGGAATTGAGATTGATGTTGTTCATCCAATTGAATCTTTTTCTACTTGAGGTCTTGTAATTCTTGTTCCTTCTCCTCAATTTCTCTGTTGAGTGAAGCAACATAATCATAGTTAGCACCAACAAAGGCTCCTATAGGAGAAATCATTTCTAAGGATTCTTGTTTGACATTCGTGGAAGCTCTCTTCCAAATAATCTGATTAGGTATAGAGCCCTGTACCAATGTCCCTTCCCTTGGTATTTTGGAACCTTTCTTCACAACTGACATCTCTGACTTACTCCAAAAATATTCTCCAAGTGAGACCACTGCATCTTCTCCAAAATATGCAATTTCTTCAACAGGGGATGAAGACACTTCTGAAACTGTAGCTAAAGATGCAGGTTGGGAAGTAGCAGGGGTAGCGATAGGCATACTTATTTGGGGTATGTAAGTGGAAGTTATTACAGTAGTGGAGACTGAAGGTAAAGAAATGGGAATTGTGGATGAAGTGATAGGATCTGAAGGTGCAAAAGAAACTTGCATTTCAACTGGATTGAGGGAAGTCTACATAGGGGTAAAAAGTTGATTAGATGGAGGAGTTCGAGGAACTGCAAGGTTTGATGGCGGTAGATATGGAATATTGGTATGGATAGTAAGAGGTGGATAAGATGTTACAGTATAAGTGGTGGTGATTTCTGGAAGGTGGATATCAGGAAAAGAATCCTCTATCACCGGGTCTTCAAGTGGATCAGAGAGAACATGGGTGACTTAAGCGGTCACTGCCAGACCAGTAGAAACAATGAATGGAACAAACAAGTTGGTTAGATGCAACTCATCTTCCAAGTCATTGTCATCAATATGCATCAACGCAGTCTTTGTTACTGACACTTTAGTTTTCTGCTTCTTGGCTGGAGGAGTTGAAGTTGTGTTTTTTGTTTCAATTGCTGATCTCATTAATGCTAAGCTCTTCTTCATTTCTTCAACTAACTTGATCAAGGCATTAATATTAACCACGGGTTGAGGTTGTTGAGAATCCTCAACTGGAGCTTTCCCTTGATCTTATTTTTGATAGGTTAACAACAAGGATTTTTAACCTAAGTTTTCTGTAACTCTCTCTCTATCAATTCCTTATGAGCTCTTTCATCATCTGACAGCTTAAGTTTTCTATCCTGTAACACTTTCTCCTTGAGCTCTTGTTGGTATTGGTGAATGAAACCTTTCTCCTCCTGAGAGGTGGCTCTGTTCAACACATCTTGAAATAAATTCACACATTCATAGATGGAATCATTAGGCTCAGACTTGTGCACATGAGTACTCTTGATGTGTTCCTTTGTGAAGTGATTAGCCAAGAAAGAGTTAGGATCATGCATTCTTTTATGGGCCTCCCCAAGATTCAAAGTTGTAATTCTTTTCCCAAGCAAAGTTGCATGAGTGGAGTTCTGAATAACTAGAGGTCTCAAGGTAAGAGGAAACTTAGGCCAACCTTTCCTCTTAGCTCCAAAGAACTGAGGAAACACACCATCAATAACAGTCTGAAATGATATCTATTCAATTACCATTCCATCAGGAACAATTCTGGGCAAGAGATGGACTGTGTTGCTGCCCCAAATTCTGATGTAGGAGAAATATTCTCCAGCATACCAATCTCCCATAGTGACAATCAATGCCTTAGCTTGTGCAGAAAATGTGGGGGCATCCTCCTTGAAGATATTGTAATAAATGGAACCCAGAAAATGATCACAAAGTCATAGACAAAGGGTACAAAGTTGTCCCCCCATAATGCTGAACAATAAATGTGGACATGAGGTCCTTCCTTGGTCCAATTCCATCCCATAGCAGGAAAAGGGAAAGTTGAACATTATACATCCATAACATAACCAGAAAGGAAGAATGATGGCTTCTTGGAGGCATGAGTCTTATTATACTTCTCAATGGATTCCTTCAAGACTTCTGACAAAATATGTGCCCAATTGAAGGATTGACCAGTGGTGAGAACATGATGTGCTACAGGTCCCCATTATGCTTTGAAAACTATACAATTGGGTAACCCATACAACCTGCATAACATGGATTCCAACAAGAAAAAGGGCTCTCTAAACCAAGTAATAGGATGCAACCTATCAACTTTAGGAACAAAAATAATAGGAATTTCCATCCAAGAACTAATCATTTCATCGAAATTGAACCAGGTTGTAGAAGACTCTAGGAATTGCTTGGTAAGCAGCTGATGAGGACTCGTAAGTGCATAAACCATGGAAAAGACCTCAGGTCGCAAAGAAGCTAACAAATTTTGGTTTAGGTCATTGAAAGAATGGTTCGGAGGGTTTGCATGGTCAATAATCCATTTTACCGCATCTGTGTAGGGCATCAAGGATGGCTTGGCTGCAATAGCATGAATTTGGGATTTACTGATGTTTACATAATCCAATTGGTCATGTTGAATTTCAGAGAAGTCTCATTTTCAAAGATGGCATAAATCCGTGACCAGTCTAGGAAATATGTTTCGGAAACCCTTCTGTTGGTGTCAGAGAAGATTCCACTGTTGGGGTCTTTGTTTTTCAATTCATTCATGGTTGTTTTGGACCTAGTATTCTTCAACATGGTTGAAAAAATGGGTTTTTTTCTGATAAAAATAATTAAAAGAAATTTGAATTAAAACCGAAGTCAATTCCCAATTGTTAAGCAGATTATTGGTATAGAGCAGGGAAACTTACTTGTAAATCGGTGGAGAAAAGAAAAGCTGGTGGCAGGGTAAAATCTGAAGTAAGATTCGTCCATCGAAGGTGAAATTTGCAGTGTGAAAATGGTAAAAAAAATAATTTCACTTCGCGTATTTAACCCCAAAATATTATTATCGAATTTAAAACGGGACTTTAGATCTCAAGCCAATCCATGGTCATGATTGAAATGAGGAAAATCGGAAAGCATAATTGCGGATGCACTTTTTCGAAAATTTGTCATTTAAGCCTCCCGCAATCGACATTGCGGGTTGTGGGATTACGGATGTGCAAATTTAGTGTTGGGAAGCTTATTGTTTCCGCAATCCGCAAACCCAAAGTCAGAAATGCGGGGCAGGAAAATTTTGGGAAAAAATTCTATCTTTCAGCAATCCGCATTGCGGGTTGCGGTATTGCGAGAACGCTTGAAATAAATTTAGGTATCCACAATCTGTAATATATTTACACATTCAGAAAAGGTGATGCAATTTTATTTTTTGGTTTGGTTTCCGCTTTCCGCAATCCGCATTGCGGAATGCGAAAACGCGGAAACCAAAAATCTGATTTTTATTGATCAAACACTTTCCGTCTTCCACAATCCGCATTGCGGGTTGCGGAAATGCGGAAGCAAGAAATTCAAAACTCAAAAAATTGGGATTCCCACAATCCGCCTTGCGGATTGTGGGATTTATGAAATGATGTATTTTGAAGAAAACCAATGCTTTCCGCAACTCACAATATGCATAAAAACAAGAGTTATTTGCAAGTTTTATTAGATTCAAAGCATGAAAAAGTGAGAATGAAAGGCATTAATCATAGAACCATATAATAAATATGATAGAATTATATATTACCTCAATTAATAAGTAATTGGGGCTCCCATTTTTATAAGATAAAAATGAGATTTGTTGTGCCTACAACAGTCTTATAATAGGATTTTGATAAATTCAACTTAGTGAGCATAGTTAGAGATTTACTCACCTTCAATGTGTGAATTCATTCCTAAGTAACTCCAACAATGTCATGTATTTGGAATCCCTATAAGAACCCAAAATGTTCATGTGATATGAAGGCCAACAACAAGGGCTTCAACCTCTCCACAAAAATTGTTTCCATGATATTATACACCATCTTGCACAAGGAGATCTGCCATAATTCCCCATTTTTTTTTGCTTTATATAATTTTAGGATTAATGAAATGGACATTGAACTTAAGGAGGGGATAACTTAACTATTTATCAAGACTTTTCAACAACATGCAAGAGATCCAAGCCCATCATATTAAAAAAACCCAAGAATAATTCAATAGTCCAGCCATCTAGACCAAGACTCTTATCCTTTTTAAATTTGTGCATGAAAACTTCCATTACTCCCAAAGAGATAGGCTCAAAAATTTTAATATTATATTTCAATGATACCATAATAGGGAATTAAGAACATATTTTGACAATCTCTGCAATATTAAAGGCTTCTGGTTCCCTGTAGACCTCAACAAAATGTTGGACTCCCAATGCTTCTAGCTCATGAAAACCTCTCTGAATATTGCCTTATGAGGCCCAAATATCCTATATGGATTTGTGACTCTTCTATTGACTATCCACCTTATGAAAAAGTGAAATATTTTCATCACCAAAATCCAGCTAAACTGCTTGGCTATTCATCCTCTAATCTACCTCTGAGTCTTGGAGCGACTTATTTCTCTCATTCTCTAGATCATGTAAGTACTTCAAATTCTCCTTAGATAAAACTACATAATGATTTCTTTCATACAAATATTCAGTATCCTACTCAATTTCCTTTATATTCCCATCACACTCATGAAAACATTTATATCACCAGTCAACCACACGTCATTTGAGGAGTTTTAGAGCATCCATAAGTTGATGACTTGGTGATTGCTCCAAATTTGACCAAAATAGTGCCATTTCGACTCGACAATTTTGTAAAATTTTGTATCTTCAAACCAAGAAGGGTTGAACTTAAATGGAACTAGGATTTTTTCTTCTATAGCATCTAAATGGAGTAAAATTAGGTTGTGATTTGGTCCTCCCCCCAGAGTAACCCAAGTCCGATACTTTGCCCCCTTGCTAATTAGAGATTCATATATAATAAACCAATTAAGACAATTTGATACCCCAACACTGCTAGATCTTTTGTTCATCCATTTTGGTCTCTTAACCACTAGTTCTACATCAACCAAATTTAACTATCCAGATTATAGTGGAGATAATCAACAAATGGGTCCTGATGAGGGTTTTCCTCTGGACCTCATCCCGAGAGAGGGTGATATTTAAGTCCTCTTTTATAATCAAATTATACTCCTTCGCCACTTGCATTGAGAATAAATGATGACATAAATATTGCTTTTGAATATATGGACCATATAAGTTCAAAATGCTAATCTTCAGGTCCAAATTCACCCATTGGAGTTCCATGCATGACCCTAATTACATAGAAAACGAATTGATTATGGAGTAGTGACAATGCAATCTTGTTAAAAGACCCCCCGACAAATCCAAAGTGTCCACCCATAAGAAATCTTATTTTTTAAACAATGACTTAAGACTACATGAAATCGACAACCCTTTACACATCATTTCTTGAATTAAGATTACATCCAATTCCTCCTTTTCGACAAGCTAATGAAAATCCAAGCATTTTGTGGTGTTCGCCAAGCCCTGTACATTTAGAATGAGCAATTTCATGGGCCAACCCCATAAGACATTAGAGCAAATTTGAGGTCTAAAATGAGCCTCCTAAGGAAAATAATAAAAAAATACTTAAAATAATATTTATGAAGTTTGGAGGAAGAGAGAAAAAACTATTTTTTTCCTTCATATTTTCAACATATCTCCCTATGGTTTTACTCAAATTTCAAAAGGGGGCACTAGTTGTGTTGATGTATTTGTAACTTCCGAAGATATTCACTTGTATATTGTATGTATTACATTGGTACTTTATTGTATCCCCAATGGAGATGTATTATTCCTCTTATTGGAAGTGTCGTCATTTGTACTTGCAAGTGTCGCAAGTTATATTGTAAGTGTCGTAACTTATATTTGATGGGTTATTAGACCACTTTGGTGGGGTCGACCCTGTATGAGTCATGTGGGTTAAAGGGTTATTAGACCACCCTAGTGGGGTCGGCCCAGTCAACAATATGTTAAGTGGTTAAGTTGGGGCCGACCTAGTTAGAGTTAAAATTCAGGTCAAGGTAAAGTATAAATAGAGAGTGTGACTCTCTCATTTAACACATTCACTCACTCACTCAATTCACATTAGTGAGAGAGAGGAGGAGTGCACACAAGTGGAGGAGGAGCAGCTGCTAGGATACTATCTCTTTTTTTGGGGTTTGATCTTTGTGATCTTTGTATTGGTGCTTATTCTATCTCTAAGGAAGTTGTGTGGTTTTTCACCTTCTTGGTTTTCTCCGGTGAAATGTTTTTTGTCTCTTATCTCTTGTCTCTTGTCTCTTATGCTTGATATGTTATACATGTTGTTCTTTCAGTTAAGATCCTAGATCAGATTGAATTAAAATGCTGAAAAATTAACATGGTATGAGAGCTAGCCTGAAGGAAGGCATGGTATGGCATTTATGACACTTGTTGCACTTGCGACAAATTGGAAGCTAGGGCTTGGTATAATAAAAACTAGTCATCGTGGAACTTTCGCTATAACTCAGTTTTGGATAAGGATCGAGATCTGAAACGTTTACAGGTCGAAGATGAAATGTCCATGTGCTTTGTATCCGATGAACAGCATTAGATTCATTGTACTTTGTGAGATATGATCCGTACAAGTTAGCGTTTCTGCCTCTTCCAGAATGCAGTCCTAAATAGGTGACCTAGGAAAAAAGGTCATATCTCAGGGTTGGAAGCTCCAATTGGAATTCCGTAAAAACTAACAGTTAGGGAATGAACTTTAATTTCATAGATCCGATTTTCTGAGGCCGAAGTTGAAACAGTGACATGTGGCACGCCGTACAAGTTCTCTATACTGTTTCATCCCATAAATAGGTCACGTTGCGAAACTTGGAATATCTCTCTCTCTCAGAGAATCCATTTGAGCTCATATATGTGGGGTTGGAAATATGATAGGTTAGTCTACCACAGGGCAAAGTTTCAGACCTTGAGGATCTTAAATTTCATAGATACATCAGAAACAATATGGCATATATTTCTGTCCAAACATAATTGGATTTTGAGCACTTTCATTTTTGGTTTGTCACTACTGCGGGAAATTAGGGTTTCAGAGAAAGTTGGAATTTTTGGAATCTGAGACAACGGCTGGATGCTCCTCATCAAAATCGAAATTTAGAGACCAAGATCGAAGTTTTTGGTTGGGTAGAACCTCGGGCTCGATCAAACCCTAGTTCAGGATTTTGACCAGAAAATTAGAATTTGACAGAAGCTGCAGATCCGAAACTTTCAAAGTCAATTTTGAGGGGTCAAATTTTGTAGATTTCAAAATTGAAGTATACTAGCTTGATCATCTCAGCAAGGTGCATCTTTTCATCCAATCAGAAGTTTGAAATTCAAAGTTTGAATTTTTAGGGTTTCTCTAACAAACCCTAATCTAGCTCCAGATCCAGCTTCATCAAATCAAAGTGGTTTGGGTTAATCCTAGAAGAGAATGATTTGGACACATACATAAATGAAGAGATTCCAGTTCCAGAGGGAGATGAGGCTAAGGCCTTACATAAGAATACTACAAGCAATCCCGATAGGTATGACTTGAGGAGATACAGGTATGTTTTGAAATATGTTCATGACTAAGTTTATGATATGTTTGTCTTCATATTATTGAGGTTAGCACAATCTTGATTAATTTTAGACTTGGATTATCACCCTAGTAAAATTATGAATGCATGTGAATGATAGAAGACATTCATTGATTAGGGGTATGACACTTATGATTGTACTAATACACTGTGGTGTTGTATGAGGATGATGTTGTCCACTAACATGAAGGGTACATCAAGAAAGACAAATCAAGTTCTAGATCAAGAACATATGACCATGGTGACATGAAGACAAAGACTCATCCATAGTCATGGATCACATAGAAGCTCTAATTACGAGGTATATATAACTTGGTTCTACAATTATTAACTTATGAGATATGCAGGTTTCTAGCACAAGGTCTCTAAGAGAACAGAGAAGACATTGTTTGGCTATGTTAGACAAGCATGATAATCTAGGTATGTTTTCCTATATCGAGTTAGAATCCTACTTTGTGTTAGGATCTTAGATAAGTATACTTTTGTATGATTGATAATGATTATTCATGAAGTTATAAGTTTGATTAATCATGGGTTTATGCATATTATACTTCTTACTTTGATTGATGATATGACAAACTAGAAGAGTCCTATGGTCAAATAAGAATATGCATGAGTAAAAAAAGTGCTTCCTGAAACCTTGAATACTAACACTTGTGATAAATTACCTGTGGATGAAATGATCATGACCATACATGTTTAAGATTATTTAGAATCATAATGTTTTGATAGTATTGATATTATACTAATGAATGTATGATTATGTATGAGATATTGAGGATGACACAATGATGACACTAGTGCACACTTAAGCATGCATAGTGGTCTAGGATGGATAGAAGTTCAAAGACATATAATCATGATGATATCATAAAGGAAGAAAATATCAAGAGGGAACACACTCCAGTTGTTCCTACAAGGAAGCAAAGATTGAGAGGGGGTCCACCCAACAACCAAACAAAGATAAGTATTTGAATTGTCATTTATTACATATTTGATTACTTAAATGTTGTTGTCCAGTCATGTACATGCTTATGTTCATAGATTTAGGATGTATATTATGCATTTTTAGAAAAGTTACATTAATGAACAAGATACTACTAATATAGTAATGGGTAAGTGTCCTATGGTACTGTACAACATTCCATTGCTACTTATCTAGAATGAAATCTCTTTGCTGACATGTTGGGAGTTGTGCACACTCTTAACAATGTTCTGGTAGAGATGGAAGGAATCTAGAAAGCTACGGGATATGGATAAATGTTATATTGAAGAATTGGCTAAGATAATTGCATGACTGTATGACATATGTCTTTATGCATAAGAATGGTTTTGAAAAACTATGAGAAGTTTCTAATCATGCAATTGAATTTGACTTGTAGGAAAGATCATGTACAATCACTTACAAAAGAAGGACAACAACATTTGTTCCAACAATGAAGTTCAAGAAAAATATCTATTAAAGATATTGAATAATCTAAAGTTCCCAGGATCTAGGATGCAGTAATGGAAGGATGCCATGATCGAGGAATACCAGTTGATCATGAAGAATGATGTTTGGGATGTGGTCCCAAGACCAGAAGGGAAGTCTATTGTGACTTCCAAGTGGATCTATAAGATCAAGCATGCTGCATATGGTAGCATAGAGAAATACAAGACAAGGTTTGTGGCTCGTGGCTTCTCCCAGAAAGAAGGGGTAGATTATGAAGAAAATTTTGTACCTGTAGCTAGATACACTTCCATCAGAATAGTACTTTCTCTTGCTGCAGTGATGGAGTGGAAGATACACCAAATGGATGTCAAGACAGCTTTCTTGAATGGTGTAGTCGAAGAGGAAGTGTATGTGGAGCTGCCACTCGGTTTTGAGACACATGATAGGGAGTCATATGTGTGCAAGTTAAAGAAATCCTTGTATGGCTTGAAGCAAGCACCCAGGATATGGTACGACAGGATAGACAGCCTCCTATCCAGTTTAGGATTTACCAAGAGTAAAGCGGATTCCAACCTTTACTACAAGGTTGAGGAAGGAAATCCAATGATACTCCTACTGTATGTGGATGACCTATTTGTGACAGGTGAGGATAGATTGATTGCCGACACGAAGAGGAAGCTTGCTATCGAGTTCGAGTTAAAGGACTTGGGTATGATGCATTACTTTCTAGGTATGGAGGTGTGGCAGAGTGCAGATGGAATCTTCCATGGACAAGGGAAGTATGTAGTAGAGATATTGAAGCAGTTCAGGATGATGGATTGCAAGGCTATGGCCACACCTATGGCATCGAACCTGAAGCTATTGAGTGATGCTTTATTAGAGTCGGTTGATGCCACAATGTATTGTTAGATGATTGGGTCCTTGATGTACCTGACGAACACAAGACTAGATATTTGCTTTGTGGTGAACACTTTGAGCCAGTTCCTGACAAATCCTAGACCTGTTCACCTGATTGCTGTAAAGCATATTCTGAGGCACCTGAAGGGTACGGTTGATTATGGGCTCAAGTATGATGCGAATCAAAAGTTTAACCTTGAGGGTTATGTTTATTCAGATTGGGAAGGAAGTGCTGTAGATAGGAAGAGCACTTCTAGGTGCCGCTTCAGTATGGGATCATGTGTGATCTCTTGGTTTAGTAGGAAGAAATCCTGCGTAGCACTAAGTACAGCCGAAGCAGAGTATGTCGCAGCTTGTTCGGCCAGTTGCAAGGCAGTGTGGCTAAGGAAGCTACTGTTTGATTTATTTGATCTCCAGTTGGATGCTACTTGTATCTATTGTGACAACCAGAGTTGTGTGAAGTTGTTAGAGAACCCGGTGTTCCATGACAAGTCGAAGCACATCAAGATCAAATATCACTATATCAGGGATATGGTGCAGAGAGGAGTAGTAAAGCTCCAGTATGTTGTGATAAATAAGCATATTGTAGATCTATTGACCAAACCAATATCGAGAGTGAAATTCAAGTACTTCAGAGAGAGGCTTGGTGTACTTCAGATCGAGGTTCCTTCCAAGGGGAAGTGACGAGTCCAAAAGACGCAGATGCACATGGCATTTTCTGACATGGTTGTAGATGTGTTCTCCCATGGTCATGATGTAATTATCGAGCTTTTCTGACATGGTTGTGGATGTGTTCTCCCATGTTCGTGAGGTAATTGCTGGGCCATTTTTCATATGGTGGTAGATGTGTTCTCCCATGGTGAAAAAGTAAGGGCTGGAGCCTTCCCTGAATGGTGGTAGATGTGTTCTCCCATGTCAGTGGTGTAAGTGTTGTATGATGTGCATTTGGGTTGTGCTCCGTGGACGATGAGATGATCTGAAGAGGATGATGCTATGATGATCGGGATGATCATATGCGATGAGCATCAGGATGATGCTTTAGATGATAGGCATCAGGATGATGCTATGATGATGATGAGGATGATCATGTGTGATGAGAATCAGGATGATGCTCTAGATGATATGCATCACGCCGATGCTATGATGATGATCAGGATGATCATGTGTGATGAGCATCAGGACGATGCTCCAGATGATATGCATCAGGATGATGCTATGTATATGATCAAGGTGATCATGTGATGATGATGTGCATCAGGATGATGTACTCTATGATCATGATCAGTATGATCATGTGTATCAGGTTGATACTCCTGTTGATGTATATGTAACTTTGGAATGTATTTCACATGTATATGTATATTGTATTCCTATAGAGATGGTATTATTCCTCTATAAGGAAGTGTCGTCATTTATATTGTAAGTGTCGTAACTTATACTTGATGGGTTATTAGACCACCCTATTGGGGGTCGGCCATGTGGGTCTAAGGGTTATTAGACCACCCTATTGGGGGTCGGCCCAGTCAGCATTATGTTATGTGGTTAAGTTCGAGCCTACATGAGTTAGGTAAAAAGGCAAGTCAAGTCAAGTATAAATAGAGTGCGAGAGGCACTCTATTTGCTCACTCACTTCTCACACATGCACTCAAGGAGGAGTGGCGCACTTATGGAGGAGGAGGATCTGCTACTAGGTTATGGCTATCTCTCTTGGTTGGTTGTATCATTGCTCTATCTATCTCTGAGGAAGTTATTGGGGTTTTTCACCTTTATGGTTTTCCCCAAGTAAATCTTTGTGTCTCTTGTGTGCTTGCATTATTGTCTCCATGATTGATATGCTGTAGATATGATGTACATGTTGTTCTATCAGTTAAGATCCTAGATCATATTGAAGTAAATTCAGAAAATTTAACATGGTATCAGAGCTAGCCTGAAAGAAGGCATGATATGGCATGTATGACACTTGTTGCACTTACGATGCTAGGGCTTGATATAGCAAAAACCAGTCATCGTAGCCCTTTTGCTATAAATCTGTTTTGGAGAATTTTTAGGATCTGAAATTGTTACAGGACGAAGCTAAGATCTCCAGGTATCTTGTGTCCAAAGGCAAACCTCTAATTCGTTGCACTTTGTGATTTATGATCTGTACAATATAGGGTTTCTGCCTCTTCCAGATCTGAGTCAAAATCAGGTGACCTTGGGAAAAAGGTCATATCTTGGGCTAGGAAGCTCCAAATTAAATTTTGTAAAAAGTGACAGGTAGTACACAGTCTGCACTATCTCAGAAAACGTTTTCAGAGGCCGAAGTTGAACCAGTGACACGTGGCATGCCGTACAAGTTCGCTCTCCTGTATTATCCCATAAACAGGTCACGTTGCGACATTTGGCATAACTATCTCTCAGAGAGTCCAATTGAGGTCAGACCTGTCAGGATGGAAAGGTAACAGGCCAAGATATCTCAAAAAACTTTTTCAGAGGCCGAAGTTAAAACAGTGACACGTGGCATGCCGTTCAAGTTCGCTCTCCTGTTTTATCCCAAAACAGGTCACGTTGCGACATTTGGCATAACTCTCTCTCAGAGAATCCAATTGAGGTCAGACCTGTCAGGATGGAAAGATAACAGGTCAGGCTATCTTAGGAAACTTTTTCAGACCCTGTGGATCAAAAAATTTGGAGTTACACCAGAAACAATCAGGTACATATTTCTGTCAAAACAGAATTATTTTTTGGTACCTTCATTCATGGCTTCCGGAATTTAGGGCTTTGGAGAAAGTTGGAATTTTTGTAATCGGAGACCACGGCTGGATGCTACTCATCAAAATAGAAATTTAGAGACCAAGATCAGAATTTTTGGTTGGGAAGAAGGCCGGGCTTGATTAGACCCTAGTTCGGGACTTTGATCAGAAAAGTGGAAAATTAGGGCTTCTGTAAAAATGGGAATTTTTGAAATCTGTGACCACGGCTGGAAGCTCCTCAGAAAAATAGAATCTTAGAGCTTTGGATCAAACATTTTGATGGGGCAAAAGAGTGGGCTTCATCAAACCCCATTTTAGGGTCACGTCCAGTGAATCCGGAAGTTTCAAAGGCAAAATTGAGGAGTGAAACTTTGCAGTTTTCAAATTCTGAATATACCAGTTTGATCAGCTCATCAAGACACATATTTCTATCCTTTCGGAAGTTTGAAATTCAAAGTTTGAATTTTTGGGGTTTCTCTGACAAACCCATATCCAGCTCCAGGTCCAGTTCTTGCAAATCAAGTGGATTGGGTTAATCCTAGAAGAAGATGGATTGATCATCTGCATGAGTGAAGAAGTTCCTGTTTCAGAAGGAGATGAGGCTAAGGCCTTACATAAGAAGATTACAAGCGATCTCGACAGGTATGACTCATAGAGGTATGTTTCGATATTTGTCCATGATTAATTTTATGGTATGTTTGTCTTCATGTTATTATGGTTAGTACAATTTTGATTTTAGATTTGTCGTATCACCTTAACAAAATTATGAATGCATGATAGAAGATATTCATTGGTTAGGGTGTTGACACTTATGATTATACTAATGCATTATGGTGTTGTATGAGGTTTATGTTGTCTACTAACATGAAAGGTACACCAAGAAAGACAAATCATGTTCTGATTCAAGAGCGTATGATCATGGTGGCATGAAGACAAGGATTCATCCATTGTCATGGATCTCATAGAAGATCCATTTACGAGGTATGTATAACTCGGTTTTGTAATAGTTGACCTATGAGATATACAGGTTACTAGCACAAGTCATTGAAGAAAGACAAGAAGACATCATGTGAGTATGTTAGACATAAATAGCTAGCATGCTAATCCAGGTATGTTTTTCCTATATCAAGCTAGAATCCTACCTTGTGTTAGGATCTTATACTGTTGTTGATAATGATTATTCCTAAAGAGTCATAGGTTTGAATAATCATGGTTGTATGCATATTATGTTTCTTACCATAATTGATGATATGACTAACCAGAAGAATCATGAAGGTATAGGTTTGAATAATCACAGGTTTTATGCATATTATATCTCTTATCTTGATTGATGATTCAACTAACCTGAAGAGTCATAGGTTTGAGTAATTACAGGTTTAGACATGTTATGTTTCTTATGATTTGACTAACCATAAGAATCCTACATAAACCTTGAATAATAATGCTTACTATTTCTGTTTGAAATGATCATGACTATACATGCTTGAGATTATTGTGTTTTAATAGTATACTAATGAATGTATGATTTTATATTAGACCTAGAGGATAACACAATTATGATACTAACAAGCATGCATAGGGATCGAGAATGTATATAAGTTTAAGGACAGGTAATCCAGGGAGAAAAGATCAAGAGGGAGTACACTCCAGTGGTTTATGAAAGGATGCATATATTCAGAGGGAGTTGTCCATCTCTCTACATTCCACAACAGAAAGGTGTAGAAGAAGCTACTACAGATTAGGACTCCAGCAGCTCCTGCAAGAAAGCAAAGACTCAGAGGGAGTCCACCCAACGAACAAAGAAAGATAAGTATTTTAATCATCATTTCTTGCATATTTGTTTGTTTAAATAAAATTGTTCAATGATGTATATGCTCATGTTCCTAGACTTAGGATATGTATTGTGCATAGTAAAATAGTTGCATTAATGAACAGTATACTACTAATATACATGGGTAAGTGGCCTATGGCACTATACAACATTCCATTGCTACTTATCTAGAATGAAACCTCTTTGCTGACATGTTGGGAGTTGTGCACACTCTTAACAATGTTCTGGTAGAGATTGGAAGACATCTAGAAAGTTATGGGACATGGATAAATGTTGTATTGAAGCATTGGCTAATTGCATGACTGTATGACATATTTCTTTATGTATAAGAATTTGTTCTAAAAATTATGAGATGTTTCTAATCATGCAATTTAACCTGTTTTGTAGGAAAGACCGTATATCTTCACCTACAAAAGGTCTACAACATGTGTTCCAGCAACAAAGATATCTATTGAAGATATTGAAGTTCCCAGGATCTGGGATGAAGAAATGGAATGCCATGATCCGTAGATCATGAAGAACGATGTTTGGGATGTAGTCCCAAGACCTGAAGGGAAGTTTGTTATGACTTCTAGATGAAACTATTAGATCAAGCATGTTGCAGATGGCAGCATAGAGAAATATAAAAGTGATGAAATAGAAGATACACCAGATGGATTCAAGACAGCTTCCTTGAATGGTGTAGTTGAAGAAGAAGTGTATGTGGAGCAGCCATTTGGTTCCGAGACACATGATAGGAAATCATATATGTGCAGAACTTGGTATGGTGAAGATAGATTGATTGTCGACACGCAGCGGAAGCTTACTACCGAGTTCGAGATGAAGAACTTGGGGATGATGCACTATTTGTTTTTGGCATGGAGGTGTGGCAGAGTGCAGAAGGAATCTTCCTTGGACAAGGGAAGTATGCAGTAGAGATCCTAAAGAGGTTCGGGATGATGGACTACAAGGCTATGGCCACACATATGGCATCGAACCTGAAGCGCCTGTGTGATGCTTCATCTGAGCCGATTGATATCTCTTTGTATCGTCAGATGATTGGGTCCTTGATGTACCTGACGAACACGAGACCAGACATTTGCTTTGATGTGAACACATTGAGCCAGTTCCTGACGGATCCGAGGAGTGTTCACCTGGTTGCTGTAAAGCATGTTCTGAGGTACCTGAAGGGTACAGTGGATTATGGGATCAGGTATGAGGAGAATCAAAAGTTTAACCTGCAGGGTTATGTTGATTCAGATTGGGCTGGCAGTGCTGCAGATAGGAAGAGCACATCTAGGTGCTGCTTCAGTATGGGATCAGGTGTGATCTCTTGGTTTAGCAGGAAGCAGTCCTGCGTAGCACTGAGTACAGCTGAGGCAGAGTATGTTGTAGCCTGTTCAGCTAGTTGTGAGGCAGTATGGCTATGGAAGCTACTGTCTGAGTTATTTGATCTCTTGTTGGATGCTACTGGTATCTTCTGTGATAACCAAAGTTGTGTGAAGCTGTCCGAGAACCCAGTGTTTCATGACAGGTCGAAACACATAGAGATCAAATATCACTATATCAGGGATATGGTGCAGAGAGGAGCTGTGAAGCTCCTGTATGTTGCGACGGACGAGCAGATTGCAGATGTGCTGACGAAGCCACTAGCCAGAGTGAAGTTCGAGTACTTCAGAGAGAGGCTTGGCGTTCTTCAGATCGAGGACACTTCGAGGAAGAAGTGATGGACACATTTGCTGAAGCCATTCCAAGCATGTGGGAATGAGGATCCTTCACATGGCTGTGGATGTAAGCGCTGGATGATGAGCATCAGGATGATGTTCTGGTTTCTGCTTGATATGATCATTTTTATGTATGTATGTACACATCATGTTGGATGCTGGATATGATCAGTTGGATCATTTTTATGTATGTATGTATGCATCATGTTGGATGCTGGATATGATCAGTTGGATCATGTGTACGTATTTTGTATATGCATCATGTTGGATGCTTGGACCATGTATCTGTATATGTATCAGGTGGATACATTGTATGATCAGGTGGATCATGTATGGTGATATGTATCATATTTGTATCAGGTGGATACATTGATGATCAGGAGGATCATGTATGATGATATGTATCAGGTAGATACTTGGTATGCATCAGGTAGATGCATTGATGATCAGGTGGATCATGCAGCAGGATGTTGCAGCGATGATGATCAGGATGATCATGGATGGTGAGCTTCAGGATGTTGCTCCAGATGACATGCAGCAGGACGTTGCAGTGATGATGATCAGGACGATCATGAGTACATCAGGATGATGTATGGTGAGTATCAGGTTGATACTCTGTGTCCGTGGATCAGGTTGTGCAGATGAGCATGTCTGGGAGATCCTATAGGTCGGAGTTGTGTACCCGTAACAGCTTGGGATGCTCTTTCGAGACATTGCTCTGGGAGGACATGTAATTTGTGCCCTGGGAGATCTCAGGTCGGAGTTGTGTACCCGTAACATCCTGAGATGCTCTTGCGAGGTTTTGTCCTATGACATGTAATTTGGGCCCTGGGAGATTTCAGGTCGGAGTTGTGTACCCGTAACATCCTGAGATGCTCTTTCGAGGTTTTGCCATGACCACATGTAATAGCGCCCTGGGAGATTTCAGGTCGGAGTTGTGTACCCGTAACATCTTGAGATGCTCTTGCGAGGTTTTATGGTGGACCACATGTAATTTGTGCCCTGGGAGATTTCAGGTCGGAGTTGTGTACCCGTAACATCCTGAGATGCTCTTTCGAGGTTTTGTGGTGGGGTCACATGTAATAGCGCCCTGGGAGATCCTACAGGTTGGAGTTGTGTACCTGTAACATCCTGGGATGCTCTTTCGAGGTTTTGTGACGCACGTAATAAGTCCTGAGGATTCCACAGTATGGCCAGTGATGATGAAGACCTGCAGGTGGTGGGCCTACATCCAGTATGAAAAAGGACTGGCTCTGTAGAACTTCCTATGACGAGTAGATTCAGAGATTGATTGAGATAGCAGCAGCAGTGACGATGATGATGACTCGATGACGATTATCCAGTGACGATGATCCAGAGAAGATGACTTGTGCTAGAAGAACTGTGCTGAGAAATACCTTCCTAGTTAAGAGGGAGTGTTGATGTATATGTAACTTTGGAATGTATTTCACATGTATATGTATATTGTATTCCTATAGAGATGGTATTATTCCTCTATAAGGAAGTGTCGTCATTTATATTGTAAGTGTCGTAACTTATACTTGATGGGTTATTAGACCACCCTATTGGGGGTCGGCCATGTGGGTCTAAGGGTTATTAGACCACCCTATTGGGGGTCGGCCATGTGGGTCTAAGGGTTATTAGACCACCCTATTGGGGGTCGTCCCAGTCAGCATTATGTTATGTGGTTAAGTTCGAGCCTACATGAGTTAGGTAAAAAGGCAAGTCAAGTCAAGTATAAATAGAGTGCGGGAGGCACTCTATTTGCTCACTCACTTCTCACACATGCACTCAAGGAGGAGTGGCGCACTTATGGAGGAGGAGGATCTGCTACTAGGTTATGGCTATCTCTCTTGGTTGGTTGTATCATTGCTCTATCTATCTCTGAGGAAGTTATTGGGGTTTTTCACCTTTATGGTTTTCCCCAAGTAAATCTTTGTCTCTTGTGTGCTTGCATTATTGTCTCCATGATTGATATGTTGTAGATATGCTGTACATGTTGTTCTCTCAGTTAAGATCCTAGATCATATTGAAGTAAATTCAGAAAATTTAACAACTCCGTGGTCGTGGACAGATTGTGCAGGTAGCATAGAAAATATCCTAGGAGATCTGATAGTTTGAGCTCGGATGCTCTTTCGAGGTTTTGCTACTGGTAGCATAGAAAATATCCTAGGAGATCCGATAGTTTGAGCTCGGATGCTCTTTCGAGGTTTTGCTACAGAAGGCATGTAATTAGTCTTGGAGATTCAATAGGTTGAGCTGTGTGCTCGTAAAAGTCCTTGGATGCTCTTTAGAGATCTTGTAGGTTGCAACACACTATTTTAAGGTTTTTCTTGACCACATGTAAAAGATCCAGGGAGATTCGATAGGTTGAGTTGTGTGCTCTTAAAAGTCCTGGGATGCTCTTTCGAGGTTTTGTGGTGGTCACATGTAAAAGGTCCTGGGAGATCCGATAGGTTGAGCTGTGTGCTTGTAAAATTCCTAGGATGCTCTTTCGAGGTTTTGTTGACGCACGCAATCATCCTTGAGGATTCCATAGGATGGCTAGAGATGTTGAAGACCTACAGGAGGCTAGGCCTACAACCAACATGAAAAAGGGTTGGTCTGTAGAACTTCCTATGACAAGAAGAATTGAGAGATAGAACTAGTGATCAAGATGACGAGTACAGCAGTAGTGACGATAATGCTCCGTGATCCAATGACGATGATCCAAATCCAGAATTGAAGACTTGTGTCGATATGTATTGATGACCTGTGTCAAGAGAATACCTTCCTAGTTAAGAGGGAGTGTTGATGTATTTGTAACTTCAGAAGATATTCACTTGTATAATGTATGTATTAAATTTTTACTTTATTGTATCCCCAACGGAGATGTATTATTCCTCCGATTGGAAGTGTCGTCATTTGTACTTGCGAGTGTCGCAATTTATATTGTAAGTGTCATAACTTATATTTGATGGGTTATTAGACCACCATGGTGGGGTCAACCCTGTATGAGTCATGTGGCTTAAAGGGTTATTAGATCACCCTAGTGGGGTCGACATAGTCAGCATTATGTTAAGTGGTTAAGTTGGGGCCGACCTAGTTAGAGTTAAAAGTCAGGTCAAGGTAAAGTATAAATATTGAGTGTGACTCTCTCATTTAACACATTCAATCACTCACTCAATTCACATTAGTGAGAGAGAGGAGGAGTGCGCACAAGTGGAGGAGGAGCAGCTGCTAGGAGATTATCTCTTGTTTTGGGGTTTGATCTTTGTGATCTTTGTGTTAACAATCAAATTATCACCCCTAGTCATGTGACAGAAAAAACACATTTTTACTATGCGCCCGCAACATGAAGACAAAACAAAAGTACATTCATAAACAAATCCTCTCTGATCTAATCACTTCTCCCATAAATGGAAGGATTAGGTGAAGAAAATAAAAACCTAAAGAGATCAAGTTCAGTGATTGAACCACTCATAAAAGGTCCAAAACTAAGCTACACCAATCAAAAAGTGAAGAGAAATGCATTAAAATGCATTAATTGTGCTTAAAGTATGCTAAGTTGTGCAAAAAGCCTAAAAACTATGGAAAAGTGGGTTTTTGAGTGAAAATAGTCAAAAAACATGAAAAGGGACAATCCCACATTGAAAAGAGAAACTTGAGAGCACACTTCCCAATGCTATATAAGAAAGGCATTTGGGCATTGTAAAGGTGGAAAGGAAGAGCAAAGGCATGCTGGAGAGATTCTGAAGGAGGAGGAAAAGCTCAATTTCTTCAAAAGCAAGTGTGGAGGAAGGAAAGCTCATGGCAATGGGGGAGGGATTCACACCAAGATCCATGGTAAGGATGTACCTCTTCATTGTTTTAATATGAATTGATTCAAGTTTCTACCGTTTATGAATTTGAATTTTGCTTATCATGTATGATTTTAATTCTCAAATGGCTTTAGATCTTAATGTGTTTTTTATGAATGAATGTAGATCTTAAGAAGCTTGTAATAATATTTTCATTTGCTGACATAGAATCTCACCACTTCTTAGTAAAATAGCTAAAATAGAGTAGACAAGTCCCTACACTATTTGCTGTTATCAGATTGGCGACTCCATGGCTTGAAATTTCTTGATATTTCATGATTTTTCTTCATATTTTGGTGCTAATCCTCCTTCAGATCTATTCATTTATGATTTAAAGATATTTGCAAGACCCTAAGATCCAGCTTGAGAAGCTTAAGATCATCCTAAATACACCTTTAATTCATCAAACTATCTCAATTTGCATTCAGATATGATTTTCTTGATGTTTGAGAGCTGGTCGCACTATCCTTCTTAGCAGTTATGCATGTTTAACTTCAAGCTATTGTTGTTCATCTGTGTATTACAATCTCCAATTCTGCGTGTTAAATATTTTTCTAGCTATGCGTGAAATCTTTTAAATCTCAGTAATAAGCGTTAAATATTTTTTTTCTGCGCATTTTCTTAAAGCTCTGCGTGAATTTTCATTAATGCATCCAAGATCTCTTAACGTTGTGCGATAAAGATCTCATAACTCTACGTGTTTTCCTGAAACTCTTAACATTGTGGATGAGTGAATCATAGATGAGTGCTAAAGCTCATAAAGATGAGTGAATCGTCCAGCTTCAAAATATGTCTATTTAGCTCTGCATGGACCGTAGATGTTTATTCGGTCCTACGCCAATCGTGGATACCATTTTAAGATTTTAAAGATGTTTAACCCTGGTCTTAAGCTTCTACCTCTGCGCATGCAACCTTTAGTGATCTCTTGAATGTTGTGTTTATTGAATTTTGAGATACATTGCAAGAAATATAAGATACTTGAATCCATAGCTTGGATCCCTTTGTCTTCGAGTCCGTTCCAGGACTTCCTACAAATTGTATCAAACATTGCCGATAACAACTTTGGAGAACATCAAAATATCCGTAAATGATGCATTTCTGGACTGAATTCCACAGTTTAAAATCTCAATCCATGGCGAGGAACGCATGAAGTCGCAGATCTAAGATCCTAGGACTCGATCCGTCAACCTCCTGCAGTTCCCATGCATTCTGGCAATTGAAATTGTCTAAACCGACAGTAAATAGCCTGGTAGCAACACCAACGTGTTTGCAAACTAACACAGAATCCCTTTCAATACGAAGAAATTGATTGACACATGATCTTAGCATTGGAAACGTATGACCTTAACTTCAGTTTTTCTTTGAATGTTGAATGCGGTTCATTGAAAGATGGTTTAAAGTTTGCATGAAATCATGTTTACAAAGAAAATCTCCATTTAAAAACCGCGCCATAAGGAATACAATTCCAAACATGTATTAATCATTTAAAAAAAAAGTTTGCGTAATTTGTATTAAAAAAGTTTGCATAGTTCGCATAATTTGGATTATAGTTTGCATAATTTGGATTAGAAAAGTTTTGCATAGTTGGGGTGACAATCTTTTTCTTTGGTTTAAAAAAAATTAGTTTATTTTTCCTTTCGAAAAAGTTTAGAAATTTTTTGAAATTTTTTGCTTAAATTGGATTAAATCTTTTTCATGAACCTTTAAAAGTAATCCAAGTTGCAATTTCTTTTTAAATTTTTCTTTAAATGTGTAATAGATATTTTTTCTTAAGACCCTATGCACATGCTTCTTGGAAACATTAAACCAAAAACCAATCAAAACCATATTGAAAAGATCATTTAACCACATTTGCAATGAAAAACAAACCTTGAACATCATATTGTGAGATAACTTGATGATAATTTCTTTCCAAAAAACAAAAATTAACTTTCATTAGTTACATTTTGTTTTGGAGCTAGAATATTTTCATAATCTGCATGCACAATTAGAGAGAGTTGCACCCCTAGAGTTCAGTTTTCTTGAGATATATTGTGTATGAGGCACCGTATCCTCTTAATTCGCACCCTATGGTGATCTTGTGAATGAGAAAGTGTATCTCGCTTGTAATAGTTTAGGAGTTGATTTTTTCAAAGAATCTTATATCGAGCCACTGTATCCTCTTCACTCGCACCTTATGGAAACCTTGTGAATGAGAAAGTGGATATCACTTGTAACAGAGTAGATTTAATTTTCGCATACTGTTTTTCAAGCCATCGTATCCTATTCACTTGGGCCTTATGGCAATCTTGTGAATGAGAAAGTGGATCTCACTTGTAACAGTTTAGAATTTAATTCATAAACATTCCAAAGGGCTCTGCGTATTCTCTTCACTTGGTCCTTATGGCGATCTTGTGAATGAGAAACATGGATCCCCCATGTAATAGAATTAGATTCATGTTTACTTGAGATATCTGTTTGGGTTACATTAGTCTTTACATATCAATCATTATCCATATTTCAAAAAAAAAAAAAAAACTATGCATGAACATACAAAATATACCATAAATTTTGCATGTCTGAAAACAACTCATGAACCTCTAACTCTTCCTTAATTTAGAATACTCATCGAATTGAAAGGTAGAGTAGTGAGCATTTTGCATTGTTTGGTTCATTTTCCTGTTTTCGAGTCACAACACCACTAGTTTCACTTCCACTCTTGAAATTAAGCAAACTACCCTTAAAATTGGCGCTTAATCTAAAATTGAAAAACTTTTGATTTTCATATCACCAACAAGTTTAGGTTAGTGCCCTGGATTAGGTTTGGAGTGTTAACATTCCTGTGCTGCAAAAATTTGAAACTAGCATTGATTAAAGAGAGTAAATCCATTAGTAGCAAAAATGCTTGTCGGGAAAGCGCTTCTGAAACATGCGTCAAGCATGAGGTCAATCTGGATAAGTAAGAGTGGTTCCCCCTTCTTTCTTATTTAGTGGGACATGAGCTTATTTAGGGGATTCTATGTTCAGTGACAAGTCCTTGGGGTGACATCATTGTTTCTAGAGTTTCTGGTTATGAGAGTTGTCTTCAACTTACAACTGTTATGCCCGACCGTCGATTGTGAATTGGTAACTTTAGTGGCTATTCCTAGGATATCACATATTCTATTGTGAGTGGGAAACACTTGCAATACCTGAGACAGACTTTGGAACTTTTACTCCTTGGGAGGGTGATTGGTTAGGAACCAGCGTTTGCACCTTTGGCGATTAAAGTTTATTGTAACTGTTTCTCATACCTTCACTTCTAGAAATTGTTTGAGGCTTGAGATCCCTCAGTAGATACTAGTTTCAGAAGGCCCTCCAATCCATCTTTTCACTGAGCTTTGTCTCTTTGGAAAAGTAGTTTTCCTGCTTGGATCTACAGGACATTTTACTGTGTGGACACTTTTTATTTTTTGAGTCTAGACTGCCTTAGGATTGTTTGATTCTATTTTAAACACATCCTTTTATCAACTTCTTAGAAGTGGCTACTCTCCAGATCCACCAGTCACAGTGGCAGCAAGGTGAGTCACTAGAAATTGAAGGCCTTGCTACATTGCAGAGATAGACACAAAAACTGCATACTATTGACTTGGAAATAGAACTGATTTTAAACTCAACTAATAGTACTCAAGAAGAACAACATCACATCAACCCTGAACATTCATTATCACATCATGAACTGAATACAGACATAGTTGATGATCTTACTCTAGTTGAAATTGAAACATTTAAAAACACACAAATGCTCATGTAATTCCACCTTTGATGAGTCTTTCAGAACCAATTGTACTTACTATTCGTGAGTCACTGGGTGATATCAAACCTCTTTTTGAAAATTTGAATGACATGCAAAATTCAACAAATGACCCTATGGCTTCATCAGGAGCACAAGGGACTACATCATCTCAACATCAAATAGTTGCTGGAGGTAGCAATACTTCCAATTTGGCCTCTACATCAATCCCAACAGTTAGTATACTTGTTAGTAGCACAAATTCAACCAACACTTCAGTGCTAGTTGGTACAGTTTCAGGTTCCAATCCTGGAAGTACATCTACTTCGTCTACAGGAATCCCTACTGAAGGGTGTGCCTTACCAAACATGGGTTTTCCATATGGTTCGACTAATCAAGGTCAACACACACAAGGAGTAAACCAAAATCCTCTTGGTATGCCTAACACTTGTCCAAATTCTACTTCTAGGGGAAACCCTTCACCATGGAATGGTAATATTCCTGGCGGAAGCAATGAACCATGGAACATTTATGCCAATTGGGTTTATGCTCCTCAGATTAGTGGAAATGCCCCAAGGGGTTATCCTCCAACTTATCCTAGCACAATGCCTAGCGGAAATCCACCTATCAACCCCATCCCACAATGGAATGGGGAGATTCCAGGAATTAACCACTCTTTTTGGGCACCACCTTTGCAAGGAGGAAATCAACCTTGGAACACTTATCTAAGACAAGGAAACAATCAATGGTTTGGTCAGATTCCAGAAAGTAACCAATATTTTTGGGGCCTACCTCCACAAGGGGGCAATCCATCCATCCATCTTGTTCCACCATGGAATGGAAAACATTCAAGAAGTAACCAACTTTTTTGGATTCCATCTTCGCAAGGAGGAAATCAACCTTGGAACACATATCCAAACCAAGGAAACAATCAACAGAGTGGTCCAATTCCAACTAATAACAAATCTAACTGTGGCCCAACCCCACAAGGGGGAAATCCACCCACGAATCCCAACCAACAATGGAGTGGTAATGTTCCACCAAATAACCAACCTTATTGGAACATACCTCCGCAAGGGGGAAATCCATACATGCAACCTAGTTCACAATGGTATGGGCAACATCTAGGCAATAACCAATCCTTTTGGATGCAACCTACGCAAGGAGGTAACCCCTCTTGGAATTATTTTCAATCCCAAGGACCACATCAATGGAGTGGCCAAGTTCTAGAAAGTAACCAATCTTTTTTGGGCCTAACACTGCAAGGGGGGAATCCAACCATTAACCCCATTCCACAATGGAGTGGTCAGCTTCTAGGAAGTAACCAATATTTTTGGAACCAACCTACGAGACCTATGTTTGATCCACCTAGGTTGCCACATGGACCTCATGTCAATGGTATGACGGATTCCGTCAACCATCTTGAACATATTACCCCACATTTGGGACAAGTTTCTATTCAGAATTTGCAGCCCACAGCTATCCAGGAAATGCAGGAACCTGCTAATCCTTCCAACAATTCTAACATCCTCATAGTCTCATCCATATACCTTAGAGGAAATAAGAATAAGTACAAGGGTAAGCAAAGTGCTAATCCTTCCCATAATTTTGAAATCCTTATATTCGAGTCCAAAGACCTTAGGGAAAAGAAGAAGAAATACAAGAGTATGAAAAATGCTAACTCTGGGAAAAGAGATGTACCGACTATGCTTCAATGCGGTGGGCAACAACAACCCATTATTTTGACACTGGTACCCCCCTCCAGGGGGAAACCATCCAACCCCCCCACAAGGGGGAAATGATCCTAATGCAAATGTCTTCATGTGTGATCATGAGATGAACATTCAAACAAGACTTGATTCTTATGAATTCTCTCCTAGTACATCGGATCAATCGGAATCACAGTCAAGTGGTTATATCTACATTGAGAAACCAGCCATAGACTTAGTACCATACCCCCCTAAAGGTGTTCTACGTAGAACAATGCATAATCCTAACACACGAGTTGCGTAGAATGGTAATGTTCTTGAGGACCTAGCTCAAGTACCATGTGCCATGTCGGCCTTGGAGGTATTGCAATATCATTTTGTGCAAAGAAAGGAACTATTGTCTACCATTGGTGTTGTTGATCCATCTGATGAGACTTTGATCATATCAGACATAGAGCATTCAATATGTAGGATCCTTTCCGAAGTTGCTTTTCAGATTAAAGTAACGACTCATGGTAAGAACACCTGTCTAACCATAGTGGATGAAGGGACCTCAGCTTGTGTAATGTCATTTAAATGTTGGAAAGCATTTGGATCACCCCTATCTGTCATAGAAGTTTCAAACCAAGCTACTAAAATAGCTTCGGCAGATTTGGATCAAAATCTTCCCTTGATGGAGGAATATGATTCGGTTACCTAGCCCATTTGGGCTATGAGATCTCCCAGCTCACATGACTTCTTGGATTACATTTTATCATCAAATGAAGATACCCCTGAAGTTGTAGACATTTTGTTTCACCCACCTAAGGACATATTTTGTGGGACCACTGGGAGCATAATTGGATTAAATCTACCCGAGTATAGGAGCATGATCTGCATGTTCCTCGATCTGATCTAGTATATTTGGAAGCTTGCATATAGGTTTAGGCCATCCCTTTGTGAAGATGCATTTGAACCTTTTCCAACCCAAACTTGCCATAGGGTCGAACCTGTTGGAAATTTGTGGATCAGCCCTTCATATCTGTATTTTACACCATTCCGACATAAGAGCCTACTGAACATGGGACACCCTAGCCAGCACCCCATTGCCATTTTGGTTCCCATGCTAAGTTATTCTCATAGGCCCGGGAGCCCTATTAGTCCTATCATGACTTGGAGTTTGAGACCACATATTTCTCTTTCATTCATTTCTGACCATATCCTGACGGGTTCCCAATTTTTTGTCATTTTACATAAGCTTGTGTTAAAATATCCACTTGAACATCCGTGCAAACTACTTCGTTGCTTATTTCTTATGTTGCTTATGTTGCTTATTTGCTTGTGCAGTCACTTTCTATTACAATATGCCTATAAACCTTTGCTTCTATATATTTGACCCATGCCCATGGAGGAAACATTTGTAAGAGTGTACATAACTAGCTCAACCCTTGTTCGCAATATGGATCTTTGTCTTGGCCTGACCCATGCCCTTGACATTTAGGTGCATGCCCTTGAGACACTCGTTTCCTCTAATGTATCATAGCATGCTTTATTCTTTTTTCAAGCTAATAAATGAAAAAGGTTATAAAAAAATTAGAAAACACAAAAATCCAAAAAGGGAGAGACTTGAATCACTTCATATTATAAACTTCGAAGAAAATGGAAACAATCAATCCTTGTCTCCCTTGAACACGACACATAATATTGTATCTGCTGTCAGTACACCATCTGCATTTGCCTTAGGAAACTGTACCAATATTTTGAACAGATCTCCACCAATGGGTTATCCTTCCCGTCACCAATGGACCTTTCGTTAATGCATATAGCATTAGTGGATTTCATTAAGGTCAGTTACTCAAAGTCCTATGTTGCCAAGTGTCCATTCTGCGTCGTGTTATGTGTTCAAGGGAAGTCTAAACCGAGTCGGCCATTCCTCAAATATTCCTGACCAATCATGTCGACCTTCCTTGTGTTAATATACAGTGTTGGATCTTGCAGTTCTACCAAATTATATTATACTATTGATCTTTGTTTCATATCGGTTGATGTGGGATGCATTAGTGCCCTCCTTACGATGGATCTATTCCTATCGACATCAAATCATCATCTAGGACATGGATCTAGAAACCCAAGAGTACCTTGGATCTTGCAGTCATTAGTGGTAGGTTTCCTCGCAAATTAAAATGGGTATACATCAATGACCCCTGATTGTACTCAGTACCTTAGTTTCGACTTCAGAACATCTATTCACACTTGTTAGTTTGTACTCAGTACCTTAGAGTCCATCATCATTATCGGTGGGTCTCTTCGCATCTGTTAACGGTATACATCAATGACCGGTAATCAGATGGTGTTTTATTATGCTCGACATCAAATCACTTATTCGCATGATATAAATTCGTACTATCATCGATTTGTATTGAAGACCTTGGGAAAAACAGTTGAATCACTCATCAATGCACTGCCCAAGCTGCGCAACATTAGACTGCCATGTTAGAAGTTCGATAAAGACTTTGTTCTTGCACTCATCAAAGTGCATGTTTACACTTCTGAAAAATTTACTTTTGACATGGATCCACTATGTATTGTTCGTGGCCATGCTTGTTTACTGTTGAGCATGGGTATGCCCGCCTCAGAAAGATATTATATATTTGAGAAATTGTTATGTTTTGCAGGTGTGATCCTCAATCCTGCGCCTGTGATTTTTTCCTTTCCTCACCCTTGCTTTGAACGATAAAGAGTATCAGTATACAGAGTATAAAATTCAATAATGTATTTCGGCCCTTAGCTCTGCTTCAGACCTCACACATTATGGGGCATCTGTTAACAATCAAATTAACACCCCTACTCATGTGACAGAAGAAACACATTTTTACTATGCACCTGCAACATGAAGACAAAACACAAGTACATTCATAGACAAATCCTCTCTGATATAATCACTTCTCCCATAAATGGAAGGATTAGGTGAAGAAAGTAAGAACCTAAAGAGATCAAGTTCAGTGATTGAACCACTCATAAAAGGTCCAAAACTAAGCTACACCATTCAAAAAGTGAAGAGAAATGCATTAAAATGCATTAATTGTGCTTAAAGTATGCTAAGTTGTGCAAAAAGCCTAAAAACTATGGAAAAGTGGGTTATTGAGTGAAAATAGTCAAAAAACATGAGAAAGGGACAATCCCACATTGAAAAGAGAAACTTGAGAGCACACTTCCCAATGCTATATAAGAAAGGCATTTGGAGCATTGTAAAGGGGGAAAGGAAGAGCAAAGGCATGCTGGAGAGATTATGAAGGAGGAGGAAAAGCTCAATTTCTTCAAAAGCAAGGGTGGAGGAAGGAAAGCTCATGGCAATGGAGGAGGGATTCACACCAAGATCCATGGTAAGGATGTACCTCTTCATTGTTTTAATATGAATTGATTCAAGTTTCTACCATTTAAGAGTTTGAATTTTGCTTATCATGTATGATTTTAATTCTCAAATGGATTTAGATCTTAATGAATCTTTTATGAATGAATGTAGATATTAAGAAGCTTGTAATAATATTTTCATTTGCTAACATAGAAGCTTACAACTTCTCAGTAAAATAGCTAAAATAGAGTAGACAAGTCCATACACTATTTGCTATTATCACTTTGTATTTGTGCTTATTCTATCTTTGAGGAAGTTGCGGGGTTTTTCACCTTCTTGGTTTTCCCCAGTGAAATGTTTTGTGTCTCTTGTATCTTGTCTCTTATGCTTGATATGTTGTACATGTTGTTCTTTCAGTTAAGATCCTAGATCAGATTGAATTAAAATGCTGAAAAATTAACAATTGGATGCATAATTTAATTTTGGATCTAGTGAGTACATACACTGCACACTTTAGGACCCCACCCCACAAAAAATTATATATATATATATATATATATGTTACTTTCAAGTAATGTGTTTTTTTTATGTATTTCTTATTTTTCATAGGGTAGGGTCCCTCAAAAGTATGTAGAGTGGATACTCATTGGATGTAGAATTTAATTTCACATCCAACGAGTGCTCCACTCGAAATTTGAGTAAAACCACAAGTAGATAAGTTGAATATATGAATTAAAACAATAAATTTTTTTATCACAAATATGTCAACCATTATGGTTTACTCCTTTTTTGGAAATTATATTGGTTCTTGAATTCCAATGCATCAATGGCTCTTTTTCTTATGAGGTAGCTAGTTTTTTTATGAGGCCCATTTCAAACCCCAAATTTGCTTTAATAGGGCTTTCGATCACTAAGAGCCTTAAAAATAGTAAACTATTTCCCTTGCATTATTTCTACTATGGCTTTAGATTGTATAAGGAGGATATATGATTTTCTCCTTGGAATGTTGAATGGATTTTTCCATATTAGATCACTTCCCAAACTACCCATAACAAAATCATCCCCTAATGGAATAACCCCCCTCTAGCAAAGGGCATAAGAAATCTTCAGGTCTCAGGCAAGGAAGAGACCTTTGAACTTGAGGGCATGTCCTAGAAGAGGAAGGAGAGGATTGTTTCTTAGGGGAAGATATAGGGAGTCGAGTTTGCATATCCCCATAGCATCCATCTCTACCATAAAACCATCACTCTTACACAAAATTGATGACCCTTCCTCGAAAATAACTTCATGAACCGCGAGGACTCCTCGGGTCCACCAAAAGAACAAATTGGAGAAGATAAAAAAACATTTAAATCCTTATCTTTAAAGAGCGAGTTGTTATTCAAGAGGTTGACCATGTCCATACTCAATCCATGCTAACTTTTTCCATGTAATGACTATCTAAATGACACCAAAATGTCATCTAGCCTAGGTGACTACCTCTTCCAAGTTTTGAGCCACGAGTTCAGACTCTTTCAACTCATACAAGTCCAATTGGCTTACAGGTGGCTCGTCCAAAGCTCCTTTCAAAGAGGTTAGAGCCTCAAAAGGAATTTTATTACAAAAACCCACCTCACCGCTAAAGAGAAAACCCTAACTTCTCTATCTTCCTTTCAACCAAATATTCCTCCAAAGGAGTTGACCCAGATTGATGATGCTCCATCTCCAAATACATGATTTTGAGCAGGCATGAATCATTTTTATACATATAATTTCTTGTTCCTTGTGTGTATGGATCCTTTGACTAGGATAAAGAGGGAGTAACTCTCAGAGAATACCTTGTCTATCTAACCAATGAAACCTCTAAATGAGAGAGACCATTATACTTCCTCCTCCAAACTTGTGTTCTAAATTCATGACTGAGAGAATTATTCAACCACATGAACATATTTGTGACATAGGATACATATGAATGGAACATTACTATAATCGATTGGTTGAATGAAAACCATTTCTCCCAAAAGAACTAAGACCTTCACCATAGTTTGCACTGAGATATACTTATAAGAAGGGTCTAACATTAGAGTTTTGCCTAATAGATTTCCCAAATCTTTCTTAAAAGTAGCTCCTTCACCCAAATTGGATAGCCTTGAGAGACTTATCTTTGGGGATCAAAGCATGGGTGCAATAATTTCAAGGTTAGAAAACACGAGCCCCTGAACCACCGACCATGAAGGTTCCATATGGCATCATGCTTCAACATAAACTTAAAGCCCGGTCATCTTCGAAAAAGAATATAAAACACAGGACAATATTTAAGAAGCATCCCCCAAGGCTCCTCAAATCACGTCCTCAAGGAAGGTTGTGCAATTCTGATTCCAAAGAACTATTCTAAGAGTGCCTGCCCCACAAACTTCATTATATTTTTGAATTGAATATATTCAACCAATGTAAACCTATGAATATTTTCACAACGTTTAATCACCTTCTGATTCTTCCCCTCGTGACACATTTGTTCTTAATCTCATTGGACTGATTACCACCCAAAAAACTTTCAAAATTCAGCGCTCCACCAACAAAACGCTCTACCATCTCAGATACACCCTTCGATGGTTGAAAACACTAGATCAAAACCTGCATCATTGGTAAGTTTGAGACACAAGTATTAACACCAGGTCTAACCCCCTTGCTCATCTTAGAACTTTGAAAGTCTCCAGAGATAGTTCTGTATTAATAATGTATTGTACCCAGCCCATCTGCCTTACAGACACTGCCTTTACAAGGTTTCAACAAATCCAAGATAAGATGAGGCCATTCTTTTTAGTGGTTTGAGTATCGGTCATCAAATATGGAGGTAGTAATGGCTTTCTCGTCTTCAATCTCACATCAACTGACTGCCTTGCCTCGCAGTGTATCAGAGATTTTGCAGCTCAGCGTCTAAAATCTTGCGGCGTGTTTCCTCAAGGAAGCTTGGTTCGAGTCGGCTTGACTCGGGGTCCGAACCAGGAGCAAGATCTATAATTTAGCATAGGCAGCCAATTACCTTCAACCGTTAGGAGATAGCATAGGCAGCCAATTACCATTTTTTTTTTTAATTTAGAATTTTCATGGACGCCACCAACAATAAGATGAAAATTGTTAAATCAAAGCCATCCAACACATGTCGCAAATTAGAATTCAAATAAATCGTTTTTTTTCCGAATTAAAAAAATATATATATATATTTCTTTAATTCAAACGTTAACCTTTGGTATGATATATAAATATTGAAAACTAATGTAAACTCAAACTATATTGACTCTTTGACGATTACAATAAACTGGCCGAGGTAGATATAATAAACTACTTTAAAAAAATATTTTTTTATGATAAAAATAAAAATAAAAATATTATAAAATACAAAATTCAAATAATTATTTTGTCCAATTATTTTAAATTCCATTTTTTTTCCAATTATTTTAAATAAATTTAAATTTCAATTAGGAAAAAAATAAACTCCAATTATTTCAATTTTCATTTTTCTCCAATTATTTTAAATAAATATAAATTCCAATTATTCAATTAGAAAAAATTAAACTCCAATTATTTCAATATTTTAAAAATTTAAATTCCAATTGTTTCAATTAGAAAAAATTAAACTCCAATTATTTCAATTTTCTTTTTTTCTATTTCATTTTTTCCAATTATTTTAAATAAATTTAAATTCCAATTATTTCCATTAGAAAAAATTAAACTTCAAATATTTAAATTTTCATTTTTTTAAGTTATTTCAAATGAAATTTAAGAATTAATAAACTATTTCTTTAAAAAACATTTGAAAATAATCATAAAAGATAAAAAAAATTTCAAATAATCCTTTTCTTCAAATAAATAAATTATAAAATTATAAACTATTTTTAATAAAAAATATTTTAAAAATAAGAAGATTCAAACAATCATTTTCTTCAAATAAATTATAAAATTATAAACTATTTTTAATAAAAAAATATTTAAAAAATAAGAAGATTCAAACAATCATTTTCTTCAATTATTTGAAAAAAAATTATGAAATTTAAGAATTAATAAACTATTTTCTAAAAAAAACATTTTAAAAATATCATAAAAATAAAAATAAAAAGACTCTAATAATCATTTTCTCCCATTATTTAAAAAAATTATGAAATCTAAAAATTAATAACTAACAAACATTTTAAACTAAAAAATTCAATAATTATTTTCTCCAATTATTTTAAAATTATGAAATCTAAAAATTAATAACTAAAAAACATTTTAAACTAAAAAATTCAATAATTATTTTCTCCAATTATTTTAAATTTTTTTATGAAATTTAAAAAATCTTAACTAAAAAACATTTTAAAATTATCATAAAAATAAAAATTCAAGTAATCATTTTCTTCAATTATTTCAAATGAATAAACTATAAAATTATAAACTATTTTTTAATAAAAAGACATTTTAAAAAAATTCAAAAAGAAATTTTAAAAATAAGAAAGTTTTTGTATGAATTATTTGAAAAAAAAAAAATTATGAAATTTAAGAATTATAAAAAAACAATTTAAAAAAAAATAAAAAAACGCTAATGTTAAAAGAAATCAATTATGAAATTGCAACAGATCTCACATTTAAATCCCCTAAACTAAATTATGTTATTTTTTATGTTTTTTATTATCTTAGTGATAATCTATATTCACAAGTTGCGCATCCCCTAAATTATGTTATTTTTTATGTTTTTATTATCTTAGTGATAATCTATATTCACATGTTGGGCATTCTGGCAGTTTTGTAAAGTTATTCTTTCATTAGTTGGAAATCAACTAATCAATTTGGGTACGTCAAAATTGGCATAAGTAACTTTGTTTACTTAGCCTTTGAGCTAACAATTTCATTCGACCTCGGATGTGGGTGTCCACATGCCACCCATCTCCTCCAACACACACACGCGACAACACATGCATGTTCTTGGTGATCTGGACAACGACGCTCATTTAAGGGAGAAGGACGACGGGGATAATCATCCTCCTCTTCGCGCGAGCCTGAATTAAACTCTCTCTCGGTTGTTGTGCGGTGCATTCATTCCTGCCACCCTCCCGATGATGATAGACTGGTTCATTTATTGCCTCCATAGGAGGAAATCTGCTCGGTTCGATCCTTTAAATTATCTGCTCGACATTATTTTTACACCTAGTGCTGCGCTCTGGCTCTTTTCTGCAACTCCCTCCGCTGAGTTCACGACCATCCTTATGATTTCCCCTGGTGCGCTCACCGCCATGACGCCTCGCAACAGAGGTATTTCACGTCGCAGTAGCAGCAGAACCAATTCTAGTCGGAGACCTAGGGTTTCCATGGACTGGACTGTCATGGATGGGTATGCTCTGCGCATCTCGGTGCGAACTCGAGGTCTAATAGATGAGTGGGAAGCACGTAGGGTGGTGGCCCTGCTTGCATCTAGCAGTAATGGCGCTGCCATAAATCATTATTGGTTGTTAAAGAATATGATCAGCACCCTAGTGGAAGAAATGGAAGCTAGCTGGCATGCGAGCACCAGCATTGTAAGGAACATCAATGCCAACTTGAAAGAGGCCACCGACCACTCGAATACCCTGAGCGCCAATATGACCTGGGACATTTTCTCCCTAGGTGGTACTTCCGAACCTACTGTTGAAAACAACGAGGGCGACGAGCTCCAGAAGCACCAAAACCTAGGTCTTCACAGAAAAAGGCAAAGGTCAGAAAGGGCAAGGGCTCGACTCCTACCACACTCGCGACCGATGCTGTTAAAAAGGGTTCTCCTGCTCCAGGTTCTCCTTTCCCCACTCTGCCCCACCTGGGGACTCCTGAAGATTTTTATGCTGCTTATCCCATTCTCGAGGAGACGCCAGAAGCACCTCAGGAAAAACGCTAAATGGGCTGCCATAGCTCCGGGTCATCTCTGCAATTATCAGTTTTTTTGCTGTAAATTTCTGCATAGTTTATTTTCTAGCAATACCAGACAGTTTGATACTCTATTTTTGAAGCAAGTCCCAGTTTTTTTATGGGCAGACCATACCCTTGAGGTCTTTATTTTGTATTATGTCAGTCAGTCCAACATTTTTGAGCGATTGGCATGGTGGCTTCATCATCTGAGGCCTCCCCAACCTGCCATGAACTTTTCGACTCCAGATGTATATTTTGTACCTGTTAATTAAATTTCTCTCTGCAACTTACAAAAAAAATAAATTTCATTCGATATTGCAAGTACCTTCCAAGGGCTTGATCTTCAACCTACTAGGGTGGAATCTTAGAAGGTGAAAACCTCTTAACCCTAAGTCTTACGAGAATTTAATTACTAAATAGTTGATATTCACCCTTAACCACTTTTAAATTTGTGGTCATGGTTGATATGCACCCTTCAGCGAATATCAACCACATTTAAAAATGTGGTTGTTGCTAGTTTACTTCCTTTCCTACAAATATGTTCTCATGTTTTAATGTCCTTTGTTTGTGTTTATAACAGGCAGATTCACAGATCTCGAAGACTACCCATTAATGAGCTATCTCCATCCAATAGAAGATTACGGTATTGGGTAGAGATTTAACTAAGCTTAGTTAGCTTAACACCCAACCTCTATAATGTTAACTTTGAACACATCCTTGGGTTAATATTGTTGACTTACCACAAACCCCATTCTTTGGGCTAAGTGGGAAATACGATTATCAATTTTTAAGGCACATTGTACTCTCGAGTGCCACGTTTTACCTTGTTGGGGTTAATGATTTATGTACTGCATCTACCCTCTACTTATGGGGTTGCAAGGGTTTATACTCGCCATTTTCTATTCCCATCATTCGGCTCTGGCTTATTCATGGCCACCATGAAGAAGGGATGAGTCTTTGCATGCCTTGAATGTAATGTCATTTCTGCCAATCGATATCTGTCAGCTTCCTGTGTATCTCTAACTCGTTTTGGCTTGGATTTTCTTTGCAATTAGTGTTAACTTGGAACATTGACAGTTCGATAAGGGTAAGCCTTCAATAATGAAGGTTTTTAATTCTTTTTTTTTCCATTGTTTAATAACTAGCATTCGCCCCTTTAGGGACAAAAATGAACGCCGCTATGAGAAGAGGAGAGTTAGAAGGAAGAAAAACATAAGCAGAGACAGTACTTGAATTAACTAATTGAACGCAAATATACATTAAGGAATACATGTCATTCGATTAATGAAAATGCATGACATAATCCAACTGCAAATAATTCATTGACCCATAAAGTATCAACTAAGTGTAGCACCAAATTGCAAATAGATCTAGCAAGTAGATATTCAAATATCATTCATCAAATAACAGAATCCCTATTCAATATTTTATCAACATCAACATATAACTTTCAGATATGTATGTAATCCGAGTTGATTGATTTTATAGCAAAAGTAGAGAGCGAGTAAAAAATGCGATAACTAGTTCAAGTACCTGAAGTAAATACTCAATATGATTTGGAATAAAATATTTAAAAAGGAAGCTTTAAAACCAAAGATCTACCACAAAAATGCATTAATAGTGCATACAACATATCCCGACTGGTCCACAAAGCTTGTCGACTTAACCGATCGACATATCTCGACTACTTCACAGAGCTTGTCGACTTACATTGCAAATTTTTGGCTTATGGGCCTAGTCGATAGGTTCTTTTTGCCGAAGAAAGAAGGAGATGTGAAATAACTAAACAAAAGATGGATGACTGTGCAAAATTGATAGATGTAGCCGGTACTGTTTATTTATGACTGGAACTGGCCGCTGCTTCTTGTTGTGCACAGGCCTAAACAATTGTTTCAGCCGAGATAGATAGATGGTGGTGAAAGCTTTCCCAATGGTGCAGTGTGTTTTGGATGTCAATCGTAAGTGTTATCAGACTTGATAACTCAGTCATCTTTTCCTCTATTGTCTTGCTCTGTAGATGAATTAAGTCTGGACCAAATAGCTCAATTTTTTGATTGGCAGCTGTAAGCAGTGTTTGGAGATGTGGTTGAAGTTGTTCCACTTTAAAGAGGTTGTTTCGGGCTTGGCTCAACCATTGCTCTTCACTTTTTTCTAATTTCTCCAATTTGCTATTTTCTATCAGAATTTGATCTTCGATGGTTCTGCTCATGGTGCCGTCAGCTACTCAGTGTTGTTGATGAAGTTTATCAATTAAGTCATTTGTGTTCCACATTTCTGTGAATACATTGCCATAGTGTTTGTACCAATTTCGGAGAACATCAATGACAGTAGCTGCTTGCTCATTATACTGGTTGAGCTGATCATATGCTGAATTAAATGCTTCATATTGTGTCGGCATTAGGGATGCTGTTATGGTGGCCTATTCCTGTCGGTCCTTGATGAGTTCTTCCCGTAATCTTGACACGACTGTTTGGAATAACTGAAGAGATTTATCAAGTGTGCTATTAATGTCGGAGTTGGCTGGAAGAGAAACGACTTCTTGCACTAAGTCCTGACACTTAGCCAAAAATACATTTTGGTCCTGTTGTAATCCATGTATGCAGTCTTCGGTTTCTAGTCTTCGATGTCGTTGCTCTCGACTAATTGCATCAGCCAATAAGTTGAGCTCTGTTTGTGTTGCTTCTTGTGGCTTGTATGTCGAGATGGGGTCGAATTGGTCAAGATGTACAGATAATCGACCCAGCTGAGAGATATGATCCAAATGCTATTGTTGCTGTTGCAGCTCTCTATTTTGGCGTCGTTTGTCTTGACACTAGCTTTTTCTTGGACTTCTGTTGAGATTGTGGAGGCTCTAGTTGCTATTCTGAGTTTTTGTGTGCCTTGGCTGCTTTGCGTGAGACTTGTGTTTCCACTTGTGCTTCGTCAATGTTTTGTTATGCTTGTATTGAGCTACTTGGTACGGCTGCTGTATTTTTTGGGAGTGCTTCTGCGGCCATTAGTTGATTGTCTTCTTGTCCTTGTTCCGTGGCTGCTTTAGTGATTTCTGCTGCTGGTTCGGCTTCTAGTTCCATGGCTGCTTCAGTGATTTATGCTATTGGTTTGGCTGTTGCTTCAAAGATTTCTTGAGCTGGTGCTTCTTGTTCTTGAATTACTTGAGATGGAGTAGTGGTTCCGTCAGCAGGGGTAGGGAACGACACATTAATATCTGGTGTGTCTTTGACATGGGGAGCAGGGTTGGAAAGGGAGCTTCCAGATGGTTTTGGACTGAGGACAGGAGACAACACTTCTGGTATCAATGATTCAACTGAATTCAGAACTTCAAGGTCTGGGGGCTATTCTGGTGGATTGACGACAGGTCGGGGAGGTGAATGGGCTTGCACCAACGGGTTCACTGGAAAAAGGGATAAACTGTGAAGTTTCCTAGCAAGAAATTGGATTGGTGGGGTCCAGATTACACTGAATATGTCTATGATGCATACCAATTGCTTCTGGTGCTGAATTAGTCGGAGAGTTCAATAATTTAGTTGGGTTAGCACCAAGAGGGCCGGAATCATTCGATGGGTTATTGTCGATGAAGACAGGTTTCTTCGTCACTAAATCTTGCCATTTTGGGAACATATTGGGAAGATTGGTTATGAACTGTGTTAGGTCTTTTTCAGTTTGAAATGTTTGACGAAGAGGGAGAGGAATAGATTGTACAACATTTGAAAACTGAGTTAATGATAAAGGTGCAATTGGAGTACTTACAGGTGTAGCGAAAATATTGTCTTCCGTCACAATAGTCAGAGACATTGCGGGTGAACTTACAGTCAAGTCGGTAGAATCCTCGATCATAAGCTGAACTTTCTTTTTTGGTTGTGGTCGGCTACGAGCTTCCTTGGCTTCCAAAAATCTCTTAGACTCCTCATCGACTGGTACTTTATTTTTAGCTTCATTCTTGAAAATTTGTGTTGCACTGTCAAACAGTTCTACCTCGTCTTCCTTAGTCGGATCCTGTATGATCATTTTTCTTTTTCCCTTTCCATGCAATTGTACATTTCATGCTTGCCGAGCTTCTGTTAACTCGTCGGCTAGTTGTTGAATGTTGTCACTCGCCAAAGCATATTCTGCGTTGTTGGAGTGACTTTGTTCATCTGAATGTTTGGCTGTATCCGGAAGGTCTTCATGTGGTGTAAGAGTAAGTGCTAGATTTTGTTGTGCAACTGTAGGTTCAGCTTCATATACAAAGGTGTGCATATATAAGCGGCCTTCATACTCTTCCTCTTTTTCTGGATCTATTAGAGGTTCAACTATGGGGACACTGACCTCTCGGGCCTTAGTAGGAATTGTCAGTATTGTATTCCTTTGTCTTCTGAGCTCGTTGAATATTTTATCAACGGAAGGGTAAAAGTCGAGAGCTCTTGCAGCGCCTCCTATGCCTTGCAGGTGCCAGACCTTGGTGTGATCCAAGTCAAGTTGGATGTGTGCCGACGAAGGAAGACTTCGTCGAACATTTTGAGGTACTCTCCATCTGGTGGATACAGTTTTTAGGTTTTGAAACCAGACTTCGAGCCAAATTTTTACAGTTAAGGGGCCTAGCCGATTTCCACCAAATGTAAAAGACTTGAAGTTATGCATTAACATGGGTCTTTCTAGAGCAAAGTCTTTATTTCCTGCTACTCTCAAATGTGTCATGGTAATCTAGATAATTAGATATGGGTACCGAATGGCCGCTTTATCATTTTGACATTTGGAGCATATCGTCCAGATAATGTCGGTTAAGTAGTTTTCCCAGTTGCATTGTTTGCCACTTACTGCCATGTTCAGTACTGCCTCTAGCATTTCAATTTTTAGATCTAAACCGCAACCCGAAGTTGATAAAGCGGTCGAAACGATTCGAGAAGCTATCTTATAATTTTCATATTTCATATTACTTATCACTAACCCTCGAGAATTTTTTCCATTCGGGTGCTCTGTAAATTCTTCAATCAACTCTGGCCTCTGTCGAACGGGTACGTCTTCACCTTTATTTGACAATCATGTAATCTTGTAAATAAATGCACCCTTTATCTCAACCGGGGTATCAAAATAAAATTTTCCATTATGATATCTGCTAACTAGAATTGAGCAATAATATCCTTGAGTCCTCCAAATGATTCAAGCAGAGGTGCTTGCATGTAATTCAGAACTGTAGCAGCCCGCAATTTTATAGCTTCTTCTCTCCATTGGCCTTTTGAATCTTTTCCCCAAATTAGAATGTCTTTCCATGTTCTTTGCCAATGTGACTCATGTACCTTAGCATTTTGAACTTGCAGCAAGCGGGTTTGCATTGGTGTTTGGGCTGTCTCTAACTCACGAACTTTAGATGCAACTGAAAAAGTGGTTGTTTGAACCCTCTTGGGCGCCATGGTTTCTATGCAATTATAAATATTGCAGAGGTTTTATGGTATTTCTTAAGTCTGGTTTTCCAATTCTTGTAGAAGAGTATCAAGGAATCCTCGACTTCGGGATTTAAAGAAGATGATCTCAGCACATGTGACTGTAAAGTAGATGGGTGTAATAAAGAGTGATTTAACGACGGATAATTTTGATTGACATGCTATCCATGCCTCATTAAGTGGATGCTTTTCATTTATGTTGGAAGGTTGTCGCCTTCTATCTTTTATCTGATCATGTTGGTTATGGCTAAGTTGTCGATTGTGATTAATATGGTGATTTTGACTTGTACGCGTGGCGACTTGGAAACTTCCATCTTGAAAGCCTTGGTATTGTCGACGCATAGGGTTGATATAAAATTTGGTGGATCTCCGACGAGTTACACATGTGGTCAATCTTCGACAAGTTACAGATTTGGTCGACCTGATTTTACCTAATTTTCGACCATATATACTGCGATCATGAAGTTTGAAGTTCTCTACAAAGTGGATGGTGACAAATAAATTTTTTTATATACATTTTTTTCGTTTATGGTTGTATAGGTCAGAATACAATGTAAAGTGGTTTTGTGGTTACGTCAATTTGGCCTCTGTGCAATTTTAAGTTACATTTTGGGTGCTCACATCCAGGAGGTTAAATTCGTCAAATATAGAAACGGGTCGAAACAACATGCGACCAAAAGAGAGTTTTGATTAATACATTTGGCATAGTAGATGTTAAAGTTGAGTCTGGTCGACTTTTAGACTATTTTGGCATACTCGACAAGCGACTGCACAAGTCGGTGAAGAGTGCTCGACTGCTTTGGCATAGTTGACAGGCAATTGCAAGAAGATGAGCTATGCATGTTTGACTGTAAAGTAGATGGGTCTAATAAAGAGTGATTTAACGACGGAGTTAATTTTGATTAGCAGGCTATCCGTGCCTCATTAAGTGGATGCTTTGCATTTATGTTGGAAAGTTTTTGCGTACTATCGTTTGTCTGATCTTGTCGGGTATGGCTAAGTTGTCGATTGTGATGAATATGGTGATTCTGACTTGTACGCATTGCGACTTGGAAACTTCCATCTTGAAAGCCTTGGTATTGTCGACGCATATGGTTGATATAAAATTTATTTTTTATTTTTCCAACAAAATAGGTTGTATTAATAGTTAGAATCATATTCATTTATGTTAAAATATTGAAGTTAAATCTATCTATCTATATTTTTTAAATTAAGTGATTATTTAATTTTAATAAAATTCTCATGGCATGTAATCCATAATAAATAATAAAAAATGTGAATGTATTGTATACTAAGTAGGGGTAACTATTATCTATAATGAAATAATAGGAAGCAAGTTGTATGAAAATGATATATTACAAAATGAGAATTTTGACAAAAATATATAAAGATAATTATTAAATATGGGAGTTGTCTATTTATTCTAAGTTTTGGAATTTTCCGTGGATTTTGGTCGGAATCTATAATATTGATCTCCAACGAGTTACACATGTGATCGACCTTCGACGAATTACAGATTTGGTCGACCTAATTTTACCTGATTTTCAACCATATATACTGCAATCATGAAGTTTGAAGTTCTCTACAAAGTGGATGGTGACAAATAACTTTTTTTTATATACATTTTTTCCGTTTTTGGTTGTATAGGTTAGAATACAATGTAAAGTGGTTTTGTGGTTACCCCAATTTGTTCTCTCTGCAACTTTAAGTTACATTTTGGGTGATGACATCCAGGAGGTGAAATCCGTCAAATCTAGAAACAGGTCGAAACAATATGCGACCAAAAGAGAGTTTTGATTAATACATTTGGCTTAGTATATGTTAAAGTTGAGTCTGGTCGACTTTTAGACTGTTTTGGCATACTCAACAGGTGACTGCACAAGTCAGTGAAGAGTGCTCGACTGCTTTGGCATAGTTGACAGGCAATTGGAAAAGTTGAAGAAGAGTGGTCGGTAGACTCTTGTCGAAGATTGACTGATTATGCTGATGAAAGATGTTATGGCCGAGGTAACCAACAACTTCTATAAAAAGTCAGTCGCTTGTTAAAGTATGGTCGAGATCTGTTGGTTGAATTCTCACATTATGGTTGATTTGGGTATTCGAGAAAAACAAATGTCGGCTAGATTCCTCGATCGAGTCCACTAGAAAGTGACTTTATCTATATTGTATTTGGTCGACCACTCCAGGTCAATACTTATTTTTGGTTGAATTGTAAAATATGATTAATGGCTATGAAGGGCATGTAATTAAGTTGAACAAACTTGTTTCGACCAAACTTGAGCATGGACCAAAGTCGCTCTGTCCATATCCTTTTGATAACTGCGCGAACTCAGAAGGCCATAACAAGGCCCAGAAACATTTTGCAAATGGTATTAGATAGAAAATGGAAGAATATCTTTAGGAAATAAATTTATTAGCATATTGAAACGTTTTAGACAAACTATAAAAGAAACAATATGTGCAAATTAAAAAACTAATAATAAATTAGCACAATAAAATTTTAATCGTGCATCTGTTATGGGCTGATTTAATTCAACTGAGGTGGTCGACAGACTCCGTTGGCATTTCCGATAAGCAACTACGCAAGTCGGTGAAGAGTGGTCGACTGCTTTGGCATACCCGACAGGCGATTGCAGAAGTTGGTGAAGAGTGTGTTGGTTGTGGAGCCAGATCTTCTAGTCTCATAGATGATATTGTATTAGCCATGTTTGTACCCCAGTTCTATATGATGTGTAGGTGGACTGTACACTCACCCCAGCGGGGGGGTGTGGGGGGGCATCGCCCCCCCACGGGGTTCTAGGGGGGCCCATCCCCCCTGGCTGGGGGGTCCGGGGGCCAGTGGTCCCCCGGCGGGGGTTCGGGGGCAGCGCCCCCGAGAAATGGGTGTTCGGGGGCAACGCCCCCGAAGAAAATTTTTGGGGCTGTTTTCGCCAGCTGTTTTGCGGGCCCATGGTTTTGGGTATCCCGTGGTATTTTCCCATTGTATTTCCCTTATAAAAGAAAGACATTGTAATATGGCTAGGGAAGTTGATGTATTAGGTTTTATGCATTGTAAAGATCTTTGAGATCTGGAGAGAGACGGTGAAACAAAGAAGAGGAAGTGCAGTGGTTGTGCTGCAGGTTGTATCCCTTCATCTTGCTGGACGGTAATAATAATAAGGACTGGAAAATTCAGTGTGGACGTAGCCCAAGTTGGGTGAACCACGATATATCTGTGTCTCTCTTGTAATGTGTATGTGTGATTGTATTTGCATTTCTGTTTATTGTTATTGCTCTGCGATCCTGTTTTTCTAACAGAGTGGTCGGCAGACTCTTGTCGAATATCGAGTGATTATGCTAATGAAATATGCTATGGCCAACATAACATATTATTCTCTGCACTGGGGTTTTACATCTTCGGGCTATTTCTGCAGTCACGACCGAAATAAGGGAGCGTTATCACAGTTGCAGGTGACAGTCCGCCGGTTTAGTTTTGAAATTTTTTCGACTCTCTAGCTATATGTTCCAAAGACAAATGTAATGAAGAGGTCAAATATGCCCAACTGATGTACATATGTTGGTCGACATGCAACACCGGTTTATCAAGGAGGTCACTATTTCGAGACGTGCAAATAAAACATTTGAAGCAAACTACAGAAATGATTCATTATTACATTGACTTAAGTCGTCTAAAGCCAACAAGTGACAAAGATCATACCCTTCATTTATATTTGTTCAATCCACGTGCAAGTCGACCAACACCTCACTTAAGCCGATAAGGAATCGACCAACAGCTTTCACAGTTTATCCACTATTGTATTTTGTTGAATAATGGTCTTACTTTTTTAATTTTATCGAAGCAGTTTGACACATCATCATATTATTTTGTGGTTGACTCCTCATTCCTGTCGATTGGTAAAGTCTTAGTGTATTGGTTGAAGTCGATATATTCGACCATTTTAATGTGGTTGATAGTTGATATTATATTTTTGGTCGAAAGTATTGAGGTCAACTCTTTCTTATATAATTTTGTAATTTGGTCAATGGGTGAGTAGTCGATGAACTATGTATAAGTTAAATCATCTTTCTTTGAAGCTGACAGAGTTATAAGTAAAGTTTGGTCGATGTTATTCAAAATGGTCGAGACTTTAACCTATGAAGTGAAGTCACTCTTACATGTAAAGGAGTTATTCTAATATAGATGTTTGTTTCTATGGTCGGCTTCTAAGGAAGTGGTAGAGCGTCGACTGAAGTGGTAGAGTTTTCATCGTTTCCCATATACATCTTTTCGTTTTGATGATGATTCCCATGTCTTATAGAGTCTGACATAATTCCAAAAATTGTCTTCCACTATGGGAAATCACAAAGCTCCTTCATTCCAGGACAATCTGCCAAATTAATGGCTTCTTCTTCCAAGTATTTCCAGTGTTATGTTCATTTAACTGCAAAATTCATCTCAAGCAAAACTTCTTCTTCGTGCAAATAAATTTCCTTTTATTTTCCCTTTCTTCGATTTAATTGTTAAAACCTTAATGACCTGGGCTTTTCTTTCCATCCCATAAACCTGTCGGCTTTTGGATGACCTGTATAATTTTTCACCACATAATTTAACCTGTGAATGCACTCATTCAACAGCAAATCACCCATTGACGTTTATTTTTAAATTAATCGAAAAATTTGATTGTTAAGTACCAGACAAAACAACGATATAAAATTTCCAGTGATCAAAGAGCATTGAAGCAATCATGGACTGAGTTATGTTCAAACAGAGATGCTTAGAATATTTATGGTTGATATTGTAAAGTGGTCGAGCCTTAATATTGGTAAAGTAAAAGTTGTGGTCGAGGTTTGACTAAGTTGTCGGAACCCTATGTGGTTGGGGTTCAAAGGGATTTGAGTAAGTTGCCTTGTTTTGGTGTCGGCAGAAATGAGCAAAAGTATGTGTTTTAATGGTCGTCTCGCTTGTATATAATATAGTGTTTTCATGGTCGAGTATGTAAAAATAGTCAAATAATTATTTAAAAATATGATCGATGTAACATTGTCGGGACATGTAGTTTGAGTCTATACATCATATGGTCGATACAGAAAATTATATGCTATTTGGTCGAGTGATAAGTCATTTTATTTGAGAATATGCGACCAAAAGAAAGTTTTCGTCGATACATGTGGCATAGTATATGTTAAAGTTGAGTCTGGTTGAATTTGAAAAATGGTCACCAGATAAAGTTAACACAGATAAAGTCACTTTGTAGTGGAGTCGACCAAACTTGCTTCGACCAAACTTGTGCATCGACCAAATTCATTGTGTCCATATCCTTCTGAGAACTATGTGACCTCAGAAGGCCATAACGAGGCCTAGAAACATTTTGCAAATGGTATTAGACAGAAAATGGAAAAATCTCTTTAGGAAATAAATTTATCAGCATTTGAAATCCTTATAAAGTTAGGGTCCTGATTGAAACGTTTCAGACAGACTATAAAAGAAACAATATGTCCAAATTGAAAAACTAATAATAAATTAGCACAGTAACATTTTAATCCTGCATTTGTTATGGGATGATTTAATTCGACTGAGGTTGAAGGAAAATAGTCGGGTAATTATTTAAAAGTATGGTCGATGTTTGTTAGAATAAGTCGTGTTTGTCGATGAAGAGTAGTCGACTGCTTTGGCATACCCGACAGGCAATTGCACAAGTTGGTGAAGAGTGATCGGAAGACTCTTGTCGAATATCGAGTGATTATGCTGATGAAAGATGTTATGGCCGACATAACATATTCTTTAGACAGTCAATTTGTCTCATTAGTTCCTAGTTCGGATTCACGTTCAGGTCAACAAAAGCATGCATAAGTTTATCAAACCTTTTCATTCAATAAAAACAAATGTCGGCTAGATTCCTCGCTCATAGAGCGAATGGAAAACTACCACGTGTTTTGCGATTGTTCGTCAATTTAAGTTTCTCTTCATCGAGGTTTCTTGTCACTTCGTCGCATAGTATATGTTAAAGTTGAGTCTTGTTGACTTTTAAAAATGGTCGGTAGAGTGTTTTCATGGTCGTCTCGATAATATATGGTTCATGAGAATTGTCAAATTTGGTCAAGTATAACTGATATATGTGGTCGACCACTTTCGTTGATCCTCAAGTTTGGTCGAGTCCACTACAAAGTGACTTTATCTATATTGTATTTGGTCGACCACTCCGGCTCAATACTTATTTTTGGTCGAATTGTAAAATATGATCAATGGCTATGAAGGGTATGTAATCAAGATGACTAATGCAGTAGCATCTTATGTGCATCTTACGCATTAATTGGTCGAGTCCACTACAAAGTGACTTTATCTGGCGACCATTTTTGAAATTCGAACAGACTCAACTTTAACATATACTATGCCACATGTATCGACGAAAACTCTCTTCTGGTCGCATATTCTCAAATAAAATAACTTATCACTTGACCAAATAGCATATAATTATTTGTATCGACCATATGATGTATAGACTCAAACTATATGTCGTGACAATGTTACATCGACCATTAAATAATTACCCAACTATTTTTAGAGACTGACCACTCTTCACTGACAAACACGACTTATTCTAACAAACATCGACCATATATTTAAATAATTACCCGACTATCTGTGCTAATTTACCAGCCAAAGCAGTTGATGTGAACTCAACCATAATAATGCTTCGACCGAACTTGTTTCTTGTTGGTGGAGAAGTCAACGAACTTTTACACATGCGATATCAACTCGTCGAGTACATCAGGTTGACTTTATGTCGATTCTTGACACAACAACAACGCGGACAGTGGGGTAAGCATCTTATGGTCGACGGAGAGCTTCGTTCGATGGGTAGTTGTGGTAGAGCTTCGTTCATTCGACGAATGTCATCACGTCGACCAATATTATTAATTGGCAACATAAACGTTCTTGGTTTCACTGTTTGGATGCATTATTTCGACATACATAATACTGAATTGTTGTAACTGGTAATGGTGTGGTTGATTTCAACGGTTGATGTTCTATGAATCCGAGATGAATTCCGCACTTGAATAAACATAACACTGGAAATACTTGGAAGAAGAAGCTATTGATCTGGTAGATTGTCGTGGAATGAAGGAGCTTTGCCATTTCCCACAGTATGGAAAATGATGAAAACCATACCAGGAGTGTCAAAGACATCACAAGTTAAATTTAATTGCACAGGCAGCTTATGGGGAATGTTAGAAATCAACGACTGTATGATTGATTTGGTGATTTGGGAATGTTAGAAATCAACGACTGTATGACAGGAGGCGATTTGGCAATTCAGAGTGGGCGGAAGTGAAAAGCCCTAACAGGAGACAGGAGGGTTGCTTGTGAAGCAAGCCACGCCCAGCAAATGGCGGCAGGGCATTGGCGGGAGGGATGAATGTCACATACCCCAATTTTGTGAAAATAATGTAATTATTTTATCATATTTCTAAGACATTATGTTAAATTTAATTCTTAGTAGAAATGGATGACTCAGCAGAGTCATTAGAAATGGAATGTAATTCTGAATATTTTATTATTAATAAATAAATTATGGAGACAACAGCATGGGAGAGCTGTTAAAAGAGGTTACTGGTCTAATTGGTGGAGGGAACTAGGTGGAAAGACAAAAGACAAGTGGCAGCATCCTCAAACACTTCCTAAGTTGCAGGTGGCAACTTCCCTATATTTTGGGGTCATGATTCCCCAAGAAAGTGGAATCTGAGCAGGTGGCTTATTAATGAAAGTTAACCTAACAAAGACCTAGGCAATCTTTTAAATAGTACTCAATGAATTGAGCTGGGGGGTTCAACAGTTCTGGAGGGAGAATACATTCAGGTGAATGCTATTCAGGAGTCCCATTGAGGAAGAGGGAAAGACAGTAAGAAAAATTGTTTGAGTGGGATGCTGCAGTAACTTAGTTCCAGTTTAGCTGTTTTGGATGAGTGAATTGTTTTGTTGCACCTAGTTCCAGCCAGGGAGACCAGAGCAAGCTCGGGGGTCCTGAGAAGTGCTGTCTGGGCACTCTCCAGGAGTTGGTAGGGAGGAACAACCTCCCATTGCTATTGTTGTCCACTGTTTGAAACAGGTTCTGCTACTTACTCCTGTTTGTTTATTAAGTATAAATGAATGCATGTTATGTTTATCTTCATTATGTCTGAGTATTAATCAATTTAGTAGGAAATTCGCAATCCCTGAATATCAGTAGTAGATTTAATAGTAGTTACTGTGTTAAGATTTCCTTTATATTATTATTATCTTATGGATCAAATATTTACAATGCATAATAAACAATAGTAGTACTGTAAGTAATAGCAATTGTTGTAATTGTTAAACTTAGTTTATTTATGATAACACAAAAATAGATACGTAGGGTTTAAGGGTACAAGTTATTCTTTTTCTGGTATTTTAACTCTTTAAACAACCATAGGAACTGTAATAAACATAGCCATTTAAATCACAGTATTTATACTATTTATCAATGCCTTTCAGATTAGTTACAACGAATGCTAGAAAACAACTTCTACAATGATTAACTATCAAACCAAACAATGGTACCGAAAACCTAGTAGAAGATCGACACAGGTATTTGTTTACAGTTAACAAAATTATATGGTTTAAACACAGGTGAGATAACAAAACCAAGAATAGCTCGACATCTAGTTTATTTGTATCAACAGAGTCATAAATCAAACCACAAAACCGTCTCTTTTATCTTTAGCTCATCCAACGAGCTCAAAACTTTGTATTATCTTTTCTTCTTCCTTTATAAATCTTAAATAGCAGCAGAGTTGAATTCGTAACCACAGGGGAAGCAACTAAACCAAATCATGACTGTGAAGTTCGACTACCATTTTCTAGGATTCACAAACCCTACAGTATTACAATATCAGAACCTTAACCAAACATGATAGGCCAAGCAACAGACAGAATCCAAACTTTAATTTTTTTTAAACTATTTAAACCCTATCTTTTTTAGTTTTTATTATTAATATAAACGCTAGGGTTTAGGACCAGGTTTTTATCTACGGCCACATTTTTTAAATTTATTCAAAACAGTATGTAAACACAGAAATTCACAACACACGCCACCCTCATTTGTATAGAACGACTGTAACCAATCGTATTTAAAAAGCTTACTTTACACATTAAAAGAAACGTAAAACAAAACCATTGCTCACTAATTAATATAAGGTTCTACCCATAATCGAACCTTAATCCCTGTAACAGTGTTTTGGAGGATGAAAAGAATTACCATCACTACACACTGTTAGAACAAAAACAAAAAAAAACCTAGGTATTTAATCCACCACAAAACGAGACAGACAGAATGGTTTCCCAGCTCATTGTCGAGCTTCTCATAATCATAATAACCTTTATATATATTTTTTAAGAACTTTCAACAGGAGAAAAATCGCAACTACAGAGACTGTATCTAAAACATTTTCACCACAGCCGTAGTTCCCTTTTGCTGCTAATTACATTAAAAACGTAGAACCTAACTAGGTTTATAAATAAACAATTTCAAGGAGCAAAAACAAGATTTCATAAGTTTAATATTAAAAACGTATCAACAAACCCTGAGTGAAATTGTTTGAGCTCTGCATTAAAAACTACGAGACCATAATGCCATCTACAGGTCGGTTCCAAAGTCTTTACAGTAATCCCTCCACAGGAGTTATCAACGCAAAAACAAAACTAGAATTACAAATTGAACCATGGCCATAACAATTATACACAACCCGGGATCTAAGCCCATAACCTATCATTAAAAACACATATCAACTGCTGCCGTAAATTCCTATATTTACTTCATGCAATACAGACCCTAAGACCTACAACCAGTAAGGAGGAATGCGATGACTATCGACCAGGCTTACCCGGAGAAGCCCACCGTTTGAGAGAAGCGCCCGGTACACCATCGCGAGCAGACAGGACCTATATCAACATTTTGGAGATAGTTAATAAACGCCATTATATAAAAACCAAATCTTTAAACTATAAAAATAAGGGTGAAGTCCTATAACTTACCACTTTCGGGAAGCAGCTTTAACATTGTTTTCAGTATGTTAATTGTAAGCAAGGGAAGTGTAAGAAACCCAACCCTCGTCAAACGAATGCCACGAGTAAGAAAGCCATTACAGTGAAAACTTCAGTAGGACCTAGCCAAGAGTAATGGAAACACAAGGGCAGAGATAAACTTCGACATGAAAACGATAAAACCCTGGGATTTACTCAACCACAGTCGCCATTAACAAAAAACACATTGACTCTCTTGTAACGAGGTGAATAAGCACGAAGGATTCAAAGTTGTAGAAGAGCTGTGTCCCATAACATCTCAGTAGGGTTCAGATTCGGACAGGAGGGTTTCTACAGAAGGACCAGGCCCGAAGGCAAAGGAAAAAATGTCGGGTCTAGGGTTGAACCAACACTTAAATATCTTCAACACTTGGCGTAGAAACTTCCACGTCACATTTTAATGTTTTCCATGCAGTGGGTTACGTTCTATAGTTCCTTGTCGTGCTAAAATCGTTTGTCCATCAATTAAAAATCAAAGAGTCGATGCACTTTAATCATGGTTTGAATATTCCTTTACGGTAATGGTAACATAGTGTAAATTGCACCATTGCCCCATTACAAACTATGCCTTTGAACACGAGTAGGCAAACCATAATATATATACCCTACAGCCATTAAAAGCATACCTCGTCAATAACTTCAAGGTTAATGAGATACTTATCATCGTTGATAAAATCAAATCATAGTATGAGTAATAAAGTTGTCGCTTAACTATTCTTAAAGAATAAAATAACATAGATACATGTTATCCTTTTTAATCATACAATAGGATAATACCTTTAAACCTAGCATTGTAAAGATTAAGCAATGAATTATTAATTCATGCAAATTGATTATTGTCAAAAACTCATTCATGAGGTATTCTAGTCATGGAGAAAACGATTACATTATAAAAGTTATATGTAAGATAAGTTTGTAAATAGTATAGAACATTCTATCAATATTTATGTCATAACCCTTGCCTCATGAGAATCGGCAAGGGGTACATTAAAATCTATCAATCTACAAAATATTAAAATGAAGACAAGTACTATGACTTACAATTCTACTTTACCCTTGTCATTTGAAATAGCTGATAGTCTTGTTTATTATTATTTCTGGAAATAAAGATAGTGGTGCAATCAAAGCAAGCCCTAAAGGAATATCATAAGAAGATATGAACTGACAGAATCTTATACAGTGCAAGTAATAAGTTATTTATACATTGCAAACTTCTAGATCCTTGTAAGTGTAATCATAAATCACACAGTAACAACAGATAAGCAAAATAGTTTAATTTCCATATTCCCGTGACATTACATGATGCGAGATAAGAGATATTATTGCAACACAATAATAATAGCAAGAACAATACTCCATGGGGGTAAGTAAGACAGTCTGAAAAAGAACAACATCTATCATATTCTCATGCAAAAATGGTCAACTCTCTAACAGTAAGAATATATGAATATTACAGGAATAAAACTTCTACCTTTTTACATTTGACAACCTGTCTCGCATGTTTAAACTTTACTGGACGTTTTGGTACAATTAAAGGAATTATAATGCTTTAAAAAGTAATTGCAGTGACCCGTACTTTACCTGTATACCTGTAAATGAAAGACATTTGGATGCATTAGCTCGGAAGCTACGTAAGCCCAGTCTGCGATGACAACTCCCCCTTGTGGTTGAAAATAGAAAAACCATCAGTAACGATAAATAAGACTCACATCAAAAATTTAAGTACAATGACAAATTATTCAGACATAGTTGTGACCCCTTAACTAAATCAAACAGATCAAGGAATGCATTTAATAACATTTATTGCTATCTTAAAAATTTTAAATTTTTCGGGTTTTGACAATGAATATGACACATGATTCCATTCGCTCCATAAGCGAGGAATATAGAAGACGTGGATGGTCATACTTCTCGTTGGTGAAACTCCTTCGACGTAACAAGGTTTACAGTTGTTAATTTCCAGTTTTATGACTTGTAGGTAAATATGGAATGCAATACATTTGGTTAAGATAGGGATTTTATTTGGGATTCTCCTGGTTTGCATCGTTTCTTAACCTGGTTTGGCTCTTGAAGTTGATATGTTGTTTTCTAGTTAAGAGTATGATACCTGTAACGCCATCCTTCTCAGCTTGTGGTAAGAATCAATGGCAATATTAAGGATTATTTTTTGTTTGAAGAAGAATTTATTAAATAGGACGATTTTATTCTACAGGTTTTAGTCCCTATTTTATTCCTCTAGGGTTTGTATGGCTTCTATGCCAAACTTGGACTGTAAAACAATTATCCCGAGAATCGTGGTTTTAATGGCCAATAGGCCAACCATCCGGTTGTCCTTTTACAGAGTTATGAAAGTGTTTGGAAGCTCTGTAATATTTTGAATTTAGGGATGAAAACCACATGTGTTTTCCCCTTCTCTATTGTAATGGAAGAATCCATAGTCATCAACTAGTTTTATTCTGTCTATCATGTGTCTTCATTCTTGAATGTGTTTTCGTGGTTTATACTTTGAACCCTACCTTAACAAACTATGATCAAAATTTTCGGATGATTATATTTTGGTTAACGAGTAATTATATTTTCCATTTTAATTTGATATGGTATATTAAATTACGTATAATTCTTATATTAGAGTTTACTCTTATAACATCAAAAAACCACTTTAGACTTTGGATAAAATATATTAATAATTTTTTATTAAATTCCTAGGCATTGACTAGGTAAGTTGGCCTAGTTTTGTCTTTTATGAGACCACATACCATCCTGAGTCACTAGGGCGCACTTGGATAGATTCTGGATAAGCTTTTCCATGATTATGTCTGATTTTATTCTATTCCTGGATTAGTACTGTGCTTTCTTGCTTTAGACAGTTTTATTCTTGCTTTTCTGCATTTAGTGGATAAGGATAATGCTTGTTGACTTAGAAAACATGATATTTTGGCCAACCCACCCTACTCCATCTTTTTCTCTCCAAAATCCATGATCACATTCCATTTTCATCACTCACTAGCTGCCATACCTTATTTAGCTAATTTGTGAGCCTCTTGACATATTTAGAAGGTGTTTTTTTCTACCATGGGGGTTTTTATGCTTTTAATAAGCCTTCCTTTTTTAGCTTTTCAAACTTGCCTCAAAGGAACTCAAATTCTCTCTTGAGGATGTATTATATATTGTAAAAATATTGATGAATATAATACAGTGAGTTTTTCTCAAATTATCTTCTCTATTATTCTTCTCATATTCTATGAAAATATTCCAAGTGAAATTGTCTTATTGAATCTAGATCTAGGCAATCTAAATTCTCACATGGTATCATAGCTAGTCTGATTCAAAGCAATTTCTAGAGTGTCTTTTGTAGGTTATTTCCATCACCAGGAGCCAGGGTATTTTTTAAGGATTCTAAAATTATATTTAAGTATAGTATTATAGGCGATTATTTTGGATTGAAAAAAACATAAATATAAATAGGTAGGTGAATATTAAATATGAAACATACAATTTACTACTAAAACTTGTGAATTTTGGTGAATATTATGATTAAAAACATGTTTTATGTAAATATAGGCGATATTAGAGACTAAAAATGACCAAATAGCGAATTTATTTTTGAAAAAAAGTCGAAAAATAACCATTTGGTGAAATTTTGCCCCTAAAAATTTCCCTTCCAAGAGCACACCAGCATGGATCAAAATCAAGCTATGATTCTTACTCCCTTCAACTTTTTTTCCTGCAAGGCCCACATGATCATCCAACTTTGAAGTAAAGGACTTTATAGAGTCACTATGGAGCTTGAAACTGAGCCAAGGGCTGTTGCACTAAAATCTAAGTGGTTTAATAGTATTGATGAAGCTTATGGTTTGCTTTTCCTCTCTGTCTCTCCAGGTCTTCTATTCCATGTTGATACTCTGACCACTCCAAATCAAGTATGGACAAAGCTAAAGTCTCTCTTTGGAAAGCAATATGAGCTCATAGGTCATCTATTGGAAATTGAGTTGATCTCACTTTGTCCAAAAAATTCAATACAATGGAAGACTTCATCTCAAGATTCAATAACCTAGTGCTTAAACTCAAGCAGTGTGGCGTTGATAAGAAGGATGAGCATCTAATCCTTTCCATTCTGTAAAAACTATGTCATGAGTACTCAGTGTTTGTGTCTACATTTCATGCTGCAAAGCTTGCAGTTCCCAACTGGAATATGCACACCTTGGATGCATTCATAGACTCGCTCACTAAAGAGAAGGACAATCTAGTTCAAATGTGGGCTCTGAGACCCTCCAAGGACCATGCACTTGTTTCTCATGAAGAAAAGAGTTCCAAGAATATCAAATCCAAACGAAAACAAAAGATGTTGTCAACTGATGTCATGTCCCAAAATTTTGCATTGGGTCACAATGGCCTAAGCCCCTTAGCCATACTCATGATAGTTTTTCAAATGGATCCTAAGGGTCAAATAAATGCCAAGAATGAAGTCCATGTTAGTAATAATGTGAAATTAGATCCAAATGGACAAGGTGGGTCACATTAAGAGAAATTGCCAATTCAAAGTTGTAATATACCCATCCAAATGAACTGCCATGGAGGAATCCTACTAGTTCCCTAGGTTGGATGGATACATTTAGAATTGTAATAAGGGAGCTAATAAATGATGTTTAGACATTATAAGAGTTCAAGTATTTAATAAATAGGGTGAATAAATAAATTCAAGAGAAATTCTAGGTGGCAATTGGTTTTGAAGACATATGGAGGATGTGGGACCCACACTAGCTTGATTTTTCAATGCCACATGGTATCTTTCTCTCTTTCCATTTCAAATCCATGAGAAGGAAAAAATTCTTGGATGAGTTGGTAGGCTCATACACATGACATTTAGCATCATAGGTTGAATTTGGATGGAATGGTAACCCCCATGGAAGAGGAAGAGTCAAACTAGAGGCTTGTGGACACTTGGGCTAGATTCCCTAACTCCTATGACAACAATGATGAAGAATATATGACACCTATGAAAAATTTCAGACCTGATTGCTGACATCTGACCAATATGACATGTCAAGCCCAAAAATAGGCTCCAAGGTGCCACTCATGGGAGTTGAAGAAGCCAAAGATACTCCTACTCAAATTGGGAGAAGGTGGAAGGTTGGGAACTTGGGAGACAAGTGACATAATGTGGAACCTTTCCTAATTGGAAATGTCTAGAATCTAATGGGAGGAATTAGAACCATAGGAGGCTAAGGTTGGCTATAAAATACACGAATCAAGCATAGCATGAGAAGGGATTTTTACCATTTTTGAGAGTTTGCTTTTGTGAAGAGAGAGAGCTAGTGGAATACTAGTTTCTTGCCTTAACCAATTTCGAGGGTGAAAGATTCCCATCCTTGTTGGTGTATGGAAAGGCCATTCAAACCTTTCATGGAGATTTATTGGAGTCATAAGTTACAGGTGCAAGCTACAGGGAAGGTCTTGGTCTCTTCAAGATCAGCTTGTTCTTTCATCTATTCCAAGTTTTCTCATCATATTCTTGCTCTATGGGTTGAGGCGCACTTGGTGAGATATTGTTCTCTTTTGGAGAGCTTCCATTGCCCCATTATTTTGTAATATGATATAAATTCTCTGTATTTACTGTAATTAAGAGCCTCGGGTCAAGAGCACAAGTGGATTCATGTAAATCTGATTATTAATGAGAAAATGGTGCCATTTCCCGACTATCTTGATGTATGACAATGAAATGTTCTTATATTTGAATGAATGAGTGAGAAATGGATATTAAACTGATGTATGGAATGTTAATAATGCATTCTAATAGTTTCATGTTCAATATATAAGCATTTGAAGTCATTTTGTGAAGTTTCATAGCATTTGGAGAAGGTTGAGTCTCGTTTCCCCCAAGGTCGAGACTAGTTGTTTTGTATCTGATTGAAGTGCATTGTAGAAGGGTTTATGAACTGAATGGAGATGCCCTTGAGACCAAATTGAAGTCCCCTTGAATTTCTCTACCTCTAATATGAAATTCGAAAGGGTTGAGTTTCATTTGGAGAGCCATTTTCATCACACACCCTAGGGGGATTTGAAGCAACAATTGCTAGTAAAAATCCTTATCTTGACTAGATTTGAAAGAGGAGTTGAAGAAGTCATATGAACACTCCAGAGCATCCATAAAAATTATAAATATTTCTTAATATCATCCAAGTACCTTCTGTAGCAATTTGGGACCATTTGGAGTCAATTGGAAATAAAACAAGCAAGACTAGTTTAGGGGTCGAACTAGTGGAAAAAGTGAAAATTTCACCATTTTAATAATTTTCTCCTAAAGGGTCATTATAGTTGAAGAGGACTTTGATGAAGATTCCAAATCCAAGAATATGAAGAACATGAAAGAGAAATTCAAGTTTTCTTATTGATACAAAGGTACCCATTCTGAGAAATCTTGTTTCAAGAAGAAATTGGATATCATGGTCAAGATGCTTGAAGAACATAATATTGATGTTTCTAATTTTGCAAGAAAAGAAGAAGGCAAGCTTTCTTTTGAACAAGAACAATGTCTCCAGACTACTCACAAAAGTAATCATCTATATGCTCTGAGTGCTAGAGCCAAAAATATTTCTCATGTCTCTAATTTTGATTCAAATTCTGATATATCATAATCCTAAACCTTCATCCCATCCTTGGAACAATCTCCAGTCATCTCACCAAAGTATCCTCCCAAACCTAGTCATTTTTCACTAGTTTCTGACTTGTCTTATGAAAGATCCTTCCACCTCCATTCAAATTTTTCATATTCTGATTTGGAAGATGATATACAGTCTTATATGCAGGTCATGACACCTTCCACACCATTTTCTCAACTATTGGATGCACAAAAGACCCTACAACCCCCAAGTTATCTAGTTGAGAAACCACACAATTCCATGGTTTCCTACATTGTGTCACTTGTATCTATTGTTCTTACGTCTTTCATATATTTCATTGTTTGGACAACGATGTCTCTGGCCATCATTGGAATGTTGTTCCACATGTATGGACCTAATCTCACCACTCGTGGTTCAAATTTCAAGTCCTGATCTAGTTGCTCACTCTTTTCCTACTATGACCCTATCCTATCACGGAGACACTATACCTTTGTTGTTTGTTGCTCCATATGAATTATATTTTAATATCTCATAGTTGCATGAGCTCCTTTATAGTATCAGCAAGGTGCTACATCAGTTTGAAAAGAAGGCACATGGTTTGGTTCACCATATTTCAGCTGCACAAGAAATTGATCCAGTTGAGTCCATTAATGCTCTTTAGGAAGGAGTTTGCACATGTATCTTTTCCATAATAGATTGTGTATTTAGATCAGATCAAGTACGTTTTAACAACAATAAGCATTCATATGGTGCTCCTCCATCATCATATGATGAGTTTCATGGGGCCTCTACACATGTTTTCTGCCTACACTACATTGATGCATTGATGCATGATCATGGCATCCAAAACATCTTCACCAAGTCTGTTACCCAGAAACAGTTCATTCAACTCATTCAAGTGAAGAACAAGACAGTGTGAAGACATTATGCTTACTTCTGTGCCATGTCCATTTTTGAGGGAGGGTTTTGATCCCATGAGGTTTTCCCTGTTTCCTCATTTTACATGGACTAATAAGTTTTGTATTGGGGTGACCATAATCCTTGTTTCTTGGGCCCTATATTTTTTATATTTACCACGTAAATTAATTCTTAAGGGGGGGGTGTTAGAACATAAAAAACCCACTTTAGACTTAGGATAAAATATATTAATCATTTTTTATTAATTTCCTAGGTGTTGACTAGGTAAGTTGGCTTAGTTTTGTCTTTCATGGGACCATATGCCATCCTGAGTCACTAGGGTGAACCTGGATAGGTTCTGGATAAGATTTTCCATGATTCTATTTGATTTGATTTTATTCATGGATTAGTAGTGCACTTTCCTACTTTAGACAATTTTATTCCTACTTTTTTGCATTTAGTGGATAAGGATTTAATGCTTGTTGACGTAGGAAACATGATCTTTTGTCCAACTTTCCCTCCTCCATATTTTTCTCTCCAAAATCCATGATCTCATTCCATTTTCATCACTTACTAGCTTGCATACCTTATTTAGCTAATCCGTGAGCCTCTTGACATATTTATAAGGTGTTTTTTGCTACCTTGGGAGTTTTTATGCTTTTAGTAAGCCCGCCTTTTTAGCTTTTCAAACTTGCCTCAAAGGCACTCAAATTCTCTCTTCAGGATGTATTATATATTGTAAACATATTGATGAATATAATAGAGTGAGTTTTTCTCAAATTATATTGTCTATTCTTCTTCTCATATTTTGTGAAAATATTCCAAGTGAAATTGTCTTATTGAATCTAGATCTAGGCAGTCTAAATTCTCACATTTATTGCCAATTTTTACCATATAGCACGATTCTCCTTCATTCACAAGGGTCTCGAATACTGATAACCCCTTTTTCTTTTATTATTATTTTTTCAGCGAAAGAATTATCTACTTTGTATAAATAGGATTATTCAATGAGAATGTTGCGGCTTCGAATTTTAAAGGACCGCCCCATTTTTTTTAAAAACGAGTTATTTGATTTCCCAAAATTGACCAAGTAATAAAAGGAGGCATGGATCTGCAAGTGCATCATGTTTATGATTTACTTATTGTACTCTCTTGTAAATTTTTTTGCCAAGCACAAGCTATTGTAATCCTACTTGGTTTAACCTTGTTAAGAATTCATTTACCACTCATTCTGTTTGTGAAGGATAGAATTAAGTCTTAACTATCTATATTATTGTAACTCCTAAGGGTTAAAATTTATAGGCTTTACCAGGCCTCTAAACTATTTGTTTAGTACTGTTATAGCTTTTATCACGCAAATAATGATATTTCTGGTCTAACGTTCAAAATTCACTAACCACCCTACCAACAACATAAACAACAATAAAACATTTACAGTCTTATTAAAATTGAACATTTCCACAACATACTATTGTTGTTAGGATAACAAAGGTTTAACACTAATTAAACACTTAAAAACTTTGACAGAACAAGTTAGTCATTTTAACCCTAAGATAAAAACTAACTTATCTAATAATAAAGCAATGGTACTGGTTAAGGAGCAGCCCCGCTCCACTCGGCCATAGGACCTCGTAGCCAATAAGGCCTACAAGTATCCACCCCCTTGACCATAATTCAAATCATTCCGATTGGTCTTTACTCTTCAAGTGCTACCAACTTGTGTGGAAAATATTATTGGAAAGAGCCTAAAAGCTCAAGTATTACATAGCCTAAAAGCTCTAAACTTTCTTCTTGATCCTGATAGCTTAGTACACAAAGCCTGGTAGCTCTAATGTGTTTGCTTTATCTCTGAGACTAATAGCTCAATTATTATTGAGCCTAAAAGCTCCTCCTAAAAGAAAAACACCAATCGGTTTTTTTTCCTCCCCGGGCATGCCTTTTATTTGCCTAGGACTTTCTTCACTAGTAACTACTTTCCCCACATCTAGCCACTTGTCCTCTTAGGGATGAGTAAAGATCAACCATTAACTTGAATATAAGTATTTTCAATTGATTGCAAGGCTACTCACACACTCGTATAATAACTTAATTAGAATCATTAAATACTTATATATTTACATGTTGTTTACAATCATCAAAGTCATAAACCTTATTAAAGAAATTACCATTATTTACATGTCCATCTTAAAGATAAATCCTTAATCGCGATATCACATAAATTTAAGAATTAACAAATTATTTTCTAATAAAACCTTTTTAAAATTATCATAAAAATAACAAGATTTAAATATTAAAAAAAGTTAATGTTGTTGGAGTGTAAACTGATTATCAAGAATATTTGAGGGAATGAAATAAAATATTACATTGAGAAAGTAAAATATTTTGAAATATGAAATGGATTTATATTCTACTAATGAAATGAAATGAAATAAACATCATTTTATAAATATTAAAAGGCCAATGTTATTGAGTGTAAAATGATTATCATGAAATAGTGAATGAAATACAAAATAAATTACTTTGAAATAACAATTAAATAAAATGAATTCATCGGTTGAAAAAAAAATAAAATGAATTCATATTGTATTAATTAAATGAAATAAAATAAACATCATTTTATAAAAATTGAAAAGAATAAGAATAATATAAATAAATTATTATGAAATAAAAAATTAAAATGAAATAAAATAATCATCTTTTATTAAAGTTAAAAAATAGTGTTATCATAAAATATTTTATAAATAAATTATTAAAAATTAATAAAAACAATACAAATTTAAAATTATAAAATAAGTGATAAAGATTAAGTTTAAAGTTCTTAAAACATTCAACCATTTATTTTTAATGCGGAGATCTTAGCTTGTAATTGTGCACTATATGGGATCTTAACGTGTAAGTATGCACTATATCAGCCTCAAACATAACCTTTAATGAAGAAAACCTTAAAACCATGTTGCTTTCGATACACAAGTGTGATCATTCAAGATATGAGTATAATGACATTTATTTTTTATTGTATTATTTAAAATTTAAATTTAAATAAATTTTATGGAAATAGTTTTATTAGTTTTCAGTTATATATATATATATATATATATATATATATATATATATTTAAAGTTTATATATATAAATTTAAATAAAATATTTTTAAGAAAAGTTTAAAGCAAAATGAAATGAAATGAATTTTTTATTATTGTTGTAATGGGACATAAACTTGTCAAAATATCATAATGCAAATTTGTTATGTTTTTTAATGGTTGTGTTGATATTCAATATGGTGGTCTTGGTTAACAATGTTTGGCAATCCATCATAACCATTTAAAAACAGAATTCTTTAACATAAGTTAACCAAGATGAACATCATAATGCAACAAAACAATTGATGTTCAGGAATGTTGCAATGTGACATACTCCTTGATGAACATCGCAATGTGATAGAACAATTAAGTAACGTGATAGGTTGACATAAGTCAATCGAAATGAACATAAAAATAAATCTAACATATATGAATTTGCTTTGTGTCACAATGTCACATAATCAATTAGGGATATTTTGAACATGATAAACCATCCACAATTGAACATGATCAACCATTGTCAATGATTGTCATTGAATTTACTGCATTTCTGTCACAATTTCACATAATCAACCATCCATACTTCATAACAATATGCCATAATCCGTGAAGAAGGTTGAAATGTGATGTAACCATTAAGTAACATTGTCTCATAACCATTGAGGAAAATCGCAATTGGACAACCCCAATATAGAGAAATATCATAATGTGTAGCTACGATTGAGAAATATCACAATGTGACATTCTTTGAAGTATGCCAAAATGTTGATGAATGTCATAATGTGACATGCTCCATGATGAACGTCGCAATGTCACGAAACAATTAAGTAACATAATAGGTTGACTTAAGTCAATCGAGATAAACATCAAAATAAATAAAAACAATATTTTAATTTTCTTTATGTGACAATGTCACCAATCAACCATCCATATTTGAACATGGTCAAGCATCCATGGTTGAACATGATCAACAATTGTAAATGCTTATCATTGAGTTTATTATCTTTATCCAATTCCACAAAAAAAACCCTTCAAAATGTCGTATTGCAAAATAACCATTCAGTAATTAATCATAATAGTAAAATAATATTTAATTAATTAAATAATAACATTTTATTAATATTTTAGTTATAATATTGTAATTAAATATCATATTTTTATAATTGTGCATTATTATTTATTTATTATGTAGTTATGATGCTTAATATTTTTTTCAACGAAAAAAAACTACTATTGTTATTCGAGGAGAATCAAATAGTACAATGATCGACTTGATTCATGATCTGAATCAATCAAAATCTCCAAAAAAAATCGGAGAAAAAACCATCAAAATACTTTCTGATCACATTGTCTTACTGAAACAATCTAAAACTAAACATTCTTCCAAAATACAACAGAACAAGTTAGGCTACAATCCTCTTCAAAATTGAGAATAAGATGAGAAAAAGATTCCCCAAAATTAATCAAAAACGTAGATGTCGCCACACTCCACAATGGCATTTTCCAGCCATTCTTCCCAAATAAGATGACCTTCAGAACCCTCCAAAGCCTGTTTTGATAACTTGTCCACTAGCGAATTGTGTTCTCTATAGATGTGCTCAAAGGAGATATTTTGCTGCAATGAGATTTCTCTTTGAGCATGAATGCACCAGTGTCGAAAATTGGTAACATTGAGTTTGAAATGTCCCGTTGCCCACTTGATTGTTATACGAGAATCTCCATAAAATTTGAGGTTCACTGAACCAAAAATATTTGCCAATTTTAGAACACACCAAAGAGCCATAAGTTCTTCTTTCATGTTCGTAGCCAACTCCACAATTGAGGCGAAAAAAAAAAAAAAAAAAAAAAAAAAAAAAAAAAAAAAAAAAAAAAAAAAAAAAAAAAAAAAAAAAAAAAAAAAAAAAAAAAAATTAAAAAAAATTAAAATAAAAAAAAAAAATAAAAATAAAAAATAAAAAAATAAAACTCCTCCTACTGCACAAATCCCATTTTGTGCTGCCCCATCAAAAAATAAGACTGGTTGATTCACTTTGAAGGAAAAGTTTTGAACTCTAGCAACCGGCAAACTATGCTCATCACTCTTATGAGATAGGTACATCTTCAAAGTAGTCATACTGCAAGCCTTTACATTAGGTTGAATGCTCTGAAAAATAACACAATTCCTAGTGTGCAAAATAGACCAAGAAATACAAATTGCAATGATGAAAAAAGGCTTACAATTTCTGAACCAATTTAATAAACAGAAATTGAACTCACCAACATCCCAAGGAAGAGAAATATTCATATTTGCAGAGACAAAATCCCAGACTTTGATAGTGAAGCTAAAATTGACAAAAGTATGTTGAGATGTCTCTGTTGCAGATAAACAATGGCTGCACCTGCTTGGGCCAATCCATCCACGCTTAAGCAAATTCTCCCAAGTATTTAGTTTATCTTGAAGAGATAACCACATAAAACATTTTAATTTTAATGGAATAGACCACTTCCAAAGCCTCTTGTACCACCAGTCTTGTGGGAAGATAAATTTATCTTGAGTAATTCTTAAATAAGTTGATTTGACAGTCACTATCCCTGTACTAGCATTCCCACTCCATGCCAAACGATCATTATCCAAATTAATTTTAACACCAGCTGAATTTAAAGATCTGATATAATTCTCCCATTCAAAAGCATAACAGCCAGAGAGACCAAGGTCTTTCGAATTCATCCAAACAGCAGGACCAGTTGCATCTTTCCTGTAGATAAGAATTATGTCAAGAGTATTCAGCCCAAGAACCTGTAGATATTGAAATAAAAGGTTTGAAAGTGAATAAGAGTCCTCCATTCCTAGAATCGGATCCAGTCTGATTCTAACATTTACTCCAGTTCCCACTTTCTAATAGAGATCCTGCTTAATCCAGTTGAAAACTTTCATGAATCCCCTCCAAATAGGGGAGAAGTTCCATCCCACCAACTGCGGATTTCTAAGCCAAGATAGAACATTCAGCTTTAGAAATTTAATTTGCATAATCCTGGACTAAAGGGTAGTCCCAAATATACATCTCCATAGACTTTTGAGCATGAGGGAAGTGCTAAAGGCTTCCAAATCTTTAATTCCCTGGCCCCCATATCTTTCCGGCCTTGAAAGGAACTGCCAAGCGGCCATTGGCTCTTTTACGAAATCAGATTTACCTGTCCAAAGAAAGTTGAAAAAACATTTTCGCATAGAATTAATGATGGAAGAAGGCACTTCTAGTAACGAAAACCAATAGATAGGAATGCTAGAAAGCACCGTCTTGACTAAAATGAGATTTCCACTAATGGACATAAGTCTAAAGGAACAATGATTGATCCGATTCTCTAATTTCCTCAATAGCCAGAACCAATCTTTGATAAGGTAGTTGTTAGGTTTCAATAAGTACCCCCAAATATTTGAAACCATCCTCTAGAGGGCAACATTGAAAGGATAGAAAGGAAGTAATAGTTCTCAGATGTAGATCATTTGTATTGAAATGATAGAAGCTGGATTTGGCCGAGCTAACCTTCATACCAAACGCATTACAGAAGGTCCGAATAATGTCTTTGTAATGTAGCCATTCTGCAACAGTATCCATACCCCCCACCAAAACATCATCCACAAACAGAATATGAGTGCTCACATAGTCTTTTGCCAGTTTAATACCCTTGGTCCAACCATTTTCCAGAGCTTGATTTACTAACCTGCTAAAACCATCCATGACTAAGATAAAGAGAAGTGGGGAAAGAGGACACCCCTGTCGGATACCTCTTGAACAACTGAGAAAAGATGAAGGTGATCCATTAACTAGCACTGCAATATTCATCGAGGTGATGCAAGCCATAATCCACCTTATCACCAGGGGAGGAACACCAATCTTTATCAAAATTAATCTCAAAAAGGTCCAATTGACCTGATCATATGCTTTCTCTAAGTCCATTTTAAGAAAAATGGTTTTCATATTTTTAAGTTTAATATTATGCAACAACTCCTGAGCTATCCCTAATGCATCATGAATTTGTCTCCCAGATAATAAACCAAATTGTTCTGGAGAAATGTAATCTAAGAGGGTCGATTTCAGCCTTTGGGCAATTATCTTGGCAATCAGCTTGTACACAAGATTGCATAAGGCAATCGGTCGAAAATCCCCATAAGAAAGGGGCTTGTTGATTTTGGGGATTAAAGTAACAAAGGTTGAATTAAGTCCTCCAGAAATGAATCCATTAACCCTAGAAAATTTTACCATACTTCTGAGATCCTCACCCATTACATCAAAGAAATGGATGAAAAGCTCCACCGGCCATCCATCTGGCCCGGGGCTTTTTTCTTTAGCAAATAATTTCAAAGTATCCTCAATTTCAATTAGAGAGACTTCCTTTTGTAAATGATCGACATCTTGATCATTAAAAAACCTCGGGTAAAGCCTCACCACTTTGATCTGATCTTGAAGAACACAGTCACCCGAATCTTTATAGATGTTTTCAAAGAAATTGACTGCTTCTGATTTTAGCTGATCAGGCCCAGAGATCAACAAACCTTGGGCATCATGGATTTCCCAAATGTTATTCATATTTCTTCTAGCAGAGGAAAAAGTATGGAAAATTTTTGAGTTTTTATCCCCATGGGCCAGCTAGATGTCTTTGCTCTTGAGAAGCCATTCTTTCTCCTCCTGGACCAGCAGCTCCTCTTTTTTATGTTCGAGCCTTTTCAATGCTTCAAAAGACTCAACATCTAATGAGTTAGAAAAATTAGCTTCAAGTGCTTTATGAATTTTCATTTCCAACTGAGATAATTCCAACTGATCAGCCTTCTTTCTGTTCTTGATCCAAACCGTAACAACCTCTTTTAGATCTTTCAGCTTATGACAGAACCGAATCAATAAGTTATCCTCCTGGACCCTGTTATTCTACCAAAAATCTCTGACCATGTTACAAAACTGGTCATCTTTTAACCAGGAGCTATTGAACTTAAAAAGGAGATGAAAGTCTTTGCCCATAATCATCCAATTGCAGCACAATAGTCCAACGATCTGAAAATTTATTCTCAAAAACCCATGACCTATAATTTTGAAAGTGACCCAGAAGTTCAGTATTAATAAGAAAATGGTTGAGCCTTTTATGAACCCCGGCCCTACCACATCTACCATTTGTCCAGGTAGGCATTAGCTTAGCAGGCAATATATCCACTAAATCATTCTCAACATAAAACTTAGAAAAGAAATCAGCCATGTCATCCAACTTAGCCGAATGACCCCAAATCTCATAGGTTGAACTGGTGTGATTCAAATCACCTGCAATAAGCAAATGTGGAAGACTCAGAAGACTAGAGCCTTGGAGCGACTCCCAAAAGATCTTTATCTCCTTATATGGAGCATAGCAGTTTAAAATATCAAGAGACTGGTGATGCCCACAAAAAGATCCCTTCAGAAGAATACCCCAAGGAGTAGAATGTGCTTTAAAAGTGAATAGAGAAGAGGCCACAAGAATTGACAGCAGCCACTTCCCACTTAGGCAAAATATTACAAATCTTGGAGATAGCAAGGGAATCATCACACATAGTTTCCTGAAGCAACACAATAGCTAGGCTAGTAGCAAATAAAAGATTGGATAAGGCCCTGAGCCCTGGATACCCTACCTAATCCACGCACATTAAGAGAGATAATGGACTTTATGGAACACCTAAAGAGGGGGACGCCACTCTAAGGCCCTCAGGGTGAGAAGAAGGAACTAACCCCTCATCCTCCAATCTTTTCAAGACAGGGGTATAAGTATCAAAACCAGGATCAACAGGATTAGGCAGAATTTTCTTTTTCTTTCCTTTACGGATGGTGACATTATGGAATTTTAGAGAATTTAAAGGAATGGCAATAGAATGTAAACCCTGATTTTTTGTATAAATGAACAGTGGGGGGAACTCCATGCCCTTCTCAGATAAAAGATAACCACTATCACTCAAGATAGACTTATCTTCCAGAGAAAGAGAACTAGAAGAAGCATCCAAAGTAGAATCAGCTAAGACTGACACAGCCGGTACATAGGACAAACCCTTAGAATCTTCCGAAGGGATGAGAATAGGGTTAATAGGGCGAAAACCCTCATCCAAGTGGGGGTTTAGAAAAGCAGGTAGGGACTCATTCAAGGCCACAAAATCAAGCTCCCTGGTCAAATTACGGCCCACCAGAGACCCATCAGGGTCCAACCCTGCTTTATCAACTAAGAGACCAATAACCATGTCATGTCTCAAAATAACCTCCCCTTTAGAGATACGCTTAGACGGATCTTGCTCAGATTTTTCAATGAACACAATTTCATCTTTAGAGATATCAGAGAAAAAATCCAGATGTTTATAGACATACTTACCTGCTATCATGTTCAAATTCTTAGTAGTCGCAGGCTTGAGAGTAGATAGCCCAGAGGACGAGGAATCCTCTCAGTGTTTCCGAAAGGAGGAACAATTTGCTTGAACATGCCCAATTTCCCTACAAGCAAAGCACCGAAAGGGAATTTTGTAAAAATCCAATCTTTGTCTCCAAACCCTACTACCCTACACAATCTCAACTTCTGCAGGCAGGCCAAGACTCATGTCCATCTCCACCATCACCTTGGAAACTCTCCTGTCCATCCCAAACAGGTTATACTTGTCGATTCTTACAAACCTACCCACCACATTCGCCAAACCGATGACCACCTCTTCAAACCAGAGTTCAATGGGAAAACTAGGAATGAGCATCCAAAGATGATGAATACCTTAAGTTTCCTTGAGAGGATCAAAATTCACATACCAGCGTTTTAGGAAGAGGGAGCCCTGCTTAAAAACCAAGAAAGTCGATAAAATTTTATCAATATCAAAAGCCTCTGGAAAGATGAACATGATCCATCTATTCATCAACAGGTTGATACAAGGTGCCATCCCCGTCAAAGGAACCCAACATTTATTCACCCAATCTGAAATTTCCAGCTTAGAACCCGAGGTGAATTCTAATCTCCCAACAAGGGCTCGATCCGCAAGCATCCCAATCCGCTCAAAGTTAAAATATGAGTCAATCTCATACTTCTCAACAACCTCCCGAGCTTTCACTGTCTTCTGGTACCTCCTGGTCTTTTCCCTAGAACCAAAAAAGTTATTGTTTTTAATTTTACTAACTCCTGCAGCAGTCCTTGACTGAGAAGGGATCGAAGGAGCATCTGGAGCCGGAATAGGGGAAGGGTACTCCATAATAGAAAGTCACCGAAACAACTAGAGGAGATACCGACAGCTGCCAGAAACCAAACCAACTGCCAGTCTAAAGATAACCCCACCACTAGAGACACGCCAAAATAGGAAGCCTGCAGAAAACAAGTTTATCGGAAGAGATGTCGACAACTACCAAAAACCAAAACCAACCACTTGTCTAAAGTTAACCCCACCACCAGAGTCACACCAAAAAACCTGCAGAAAACGCTTATACAAGAGTCCCCACAAACCGAAAAAATCCAACCAAGCACCCTCACAAGTAACTACTAAAAATTAGGTTAAAGAGAACGAGCAGTAGGCTGCGGCGAAAGCCAAAAATTCCCACGTTTTTTTATACTTGGTTGGTACTAGGCTGATTCAAAAGAATTAGCTGGACTCCAAGTTGCCACAGACCCACACATCCATCAACTCAACCATCATTTTCAGCAAGAGACCGCAGAAGTTGTGATTCAGAAAACCCTAGCTCCAGAGCCATCTTCCCCCAGATGCTTAATATTAATATCATAATTAAATATCAATATTATCAATTAAATTATAACATTTATTTTTTAATATCTCTATGTTCCATCAATATAAAAATATTTTATATTATAATATAATCTTATAATTAAATAATAATATTTTGAATTAAATTATTTTATTTTATTAAATTAATTTTGTTATATTATTTTAATTAAATACCATATTAGTATATAATAGTATAATGTAATAGTATAATTAAATAATATTGATTTTAATTAATTATTATATTATAAGTAATTAAACAATATTATACCTTGGAGATATTTAATACTTTAGGTTTTTTTATAAGTTAGTACCCACTAAGTTTCGAACCAATGACTTTACACAATGAGTGCCTTAACAATACACCTATTCACTATACATGGACTTAATACTTTAGTTTTTAATAACCCTATGTAACATCAATAAATTAATATATTAAATGCTTTAACTAAGTTATAATATAATATTATATTAATGAATATAATATAACAATATTATTATAATTAATTAAACGATATTATTTTATTAATACTTTGGAGATATGTCTAAGCTTCCACCGATTACTAACAACAACCACATTAATAATATTAATGTGTCTGAATACGCTTTCAGGCATAAAATTGGCACATACTGTAGGAAAAAATATTATCAATGTGTCAAATTTATGCCTATCGACATATTCAGACACATTAATATTATTAACGTGGCTGTTGCTAATTTAATCTATATTCATCTTATTATGTCAACAATATTAATGGTTGTGGTAGGTATCTCTCTTCGAGTCTTTTATTATTAGGTTGTAAGGTGTTTTCCTCTCCGAACCTTATGTTTTCTGTCGCATTTTAAATATTTGACAGCCTTATGATGTTTTAGACGACCATCAGAGGTGTCTCCACCATTTAATCATCTTCCCAAACAACTATTCCATCGTTTAATCATATTTCCAAACAATTGTCCCATGTGTCCTTTAACTGTCATGTCATCTTAGTTTTCTAGTGAGGTGGAGGCATTTATAAAGATGGAAGTTGCATCACAATTGTAAAGAAAGCCTTCCACCTCACTCACAAGTCCATGCACCGCCGTGGGGGCCTGAAAAACTAGCTCAGAAAATGAATCTAGATCCTCCAGGCCAAGAAGCTATAATAGAATTGACTTCACGACCTTCCCTTTTGCGACCTCTTTTTTCAAGGGAGTCTAGAGATTCCAACTATTAAAGGAATCGCTTTTGTGGCTTCTCAAGATAACATAGTTTCCATGAAATACCTTGTGTGATGAATTTCTTAATTCTTGAAATATAAATGGGTTATCTATACACTCCAGGTATTATCTCTATTACCAATCGCTTCTTTATTTTCTCTATATCGAGATATACTCGGCCCTCGTTCTTGTTCAAAAGTTTCCTTGATATCTCCTCCTCGACGCAATCAAAGAATATAATAAATTTACCCAAAGTTGTATCCCTATAACCTTTTGGCTGCATAATTTCTTCATTTAGAGGAAACCCGTCAATACGAAGCAATCACTCTCACTTTTATATAATGTTTTGGGTCCAATTGAACTAGAAACCATCACAACTAACATAATTAGTATAAAAATTGAGGAATACTTCACTATAAATACCACTTTCTCCAATTGAGCTAGGAAGCATCACAACTAACAGAATTAGTATAACAATCAAAGAATACTTCCCTATAATTTAGAAAATTCTATCTATAATAGGCCCTTGCTATCATAGTTTTACTTTTCAATTTAAATTCATTTTTCCCTCACAATTCACAATTGTAGTAAGGCTCACGCTCACAGGGCAATCTTGAAATAGGTCATTGGACCAACATTAAAGATGTCACTATGGTTTGACCATGGCTGATGAAGGTTGACTATGTCTACTATGGTTGATTAAGTTTAACCATATGTAACCATTATTGACTACTTTTTTCCCTTGGTTGACTTCAGTTAACCATGTTTGACTTTGGCTAACCATGGTTGAATTTTGTTAACCATGGTTGAATTTAGTGAACCATATGCTTGACTATAGTTAACCATCATTGACTTTAATGATTCATGGTTGATTTTGGTTAACCATGGTTGAATTGAGTTAGTCAATGGTTCACCAAGTTTGAGTTTGGTTAACCATGGTTGACTTTAATGAACCATAGTCAACTATGGTTAACATTGGTTAGACGAGGTTAAGTGGTTGATTATTATTTAACCATGTTTGACTTTAACAAACCATGCTTGACTTTGGTTAATCATGCTTGACTTTAGTTTGACCATAGATAACCATGTTTGAATTTAACAAACCATGCTTGACTTTGGTTAATCATGCTTGACTTTAGTTTGACCATAGATAACCATGGTTGACTTTAGTGAACCATGTTTGATTTTAGTCAACCATGGTCGACTATTGTTTGACCATGGTTGGCTTTAGTGAACCATTTGGCCACAGTTTAGCATGGTTAATTATTGTTTAACCATGCTTGACTTTAATTAACCATTGTTGACTTTAATGAACCATGGTTGAATTGAGATACCAATGGTTGACTTAAGTGAACCATGCTTAAATATGGTTAACTTTTGTTACATAATGTTGACCATGTTTGACTATGTTTGACCATCATTATATACATGATAAAAAACACATATGATTAGTTAACCATGGTTAACTATATTTGCCATGGTTGACCACAGTAGGCCATAGATAACCATTCTTGACTATTGTTTGAATATTGCTGACTTTAGTGAACCATGTGGCCATAGTTTACCTTGGTTAATTATTATTTAACTAAGCTTAACTATAGTTAACCATCGTTGACTTTAATAAACCATGGTTGAATTGAGATATCAATGGTTAACCACATTTGACTTTGGTTAACCATGGTTGACTTTAATGAACCATTGTTGACTATGGTTGACATTTGTTAGATAAGGTTAAGGCATGGTTGACTTTACTGAACCATGTTTGACCATGTGTAACGATGTTTGAATGTCAGTAAGCATGTTTGATTATGGTTGACTATTGTTTATTATGTTTGATCATGGTCGAGAAAGTTAAACCTTGGATAACCATAGTTGACTATGGTTTAACCATGGTTGATGAAGGTTGACTATGTTTACCATGTGGTTTACTATTTTAAAACATAGGTAATCATGGTTTACTATTGTTTTAACATGGTTAACTTTAGTTAACCATGGATGACTTTGGTTAAACTTGGTTGACTTTAATAAATCATATTTGACTATGGTTAACCATGGTTGACTTTAGTGAACCATAGTTGACTACGGTTGACATTGGTTAGCTAAGGTTAAGTCATTGTTAACTATTATTTGACCATGGTTGAATTTAGCGAACCATGTTTAACTTTGGTTGACCATGGATGACTGTAGGTTGACCACAGTTAAACCATGGTTGACTTCATTGAACCATGGTTGGATATAATGAACCAAGGTTAACTTTGGTTAACCATGTTTTAATTTACTACCCATTGTTGACTTTTGGTGAAACATGCTTGATTATGGTTGAATTTTGTTAACTGAGGTTGGCCATGGAAAATTATTATTAACCATGTTTGACCAGGGTTAACCATGTTTGACTATAGTTGATTCTAGTTTAAAAGTGGTTGACCATGGTTCATTGTGTTTGACTATGGTTGACAACAGTTAACTATGGTAGAATATGGTAGACAATGGATGACCATGGTTTGGCATGTTTGACCATGTGTGATGATGTTTGAATGTTAGTAACCATATTTGATTATGGTTTACTATTTTTCACTATGTTTGACCATGGTTGAGAAAGTTAAACCTTGGGTGACCATAGTTAACTATGGTTTGACCATGGTTGATGAAGGTTGACTATGTTTAACCATAGATAATCATGGTTGACTATTGTTTGAACATGGTTAAATTTAGTTAACCATGTTTGAATTTGGTTAACAATGGTGGACTTTACTTAAATATGGTTGACTTTAATTAACCATAGTTTCCTATTGGTTAACCATGGTTGACTTTATTAAACCATAGTTAACTATGGTTGACATTAGTTAGCTAAGGTTAAGTCATGGTTGACTATTATCTTGCAATGATTGACTTTAGTGAATTGTGTTTGACTTTGGTTAACCATGGTTGACTTTAGTTTGATCATAGTTAAACCATCATTGACTTTAGTGAACCATGGTTGACTTTAATGAACCATGTTTGACTTTAGTTAGCCATGGTTGAATTTAGTGAACCATAGTTAATTATTGTTGACGTTGGTTAGGTAAGTTTAAGTATGTTTTACCATCATGATGAATATTGTTTGACCATGTAGTTGACTTTCATTAACCATGGTTTACTTTGGTTAACCATGTTTGAATTTAGCTACCCATTGTTGAATTTTGGTGAAACATGCTTGAATATGGTTAAATTTGGTTAAGGGAGGTTGATGATAGACAGTTATTATTGACCAATTTTAGCCAAGGTTAACCATGTTTGACTATCGTTGACCATAGTTTGAAAGTGGTTGACTATGGTTGACAAAGGTTAACTATGTTTGACTTTGTTTAAACATGATTGATTTTGTTTAACCATGGTTGACTTTAATGAACCATAGTGAATTATGGTTAACCATGGTTAACTTTAGTGAACCATAGTTGAATATGGTTGACATTGGTTAACTAAGGTTAAGTCATGGTTCATTATTATTTGAACCTAGTTGACTTTAGCAAGTCATCTTTGACTTTCATTAAATGTTTTTGTCTTTAGTTTGACCATAGTTATCCAAGGTTGACTTTAGTGAAACAAGTTTGACTTTAGTTAACCACAATTGAGTTTATTTACAATAGTTGACTTTATTTACCATGTTTGTGATTAAGCATATACTCATATTATTATAGATTGGTAATTGAGAAATCCACTTTTTAAGGATATCACCCTTTAATTAATGTGATATAAGTTCAACATAATAGTTAACACATAGTAATGGTTAACTATGAATAAATTAATATTATCCTTATTTTAGGGAAAGGAAGCAACTTCTATTCCTTTAACACTAGTAATTGGATTTTCTAGGCCCATGGTAATAAGTGAGCTAAAAATGATATTTTAATTTATAAAGTAAAAAAACAAAGGTAGGGTGATGGATATCAAAAAGGTGAAATTACCTACCTTGCATGGGATATTGCTATGTCAATTTTAATAAAACCTCTCCTCCAGAACCAACCGATCATTGGATCCTTCCCCTTTACATTTCGTCTTTCCTTCCTCTTTCCTTCCTTTATGAACTATCTATTACTACTTACCTTGGAAATAAGAGATGAGTATGTCCCTGGCTAAGTCGAATGTGGTAGATCAGTCTTGATTTGCTATGTTTGTGAGTGTATGGAGGAATCAAGATGTAGACCAAAGGGATTAATAATATAATAAATAAAACCTTGATCGCATCCACCATTTTTTTATCATTGTCTCTCTCCTCAACTCTAAATGAATTTTCTTTTTTCTGAAACCTCTTTGCTTGGGATTATAAGGCCCTATATTTCTCCATGTTATGAGTAATTTCCATAGAAGTCACATAACAATGTCACTAGGATAGTGAGTACTTCTGTAAAATAGAACACAACTACGGGGAATGACTACATGTCTTGCATATTTCATAATATTCATTAGATGATATTTTGGGGAAGGGACTTGGTATAGTGTTGGGTATAAACTCCCCCTATTAGCACAGGGAACTCATTCACAAGGTGTCCCTCTATCTTGCATACAATAAACCACACTTGTTTGGAACCCATTTTAGGCCTTGTCAATTCTTGTATATGCTCTATGAGATCTAATAGTTGGTTCTAAACTTGCTAAATCTCTAGAGATGCGTTGGAAGAAAACATGACTATAACATGACTAATAAGTGCCAATGTTTAATAAACATGATTTTTTTTTACGTAATTATGATTATGTCTTATTAAGATGTATGGGAAAATATGAATCACGACTCATAGAGGATCTTTGCTGAACTACATGACAGTCCTGTTGGAAAACATTTTGGAGGTTACACTACTGTACATCAAGTAATCCAAACGAGATATTATTGGCCAACACATTTAAATATGTGCATGTTTATGCTATAAAATGTAAATCTTGTAAAAAAAAGAAGGAAAAGAAAAAAATGAGAAAGTAAAAAAGAAAAGAACTACACACATATGTCTTGTCATCTCTCTTTATCCCCAACTAGAAGACATAACCTTGTGTCGTATACTAGAATAGAGTCCCTGACAATGATTTCACTCTCCTTGTTGTCTTCCAGGTTGTACCCTTGGTGTTCTCACTAACAAAAAGGAAAAAATCCAAGGCATTGTGTGCAAGATACACCTCTCCTGTTCCACTCTAGACCTTCAAGCCAATTCTTGGAATAGAGGGGGTACCCTATATGTTCCTAATGTAATTCTCTTTGTTTGTAACCAAAAAACAACTTTTATTCTTTAATGCTTCAACTAGATTTTATTGTGGATGCAAGTGGTACATGGATATGGTAGATTAGTACAATAACCATATATGGAGCATAATATAAGCCATAAACACAAGATAATATAAAAAAAGTAACTAATCAATGAGAGTAGACAACATGAAATGTATAAGAATGAGAGATTTTATTATTATTTATATATGGAGACTAGAAGCATCGTTCACATGCCTCTTGAGGTAGGGCGACATTTACATGATTAGAGATCCGATATAATAATGGTTAACAACCCAAATCATAGCCTTCTATCCCTTTAAATAGGCTGCATCACATACAAACAACATGGGCTATCAAAAACCATGGGTCGTTAAACCACTAATGGTAAACCCATAAGAAATGACTAGGTACCAACTTCCAAATGAGTATTAATTAATAGGAGGACCATTTTTACATTAACTACTACCTACTTGGACTTATATATAGAATATGGCCAAATGCATTACTTAACTAACAACTAGAATAATAGGGGTTAGGGTAGGACCCTGGAAATGACCTACCAAAATAATATATTCATCGCTGCACTTTACACTCAACTTATAAAATCCTATATATCTTTTCATCTAACCAATAATTTTTCTCTTATTTGCACTATGTCTCTATCAAATATACCATGTTATCTACTTATTCTTATAGGTTTATAATCCATTTTTGAAGTGCATTTAATGGTTCTTATATCATCCTCTAGATGTTGGGCTAGTCTATAATGCATAATGCACTCAAATTATTTTCTCTATTGCAACTCTAATTTGTGACCTAGTATAGTCAAGATGTTGTATGATAGGCTCTATATTTTCCATGAGCACTATTGTCTATGTCTCTCATGTTTAAAGTTTGAGCCATAGATAGGTTAATTATTACTATAATATAGAGTATAATATATGAAATCTATCTAGTATTTTCTTATGGGTGGGAATTATATGAATTTTTTGTATGGTAGGCACATGTGGTAGAATTTAGTGTGAATATCTCCAATTTTTGTAACCAATACTTGATTCTCTTAGTGTAATTGGTTGACAGGATTTCTATATATCTTATTAATTCAAATAGGGCACCTAGCTTGCAAATACATTTCATTATAAACCCGGGGCTAGTAAAAGTATATCCAGAAATCCAATTATACTTATAAAAAGTAAAATTGAACTAAATTATAAAAAAGTAGTAAATTCAACTATAAAAATAAAGAACATTCAATTACACACTTATGATTAACCACAAGAGTAGCAGCATACAGACTCATTATGTATTTACAGTTAGCATATAATTCATTAACAATTTTGTAATGAATTATTAAAAGTTCTATAAGAATAAGTTATTAACAATAATGTAGCAACATGATTTTGTAGCAAACACTATTATGTAGCAATAATATAACATAATGAAAATAACACATTTGCTGAAATTTGGAAATGAAAACAAACTAAAATTAATAACAGAAACAATAAACAACACCTACTTGTACAGAGTGAGCCCTAAAAGTAAACAACACCTACTTGTACAGAGTGGGCCCTTCTTCTTAGAGCAAGGCTGGGAGGACTTCAACGATTAAAGGCTTAGCTCACAAATATTAAATGGAATTACTTACTTGAATTAGCAGCAATAAGAGTATTACATTGATTCAAACTTCAAATATTCTCATCGCTTCCTCGCCCTAAAGCACTTCTTCAGACCAATATTTCCTATTCTACGAAGGCAACTTTTTTTCTGTGGAGGTATGGAAGAGAGGAGAATCTCGTCGACAACGGGTCGAGTATTACCAACGATAAGGTCGATTGCATGATCACATGAATCTGTATGCTATTTGTATGTTCACTTCACTCCCAGTCTCCCACTCCCACTCCACTCCCGATTGTATATAGTATATTTATACGTAATATTACTCACACCTGTACCCTTTCTTTCAGGTGAGTCAATCATATATATTATACAATATACTACATCTGAATAGACTGATTCATGCATGTGATTCATGGAGAATGGACCTCCAAGAAATTCACATATAAACTGTAATATAATGGGCCATCTCAACCATACGAGAATACACATCGAGACCGAAAACCGTACGTACGCCCACTGGTCGACCCGCACAATAAAAGCAGTTATGTCCACTAAACTTCCCAGCTCAACTGTTCTTTCCGGGAAGGATTTTCAATGTGTGTCTGCTCCTATTCATGTCCTTCTAAAGTTCTCGTGCCTAGGTAAATGAGCCATTAAAATCCTTAACTTCCCATGTCCGACCTCTACTGAATGGAGTCTCTTTTGGGTAAATGCTTGGGGAAATGACTCCTTCTCGAATGGGTAGTTTTTGAACAAAAAGTTCTACCTGCTTTCCCTTATGCCCCTTATGATCAGCGTTAAAATTTGAACCCTTCCCGGCCATTCCAAAGGGTTCTAGCCCTTCCTAGAAGTGTAAAGTTAAAATTGCCCTTGAAAAAAAATTAAAATCCGAATTTTATTCTTCCAATAGGAAGGACGTAATTTATATCAACATTTCAAAAGAAGGGCAACATTTGAAATTACCCATCCATATAAATTTCAATTTATATGTTGAAATTCCTATTCTATAAAATTCGATTCGTCATTCAAAATATTGGAAATATCATAAATTATAATCATTCACTCATTCATGTCGTGCACTCACTGCTTAGCTTTGTAAGGTGATGAGAGATGACTGACGATTACGATGTACTAGCCACTAGGATTTGACTCTGAATCCCGACTCAATTCAGGCTGAGATCGAAGGTGTGACAATGTGTCAATGACTATGGCTGTAATAACAGAACCACTACTAGGCCCAAAACAAGGCTGAAACATTGTCCCTACTACCTATGTGAGCCTGGATACCAATGTCCACTAGTTTTTCGTCAAAATGAAATTCAAATTTCCCCTTTGATGAGTCCTCCTCTACAAGACTTCATTTATTGCATGAATGTCACAGACTTACGACAACTCTAAACAACACTCAATGGCATGCAACTACAAATAATGGCATGCAACTAGAACCACAAACCAAGCTGAGGTTGATTTATGCATTGATATAGAGAGGTGGCACTAGGAACACAATATGGAGAAACAATGAGTTAGAAAAAACATTTGGACCAAAGTACCACAATGGTTATTAATAAAATTTAAAAAAAAAATTGGCTTAGGAATTGTCTTCAATTTGATGGGTGGCATGATCATGATCATGTAATCTCCCTCTGTCCTTCCAAAAATATGTGGTTTCTCACCACATTTCTCTTCGACACTCGCCACCAAAATACATATAAAAATTACATGTCTTTACATCCTCTTCCATTTAAATCCTCATCGCATAGTCATGACTAATGATTATTATGCATGCACATCCTCACCTTATAATATCAATTGGTTCAAGGCGCATAGACAACCATAAATTATCAAATGTGTCAAGACACAAAGAGTAAGAGACAACTATAAGTAAGTCTTATATTAAATTTACCATATAAGTCTTTAATTTGCACTGTCATCTGAGATTTGACATGTTGGATTGTTGTGATCTTCTTATAACTCCTTGCCAATGTGACTGTAAGGATTCTTTGATGGTGAAGTCCATAATTTTAAGTCTTCTTCCTCATTATCATGCCTTTTGGTAAGACAATAAGGAGGGAAGTGGCCCACATTAGCATGGAAAACAGTTTCGACATAGAGCTAGATACATTAATTATTTCATTAAATAACTTAAATTTCATGCCAGTGACTATGAATTCCCCGAATTTCGGATTGGTAAAAAACACATCGAATTTTAGAGCCTCGAGCTCTTAATTACTCATGTATCTAGAATTTTCGCAAATCGAGCCATTAACAAACTTCTTTTGTTGTTGTGGTTCAATTTAAAAGGTAGATTGTCGAGACTCAAACATGTAGCAAGTTGCAAGGCTCTAGTTGGCTTAGGATTGATTCCATTTCCCCTCCATCCCATACCTATATGTTGTCGCGACAAGTGTTGAACAACAGAATTTGATGCCGAGGCCCTTATGATGCTAGTGTTGTTAACTTGGTTGGTATGGAGGATTATTTTTTAATGTTTTTTTGAGCTATGCATTGTTTTTTCTTAGGCTCCTAGTGTCCATCATTCTTACATCTCTCAATCTTGGATGGTTTCCCTCTCTCCACTTTGAATTAAGGTTTTGGTTGGTTTTATATGTAGATTTTGGTTGTAGGTTTATTATAGCTCATTTTGCTTAGTGGCTTCTTTTTGTACATAGTTAACAATAAGTAATTTTCTCAGCAGTATGCATAACATCATGTAGATGCCCCAATATGGTTATTGCATAGTCTAAGTAGTTTTTCTGTATAATGAAGTGTGGTCTAACCCAGAAAAATACAACAAAATAGTTGTTATTTTAATGAATTGTAAAATTAATGTTACATATATGTCAAATTAATGTGTTTAATTTTAGTTTTATTGAAAAGATAACATTTTATCATGTAGATATTCAAGAGTGCTCAATTGTTTAAGATTGTAAAGATTTGGATGGGAAATATTTGTGTTTTGCATTTTTTTTGGGAAAACGTTTAGTTAATTTATACTTGTTAATTAAAGTACAATTATTTAAATTGCCCTTCATCTTTAAAAGACTCAAGTAACAAATGCCCTTCCAATAAAAATTAATACCCACCCTTTAGAGTTGATCACTGCTTATGATGGTGAAACTTAATCACCAAAAAGATTCCCCTCGGGGAAAAGGCCTAGGAAATTCGAGCAATTAGATGGGAGATCCCACAATGATAATTTGGCAAGCTCCCTCCCCGAGGGGGAGACTGTTCGGTCAATAAGTTTTGCTATGCCCCTTATATCTTATGCTTGAATGGCTCATTTGTTGATGGGGATGGATCCTTGCTACCCGTAAGTTACATAAAATTCCTTCTCCATCTTCAACCATTCCTTTATGACCATCCAAACAAGCATGATGGGTAACTGAGATGTACAAGCAATAAAATTAGAATACAAAACTCTCACCAGTTAATAGATCTCGATCTATTTTGGATCAATACTTTCCGAGAGCTAATTCATCTGCACAATCACTTTCAGTTCTATTGTGATAATCAACTGCATTGTATTTCTTCTTCAGGGTTGTGTTCACCACAATCGAGCTACAGGTTTGCACCCTTTCACCATTTGAATCCACGAATTGGGAGATAGGAGGTAGAAATTGGTCTATTTGAAGTATCCTATTTGAAGTGTCCTCGTTCTAGCCCCAATTACAATTTCTCCGTAGACATAGGATTTACCCTACAATGCTCTCACTAACCCACACGATTCAATATTTTATTTTGCATTTTCTTCATGCACTTGTAGCACCACTTTCTAGCTTCTACTTCAAGCATCAATTTGATAAATGGTCGTATCCTTTTGGTGGTCTCCAAACCAGGTTGCATTCATTTAAATAATCCACACAAAATTGTACTTGTGGTTTGTGACCACAAATTCACTAGAATTTGAATTCCTTGATTGTTCCTCTGTGAATTGTTTCCATATTACTTGCCATTGACAAACACATACTCATCAATCCTCTACATTAAAAGGCCAGTCTCCCATCTTGATTGCAATTTCAATAAGTTGTGAATGATTTACGATTAAAACCATAAGAATTATTTGGACAACAGATAAATTCAACACGAATTGCTATTCTCGGTCATCAATCAAATTCACCTCTTGATGTAATCGACAGATTAATTCATACACAAATTAACACTCATGAGATCACATACATATAAGAATAATATAAATACGAAGAGGTTCATCAACCCATTCACGCATACACATAAAGAAGAGAAAATCCATTTATGCATACATGAAGACAACTCATGAATTTCATTAAATGGAAGTTTGTACATTACATACTTTGTGATCTAAATCCACCTTGTAGCTGGATTGCATGCAGATTTGGGAATTCCTTGCCCTTCCAATGGCCTGATCTTCATTTGGTTTGCCCACCCCATCCTAATGCCCGCAAGCTTACATTTTAAATGAAACATGAATGCTTACAGCTCAACAAACAGACTGCCTACATTATTATCTGCAGCAAATCCAGTAGCCACAGTTCAATATCGAGAGCCAGATTATTGTATCTGTGAGAGTGGTCGAGATGAATATTCTGTTAGAGATCGAAGGGAAGAGACTGACCTACTCTCTGTAGTTCACCTGGTGTTCATAAAAGGGATAGAGAGGAATATTTGGCAATTCCTTATGCTGATCATGATCTACCAGTTACTTATGAGGCAAGAGAAGCATCCGAGCAAGCTAACCATGTTGATCCAGTTGTTGAACCATCCGTAGTAGTTGCAACAGTTTTTTTTATACCAGTGCTAGGACTCATTGAATGCGTAACTTGGATTAAAGGAATAGCCAAGGACGAAGGATCTGACAAGAAGCATGTCCACCACAATAACCCACCACTAACAAATGGGTAAGAATTAAACCAAATGGTTCTATTCGTGAGGCAAGATGAATAGCCGTTCCACAAGAGCCATATGTTCGAGAGGAAGATGAATATGATCGAGATCGAGAAGAAGATTCTTATGTTCCATATGTCAATCCATCAAATTATGACTTTGATCATGTAGATCCAGTAGAAGTAGATCTAGCAGATCCATGGCCCACATTAGCATAAGTTTATCCAACAAAAGTAGGCTTTGCTCCTATATAAGGTTTTTCACTATTGGGATTTGCACCCGTACCAAGATTTTATTAATTAATATTTAAATGATTATTAATTAGTAGCACCGAGATTAGTGCTTTCACCGGATTTACTATAGCCAGCAACAACAGATTGATTTAAAGCATCCCTTCCATCTCCATATTGATAGCTTGAAGCAGTAGAGAAAGCAAAGCCAACAACACCACTAGCATATATAATAGCAACATCAAAGCTAGCAGCCCTTGATCCAAAAGTCGATCTTTAGTTTGATCCAAATTTAGATCCAGTAGCAGATTCAAAGGCACCACCAACAATAGAGCAAGTAGCAAAAGCACCTAGAGCAAATCCAGTCGTAGGAGCATCAGTAGTTAAGAGGATAGGAGCAAGAAATATTGAGCGATATGTAATTATTAGTAGTTAGGGATTCACTATAAGATATAGTGCCAAGCACAGGTGCGGAAGTAGGAGAAACGGTAGCACCCATAACCATTGCAGATTAAATTCCAGCAGTTTACCCGTTCCAGATTTTTACTCCGTTTACTCAAATCGATAGCCATAGCCCATTGCTCGTGTAGCGAAGGATGAGGTATAGGTGGAGGTTATAGAGGCAACAAATTCCTAGGCATCCTTTTCATTTATAGAGGCAAGGGCATAACCCACAGAGGTGGAGGTCAAGGCATCGGTTGAACTTGATCCAGTCAAGGAACCAATTAGAGTTGATCAAGCAATGGAAGTAACGGTGGAAAATACTAGATTGGTATATAGTCCATACCTGTGAAATAATAAGTCTTACCCGCAGTTAAATATCAATATCGAGGGCCAATACCATTCTCTAGGGGCTTACCAGGTACATATGTTTGAGAGGTAGTTATTGATCCACCGGTAGCAGACCCGGAAGCAAAGATAGCAAAGTTATAGGTGGCATAGGTTCAAGAAGAAACAGCTTACCAAGTTCGATATATCTATTTGTGTTATTGATACAGGAGATTCCTCACCAATACCATTAGCTTCTATGTCAGTGCCGGGATCCGCATCAACCAGTAAAACTATTGCTGCTTCAATAGGTAGTGAAACTGCCGGGGATGCTGCCTTTGCTTCTTGATCTCTAAACGTATATTCTTTGGCTTCTCTTTCTGTTCCCTCCGCCTTAGCCCTCTTCCCATGATGATTATGCAACCTTAAAATCTGGTGGAAATTGATCTATATCCACATATGCTGGTTTCTTCGTTTCCTTCGCCTTCCATCTAAGGCTCCTATTTCAGGCTATATAAAGAAGGGATACTGCAAACTTTATAATTGCTTCTTTGACCGGATAAAATGGAATAGCATCTCGATCTCGACCTGGACTTACTGAAGCTTCTAGCTCTTCTAGCTCTTATGTTGGAGAAATATCCGTTTCCTTCACTCTTTTCTCGGCCTTCTTTGTCTATGATTATGGATTTGGTTTAGCTGCCCCTGTTGCTACTTTATCTGTTGTATTTGCTATAGCTACCAACGCTTTTTGTGTTGTTTCCTCTGTTATCTTTGCCTCTCATGTCTTCATCTCTTCTGCTACTGGTACTTATGTTAGTTCTGGGTCAACCACACTAGTCGCTTTTTCCTTCGCTGCATGGAGATGTACAAAGGAATGATGTGGACTTAAAGGGAAGGTCTCCCAAGCGAGGCACCAGCTTTTAATCTACCCTCGACGTCTTTTTATGGTAAAAGAAAATTGTATAGATAGATAAGAAAAAGTACTAAAAAGCTTAATCTACATCTTTAAGTAATAATTAAGTAAGTCCGTTGTCTCTGCATCTGTATATGCCTCCTATGCCTTTTCTTTCGGGGGGTGGGGATTGGGGCAAGGGGTCACTTCTAGCCTACCTATAAAGTATTGTCTTGGGCTTCTGCTTACACCAAAGTTTATACACATATTATAATATAGTTTATAATGTTTCATAATATAAATATAATATTGAATTATATATAAATGTGTGGAGTTATAGGGTTGTAAATGCGTATTCCATGCATGAGTACATATAATATTGAATTATATATAAATGTGTAGTTATAGGCTTGTAAATGCGTATTCCATGCATGAGTACATATGTGTCCATGTGGCCATGTGGCCGTCAAGGGATCAAATTTGAAGGGTGGGGTCCCATTTCACTTTGAAGGGCTATGAGATATTTAACCCTTCAATGTTGCCATGTAAAAATAAGTCATTCTTTTCATTTGAAAATGCATTAGTACATTAAAATTTCATTATTTACTTACATAGTAAAGTTGAGACGCTTTATTATGGAAACATTGTATATATGCCATATAACACAACCATATTTCACACCAATTTAGCGGCTCGGTCTCTAGGCCACTATGCCACCTTTTCCGTCTTATCAGTTTCCCAAATTGATCTTGCCTCTTAAAATTTTAACCAGTATAATAATACAATTAACTTGCTAACCCCATTCCAATACAACTTTCATCCTTACAGCGAAAATTAATACTATTTTACTCTTTCATGATCTTTTTGAACATGAGGAATTTATTAGTGAAACATAACTTAGGAGACACATAGAAAATCCACTTTCCATATGTTCAGTGTGAATTGCCATAACTAATTTTATGGATCTTTTTTTCTGCATCAGTGCAACTAGAGTTAGCTTGCTAGCCCAATTCCAATCTAACTTTTAACCAGTATAATAATATTTATTACCTCTTAAAATGGGTTCCTAGGCTGCTTCGAACAATACAAGCTCGATGAAGAATTGGGTTCTTCAAATCTTCTAAAAGCAATGTGATGCTTATTCTTGGAAAAGTTCAATCTTTGTAAATCACTAGCGTTCTTCAAACTAATATAAATTATAGCCTACATAAAATTTAGCCTACTTAACAATGGAAAAAATGATAATGTAAGCAAAAAAAGGAAGAAATTGTTTCAAAAGCCAAAAAAAATGGACATTGAATCTAGTATGTATCTATTGCTAAATTAGTGAACAATAGAGATGTATGCAGAAAGGTAGTAAAAAAGGTGAAGGGAAAGAATCTGAATGGTAACTTTTTTTTACTTCGTTGAATTGAGGACCATAATTCACTTTCATGCACCTCTATCAAACAACTGCATTTCCTATGCCATTTATAGTCCTCCTTCACCCAAGTCTATTAGAGAGAACAATTCAACAAAGAATCTGGATTGGATTGAAAACTAATAGCAAGTTTCTTTGTCACTCTAATTGTGTACCCTACGGCAGAATTGAATGCCAATGGCAACAATATATGTTTTAATTTTTCATTCAACACTATGAATGCCACACGTACTTGGGATAGAATAAGTTTAAGTGCTCCTTACATGTTACATGCTATGTTATGGTTTGAGCAAAGAGAACTATTCGACTCCAGGCAGCTTTTGTTACCAATAGTTGATAAAGGACCCTGGATGCTTCTTCTCTATATCCCTCCCCCTAGATCTCATTATACATACTAACTTTGTGGTATGATGGAGTAGAGGATGGGTTGTGAAGCATAAGTAAAACGTAGGTAGACCAACTAGAGAGGATATGCATAGATGGTTGAAGTTCTTGTTAAATGGTTGAAGTTCTTGTTATATGGTTGAGTTTCTTGTTCTATTCTAGACCAACAGATAAGGGAAACAAAATCAAAATGTAAAGTAGCATCGTCGTTCTAAAAATCAAGATTACAAAAAAAATTGTCCCAGTTCGTACAATCGAACGCAGGAGTGGGAAATGGGCATTCTAAGAAAATTGCTAGCTTTCAACATTGGCCTTCACCAGATGTTGTTGCATATTCTCAATCATATTGAAATTCGATATCTAGTTTGGATTGTAAGTGTAGTAGCATCGGTGGTCTTCATATTAATAAAGACCAAGAATCTTAAACCATGTACTAGAGGAAGGTGTCGATTCGACGACTAAGCAATTGAGGAAAATAGCTCATGCAATACAGTTTTAGATACAAAGTCTGGATTCTTGATCTGACTCATTAACTAGATGCATGGAGGTTGGTAGAGTGGGAACTTCCCCAAATCCCAGGATTTTTGGTAAAGCTGGGGGGCGTAGTGCGCACACCTGTTTCCCATAGGGCTGCAACCGTGGCCAGTGGAAACTGCATGGGGAAGCATTCAGTTTTAGAGTGAAAACAATGGTGTTCCTTGTCCCCTCCATTTCAGGAAAATAGGGCAAGTCAAGGAGCACATGGAATCATATGCGTATACACAGAACATATGGAGGAAGAAGCAATTGTTGTTGTTGCTACAATTGGGAATTGATCAATGTTGTTCTAAATAGCCTCTGGCGGAGATTTGTGACAAACCCACTCTCGGGTCCAGGCTTCAAATTTGAAGCCTTCAAGGCCCATTTGAAGTAACAAAATTTCAGTCAAATAATAATAATGTGTTTGAACTTTGAAGTTACATAATTTTATTCAAATATATTTTTTTAAATAATTGATGGGATCATGAATGGATAAAATGATATACATAACTATAAATTCATAGGATGTCAGCAATCCAGTCAGCCTTGAAGTTGAGCTCCTCAATGAAAACGAATTTCTTTATATATGTTTATGGAAGGCTGGCATTGGTAGCTTCGTTCTGCAAACTCTCCTGGAGGACTGGAGGAGATAGGGTAGGTGGAACTTGGAAGTAGCTCAACCACAGTGGAGTAGGGGTATAAGAAAAATCTTGTTTGTATTCCTGTAATATTATATATTGATGCTCAGAGCCATGGAAGCATGGAATTCAAGAATTGACTTGATACAACAAAGAAAACACAAGGTGGGACTCAGGAGCTGTAGGATTGACTTGATACAACAAAGAAAACATAGGGTGTCAGGATGGGAGCCGTAGACGGTAGGATTAACTTGATACAACAAAGAAAACACAGGGCCGTGGGTAGGGGCCACAGCTGGGAGCAGTAGCTTGCAACATTACAAGAAGATTTTGGATTGTGGATTTTGTCCGAAATGCCAAATTTGGGGCACATTAACATAATATATTTTACATTGAATACTCAATTAACTCACAGATTCAGAATTCACGAATTGGTCTGTGATAACTAGTAAATTGGTAAGCCCGTTGCCAACAACATGTATGAGCCACCAACCATGTTTAATAAAGTTGTTGCTGCCATTAAATGTGTTAAACACGTAAGCGCTCGCTGCAGAAACGAGAACTTAGAAGCATTCAAGCCATGGGATGCACAGTGTAAGCCCGTCCACGTAAGCTGGTCAATGATATTATTAGAGGCCCAATGGTCCATGATCCATCGATGATTGAACACGTGGATATTGGAGAGTAACCGAGTCCCACTCCCAAGTCACCTAGCTAGTAGAGTCATTCCCAATTTCCCACTAAAATCTGTCGATGGGTGAAATTTGAAACTACCCTTCTGTTGCAATTTTAAACCGTAGTGGTTAATTTAATTATTGAAGGGCTTACCATGAAATTGATTTTTTTTGCATGGTAAAATTTGAGGTGGTCTTCTATGACATGTAAAATGGCCTCTGAAGGGCCCTGAAGGCTTCAAATTTGAAGCCTGGTGGCAGTATATGCAAGCACCCACATATAAACATGAGTATACAAGTACATGTATGTATGTATGTATGTATGTCTAAATGGTTAAAGATGGAAAAGACGATCATGAATGCAGCCATGCATACATGAGTAGAAGGGCCCTTATGCACATGTATGTCCGTCGATGATATTTAGAAAATATAAAACCTAGAAAACACATCTATTCCATGAAGATCTAATATGAATTTAGCATGGATAATGTATGTTTCTCCCACTTTAATTAATTTTGATTACATGGTTCGAAATGTACTTCTTCCAAACATGCATAATGTAATTTCTAGGTTAGCTTTGTCAATTTTGATGATTTCAGAGTAAATGCGCAATTTGTTTACCTTTAATTTTCCCTTAATGCAAATAAAGTCAAGCATTATTATGTTCCATATTTAGTGGATTAATTTCTTATTGTGAGTAATAGATATTATTATTTCCTTTGGAGAGTTAGACTTAGGGTCCAACTAGTGATCATGAGGTTGCTCCATGTATTTAACCTAGTGGTGATTGTGCACCCCTGTCCCCTAATGAGCCTAGGAATAATGGCCTTGATTTTTTCCATGCACCTTCACCCAAGTCACAGATCCATTACTTATAGCTAATGGACCCCTCCTTCCATTACTATAGGAATACTAGGTATGGACACCTCCAGTTCACAAACCCAAAGTGTGAGTAGGGGGACCAGTTAAGGTAATGTTGCCTTTAATGATCATTGGAGCCATGAAGAGTTGGATGGCCTGATAAGTTCAGACATTGAAGAGCCAAGTGGATGAGCAGTATTCTTACCTCTGATAAATAAAGAGAATGTTGGAATCCCTGGGATCGAAGTCAGAGAATCAATAAAAGATACCATCAGCGGATGAGAATCCTAGTAAGGAGGAGAAGGCTCTTATCCATAAAAAATCCCATTAGTAACTTATTCTGGTGAACTTCACCTACTTATACCCACTCTACAATAAGTAAATCCCATAAAGTAAGCAAATAATTGGTAAATATATCCATAACTGTATGGAAGAAAGAACCCTACCATTTAGTCCAATTCAACTAGATATGAAAGCAATTCTTGTATGGAGGAAAGAACCAAAGAAGCCTTTATTTATATTGATCAGAGCCCTTCCTTCTTTAGACCAACGAGAAGATCCCTTATTTTTGTTGATGATCCCAATCATGTGTGTTGATGATCTCAGTCATAGAGCATTCAACAAGGGAAAACACAATGGGTGAGATCCCAGAGTTCTACTCAAGTGATGAGGCAGTGAATGATTATCTGCCTCTCAATTTGTCTCTGTGCCTGGATCTGCTGCTAGCTATGGTGCTGGGTAAAATTATGAACCATTTAAAGGGGCATAATCTACCATAGAACCAACTGACTCACTTTTTGATTCATCGACTGGATCAACTTAATCAATGGCTTCTTCAACGACTAGCTATGGGTCTTTATCTGGATAAACTAATTTAATGACTACTTCCCCTAGAATATATGGGATTGGGTATGGGTCTCTATCTCTACTACTATGATCATCCCTAATTGGATCATAATAGAAAATATGAAATGTACATACTTATGATGATGCATCTTCCCTTGCTACTATATCTACTGGTTAAAGGTCATCCACTTAATCGACTACTTAATATGGACCTACCACTACTATGCCTAGGTCTCTATATGGAAGATATAAAACTAGGTCGGTGTGTCAATTTGATCTCCACCAGTTTATTATATTTATTTAATGTGTTCTTTGCATTGTACCTGGTAATTGTTAGAATGCGATCGAACGTGGCCTTGTAAGAGTAGCTGATAAATTGGAGAGTGCCTATTATTTACGGTTCACCTACCTCCCTAATTTGTTCAATATCATCGGTCAAGTACTTGTCTCTGGGAAGCCACTCCTCCATTCTCTGAGTTAACTTCTCTAAGGAAGCCTTCTTAGGTCTTGTTCCGGCCAAAAAAGAAGTTCCCATCCAATGGTGGGGTAAAGCCTTGCTAGTGGGTTGGAAAAACATGAAATTGAAAAAATCTGAAATATGTTAACTTTTGAATACCGTGACAAATACCTGGTCACCAAGAATAATACAATTACTAAAGGAAAATACATGTATGTGTGTATGTTGGTTAGCCCAAAAGTTGGGGCATGAAATGTGTATCAATAACAAATCAATGAATGGATAGATTGGAAGGTTCATTTATCAAACCATGGCGACCTATATAATGAGAAATGCCATTTCAGCTCTATTAGCGAATGAAGGTATTTGGTATTTCATCAATTGAAATGACGTAATTTCATCAATCGAATGGATAGAGGTCCATTAAATGGATAGATATGAAGGTGCATTTATCGAATTTGGTTTTCGATGATACACCGTTCCTTTCATTTGAGATTTTGATTGATTAATTGATATTTTGATTAACTTGATTTCATGCTAGGGATTGGGGCCCTATTTTCATGCCCCAACTTCAGGGATAACTCCACGAATACATGAGTTTTCCTCTCTCAATGTGTAGAGAAGACTTATGGGATAATGGTAGGAGGTGTCCGCTAGAAACCTACACCATCGCTAACTAGTGCTCGGTTGAATGCTCATCGACTTCCCCATTCCACTCTAGCAGGTCTTGGAACTTGTCCTTCTACTACTTGATTTATTTCGGATTCGATGACACGGTAGGGAAATTAATCTTCTAAAATATGATGGGAAGTACATCCATCCACCCCAGATAAATACTACAAAGTATAGGGATTTATAGTTCGGAAGGTTTGTATTGCTCTTACGACGTGGGCGTATCACTATCTCTGCCGAATGAGTCTTCATACTATAAAGTGCTTAATGAGGTCACATCAAAACAATAGTACGATTATAAGTGTAATATGATAGTGAAGCATTTAAAAAAGAGAATGTTGTTCTATAATTGTTGGTGGGTTTCTTTCAGTGGATGTCCCTCGTTTTTTATGTCTACGGATGGGGCTTTCCTGTTGCTTTACGGAAAAATTCCCACCCATTGTGGGGCAATCCCATTTAACCGACCAACTACTTTTAGTATGCCACTTATTCTGAATATGGCGATGGTGAGAAGAGATAAAGAAAAAAACAGAGTCAATATATACTATAAGAAAGGGGTTGGTTACCCTTGTTGGGGTTACCCACACGATGAGGTCCAACGAGCAGAGGTGCAGAGGGGTTGTCCTCCCGATTTGAGTAAATATATAACTCTTCATGCATCCCACGTGTGAGGGTTGGGGGTGCCCTCGAGTGGTTTATTTCCCAAGCATACAGATTACTCTGCCCTTCTTATAAACAATGAATTCCCTGAACAAGAATCACTTGGACTCACAGAGAATCAAATCGGCATTGCGTGGACAAACTTGTATTTTATGTGTATGTTTGAATCTCCAAATGTTGGAAACTAACATATAGTGAGGATAGGGATCCTATCCTACCGGTGGATATTTTTCCCCACCACTCACTCTCACTCACAAAGAATATGTTTGTTACTTGAGTGTGACTCATCATAGCTTATTTTTTACCATCAGCCGAAACAACAGTTGGAACAACATTAATCCCACCAACAGCTCGACCCGCCGTGGAAACTGTAACGAGAGCATCCTTCCCTTTTTATTACATGATGAACCGTTTATTTTGATTGCTATATCGATATCACCAACAACTAACACGTAAATTATAATAATAGCCTCAATGGAAACACCTACCTATTTTTTTATTTAGAGCAACAACTAGTATAACAACGGTCACAGTAAAAATGGTATCAACAGCTGTGTAATGTGTTAATTAGTAAAAATCCCGCGACACTTGTTTATGAGAAGAGATTAAAAAAAGAGGCGCATCATGATGTGACCAAGGCGAATCTGCATTGGAGTAAATGGCATACCATTTGGGAAAATAATATACAGGTGGAAGCTAAGGATTCCTAAAATAGAACTCGATCCTATCTCTTTTAATTGACTCATTGTTTAAGTCATTTTGAATGCCATTGAATGTTGCCAACACATACAAATTCAGTTACATGACTAAAATCATAATTAACACTCAGACCTTCTAGAACTATACTTGTAAACTATAATATTTTACAAAGAAATCCACTCCTTGGGAAAATATCAAGACCCCTAGGCTTGATCAACAATATAATTGTTGTGGAGAGAATATGCTCCTGCACCATTTGTAATTTGGCGTAAAGAATGTGAAGTGTTTATCCCTGGGTCATACAAATTCCTTGGGGTTCTAGGCATCTTGGATTTCTTGTCTTGGTATCTTGTAATTACATTCTTGCTTTATCGGATTTATTGGAAAAGAGGTATCTCATGATTGGAGAAGTGGACTAGGTGGGGTCTCCCTTTCTCCTCTGTGGGGGATTACTACTTTACATCTTAAAACATACACTTTTTCTAAAAACAAAATCTTTGTATGCCAACCGTTACAGTTGAACCGATTTTTCCACAACCACTAAATTGCAGTGAATGAATCCATCCTTACACAACAAACATTTCTCTCCATGTCCCTTCATTTTGACTGTTTATAGTCCCAGATGAATGATGAGAACTTGGTTTAAATTTAAATTTTATTGAATCATGTTTTCTGTGGCTCTGGACTAAAAGGGGAAAGATATTGGAGCTCATATTAAATACAGACAATTTGCCTCATTGTCCTATACTTGTCATGGATTATAAAAAACACACTTTGGATCATTTTTTATTGTCTTGCTTGAGATTATGTAGTAACTTGGTCAGGATACGAGGTACAAGTAAAGAACACAACTTATTGCATGAATATCGTTCTGATTGGATTGAATGTAAAGTTAAGGTGGAACAATTGCAAACAAAGATGGAAATAACTTTGGAGAATTTGCTAGAAGGCAACCTTGTAAGTGTAGAGTCTGTCATCGATCACTTGTCGAATAAGAAAGTGAGACAATTGCTTTGTAAGACCAAGTATGATAAAATACTCCTCGGGCATTTCCCCGAACAAATATCCCTTCTGAATTATATTCAAGGAGGACCTCGCGGAAGGGTAGAAACTTGAAATATTGTGACCTTGCTACATATTGACAACAGTAGGGAATGGACGCCCATGGATGTGAACTTCAAACTTGTAGTCGGGACCTGTTTCTCTATTGTTAAATCACTGCAATGATTGGATGAGGTTGGGTACACTAATACCCATCATACTCGATCCCATGTGACACTCTTTTTGCCACTCTTCACATTCATAAAAATTTTCTTTTCGAAAATTCAAAGTTGAATAACTTTCTCATACTGAGTCCAATTGAGGTGAAATGAATGTCGTTGGAATCGTCTTGGAAAGATATTCGACATGGAGCTACTTTTTATGAGATTTGAGGACTTCAAAATTTGTTAGGTTTAACCTTGAATCGAGAATGAGTCAAAGGTGGTTTAGGTCTAGCACATGGTTTCTTGTAGCCCATGGTATTGGGCTAAGGTATTACATGTAAGGAAGCCTTTATAAGGCTTGAGGAGGGTCCATTGTAAATTGGCATAGAGGTGAGTAGGTGAACTCACTTGGACTGGTTGGTGTCATGTCCCCTCAATGGTGATTATTGGATTAAGTTCCTAACCCAACCAATCCCTTAGGTTGAGGAGGCAAATTCATTTACTTGGGGTTAATTTTGAAAGTTCGGGCATTTAATTAATTAGGGAGTGTAATTTAATTTTCCTAAAGTTTGTTACGCACTTGAGAATAATTGTTTTTCATCAAATAAGTATTTTTATTTTCAATAAAATTGGATAATGCTCCACAAGTGCGCCTTAGTGGATAAGGTTGACTAAAGAGATGACTTGCAAGAGAAGTTATGTGAAAGCATCCAAAGCTAGAAAATCAGGAAAAAGGAAAGAAAGATGGTACAAAGCAGAAAGGCAACAAAAAATCAGGAAAAACAGCATAAAGCAGAAAGAAACACAAAATCAGAAAGCATGATAAAATCAGAAAAGCTGGATAAGGAATAAAAGCAAGAAAAAGCAGTAAAAAGCAAAGCAGGATATAAAAGCTAAATCAGAAAGATAAAAGTAGAAAAGGAGAAAAGGATGAAAGAAAGATTTCCTTATCCATCCATGAGGGTGCATTATCCTAGGAGTCTTGATCCTCAAGTCACCCTCCATCTATAAAATAAGGAGAGCGCACCACCATCACATCTTTTGACAGTTTGAGAATTGGAGTGAGTGCAATTGTGCCTGAGTGACTTGGGAGATGTGCCCCTTTTTCCTGTGAGAGGATGATGGTATTCAACCATTTTCATTGAGATTATTTCAGGTCCTGAAGTATGATCCAGTGGATTACGATCCCGTGATAAATATTTGATATCTCTCCATGTAGATCTATGAGTAATTTCTTAGTTTTCCTGATGAAAGAGTTTATTCTAGTTGTATCTCATTATTGAGAAAAAATTGGTGTATGAATCAACTAATTATGGTTGATATGACTATAATAATGTATCTCTGATGTCAATTCTGAATTTATACTGAATAAAAATCTGATTCCAATACCTCTTCTTGCACCTAGTCTAGATTTCAATGGAAATGAGCTAGCTTCCACAATATGTATGGTAAATGAATGAGTATTGATCCAAATGAAGTTATTTATGTTTTTGATGATAATTAATATTCCAAATGACTCATTCCAATATTAGTATCAAATATTCGTGAGCCTTCCTGACTATTTGGGAATTCCCGAATTTGGATTAGTTGTGCAATCTTGGAAGTCAATTTTTCTTGTATGTTTGTGAGATATTCTCAGAACCTTCAAAAAATTGTTGGAGAAAACTTAGGATATTATATGATTGTCATTTAATTTTATTTATCCTTCCTGATTCAAATTCCTTCACCCTTGGTTCACAGTCGGTGCTTAGTTGAAGTTCTAGTTTGCCTATGCTAGGGTTCCTAGGAGCATTGGAGTAGAATTCATCCTGGATGATGTTATAAACATTAATGGTCCCAGTAATTAATGAAAAGTTTCATTCATCTGGCATGTTCCTCGTTCCCTCTAGATTCCTTTGATTTTTCCTACCTACAGTCAAACTAGTCAATAGAGTTCATTGTTTTTCCTTGAGCCTTGTAGGACTGCTAGTCAGTGTATCACCAATCCTGGTTGGTACATTATAGTGGTATCAGAGCATGGTACTATGAACTTGATCTTAAAATATTTCTACGAGTCCCAAAATATATTCATATTCTAAGAATAAGGATCCTCTGACGGAGGAAGAAGACGGAGAAGAAATCGATTCTACTGAAGGCAAGTTACAAGGAGAGTCAAATATGTATCACAATGAAGAAAAATATGAGTTCAAACTCTTTTTTAAAAGAATGATGAAAGGTATACAAGACATATCCCACAATATTGTCCAATCCGGAAAAGAGACCAGAGTGTCCTTAGCTCAACAACTAGGAAGTAAAATGGAGAGGTGGAGCAGCAATGGTACCCCACATGGCGAAAGGAAGATCACTGGTGGTTCTATTTTCTCAAGAAATGGGCCTCACAATCGCCTTGGTGAATTCTAGATGGAATCTCAGCCAAAATCCAAGTCTACTATGCCCAAGTTTATTGAAGAACATAGGGAGGAACCTAAGGTTCAAAATGAAGGTCTTGCTTCATGGGAGGATAAATATGTTGAGTACCTCACACTAAATGAAAAGTGTAGAAGAGCCTTTCCATTCAGATATTTCTTTGATATTCAGTACGAGACCAACTCAAGAGGAGGTTTCTGGATTCCAAATCAGAACTATGAGTTAAGAAATATTACATTGATGGCTCACAACAGTGCACTGCTAACTCTTAGATTCATAAGATTGATACATATTTTCAGTTGAATCCAATGGATGAGGGAGATGTCATCAAGGTGGATACTCTACAGTTAGATGGTGAAGCCAATGATTGTTTGTTTCATGGCCTAAAAACACTTGAGCATGATCAAGTGACCAGTTATGAAGAGTTCACAAGAATATTGGCTGAAAGATTCGAAAGAAGAGATCCTAAAATCACCTTCAGAGAACTAGCACATGTGAAACAGATTGAGACTCTTGAAGCCTACATCTCTGAGTTTCAAAAATTATTTGCGATGGTCACAAATATATAAGAATCTAGATTGATCATGTTGTTCATTGAAGGGTTAGTAGAACCTTTGAAAGGTTTGGTGAAGGCCTACAAACCCTCTACCTTGCAATATGCGTTGAGTAGAACAAGAGATTTGCAAGAATCTATTCCAAGGACCAAATTTCCTCCTAGAACTGTTGTTCCTTCTCAATTCATGAATCAAAGGCCACTCATGAAGGGTACTTCTGGAAATTTCAAGAAGGAAAATTACTCCAAAGATAGAGATGAATTGAGAAGAAGGAAGTTTTGTTTCACCTGTCATAAACCAGGGGTTCCGAGACACAGATGTGCTAAAGGGAAAGCACACTGCATTGAAGTTTACTCGGAGAGAGAAGTTGAGGAGGAAGAAGAAGAGGCCCCAGTAGATGATGGAGTGTCCTATGAGACTGTAGAAGAAGAACCTACCTCCGAGGTGAGCAAGATTGCAGTACTGTCATGAGTGCCTCGCTTCCATACACTTAGATTCAAAGGAGTTGTCCAAGGACAATCAATCACTGTGTTAGTGGATGGAGGAGAAACACATAAATTCATTTATTCATATTTGGTTGAAAGAAGGAAGCTAACTACTGAAAAATTTGGAGGCTTCATTATTATCATTCTAGGTAATCAATGGATTGTTCTAGATGGATTCCTAAATTACAAATTACTATAGGAGATCAAACCATTACAGATAGATTTTACGTTGTGAATGTGGCTGATACTAACATGGTTTTGGGAGTACAATGGTTGTATTCCATTTGGAAGCACTCAATAGACTACCAAATTCCTGAGATGACTTTCAAAGGTGAAGATGGAAAGGATGTAGTGTTGATGGGAATCAACACCTACCCAAAATAAGTGGTGAGTGCACATAGTATGAGATCCCTACTGAGGCATGGAGATATTGAGTGGGTTGCAAAATTCCTAATCACCACTAAAGGTACCTCTTTATAAGTAGCACAATATCCATAAGACATTTAGAAATTGCTCCAAAATCATAAGACTATATTTGGGAACCTTCCTCATGGTAGGCCACCTGATAGAGGAGTGGAGCATAGAATTGAGTTGGAGATAGGCACATCAACTATCAAATTCCATCTTTACAAGCCCCCAAAAATATTCAAGGATGAGATAGAGATAACCATCAAGGAACTGCTTGACTTGGGATTCATTAGACCAAGCTCAAGTCCTTTTGCATCATCTGTAGTCCTTGTGAAGAAGAAATATGGGACCATGCGCATGTGCATAGACTACAAATCTATCAACAAGAAGAATACCAAGAACATATATCCTATCCCAAGGATTGATGAGTTGATGGATGAACTACATGGATCCAAATACTTTTCAAAGATTGACCTTCGATGTGGTTACCATCAAATCAATATGCGGGAGGAGGACATCCATATTACAACTTTCCGGTGTCATCATGGGCACTTTGAGTTCCTGGTTATGCCTTTTGGCCTAACTAATGCAGCTGCAACTTTTCAATCTTGCATGAACAGAGTGTTTAGAAGGCAAATCCATAAGTTTGTTCCTATTTTCTTTGATGATATTTTAATCTATAATAGAACTTGGGAGGAACATTTGCACCATTTGGATGTTGTGCTAACAACCTTGGTAGATCAGTCTTTCTATGCAAAAATATCCAAGTGCAAGTTTGGAATGACTGAGATTTTGTATCTTGGTCATGTGATTGGGAAAGAAGGATTTAAGGTTCACATGGAGAAGATCCAAACTATTGTGGATTGTCCAAATCTTAAAAATATTACTGAATTGAGAGGATTTATTGGGTTAAGCACTTACTACTGGAAGTTCGTCAAAGGTTTTTCAAAGTTGACATCTCCATTGACATACCTTACTAAGAACGGAGCCTTCAATTGGTTAGAAGAAGTTGAACAAGCATTCAATAAGATGAACGAGGTAATGAGTAGTTGTCCCGTTGTTTCACTTCCATATTTCTCTCAAGCTTTTGTGCTTGAATATGATGCTTCAGGGAATGGGATTGGAGCAGTATTAATGCAAAACAAGCATCCCCTAGCCTTTGAAAGTAGGAATTTTCATCCCCATGAGAGGTTATATTCAGTCTATGATAAGGAGATGCTAGCCATCATGCATGCGCTAGTCAATTTCATACAATATCTTGTGGGTGGTAAGTTCATCATCAAGAATGATCATAACAGTTTGAGACACTTCTTGACCCAAAAGGAGTCAAGAGTGATAGGAAACAAAAGTGGTTAAGAAAGGTCCAAGCATTTGAATTTTACATTGAATACAAGAAGGGTAAGATGAACACTATAGCTGATGCTCTCTAGAAAACCAACCGTTGCATTGATAAATTTTCATGATGATTAGAAAGCATAGCTTGGAGTAGAGTATACAAAGAATTAGTTTTCTTGTGATTTATTTGATGGACTAATTCATGATGATACTTACAAGATTCTCAATGATATCATCTATCATAAGGATAGGATATTTTTGGTTCCAGAATCCTCATTAAAGAAGAAGATCCTAGAGGTTTCTCATGATGCGCCCCTAGTAGGACATATGGGGTTTGTGAAGACATACAGGAAAGTGAAGGAAAGGTTCTTTTGGAAGGGATTGAAGAACGAAGTGATGAAGTATGTTAGATTATGTGTGGCATGCTAGAAAAAGAAAATTAGAACATACTAATCCAGCTGGACTCTTACAACCACTTCCTATTCCTGAGCAGAAATGGGAAAGTGTATCGATGGATTTCATCACGGGGCTTCCCAAAAGCCAAGGCAAAGACAATATTTTTTTTGTGGTTGATAGATTGACTAAATATGCAAATTTATTTGTTGCCACAACTAATATTGCAGACAGCAAAGTGGCTGAACTTTTCATCAAAGAAGTCTTCAAATTTTGGTATTTTTTGGGATGTTACACTTCATCAAGGCATCAAGTACCCTCTCACAGCAGTCAATCTTGGCTCTATGTCTTTCCAACCATTCCATACCTATTAGGGCATCATAAGATCCTAATGGTTGGACACTTAAATTTGCTTTTGTGAGGAGTCCATTCAACTCAATGGGACACTCCGTCACTACTTCACTCACCTTTCTCTTGGTGCCTATGGATAATTGAACTAGCCAAGAGTTACTATGCTTTACTTTACCAAGAGAACAATCTTCAACTATATTAGGAGACACATAGCTATGCATATATCCTAGATCAATCAAAATAGAAATAGATTGCTTAGCAATCTTACCTTCAACTTCTACCACCGTTGATTGATGGTGTTCTTGGTGATCATCCAATGTTGCATAGATTCTAGGTGTTTCCCTTGCCATATATTCCATTGTAGTTGCTTCTTCTAATTTGTGCAAGTTCCTGGGATTCTCTCTCCAATGTGGACAATCTCTGAGCATGTGGTCTCCTCCACATCCCCAACACTTAAGTGGTCCCTTTGATTATTTTTCTACTGCTACTGCTGGTTGGAATCCACTCCTTGCTTGCTGTCCCTATGGAAAAGTTCTGGGATGATTTCTGAATGGTGGCTTGAACCCAGTTTTCCTTTGCTCAAACCTCCCTCTTGGCCTTCCTTTCCATGATGGTTGAACCTCTGATTTACCTTTTCTCTACTTAGCAATGGATTGCCATCCTAATGGCTCCATCGAGTCTTGGTGGATTGAAAAACTCAATCCTATCTCTGAAATTCTGAGGTAGACTACCAAGGAAACATTGGATCTTGACTCTTTCATCCTTGATGTAGTCTACATACCTCAACAAATCCAAAAAATTATGGACATGCTCTCCATGGAACTCTATCCCAACTTGAGTTAATTGAAATATTTCCTCTTGTTATCATAATACCCAGCTGATAGCTATTTTTCCTTGAAGTACCTTTGGAACCTCTCCCTGCTGATCCTCCTTTCACTAATCTTCTTCACTTGCATGAGGTGTTCCCACCAGATTGAAGCTCTGCCATTTATATTGTAAATGGAAAACCTAGTCTTTTGATTCTCTGAATAATCATGCATTCTGAAGTACTTCTTCATTCCAAGACCATTCCTCTTCCTCTTGACTTGTCTTACCTTCTCCCTCAAATGTGGGAGGTCTTGCCTTCCTAAATTCTCCCTGTGGAACCCCTATGAATTTCTTTCTTCTTCCAAACTTGTTAGAAGTGTGCTTTGGGATTCTTTGGGAATCCCTGGAGTCATCTAACCTGCTGGAAAGATATCTTGAGGAGGGTGTTATGTGCCTTCTTCTTACAGAACCCCTTCTAGGGCTTGGAGTCCTCCTCCTAGAACAAACTCTACAATGGCTACATTCATCTCTTTCTTCTCTACCCACATTGCTTGGGTTAGACACAAGTTTAATCTTCTGATGCATGTCAGTAAGGCTCTGCAAAATGGAAGCATTGAGATGGTGCTACTCTTCCTGTGCCTTCAACATTTTCTCGTTGAATCTCACCATGGTTTCAACCAAGTTATGGGGAGTTATATTCTCCCTCCTTCCATTAGATTATGTTTTAGTATGTGCTTCTTGCACATTTTCACCCAACACGTCTTCCTCGTGCTCATAAGGATCTTGTGCATTGTTTATGATCACCATTTCTTTTAGTTTTCCCTGTATGTTTCCCCTGTTGTAAGATTCAACTATTAACTGCTACAATCACTATGCATTACAAAGACATTTATCAGACATCATAAGAATTCTCATAAACACAAAACATCCATGCAAATCTGGAATTATTTATTGGTCAACAACAATAATAATTTTGTTAAAATTGCACCCTTGGCGCCATTCCGCCTGTAAATTCATTCACGATTCGACCCAAGCAGCCCCAGTGCTGCAACTTGAGCTCTGATACCACTCTTGTCACATCCCCAAACCCATCAGTGAACTTCAGAGGTGATGGGGGACAACCTGGTGCATTTTTTTTCTTCAAATCCCTCCATTTTTACACACAGCTGGAATGGATTTCGATCTGCAACCTTTTATTCCACAATCTACAATCCACATTGCAGGATTCAGAAATCAGATTGCCAAACTCACCTTTCCGACAAAATCACATTCCAAACTTCTACAAGCCATAATGTGGAATTCGGAAATTAGAAGCCGACGTCATGATCTCGAAATTTACTCGCCCGACTTCCACGATCCGCATGCGGAACTCAGAATTCGGAAGCCTCCAATCTCCACCCAAAGAGAACTTTGCCTCCACAAATATGCAATCCGCATTGCAGAATTCAGAAATGCGGGAACCCAAATTTACGACTCCGGCAAAAATGCCCTTCCACTTCCCTCAATCCACATTCCACATTGTGGAATTCAGAAATGCGGAAATCTAATTCTACATCCCAAAAAAATTTCCCTTCTGACTTCCGCAATCTGCATTCCACTTTGCGGGTGTGGGAAGGCGGAAGTCCAACGCACCAATCCTGTGGAAATATTCCTTCCGACTTACGCAATTTGCTTTGTAGCTGTGGAAAGGCGGAAGTCCAACCACACAAATCCAAGGTTGGTCCCTGGCTTCCGCAATCCTCATTGTGGATGGAGAACTGCGAAACCAGACCTCCTACAACTACAAAATTCCCAGGCTTATAAATTCATCATCCCTAAGCAAAATCGGGCAAGTCTAGTACCGTTGGAAAGCTCTTAAAAATCTCTATCCACTGGTATGATCTTCTGCCATAGATGAGTTCCCTAAGCTTGTAATTTTCTCAACTTAAGTATTGTATATAACCTCCTCTATATGCCTTCAACCCTTAGCAAGGAACTCTTCTTGCTTCCTGCCATGACTTCATCCCTTCCTCTGACCCACAGAGAGGTTATGAACACCACAGGGGCCATATCATCCCTTCCCCATGTCCAGGTGAAGTCATATAGTCCATCTAAAGGTGTACACAATGCATAACAACACATATAATGAATGAAGTTAAATCTAATCAAAGCATCTACCACATCCAATATTAGTATCACATTCACACAGTCGAATGCTTAAACAATCAAACATGTATCTGACTTATACTCAGGCTTAAGCATAACCTTCCTACTGATCAATTTCATGCCATCATTCATTAAATGTATCTTGAAAATAACAAGCATAACATAACACATGGAATATCATCATTTAACTTCACAAGAAGCACTTATCTTTGGAATGAAGTTGTCCAAGAAACTGGCTAAGTGATAGCAATGTTCCACCCAACCTTAGGTATCTGTCCAACCTATACTCTTTCAACTGAGAGACCACCCTCGAGCTAGGCTGTGTATCCACTAAGGAGGGATAAATAGGTCCTCTCACAGTCAAGGTTCCACCCCAATGCTAAGCCAAACTACAGTTGGGTTTATCAAGCATACAAGGGAACAAGGAGGATACTACTAAGCCACTAAGCTCATCCACAGAGCTGCAGGAATATCAAGACACTCAGCATTCATGGCACCCACATTACCTACCACACCCAACACAAGGAAGCCCCCCTTCTCCGCTGCATAGTCCCTCAGGGACCCTTCCCTCCAGTGCTATTCAGGTTAGGCATAGAAAGGTCCAACTGCTATGTTCTATGAGATCTCAACCTTAACTGGGTTTATCAAGCAGATCCAACCCTAGGTTTGACCTTCCACTTAGTTAATCAATTGGAGCTCTTCTCAGGGTTGCGACCTAAGATCGGTCCCGCAACTCGGTCCTCTACAAGCCGATCCAAGTGTTCTATTGGTTGCACTGGGCTTCCAACACTCTGTAAGTTCATCACAGGGTCTGGTCTATGGGTTTTCCCAACTGGTTTCACTTCCTACACAGGGCTCTGTGAGCTCTTGGCTCTGTAATTTTCGACCATCACAGAATCGTGATTTTTCTCCTATTTCTCCCCGGATGGCTCTACGATGCGTAATGAATGATATTTATTGCTCAAAAATAGATAGGATATCAGGTTTGTTTATTAAGGGACAAGTAAACAGAGCCATACCCTACCCTACGGATTCGAAGGGATTCTCCATACTCAATCGACCTCATGAACAGGGATTCTCAACCACCTTCTTATAACAACATTAAATGTCACCATGGGGAGTCAAATGAGTTTACAAATTGAGAAGTGGAAACATGGGTTCCAATCCCACAACCCCCTCACCTCTCCCTAGTGGATACACATGGCCCCTTCTCATTGGTTTCCTCCTTAGCCAGCTTCTTGGTGTTTTTAATGCAATATTTAATAATTACATCATTTATAGTATTTCGTGGATTAACAACACATGAATAATTCATAACTGTCAAACACTTGCCTATGCAAATAATCCTAAACATCCACTAGTGGGGCCTTGGCTTTGAGCTCCACAATAGGGAAACACACATTGCATTTTCACAATATTTACATTGAAGCCAATAAACCCTAAGGGGTCAAAATAGGGTATTACATATTTATATTTTAATAGTTATATATACTAAATAAGATTACAAGCATGCAATTTTCCCTTACAACAATAATTATAGATAAGTACAATGATTATAAGTGAGAAATGTTTGATTTGTTTTTAGGTTTAGTCAATGAGACATGAGATGAAGGAGAAATAATAAACAATGAAGTTCACTTCAATCTTTTCATGGTTATTTTATTTGGAATTTTCCTATGTGCGATGTGATTGTTTAGGCTTCCATCTCATTGAAGTCATGGACACATGTAGGCAGTACTCATTTTTCCATTTAAGTTAGTGTGCTAAACATTATTACTAGTGTGGTTTATTTAGAAGTCTCTTATCTAAGGATTAGTCACACATTTTCTAATTAAAGGATCAAATTATCATTTATATGTCTCTTGGTTAAGGACTGCTCACACATAGATCATCTTAGGGTATCTTTAATCTAATGATTATGCTTTTTTCCAATGTTACTAGGTATTGAGAAAAAATATATAGACCATCATAGGGTTATTCTAAAGTTCCTTTAATTTCAAGATGATATTTTTTGACAATGTAACTAGGCATGGATAAAAAATACATAGTGGATCATGGGATGATAGAAGAAAGCATATGTACTACGTGTGCTTTGTAAGGCCTGAGTGGCACTAGAATTTGTGAGTAAAATGTATGACTCTTCCTTTATCGAATCATTTCCTTCCATTGACTTTTTACCATGAGAAATCTATAAAATACTACATTGATACTATCAATTGTAATAAATAGGGACTATTTACTAAAAAAAATATCTTTTTTCTAGACCAGTTGAGTTTCCATCTTTGTAATATTCTTCCATATGCACTTGGGAATTATTGCAAGACATCTTAAGAAACAAGTTTAGTTCCATCCACCACATTTTTTTATCAAAACTCACCAATCACCCATAGGAAACCATTTGAAACACCATCCAAATATCCTTTCTTCAATAAAACCCTACTTTAAAAAATGAAAGAACAAAATTGCTTTAGAACCTTAAGCCTTTAATCTCCAAGGAATCAAGTGTTAATCAAACTCTTATTCCTCTTATTCCTATACTCTTTCCTTTACTTCCCTCCCTTACTTAGTGCCCTAAGATACATTAAAATCCTTAAATTCTTCATTAATAACACTACAATTTCCTTTGTCTTTGTCCCAATGATCTTCAAATTTTAGTTTATATATTGTAGTACTTATGGCTCATCTAAATTCTTTTGATTTAGAAAAAATACTTGGTTTTTATTCTCTCAAAGAAAGCTAGGTTATATTTGAACATAGGCTTACTCTTTCATTAATGGAAAATGATTTTGTTGGAGTATAGAAACAACTAAGCAAAGATAAATAGTGCATCAGTCATGAATTTCCATGGTTATTTTAATTTTCTTTAGGTTTAACTTGTTTATTAAAACCTTTGATTTAAAAACTGGGACTTTGTTTGTTCGAAGAAATAATTTACTTAAGAAGACATGTTTGACTTGGGTAAAGGGATTAAATTGTCTCCTCTTTCTGTATTTGAGAACTTCAAAAATTGTCCCAATTGAAATTCCCACCCCATTTGGAACATTTCTAGGTAGTCTAGAAGTCCATTGGAACACCAAAGTGTGTGGAATGGGTGTGCAAGTGGATGGAACAGGTCCTCACACAGCGTATATCAATACCTATCTTTGTACTCAAACTCCCACAATTCAATATCCATACCCTCTACCACTATCCTACTCAGCATTGGTACCATAGAAGATATCTTGTTATCCACCACCCATTTAAACTTCATAAGTTATGAGGAGAAAATTTCACAAAAATGGCATATTCTCAAGTGTCATCAGCCTACTGACCATAAACTAGTGAAAGCAAATTTTGGAAGTTGTTGTTTTTTATTTTTCAAATGCAACTTAATAGTGTTGAAATAGTTTGATTGTCAAATTTCGGTTTCTCTATAAAAGTGGAAACAAGGGTGGATATTTCATCCTATGATGGACACCTTGTCACTTATTAGAAGTCTCAAACGCATCTCTCTTATGAGACTTATAAATAATATTTAAAAACTAATGAATGCCTGTTAAACCATGTTTACATGTCCAATGAATGATGCTTAATGAATGTATGGATAATTTTTTAAACATCTAATGAACATCCATTAAAGGACCTTTTTCAACATTCCAAGTGTAAAAAAATGTCAAAAGCATGTCCCTTATGAGACATATTAATATTCGTTAATGCCTATTAAATGTTTCTTAAGCAATGCTCATTTCACATTCCACACATAGAGTGAACGTCACGTTAGAAACATGTGGCACATAAAAGCAACGCCACTTCAAAGCCATTTAATAGACATTGTGTATGCCACTTTTAAAATAAATGCTACTTCAATGTTCTACATGTCTCTTAAGATATGTTCACTCCACGTGACTCACATAGCTTAAGAGACATTAACTCCACGTGACTAATGTTTCTTAAGTGGCATTTATTCCATGTGTTACATGTCACTTAAGAGATGTTTCAACCACGTTACTGATGTTGAAAACACATCTCTTAAGAATCTCTTAAGTGACACTTATTCAACATTACCAACATTAAAAAAAAGTGACATCATACCAATGTTGTTTAACATTTTGCTCGTCAACATTTCTATGATGCAAGAAAGCATTGAACTTGGGCCCAAATGTAGTAATGTGTGGCATTAGTGGGACATTGTTTTTTGGGGTGAAGGTATTAAAGGGAGAGAAATGATATGGTGATGACATTGCAAAGAGGCTGTTAGTGAATGCATGAAAATTATGAGGTCATGAAGAACCTAGAGAAATTAGGAGGTGAATTTGGTGGGTTGCATGTAGTGTTGTGTATTTGGAGTTAGTACGAGCAACTTATACAACATGATATTGGGGTGATGTGTTCCATCATTCATCGTAGGAGAAATATCTTGTGCCATTGGAGGAGCACTTCACATTGTTGCTATCTAAGAGATATATAACACACACAAAAGTCATTGCCTTCTCTTTTCTTGGGTTTATGGATTATCATTTATGTTGTTTTCCCATCTTAAATTAACTGGGGTAAATTTATTTTGATCATTATTTAAGGTGAATATTTTTTTCAAGTGATTGGTCTTGTCCAAGTTGTGGAGAGTATTAAGAAAGGTTTGGGGGATCCCAAAAACAATCTTAACATTGTTTTTCCATCAAACATCTTAGGATGATTTTTTCCTTTTATGGCCATATGCAGGTTAGAGTACTAAAAATTGTTGTTTAAAGTGTAATGAGATTTGACTGATGGTAATCAAAAGAAAAAAAATGTAGTCATTCTCTACAACTATTTCAATCTTTGCTTTGGATGATGACCCATGACAACATTATACCCATTTTTTTATGGAATAAGAGTGTTTAACTACATCTAACTATACGAAGTAGCAAAAAAATTATGGACATGAAGCCAACGTCTTCGTGAAATTTTACAATAGGACAAGATGGATGCCTTCACATGTCTTGTTAAAAGTAGGATATTACCTCACCCTCATATTTCCATCCATCTTCAACATTTTGAGTTTGTCTTTGTCATTAGGATGAATAGATTTTTTTGTGAATATGTTCTTAAATTTCATATTTACCTCCACCTTCACCATTTTGAGTTTGTCTTTGTTTCTAAGTTGAATAGAAGTTTATCGTAAATTTGTTCTTGACTATGTTAACTATTTTTTATTATAGTTATTTAGTGGTTTTAAAAGTAAATACGCCAACTCAAAGATTAGTATAAAACAATAAGCCTTTTTCATATAACTTGGTTGGTATAAATTTCTTCCCTCCAACCATACAGAATATAAAAGAGAGCCATGAAGTAAGACATTTTTTAGTTTGATTTATTTCTTTTTGTGTTAGTTTGTTAAGCATTTAACATATTAGGTTGGATTGTAATTTGAAAGTACACATAACAATATCCATGGAAAATATATTATCTCTCGTTGTCTTTTCTATTGTTTATTTGATTTTTAACATCATTATAAAAATCTATGATTAATATTTCTTAAATATACATAATGTAAACATTTTACTTTTTTCAATAAACTTTGTTTACAAATATAAAAGTTATACATATTTTATAAATAAAACTAGGAACTTTTATCTCTTCGTCCACTTTTCAATTAGTCAAAATAAAAATAGAATTTCGATAACTTCGAATATCATTAAATAAATTTTATAAAGTGGATCCATATTTAAATATAATATTAGAAAGAATAATAAAAACAACGTTTGTATTAGTAAACATCATTAATTAAAACAATAAAATAACTATAATGGATTTTTTTTTAAAATGAAAAGATAACTATAGATATACATGATGACGAGTTTAACAACATTTATGTTTATGTAAAATATTGTATAAACAAAACAACATCCATAAATTTACAATGATAATTGTGAACACCAATTCATAAGTGTAATAGAAAGTTCAAACCATGATATATGATTAAATATATATTTATATCCATTATTAATAAGTAATTATGTAACATTATTATTAATTTGTTTTTCTTTTTATTATAAAAATATCATTTAAAAGGTGATATACCTTTTTTATTCATCATACATTTTATATTTTGATACAATGGATGGGAACATTTGAGCTTAGCAAACTAATTATGTAGGGAATCGATATACTCCAAAAAAGGGTCGTGGCATGTTTGGGGGAACCACCCAATGTTTAGCTCTCTCCCATAACATAAAGATACCAACCACTCCCCCAAACCCAATCCCTATTCCCATCCCCACTGCTATCAATGACATCTTTTCATCCACACGACCTAACCATCCCACTCTTACATTACTACTGTTACCGACATTATCACCTTTTATCACTGGTCTTTCATTTACATTGCATGATTCTAAAGGACAACCCCATAAACACCTATTCTTTTGAAATGAAGATACATTGAAAGTGGAAAACTGTGTTCCTGTTGGGATTTGTCCACAAAGATGGTTTGATGAAACATCTAGAATGGCCAACTCATGTAATTTAGAGAGCTCTTCAGGAATCGATCCACTCAAATTATTGTTTGCCAAGTCTAACTGCTCCAAAGTAGATATCCCACTAAGAGATGTTGGAATTTTCCCTTCCAATTGATTATGAGATAAATTCAGCAACCGCAAGTGACTCATACTACCTATGCTTGTGGGGATTTCTCCTGAAAGATTATTGCAAGACAAATCAAATATAGTGTTTGTAGAAAGAACATATGATATAGAATACTCATGTCCCTTCATGATAATTTCCACGTCGCCATCTATCTCTTCATTATTTGACACATTTGCAAACCCAGAGAGTCTCTGAAGATGCGCTGGTATTCTTCCACTGAATTTATTGTTGGATAAATCCAACACATACAACTTGGTGAGATTTGTGATGTGCTGAGGAATATGACCATCCAGATTATTATAACCAATGCTTAAAACTCTCAACTCGGGAAAACCAGTGAAGTATTGAGGAAGCTTACCCATCAGTTTATTTTTCCTTAAATCTAGTATCAGAAGCCGGTTCAAGTGGACCAAAGATGCGGGTAGTGTCCCGGAAAAGTTATTAGAATGAGCATAGAAATATTGCATAGAACTACAATTTCCAATGCCATTAGGAATTGGTCCCTCCAAGTTGTTTTCTGATAAATCTAAGAAGTAAAGTGAAACCAAACCATTAATACTATCAGGAATACTACCAAAAAGCGTGTTATTAAATATGTTTAGATAAATGAGAGCCTTTAGTTGACCTATGGTATATGGGATATGTCCAGTTAATTTGTTTGAGTCTAACTCTAAGGCTTGCAATGAATGAAGCTTTCCTATAGATCTAGGAATTGTGCCTATCAGATTGTTGTTTGAGAGATCAAGATTTTCAAGCTTTTTTAAATGGGTAATCGCTCCAGGAATTGTGCCTGTCAAATTGTTGCTAGAGAGATCAAGAGTTTCAAGTTTTTTTAAATAGGTAATCACTTTAGGGATGCTACCACTAAGCCTATTATTATAAAGGTGTAAATTATATATTTGTCTCAAATTGGCCAGGGTTATAGGTATGCTAGTGAGTTTGTTTTGAGAGAGATCTAGGTAGGCCAACCTGGTCAAATTGAAAATGGCTTTAGGTACGCTAATAAGTTTGTTTTCAGATAGATCTAGGAAATTCAACTTGTTTAAATTTGCAATCTCAATGTCTTCAAGAACTCCACTTACCCCCGAAAGAACTAACTCGGTCAACTTGGTCAAATTAGAAATGCCTTTAGGCATGCAAAGAGAATAAAGATATAACTGGGAGAGGGGAAGCCTGAATATTTCAGAAGGAATCGAACTGGAAATATTTTGACAAGAAATCGATAGATATGTAAGGTGTGTCAAATTACCCAATTGACGTGGTATACTCCCAGAGATTTTGTTGCCGGAGAGATCCAGGTGCTTTAGATTTTCCAGCAGGCCCAATTCCACTGGAATAGAACCCGATATCCCACTGAAACGCAGGTCAAGTTCTCCCAACATTTTCAGCTGGCCAATTTCGGGTGGAATAGAACCCGAGATCGCATTCCCGCTCAGGCAAAGTTCTCCCAACACTTTCAGCTGGCCAAATTCGGGTGGAATACCTCCTGTAAAATAATTATCCAAAAGATCCAATGTGCGCAATAAAGACAGGTTGCCTATACACGGGGAAAGGGTACCTTCCAAATCTCCTTGTACAATCTCTATGGCGACCACTCTTTTGGTGTGTGGTCTGCAGCGAATACCGAACCATGACGAGCACATGTTCTCCGAGTTCTCCGCCGTCCAGTTCAAGAGAAAGCCGTATGGATCCGCTGTGACGGCCTTTCGGAAGGACAAGAGAGCATGGAGGTCCCTTGTCTCGTGGGCGTCCGTTGCTGATAACATGAATTCAGAATGATGTTGCTTTATATCATCATACGGATGTTGATGATGATCATCATATGGGTTGAACATCGGTGCAGCCACAGGGAGTAGAAGCAATAATGAGAGAAGAAGAGCAGCGTTGAGATCCATTTCACCCGCCTCTTTCAAATCCTGTGAGTTGTGTGTCTTCGGCTATCTCTATATAAAGCGTGTGGAGATTGTTTCATATGAAGTGAAAGGAGAGCGTGTGGAGATTATTTCACCGCGGGCCGTCCACAAGTCAACCGAAGTCTTTAAATCATCACATCTTTAATTTTCTGCCCGATTTCTTGGATCTTGGAATGTCATTTCGACGCCCGGTTTCTTGGTTCTCTAAGGGCTGGAATGCCATTTCGACGGTGACATGTAAACATATTCATCGTTTTTTCTTATATTTGATGACAAGGAGCATAGTCAAAATAACGAAAATTTTGGAGTCAAGTCAGTCGGCTGCAAACCTACCCCACTATTTCTCTGCGATTGCCGGACAACTTTCCAGCCAACTTTCCTTCTCTTCTATGTTTTCTCTGCAATTGCCAAGCAACTTCCCAACTCGATCGCATCTTATTTTTCTCCATATATTTTGATAACTGACATTTCACCATAATTCCGTTTTCGTTATTTTCTTTAAAATTGGACTTTTTTTCTCTTAATTTTCGTATTATTTTGAGATCAAACCAAAATTTCGATCATTTTAGTCTATTTAAAAATTGACATCGCATATTTTATAATGGTTAAAATCAAGTTTCAATTATATAAGTCGATTTAACAACCATTTCATAATGAAAAATTGCAAATGATAATTGAAAAGATTTTCACAAAGTAAATTCCACCAAGATTCTTGTGATGCTCGAGACCTTGGCTTTATCCCACATTGATTTCTCTCTAAGGAAACTTCGTGCCCGATTTCTTGGTTACCTTGTCTTATTAAAGTCAAGTCAATGCATACAACTCATATGTTTTGAAGGACGTTGGATTGTCACAACATTGTGATGGTTTATGTCGTGCCCGATTTCTTCGCTCCCTTGTCTTATTAAAGTCAAGTCAATGCATACAAATCAGATGCTTTGAAGGACGTTGGGTTGTGACAACATTGTGATGGATTATTTCGTGCCCGATTTCTTCGTTCTCTGTTCTTATTAAAGTCAAGTCAATGCATACAACTCACATGTTTTGAAGGCCGTTGGGTTGTGACCACATTCTCATTGATTATTGTCATTGGGAATAGACTTTGATGGTGAAATATTGTATTGGGGCAAGTGGTCCAATAAGATTAAAAATTTCATGTAATCTTTATAAAAGTTACTTATTAGTATAAATCTTATTGAATTAATTAATAGTTATTATCTCTCACTTCAAATTAATCGTAAGTGATTGACATGTCTCAAATGAATTAATTAATGTACACAGTTTCTTTATATAATTTTTTGTGAAATCATAGGATATCGTCACAACATTTAGAGTTAAATAACTCTTTCCATTTTTTTAATGATTTGAGAATAGTTTTGTTTATCAAAAAAGTATGTTTCATTAAATTTCACAACATATTAAAGCATACTATTACTTTTATTCTTTTGGGGGAGTATAGTATAAGAAGAGGGACAAGCAATGAGGGACTTACATGTAGTTTCGAATGAAATCTCATCACCAATTAAATTTCCAATAAAAAAATTCAACTTTCATTTAGGTTAAAGATGTCGTTTGTCATTATACAATAGGAAATCAACTAGCCTTCTGTAATAGGGAATTAAAAAAACTTAACTACATCAGAGGTAAGTTAAGGAAGGAACATGTTAACAAAGAAAGATACATAACATCTTGGCTATATGCTCGTGCACATAAATTGTTTATAGTTAAATTCAATATACCATTTAGGATGGAGCATTTTAATAAAAAAGATACATAACATCTTGACTATATACTCATGTATATAGTCGTTTGTATCAGTATACCATTGAACATGAGCTATGTATTGCAATTATGAATACACAAATTCTTGTGAACATTCATGTAATAACAAAGAGTGTAGAATGTCATTATGTGATGCTCATGTGATTTTAACTAAAGTTGCAATATCAAATAGAAGAGAACCCCTTCAGGGTCCTATGTAGGCATGCCCAAGTAAAAGATACAACGAGAAACAAAGAATTTTTGGCCATTGTGGTTTATACCTTTTTTTTTCAACTGTAAGTTGGTTGACCCTACTATTCTCGCATGGGAGTCAAGGCTAGCCCAAGCCCCTCGGGAATGGACCCAAGGACATATGCCCACCACGCCACCATTGTGGTTTATACCTATTAGACTTTTGGCCAAATTAAGTTTCACAACATACTAGGGTATACTATTGTTTTTATTCCTTTGGGAGAATTATAGCATAGGAAGAGATGCGAGTAATGAGGGATTTTCGTGCATCTTTTCCAATTTTTTTGTCAACAAAGTAGAGATCCATATGATAAAGAAAGCATCAAGAACAACAATAGGTAATGCAAGAAAATTCCTCGCATTTCAAGAAATATCATTTATATTTTGGACATTTCCTACATACTCCGAGTCTTGTTAGAGCATAATAACCCTCTAGTGCAGGAGCATCGGGGCCTAGGCAAACCAGTCGAAGTTGATCGACTGAAGGGAGTCGACCAGTAGGAGTGTCGATGACCACTGGTGCGGAGAGCAGATTGACTTGTCAAAGTCAACAAGTCGAGCAGAAGCAGTCGAGGTGCGGTCGACTGAAGGAACAGTAGATGTCTCGAGAGGTCAAGGATCGACAGGAGATGGTCGACAGATGAAGAGCGACGTAAGAGGTCGGGTAGTCGACAAGTGGTCGAACTACGACACGACAGGGTTTAGCGAAGCCAAGTGTATTGGGGAAAATAGTGAACCGGCAGGACAGTCGAGATGTGACTGATTACTATAGTAGGGTCGGAAGGACAGAAAAGTCAAGGGACTGTACCAGTAACCGTTCAGGGTTGCTGAGGAAGTTATTACATTTATTGCGAGTTGGTGAAGGACATGGCAGAGGACGTCATGGACAGAGGCTGTGCAGCACAGCTAGAAGCTGACAGTGTAGGTTCCCAGGATTTGGACAGGATCGACGAATGGAGGGAACGCATGTCTCGGGATTGTGATAATCTTGGAAACAATACCCGCAGAGTAGAAGAGGAATAAAAAGGTGTTCAATCTCAGGGACGCAAAAAAGAGATACGAAGGGGAGAAGGAGGAGAGCGCAGAGCCGAGAGAGTTGTGAAGAGTCACACCGGTCGAGTGCAGAGTTGAGATCGAACCATAGCTCAGAGTTCTGTGGTGAACCTGGAGAGGGTGAGGTCGACACACAAGGAGAACACACCACAGTTACTTCTAAGTTGTAAAGGCTGAGGCTGATTGTAGTTAGTTATTTGCTTACAGTTATTTTATATTGTAACCGATTTCAGAGAAGTACTATAAGCCAATCCAGGCATCTTGTTCTACACCTTGTTTGTGTGAGCATTGTGGTTTGTGTCATGTGTATTGTTAAGCAAGAAAGTATCCCATAGGGTGACTTGCGTCAGTTGGCATCAGAGCCCGGAAGCGAGTCCGGTTGGAGAAGAAGACTATACCAACCTGACTTGCGTCAGTTGGTATCAGGATCTGGAAGTGTGAGAATTTTAGTAGAAGTTGAAAATGGCTCATAGAGGCATTAATGTCCAAGAACGAAGAGCGCATGGCGCAGCAGCTGTCACAGTGGATCGTGAGATGTTCGACGAATGCATCCGAACGATGTGAACTTTAACAAATGAAGTCGCAGCGATCAAAGAAAACCAAAGGCATGGTTGCATTCCTGAAGCGCTAGACCACAGCGACAAGGATGTCGAGGAAGTGGAAGCTCGGGAAGCCACAGCAGAAGAACCAGAGGAAAAAATCATCATGCTTCTGACATAAATGAGAGGTCAAGCGAAGATAGATGTGCATACGTACTCGGAAAGCATGGACCGAGAAGACTTGATCAACTGGTTCAGAGAGATGGAGAAATATTTCGATGTAGAGTAGATCGAGGATCCTAAACTGGTTAAGACTGCATGTCTAACGTTGAAGGATCATGCCTCATTATGGTGGGATAATGTACAGGCTGATAAACTCAAGAAAGGCAAGGAGAAAATCAAATCTTGGGACAGGATAGTTGCTAAGTTGAAGGGGAAGTTCTTGCCCAATGATTATGTGGTTTCCTTGTTCCGAAAGCTACAGAACTTTCGACAAAAAGAGATGACCGTGAAAGAGTACACAGAGGAATTCTACCGATTGTCGATTCGGTCAAGACAAACTGATGAAGGAGAAGAAGCTGTCGCCAGATATGTAAATGGCTTGAAATACACTGTTCAGGATGAACTCAACATGTCGAGATTCAGAGCAGTCGGAGAAGCCTATCAGCTAGCTTTGAAGGTGGAAGAGAAACTAGCGAGAAAGTCCGCAGCAACTAGAGGTAGGATGAATGGTCGGGGTGGAAAGACTATATCCACGAAAGGTCAAGGTAGCGGCTACAAGAAAGAAGATGTCGAAGAAAGTCGATGCACAGAAGGGACATCGACGAAGGAAATAGCGCAAGAGAACCAACGCAATGGTCGTGGGAATCGCGGTCGAGGTGTGTATGGTCGAATTGGTCCATCCGATAATAAAGGAGTTAACAGACCGACTATAATCTGTTACAAATGCCGAGGGATGGGGCACAAGGCATATGAATGTCTAGAAAACCTACATGCTGCAGAAGGGTCGAAACCCAGACATCAAACGGATGAGCAAGTTGACGAGAGGGAAGAGTTGGCATCAGATAGCAGTGGAGGTGAGAAAAAGAAGAACCAAAATCTGATGGTTCAGAGAGCCTTGATCCAGGAAGATCAATGCGACCTGATGGAACCAGCACAATGGAAGGCGATCCTTCGAACGAAGGTGCGGATCGAGGAATGGCGTTGCAAGACCATAGTTGATGGTGGGAGTACAAAGAATCTTGTGTCAACAGAAGTCATCGACAAGATTGGGTTGAAGTGTCGAGAACACCCACACCCTTACAAGATCTCATGGTTGCAGAAAGGACACCATGTTAAGGTGACCAGAAAATGCCTGATCAACTTCAGAGTTGAAGGATTGGAGGATAGTGTACTGTGTGATATAGTTCCCATGGATGCATGGTATCTGTTGTTAGGGAGACCATGGAAATATGATCGTAAGATGATCTATGACGGTCGAGCTAACATAGTCACAGTGTGGAAGAATAGCATGAAAAGGACTCTTAAGCCGAGGCGAGGAGAGCCAGCCGACGGTAAGGACGGTGAGAGCAATCTTTGGGAAAAGCGAGTGTTGATGAGCACCGCCAAGGAATTCCTCGCAGAGGAGGAAAAACAGTCGGGATGTTTTTCAATCATTCCAAAAGGACCATATGTGGATGGAACGACCAATCAGGAGGACATTGTGGTAGAAGTCGAGGAGTTTCTCGAAGAGTTTAGAGACATAATGGCTAATGAGAAACCGACGGGATTGCCGCCGATAAGGAGCATATCCCATCAGATCAACTTGATTCCAGGGTCGAGTCTGCCAAACAAAGCACCATATAGGATGAGTCCAGCAGAGGGACATGAGCTCAACCGACAAGTCCAAGAGTTGTTGGACAGGGGATTGATCTGAGAAAGTTTGAGCCCATGTGCAATACCAGCAGTATTGACACCAAAGAAAGGCGGGGAATGGAGAATGTGCACCGATTCCAGAGCCATCAACAGGATCACGATCAAGTATCGATTTCCATTGCCAAGGATGGATGACTTGATGGATTTCCTGAGTGGAGCGACATACTTCATGAAATTAGACCTGAAGAGTGGATATCACCAGATTAGGGTTAGAGAAGGAGATGAATGGAAGACCGCATTCAAAACAAGAGAAGGGTTATATGAGTGGTTAGTCATGCCATTCGGATTGACTAATGCACCCAGTACATTCATGAGATTGATGAATGAAGTGCTGAAACCGTTCTTGGGAAAGTTTGTTGTAGTCTATTTAGACGACATTCTGATTTTCAGTCGGACCAATTCAGAACATTTGGAGCACGTTCGACAAGTCTTACCGAGATTGCAGGAAGAGAAGCTGATGATTAACCTGCAAAAGTGTTTCTTCATGAAGAAGGAGTTGGTGTACTTGGGATTTGTAATTTCAGGTAAAGGGTTGGAGATGGACCCCGAGAAGGTGAAGGCAATAGTAGATTGGCCGGAACCGACAAGTACGATTGCAGTGAGCAGTTTCCATGGACTTGCTAGTTTCTACTAGAAGTTCATTCGGGGATTCAGTCGGATTTGTGCACCATTGACAGAATGCATGAGAAAGGGCGAGTTCAAGTGGACGGATAAGGGCCAGGAAGCTTTCGACAAATTGAAGGAAAAGGTCACTTAGAGCCCAGTGTTGGCGCTCCCAGACTTTGACAAAGTTTTTCAGGTCGATTGTGATGCAAGTGGAACAATAATTGGAGCAGTGTTAAGCCAGGAAGGCCGACCAATTGCATTCTTCAGTGAAAAACTGAATGGAGCGAAGCGAAAGTATTCATTCTATGACCAAGATTTCTATGCTATCATACAAGCATTGAAGAAATGGAGGCATTATTTATTGCCGCAGGAATTTGTGTTATACACGGATCACCAAGCGCTGAGGTATCTAAATACTCAGTCGAAGTTGGATCTGAGACACATGAAGTGGGTGGAGCTGCTCCAGAGATATACCTTCGTGTTACGACATAGGTTGGGTAAGTCGAACAAAGTTGCCGACGCGTTGAGCAGGAGAGTTGTGCTGTTGAGCACGATGACTGTTCAGGCAATAGGAATAGAGTCGATAAAGACAGAGTATGAGATTGACGAAGATTTTGTGAAGGCATGCAAGGCTTGTCATGAGCCTTGGAGCATTGATAGAACTCCATATTTGAATTATTTCATTCAGGAAGGTTACCTGTTCAGGGGAAGTTAGCTGTGTATTCCCAGAGAATCAGTGAGAGAGAACCTAATCCGATAATTTCATAATGGCGGATTAGCAGGACACTTTGGGATCGACAAGACCAAAGCACTGGTTGACGAAAAGTATTTTTGGCTAAGGATGTCGACAGATGTCGGAAGATGGGTTCGACAATGCCAAGTTTTCTAGTTAGCAAAAGGAAGAAGTCAGAACATGGGGTTATATACACCATTACCAGTACCAGAGAACCCTTGGGAGCATCTTAGCATGGATTTTGTGTTAGGATTACCAAGGACTCAGCAGGGGAACGACTCAATATTTGTTGTAGTCAACATATTTTTGAAGATGGCACATTTCATACCATGTAAGAAAACAAGTGATGCCACAGGGATTGCTGTACTATTCTTTAAGGAAATAGTTAGACTGCATGGGTTTCCAAAGAGTATCACGTCGGATAGGGATACGAAATTCATGGGGCATTTCTAGAGAACCCTATGGAAGAAACTCGACACGAAGTTAGAGTTTAGCTCGGCACATCATCCGCAGACAGACGGACAAACCAAGGTTGTAAATAGAATTTTGGGAAACCTTCTGAGATGTTTAGTGGCCGACAGACCCAAGCAGTGGGAAAATGTGTTGGCGCAGGCAGAGTTTGCATATAACAATTATGTGAATCGATCGACAGGATTGAGCCCATTCCAGATTGTTCAAGGGAGAAGTCCACATGTAGTGGCAGATTTGGTCGAATTGCTGACAAAAACCAGGAAGAGCACAGATGCAGAATCATTCACAGAGCATATGCATGATGTTCATGAAAATGTGCAAAAGCGCATCGAGAAGAGTAACGCAGCCTACAAGTTGAGAGCCGAACGGAGAAAGAGGCTACTGTCATTCCAAGAGGGGGACTTAGTCTATGCATATTTGCGGAAGGAGCAATTTCCGACAGGAACATACAACGAGCTAAAGTTGAAGAAGATAGGACCGTGCAGGATTCTGAAGAATATTTCAGACAATGCATATGCGTTGGAATTGCCGAAAGACTTGAACATTTCAACAACGTTCAACATCTTAGACCTGTACAAATTTGAAGAAGGGTCAAGCAGCAGTAAGGGGGAAGGAACCAGTATCGACTGGACAGAATAGATTCCAGACCGACATAAAGAAGGGATTGCAAAATTAATCGATGAACACGAAGTAGGGCATACCCGTAGATCGCGCATGAAAGAATACTTGGTGCGATGGGCAAATGATGAGTTGTAGGAGGCAACGTGGATTTTCGAAGAGGAGTTGAGGAGACTAACGGAGCAGTCGAATTCTTTTTCACCTGGGGATTCTGATGAAGGAGCATCGGGCCTAGGCAGACCTGTCGAAGTTGATCGACCGAAGGGAGCCGACCAGCGGGAGTGCCGATGACCACTGGTGTGGAGAGCAGGTTGACTTGTCGAAGTCAACAAGTCGAGTAGAAGCAATCGGGGTGCAGTCGACTGAAGGAACAGCAGATGTCACGAGAGGTCGAGGATTGACAGGAGATGGTCGACAGATGAAGAGTGACATAAGAGGTCGGGTAGTCGACAAGTGGTTGAACTACGACATGATAGGGTTTAGCGAAGCCAAGTGTATTGGGGAAAAGAGTGAACCAATAGGACAGTCGAGATGTGACTGACTGCTGTAGTAGGGTTAGAAGGACAGAAAAGTCAAGGGACTGTACCAGTAGTCATTCAGGGTTGCTGAGGAAGTTATTATAGTTATTGCGAGTTGGTGAAGGACATGGCAGAGGACGTCATAGACAGAGGCTGTGCAGCACAGCTAGAAGCTGACAGTGCAGGTTCGCAGGATTTGGACAGGATCGGTGAACGGAGGGAACACGTGTCTCGAGATTGTGATAATCTTAGAAATAGCACCCGCAGAGTAGAAGAGGAAAAAAAAAGGTCTTCAGTCTCAGGGACGCAAAAAAGAGAGATGAAGGGGAGAAGGAGGAGAGTGCAGAGCCGAGAGAGTTGTGAAGAGTCACATCGGCCGAGTGCAGAGTTGAGATCGAACCATAGCTCAAAGTTCCATGGTGAACCAGGAGAGGGTGAGGTCGACACACAGGGAGAACACACCACAGTTACTTCTAAGTTGTAAAGGCTGAGGCCGATTGTAGTTAGTTATTTGCTTACAGTTATTTTATATTGTAATCGATTTCAGAGAAATAATATAAGCCAATCTAGGCATCTTGTTCTACACCTTGTTTGTGTGAGCATTGTGGTTTGTGTCATGTGTATTGTTAAGCAAGAAAGTATCCTGTAGGGTGATTTGCGTCACCCTCTCCATAGCATCAATCTTTCACCTAGGAACTTAGGTCTTGGTCTCATGATTCTACTAGTCCAATTTCCATTCAATCTAACCATCTAAGCCACCCAAGAGCTTCCTTCCAAGATCCAAGTGAATAACTCTAATATGTATAGGGCATCTTCCATTTATAGGTCATCATTGAGATCCTAGCCATATATTTATAGAAGTTGAGCGAACCTTCCTTCTTTTGGGGTTTCTTTCCCTGAATTTAGGAGCCTCCACTGCAAGTTATATTTGTGGAGTAAATAAAGGGAGTTTACTCCACTGTTCAGGGACTCAATTGCCTCTCATGGCTATTATGATCTAGAAGCATACCTCTTGGTTCTTTTTAGGATCATGCATGTGCTTATCATTCAATTGTTCCTTTCATTTAGGTGTCTAAGTCCACTTAGGTCAAAGTTCACTTAGGTCCACTTAGGTTAGTTATGAAGTTGTTAACTCACCTCTAAGATATTGCATCGCTACAATAGGGTATTTTAGCTCTAGTTAATCCCAAACTAGTTTTTTATGCACTAGAGAACAATTTAAATTGCGCAAATAAGTGATTCAATTTGCATTCGTGTAATAGATTGTCTCATTCTTGTAAAATTAATGAAATACAGTGGTTTAATGTGTTATTCAAATATATTTTTCATCTCTTCTTTGTTTTGATGATGAATGATATGATTTTGTCACTTAATTAATTGCTTCTAAATTGTATTACTACTTTGGCTAGAATCTAGATCTTGTGCTCCAAAATCTTAAAGCTCTTCCGCATAATCCAAAAAGTAGATTACTCCAAGAAGAACCACTTTGGATGTAATTCCATCAGGATGAATTCATACTACACCATTGTAATACCCCTAGTTTTGACTTGGAATGTATTTATCCAAATTTATGTAAATGATATAAATATGCTAGTGCGAATTCCTAATGTGGAGCTCTAGGCCGAGGCCCGACTAGTGAATGTATAGGCATGTATTATGATTATATTTCATTTGGATTGTTTAGTTGGATTTTATGCTGATTTAGAATATTATGTAAATATTATGTGCATAAATAATAAAATGGTCCAATAATGGTTGTGTAAGGAGCACCAAAGGGGCTATGATTCCACCAAGGGAAAGAGGAAAGGGGGGCCATGGGGAACTAAATCCTTGTTGTCAAGTGTCAACCTTAGAACTCACACCTAAATTCTGTCATGTGATGAGAATAATCCAATTATCTCCTTTTTTTACCATTTCCAATCATTAATGCATGTGTGGTTGGTGGGAAAAGTCACCTCATATAGTTATTGTAGTATGGGACTGACTGCACTTTTGTGACAGTTCTGTTATGACAGAAGTCAGTCTGCAGCTGCCAGGAGTCCTTTCTTCTCCTGCCAGAAGTTATGTCAGTTGTCTTGTCACCATTCTCTCATATCCTTTGGAGTCAACCCTCATTTTTGGTATCATTCTTTCATGCAGGTTTAGAATTTGTAGAGCTCTCCATTGTTTTCCATGAACTTACCATGCTGTTTTGAACCCATAAATTCGAACTTGGAGACCATGTTGCAGATTTGGAAGTGGGTATTTTGGTTGTAGGTGAGCAGAGACGTTGGGAAAGCTAGGAACCCTTACCCTTGAGTTTCGGTCCTTTGGTAGTACCTTGTGTACCCGAACATGGTATCAGAGCTTTTATGAAGTGTCGCTTCCGGTTATGATCTAGATTTTGAACTGTTGTTGCCGAAACTCGAAAGGGTTTCTAGTTCTGGTATTTTTGTGCATTTCTGGGCCGTGGGAGGTGTTCCTTTGTGTCCGGAGAGTCGTTTCCATTGGGAAATAATTTTTGTTTGATCGAAAACGGTTCTCGGTTGCTCCAGAAATGCGTATTTCATCAGATCTGAAGGTATAATGTTACAGTGACGGATTTATTTATTTATTTTTTTATAAGGAAAAAATCTCATATTTCATCATTTTTTACTGTTAGATTTTTTTTTGGGTTCGGATTGTTGCTTTCTCATCTGCGTATGCTATTTGTCGTGCACCTTGAGCAATCTCGGCAAATCAGAAACAGAAAGGGAAAGGGTTTTTCTCGGCTGCGTATGCTCTTTGCCGTGCACCTTGCACGATCTCGGCAAATCAGAAACAGAGAGAAAAAGTAGACTTTCTGGGCAAGCTAACAAGATCTAACTCCACAAGTGTGGAAATTTTTTTTTTGTTTCGATTTGTGGGTTGTTTTGCAGGAAAAAGGGCAAACACGCAAACCGAGCAAGAAGAGTTAAAAAAAAAAAAAACCCCTTCCTCATTCCCATATTTTACATACCTTTTAATCTAGCTCACTTGGTTCAAAGTTTCTTTATTCCTTAATAGGTCTTGAGTTCAAGTCTTAGGAAGTTACTTTTAAAAGAAAAAGTGCATGTAATTTCTATTTTCAAGTTATTTTATTGTAAAAGTGCATCTCACTCAAATAATAAAAAATAAAAATACAAGTGAGTCACTTAAGTTTTTTTTTATTATTGTTGCACTATTTAAAAGTAATATCATTGTAAAAGTGAAATCGCTTATTTTACAAAAGTGGTTCACTTAAAGCAAATTTCTTGTAAAGTGATTGTCAAAAGGTTCATATTGGGAAGAGGGGGGTTCTTTTTTTTGCTAGACATTCTCTAGCTGCCACGTCACTATTGGGGACATCTTCAACAGTTTCTTTGTTCAAGCATAACTTTATCATACCGATTCAGTTTTCAGTGCCATTTTTTTTTAAACCGCCTATTTTTTCGAGCTCTTCACATCCAGACTATTGGTTTCTACTTTTACAACCATTAATTTACAAATATGGCCGCCCCTTGTGATATTCTACTTAATAGTTCCAACTATTTTTCATGGAAATCTCGTATAGAGGATGTTCTACGAAATAGGAGACTTTTTAGAATTACCTCAGGGAAAGAAAAAGAACCCACTGATGATGATAAGAAAATAAAATGGGCAAATAGATGTGATGAAGCTCGTGGATTGATTGGGATGTCAATCTCTACTGATTTGCGATTCCACATATCTAGAATTGATGAACCTAATGTTGCTTGGGATAAGTTGGAATCTGTGTTTGGTAAACACAATGAAATTCGAGGTCACCAACTCAAAAATGAGTTGATTTCTTTAAATCCAAGTGACTTTTCATGCATTCAAGATTATTTATCTAAGTACAAAACTCTTAAACTCTTATGTGCAGAATGTAAGATTGAGAGGGAAGACAAACAATGCATTTATCATATTCTTTCCAAACTTGGACCTACATATTTTGTTTTTGTATCTACATTTTACTCCATGAAAGCATCCTTGAATGTAGCTAGCTATCAAGAGCCTAGTCTTGAATCCTTTTGTGATTCCTTTATTAGAGAACAAGATAAACTCATTCATCTTGGAATAATCAACAATGCAGATACATCTGGGAAAACCTTATTGTTCCAACAGAACGAAAAGTCCAAGCCTCCCAAGAAACAAAATTTTCGTAATAATAAGTCAAACAAGGGTCCAAAACCCTCTCAGTCAGCTCCTTCTTTAAAAAATGACAAAGGCTCCAAGCCAAAAGGCAAGAAGATTGAGCGTCATTGCAACTATTGCAGGAAAGATAATCATGATGAATCTAAGTGTTTCAAGAAGATGGCAGCCTTGCAAGCAGCAATGAAGAAGCACTACATCATCCTAGATTCGTCTTCAGAATCTGCCTCTCATGGACATGCACTTTGTGCTTCTGGTTATTCTTATAATGCATCTTCTTCTACTACTTCAAATGAATGGCTCATTGATTCTAGAGCATCTTATCATATGGCTAAGGATCAAGCCATCTTTTCTACTATGCATGAATGTAACACCAAAGAAATATTTGTTGGTGATGATAGATCTCTAAGTGTTGTAGGAGCTAGAACAGTTCCAGTAGATAATGGTCATTTTAGTGATATGCTATGTGTTCCAATAATTTTCTGCAATTTGTTATTAGTCTATCAGATCACTCATTCTAGTGAAGGTAAAACTGTGACCTTTACACCTCACCAAGTTGTAATCAAGGATCTTAAAGATCCTCAACAGGTCTTAGCTACCAGAATTGTTGATGATATTACCAGGTTGTACAAGTTTAACAACTTTGGGTCATCATCTTTCCCTTCAGTTTTTGTTGCTCATAATGATAACTTGAGCAAACTTTTCAGTTTTTGTTGCTCATAGTGATAACTTGAGCAAACTTTGGCATGAGTGATTTGGTAACTTAAATTATCGCTCATTGCAACAACTATGTAAAGAAAATATGGTGATAGGTCTTCCGATGGTATCTTGCAGGGATGGTGTTTGCTCGGGTTGCGTACTCAGAAAACATCATCGGGACAGTTTTGACAAACGTACCTCTTGGCACGCCTCGGTTCCCTTGGAGATTGTGCATAGTGACTTGTGTGGTCCTCTTCCATCTGCTTCCTTTTCTGGTTTCAAATATTTCTTAACTTTCATTGATGATTACACCAAACGCACTTGGGTTTATTTCCTAAAACTTAAGAGCGAAGTATTTAACATGTTCTTGGCCTACAAGGCCCTTGTGAAAAAACAATCTGGTCATCAAATTATTAAGTTAAGATCTGACAATGGAGGAGAATATGTTAACAATAAGTTCACTACTTTCTATTCCATATACACCACAACAAAATGGTGTAGCTGAGCGGAAGAACTGCAATTTAAAAGAAATGGCTAATTGTATGATCCAATCTAAGGGACTAAGTCTTTAATTTTGGGCTGAAGCCATTAATTGTGCAAATTACATAGTTAATCGCACCCCCACTAAAGCATTACAAGGTATAACACCGGAAGAAGCATGGAGTAAAACTAAACCTGATGTAAGTCACTTCCGTGTGTTTGGTAGTGAAGCATGGGCTCACATTCCGTATGAAAAATGGAAAGCATTGCAGGCTAAAAGTGAAAAGTGCATATTTGTTGGATATTTTGAAGATTTAAAAGGTTATATACTTGTTCAACCACTTTCTCATAATATAATCATTAGAAGAGATGTTAAATTTGATGAAAATATCTTGGCCTACGAGCCTAACTCGACGATTGTGCCATCTTTGGCCTGCGAGCCTGATTCGGCGTTTGTGCCTTCTTCTTCTTCTTCCAACTTCCTTCACAGGTTTCCAACTCCAGTTTCTGATGATGATAGTGAGGACGAAAATACATGTCTTCCTACTCATGTTCCTCAAGTTGCACCAGCACAAGTGCTTCCTCGATGGGTTCGTTCAACATGTGAAGCAGCTGGTGATCTTGTCGGTGATCCTAGAGTTCAACGTCGAACACGTTCTCAGTTTTAGTGAGCCTCTTCTCTTTTGGCTCAAGTCTCCGAGAATCATGATCCAGAAACTTTTGCAGAAGATTCAAGGAATCCAGATTGGGATGCAGCCATGGATGAAGAATATCGTTCCTTAATGGCAAACGATACTTGGGATCTTGTACCTCTTCCAAAAGGAAGAAAACTTGTCAGATGTAAATGGGTCTACAGAACTAAGTATGCATCAGATGGAAGTGTTAAAAGACTTAAGGAAATGTTAGTTGCCAAAGGTTTTTCCCAAGTTGAAGGGATTGAGTACAATGAAACCTTTGCTCCCGTCAATAAAATGAACTCCATCCGCCTTGTTCTTTCCCTTGCAGCCTTACACAATTGGGAAGTCCATCAAATGGATGTCAAGTCTGCCTTCTTGCATGGTGATTTACAGGAGGAAATTTACATGAAACAACCTCCTGGCTATGTTCAGAATAACTCTATCCTTGTTTGCCGCCTTAAGAAATCCTTATATGGCCTTAAGCAATCTCCTAGAGTTTGGTATGCCAAAATGGATAACTTTCTCCTTGACACTGGTTTTTCTAGATGCCATTCTGACCCTAATGTCTATACCAAGAAAGTAGGAAACCATCTCATCATACTTGTTCTATATGTTGATGACCTTATTCTTACTGGTAGTGACCCTAAGCTTATAACCCATGTGAAATCCAATCTTAAACAAAATTTTGAAATGTCAGACTTAGGACATTTGCATTATTTTCTTGGTCTCCAAGTCTTGCAAACCAAAGAAGGAATCTTTCTTTCTCAGTCTAAGTATGCTTGTGACCTTCTTCGTCACTTTCACATGGAAGATTGTACACCAGCCCCTTCTCCCTTCCAGTTTGGAGTCAAACTTTCTGCCACTTGTACTTCACCTGAAGTCGATGCCACCTTGTATCATCAGCTTGTTGGTAGTCTCTTATACTTGACTCATTCCCATCCTGACCTTTCCTTTGCCATTGGTCGTGTTTCCCATTATATGCAGACACCTCATGAAAGTCACTGGAAAGAAGCTAAAAGAATACTTCGATATATTCGAGGTACAGTTTAGTTTGGGATTCATTACAGTACAGGGGGGAAACCTTTGTTGGTTGGTTTCACTGATTCAGATTGGGCTGGCGATCTTGATGATCGAAAGTCTACTGTAGGTTATGTTTTCAGTCTGGGATCTGGACCTATTACTTGGGCTTGTAAGAAACAACAAGCTCTTTCTCTTTCTTCAGCAGAGGCAGAATATCGAGCAGCAGTTAATGCCAGTCAGGAAGTTTTATGGCTTCGACAGATCCTTTCAGAGTTTGGATTCGAGCAGCAGCAACCTACTCCACTTTGGTGCAACAATCAAAGTGCCATCAAGCTTGCCAAAGATCCAGTTCTACATCAACGCAACAAACACATTGAGCTACATATGCACTTCATCAAAAATCTTGTTCATGATCGTGTTCTTGAAGTGCTCTTTTGCCCTACAGATGATCAAGTTGCAGACATTTTCACCAAGTCTCTTACAGAAGCGAAGTTTTCTAAACTTCGATCTATGTTAGGAGTTCAGGAACTTGTCATTAAGGGGGGAATAGGCTCTAATGCCTCCTTCCTTCTCCTAATAGTGTCACTTTTGTAAATCCTTCAATCCTATCCCAAGTTGTTCTTAAGGGGGGATGTTAGGATATTTAGACACTTAGGAGTTAGTTAAGATCAACTTGTGTAATAGATCCATTAGGGATAGTGTGTTTCTTTAGTATGCATTAGTATGCATTTGTAAATACTTAATCTGATGGTCACGATATGTTCCCAACATAGAGTGATCCGACGGCTCAACTTCTCTTAGATCAAACCTAACCTTGATCCATGGCTTAACACCCGATTGGTCCATGATCTCTATTTAAAGAGCATGGAGGGTCATTGTTTAGTTGATCGATTATGAGAAGCTCATTTGTAACTTTATTTCTTTGCATAATAAATTGTCCCGTAGAAACTATTTGGCCAGGGCCGTGGAGTGTTTCCCTCAGGAGGGTTTAAACCACGTCAAAACATCAGTGTGTTGATCTGTGATCTATTTGTGTGAAGTGGTTTCTCTTGGTGTTCGGTCCTTTGGTAGTACCCTGTGTACCCGAACACCCAAGAGGATCCGAATCAGTTGAATGTAGCTATGCTTCAAATCATGATTGACATTCAAAGGAAGATAAACCATGGAAATTATTCATAAAATCAGGAAAGGAGTGGGGGTAGCTCAAGGAGGAATTCCCACAAGATATCCCATAGTTCAAGAAGGATTTCTAGAGATATGACATATACTCTGGAAATATCTTCTAGTAATTCATCTGAATCTAAATAATCCATTGAACTTTCAAGCTCTTCATCTCATAGAAACAAGCGGAAGAGGTCTTCCAAGAACAACTCTCACAGAGAATTTAAGAAGGCCAAACCTCCTACTTTTGATGGTGAGGTTAAATATGGTCAAGAAGCTAAGGCTTGGCTTCTTGGGATAAGGAAGTATTTCCAATTCCAAGACTATTCAGGAAATATGAAGGCAAGAGTGGTCATCTTCAATCTGAATGGAAGAGTGTCTATATGGTGGGAACACCTTAGGCAAGTAAAGAGGATCAATGAAAGGAAGATTGCGTGGAAGCAGTTCAAGAAGTACTTTGAGGAAAAGTACCTTTCTGACAGGTACTATGATGACAAAATCAAAGAGTTCCATGAGCTGAAATTGGGACAAATGACTATGGAGGAATATGCAAACAAATTCTTGGAGCTGCTCAAGTATGTCAAATATATTAGGGATGATAAGGTGAAAATTCAATATTTTCTAAGTGGACTGCCCCAATCATATAAAGATAGAATTGATTTTGATGAACCTCGAACTCTAGAGGAGGCCATAACAAAGGCCAAGTATTGTTGTGATCAAAACAAAAGCAAACCAGAATTTCATAAGTCATGGAAGGACAAGAAAAATGAAAAGTTTGACCAAAGGAAGAAGGGGTTGAAGCCTCCTGAATTTAGAAATCAGCCAGGCAGCCACCACAGGGTGTGACTAAGCCATCTAGGATGATGGGAGACAAGGCAAGATAACTGAGAGAGCCTCTTCAATGTTGGGGATGTGGAGGAGAACACATGCTTAGGAACTGTCCACATTAGAATGGGAGTGAAAAGCAAGTTCACAACATCCAAGGAGCTAAAATAGTGGGTCAAGTGGCAAGGACCGTTCATAGAATTTATGTAGCACTAGAGGACCGCCAAGCAGACCATCAGTCAACTGTGGTTGAAGTTGAAGGTAATATTGCTAAGCAATCCATTTCTATTTTGATTGAACCTAGATCTACTCATAGTTATATCAGTTCTAAAGTTGTTGAGATTTGTGCTTTTAAGAAAACAAAGCATAGTAAATCATGGTTAGTTCAACTAGCCACTGGAACTAAGAGGAAAGTTAGTGAGATCGTGGATAAATGTCCATTGGAAATGGATGGACTGTCCACTTTTGCAAATCTGAATGTATTTCCACTTGGTTCCTATGATATTCTCATTGGAATGGACTAGTTGGAGGTCCATAGAGTTAAACTTGACTGCTACAGCAAAACTTTTGAGTGTATTGATGAAGAAGGAAACCCAAGGGTTGTAAAGGATATTCCATAGGTAGTTTATGTTAGGCAGATTTCAGCCATATAGTTGAAGAAATTATGTCGGAAAGGTTGCCAAATGTGTGCAGTCCATATTTTGGACAAAACAAAAAATGAAATTTCCAAGTTGGAAGACCATTTTGTTTTCAAGAATTCAAGGATGTGTTTCTCGATGAAGTTCTAGGACTTCCTCCAAAGAGGGACATTGATTTTACAATTGATCTTGTTCCAGGAGCTGCTCCAGTTTCCAAAACTCCTTACAAGATGATTACACCAGAATTATTAGAGCTAAAAATGCAACTGCAAGAGTTGTTGGAAAAGAAGTACATAAGCCCAAGTGTGTCTCCATGGAGAGCACCTATAATTTTTGTGAAGAAAAAAGATGGAACGCTTAGGTTGTGTATTTATTACATGCAGCTTAACAAGGTTACAGTGAAGAACACGTACCCCTTGCCTCGAACTGATGATCTTTTTGATCAAATGAGAGGAGCAAAGGTATTTTCAAAGATTGACTTGAGGTTTGGTTACCATCAAGTGAGAATCAAAGAAGAAGACATTCACAAGACAACCTTTGGAACAAGGTATGGGGACTATGAGTTTGTGGTGGTGCCATTTGGTCTCAGCAATGCACCAGCTACATTCACATGTCTCATGAATAGTTTTACATTCACGTGTTTCGTGAATAGTTCTTTTAGCAAGTATTTGGACAAATTTGTTCTTGTATTTCTGGATGACAGTCTTATTTATTCCAAGAATGAAGAAGAGCATGAAGAACACTTGAGAATGGCTTTGCAATTGCTAAGTGAGCATAAGTTGTATGCAAAACTAAGCAAATGTGACTTTTATAAAAATAAAATTCATTATTTGGGTCACATTATTTTCGAGAAGGTAATATCGGTGGATCCCAACAAGATTGTATCCATCATGAATTGGAAAACTCCAAGAAATGTGACAGATGTGAGATCTTTTATGGGTCTTTCCCACTACTACAGGAGGTTCATTGAAGGATTCTCCAAGGTTGCACACCAAATAACTTATTTGCAAAGGAAGGGGATAAAGTTTGAGTGGACACCGACATGTGAAAAAAGATTTCAGCTTTTGAAGAAGCTTCTCACAAGTACTCCAATTCTAAATATTGCAGATCTGGAAAAATATTTTGTGGTATGCACGGATGCATGTAAAGATGGACTTGGAGGAGTTCTTATGCAAGATAACCATGTGGTATGCTACGAGTCAAGGAAATTGAAAGAACATGAGAAGAACTATGCTACTCATGATTTGGAGCTTGTAGCCATAGTGCACGCTTTGAAAATGTGGAAGCACTATTTAATGGGCAGAAAATTTGAACTAAAGACAGATCATTGTGGTTTGAAATATTTGTTTGAGCAGCCAACATTAAATGATAGGAAAGCTAGATGGCCGGAATTTTTATGTGAGTTTGATTTTGAAATCAAACACATAAAAGGTAAAGAAAATAAGGTGGCTGATGCACTTAGCAGAAAACTACATGAGATGCATGTAGCAGCCATTAGTACCTTCCAATCAGATTTGAGGCAGTAGATTACTAGTTGTATTGTTGAAGATGAACTGTATGTGCAAATAAAGGACAAATTGCAGCAACATAATTTGGAAAAGAGGTATGAATGTTACCATTTGGAAGGTGACCGGCTTCTTGTTTATAAAAACAGAATTTACATTCCCAATGTGGAAGATTTGAGAAGATTGTCATGGATTAAATTCACAAAATGCCATATTCTGGTCACCTAAGATACCAGAAAACAATTGCTACAACGAGAAAAAAATATTTTTGGCTAGGAATGAAAAAGGACATTGCTGAGTATATTTCGAAGTGTATGAAATGTTAGCAAGTAAAAGTTGAACATCAACACCCAACAGTTTTGTTGTAGCCTTTGTCAATTCCGGGATGGAAATGGGATGTGATTTCCATGGATTTTATTACAGGTTTTCCAATGACAGTGAGGTAGCATGATCCATCATGGTTGTGGTGAATAAATTATCTAAGGCAACACACTTTATACTAGTTAAATCCACGCATAAAACATATGCAATTGCAAAAAAAATTATGAAGGAAATTTTCAGGTTGCATGGTTTTCCTAAAGCAATAATTTCAGACACGGATACAAATTTTACTTCAAATTTATGGAAAACTCTTTTTGTTGATTTGGATATGCAACTGAACTTTAGTACCTCCTACCATCCATAAATAGATGGGAAAACAAAAAGAGTAAATCATGTGCTTGAAGACATGCTACGCATGTATGTGATGGACAAACCAACCAAGTGGGAAGATTATCTACACTTGGTAGAGTTTGCATATAACAATGGGCAACAAGCATCGTTGGGCATGAGTCCATTCAAATCTTTGTATGGAAGGAGGTGTAGGACATCAATTACTTGGGATAATCCAGTGAACAGAATTATACTTGGGCCATAATTGCTTAAGGAAATGGAACAAGAGGTTGCAAAGATTAGGCAAAATTTAAAGGTAGCCCAAGATAGACAGAAAAGCTATCCAGATAACACGCAGATAAGAACCGAGTGCATAGAGAGTTTCATGTTGGGGATCATGTTTACCTCAGAGTGAGGCCAATGAAGAGTTCCTTGAATCTTGGAAGTTGTGCCAAGCTATCACCTAGATATTGTGGGCCATTTGAAGTGCTTGAGAGAATAGGGCCAGTTGCATATATAATTGCATTGCCTGCTAACACTAGAGCTCATAATGTTTTTCATGTTTCTTTGCTTAATAAATATGTACATGATCCTAACAATGTGATTGATTGGGATGTGATTCAAGTGGAACCCGAGGAAGAGTTACAAACTGAGGCACTATGCATCATAGACAGGAAATTAACATTGCTCAAGAACCGAGCCATCGGACCGATAAAGGTGCAATGGAAGCACTTTGGTCCCGATTAGGCTACGTGGGAGTTGGAGGATGCCATGTGAGAGGCATATCCATTTTTGTTCCAATTTTGAGAAAACACTGAGGAGGATGTTATTCCAAGGGGGAGGGGATTGTAATACCCCTAGTTTTAACTTGGAATGTATTTATCCAAATTTATGTAAATGTTGCAAATATGCTAGTGCGAATTCCTAGTGCGAAGCTCAAGGAAAAGGCCCGACTAGTGAATGGATAGGCATGTATTATGATTATGTTTCATTTGGACTGTTTCATTGGATTTTATGCCGATTTAGAATATTATGTAAATATTGTGTGCATAAATAATAAAATGGTCCAACAATGGTTGTGTAAGGAGCACCAAAGGGGCTATGATTCCACCAAGGGGAAGAGGAAAGGGGGCCCATGGGGAACTAAATCCTTGCTTCCAAGTGTCAACCTTAGAACTCACACCTAAATTATGTCATGTGATGAGAATAACCCAATTATCTCCTTTTTTGACCGTTTTCCAATCATTAATACATGTGTGTGGTTGGTGGGAAAAGTCACCTCATGTAGTTATTGTAGTATGGGACTGAATGCACTTTTGTGATGGTTCTGTCATGAAAGAAGTCAGTTTGCAGCTGCCAGGAGTCCTTTCTTCTACTTCCAGAAGTTATGTCAGTTGTCTTGTCACCATTTTCTCATATTTTTTGGAGTCAACCCTCATTTTTGGTATCATTCTTTCATGCAGGTTTAGAAGTTGTAGAGCTCTCAATTGTTGTCCATGAACTTACCATGTTGTTTTGAACCCATAAAATAGAATTTGGAAACCATGTTGCAGATTTGGAAGTGGGTATTTTGGTTGTAGGTGAGCAGAGAGGTTGGGCAAGCTAGGAACCCTTACCCTTGATTTTTGTTGCTCGTAGGTGGTTCTATAGCAACCAATACCAGGTTGGAATTATTCTATACACACACTGGAAGCATCCAACAAGATTGTTCTCCCAAGAGAATCGTGGATCGGTGAAGGGGCTGCCTGAGCTAGAAGGGTGTTGTGTGGGGTAGGTATTATGGAAGCCAAGGATATGAGGGCTGAGTGAGACCCATGTAGAGCTCTATATGAGAATTTGGCTAAGCACAGAGAGCAGAATGGGTTGTGTGATGAGAGATAGAATCCTATAAGTGTTTCCTTTGCCCTGGTGGCCTCATAGCCTAGCTTGGGGGTGGCCTCTCAGCAGTAGAAATAGTATATTCTAGACAAAGTGCCTATGGTTGGGTGGAAAAGTGCTCTTACACATCTAGTTGCTTGGATATTCATTTCTTAAATATAAGTATTCTCATGTATTTGAATCTGAAATGCTTTACTTGATGCCTATAATGTTTATGCTTGTATTTGCATGTTAGATGTGTGTGGATAGACTTTAAATTCCATTGTGCATGTTTATTTTCATTCTGTACACATTCTGTTTGTTGAAATTCCTATTATGGATCTGGGGTGAAATTTGAGAGCCCAGATTTGGCCAACATCCCCCCCAGATGGTCGGATTGGGTGAGGGGGATGTTGCAACCATAGCCTATAAAAATCACAAGGAGAAGTCAAGGTAAAGTATTCTTAATAGTCATATAAGTGATTTCCCATATAGTTATACTCTTTGGTTTATAATCGGTTGCATTCAAAAAATGGCATATTCACAATACACAACATATGATCAGATTTGCAATAATTTTACAAGATACCCATGAAAATGATCTCTCTTTCAACCTAAAATCCTTGAATGCCTTGAAAAATTGTACATAAATATAATGCACAAAATTTGTATATACATAAATATATAAACACCTAAATATAAAAAGTACATATATAGCATGTGGTTTCTACACATTCTGACTATATACAATCCTGCACCTACAAAGTTGATCATGCCTAGAACATCAGCTTATAAACTTTACTAATTTGTGATAAGTTGAAGTTATGCATTCTTCTAACATCTCTATCTACATAAATATAATGCAATGCAATACAATATTTTTTAAAATATGTATAAAATTCCTCCATTTTATGGAATTTCATGGTCTACATTTAAAAATTAAAAACTCCACCATAAAAAATGAGGAAAAAGATGGTTTATTGTCCTTTAGATTCCAAAGCTATCCTACGAAATCCATATTTATCTAGTACCAAATTCCAACACATGAACTAATTGTGTGTGTGTGTGAAGAAAAAATTTAAGAACCCCCCCTAAATTTTTATGTATAATAACTTAGCGAATCTTCGTGGGAATGAAGAAAACTCGAAGGCTAATTGATCAATAATAATTTAAGGGTGTTCCCATGAATATGGGTAACACTTTTTGGTAAGCGGAGGGTGTGGATATGTTGAAAATAGAGCTTGATCAATATTTTTTTAAGCCCTCTATCGAGCTTTTAAAAGCTTGATCGAGGGTTTAAATAAGCGATTGATTGAGTTATTTTAAAATGCCCCTTTGAGGGTTAATAAAAACCTTGATCATGTGCTTGCATTTCCAAGGCTTGATCAAGCTTCTAGGCTCGATCGAGGGTTATAAAAATCCCGATCAAGCATCTATAACGTTTATAAGTATAAAAAAGAAACATACCACAATTTATTTCACCATGTATGTTGCATAGAAACACAATCAAGGACAATTATAGAGGATTCTTTATAACCATTTGTAGATATGGGTCACAGAGTAATTGGAGTTATAAATGTGATTGAACACATCCATAACTCCAATTACTCCGTGACTAATATTTACACATATAAAATCTAGAGGAAGTTGTGGTAGTAATGCTTTTACTTGATTCTTCTTCGAGGTATTTACTATTACCCACACATATCATTCTTCTTGTTGAAATTATGTTTTATTAAATTTGATTATCTTATAATTCTATGTTTGATTTTAACTAAATTCGAAGAGTATCCAATGTTAAGAATATATATTTGACACGAGCTTTTAAAAACATTGATTTAAAAAAATTTGGGTGCCCATATTTGTGTGCATACACGATTAAGAGCACAAGAATTTTTTTAATTAAGGGTTTTAAAAGCTCAATCAAGCTACCTTTGAAAGCTCGATCGAGCTAAAATCTTGATTGATATAGTAGCTCAATCGAGCTTTGATCTAACCACACAAAAAACCTCAATTGAGGTATTTAAAAACATGCGTAAAAGCTCGATCAAGGGTTTTATAAAGCTCGATTAAGCTTATAGCTCGATCAAGGGATTAGAAAATAGACTTTTAGCCCCCATTTCTATAAATTTTATTTCACTGACATCTTTGGTAGGATTAAACCTTATCCTGGGATGCACCTTATGTGTTGGAATTCATACCAATGGATTTGTCAATGATTCATCTATCTATTGGCATATAATTTACAAGTTTTTGAATTCATATGATAATTCTTTTTTATTTTCTTTTCAACAATACACTTAAAAACCATATCGACAACTTCAAATCAATGCAAAGAAAAATCAACAACATAAAAATCACACAACCACAAAATGTGGGCTTTCGCATGAAAATCATACCCAAATCTATTGCAACAGGAGCGCGCGAGTGCAAAAAAAACATAGTGCATGCGCACCATGGTTTGGTAAAGTCTAGAACCGCTAGTTAGGAATCCATATAGGTCTTAAAAGTGCATGTGTACTAGGGCGAACATTTAACATGCCTGGACTTTTAGTGCATGTGCCTTAAGAGCGCTCACACGCGTTGTTTTGTATATTAAAAATTGGGACGAGGACCACTTGGAACCCATATTTACCCTATTTTTTCGATGCTTGACTGTCCAAAAACACTATAGGACCACACGTGCATCATTTCCACCACCAAGATCCCCCAATAATCATCCAGGTAATATTTTGATCCACTATTTATAATTTTTGTTTATATTAGTGGAGAGTTTATTGACACATCATTCATCTTTTATGAGCACTTGCATGGGCATCTATGGGGTAATTTTGTTGTTTGATCCCAAGGGGTAAGTTTTTTGTTTGCATTAATGGAGAGTTTATTGACACATCATTCATATTTTATGAGCAGTTGCATGGGAATCTATGGCTACTATGTGATGTCTTCAGTATACCTAGATGGACATGGGGTTGTCACCTATGTCTTATGGATAATAATGATGCCATTCACAGTGCTAGTTTTCACATGGCACATAAGGAGTTTCATACTTGGTTGGAGAGTCTCACAGAGGTTCGTTTTTGCATTGGGAGTGATAAACTTCCAATGTGTTTGTGGGATCCTAGTATCCTACATGATGATAGATCCTCCCTGATGTTATTGATATTTGGGAGCATGCAGTTGATACAGTGGGATCTAGGAATTGAAGGATCATTTCAGTTTACATTGATGTACGGAGGAATGCAACACAAGCAGTGGGATCTTGGGATCATTTTTGGTGATCCAATTATAACCAGAGTAGTGCAGCAGCAGCATGGTGGAACTTCCATTGAATTCGGTTGTAATTTGGAATTCCAGTGCTTTTCAAGTTCAACTACAGATCTTAAATTTCTTGAGGAAAAGCAATATTGGGAGGGGAGGATTGCCATGTCCCCATTTTGGATGCACCATGGTTCACCACTAAACCATTAGATCCCCATGGATCCTAGTGGAAAAAAATTAAATAAATTAAGCTAGGACTAAGTTGGAATTTTAATAATTTAATCTAGTATTGATGTAGACTAGTTGCACTTAATCATTAATATTTATTTATTTAATATTGTGATAAGTGGATGATGATTAAGGAAGGATCAAGAGGGAATATGGAGTATTATTTTTCCTTCCATGATGTTTCTTGAATAAAAATTAGGAGAAAGAAGAAATCCAGAGAAAATCCAAAAAACAAAGGAAAGCAGGGAAAAGCTAGGAAAAGCAATAAAGTAGGGAAAAGCAAGAAACTCAGAAATGTAGAAAGCATGCAGAAAGGAAGGAAAGTCCATAAATGCTGAAAGAAGAATAAAATAAATAAAAATCACTGGAAAATCAAAGAAAAGCAGTAAAAATAAGTGAAAATCATAAATCAAGGGAAAGGCAGAACAAAGCAAGGAAAATCAAGAAAGGTTGCACAAAGCTAGAAAATTGCCAAATTGATTAAGGAAGGTGCTTGGATGGCCTAGGGACCACATATCACGACTTTGGTGACTTTCTTGAGAAGTTACCAAGTCTATATAAAAGAGGGAGAGAGAACCATTCATATCTTTTGATGGTTTAACTTTTGCATTGAGAAAGATATGAGCTTCTCTAGGATTTGGAGATGCGCCCTTAGCCAATTGTGGGAGATGTGCCCCATATTAATTGTTCCATTATTATTATTCTTAGATAATGTACAACCATTAGAGCCTAAGTTGAATTTCTGAACTATCATACATCCTGAAGAATTTGAGCCTCCAAAGTTGGTGTAAAGATTAGTGCAAGATTGTTGAATATTTGTCTTGGTATTCATCTGGAGAAGAGATCAACTAGAGTAATTTCACCCCTGTGAGATATATAAATTGTATTTTGTACCTCCCATGATACATATGATTCTAATTCTCATACTATGGTCATGATCCAGTGCAACCAACACTTCTTTCATGCTCCCACAGAAGAATTATGCTCCATTGTTGTAAGATCGCAAAGATTGAGGACAAGCTGTAAAGTATGAGTAATGAATTCCTTCTAATGCTAATAATAAATTCTTATAAATATTGATGATTTTTATTTAATTGTGTCTAAATTCATACAGTACTTCTGAGAAATAAATTGTGAGCCTTTGTGGTTGTTTGTACTTCATTATTTCAAGACTAGCTCTTTAGGCATGAATTCATGACTAGTTTTGCAATAACTTTAATAAAATGGCCTCTAGTTATCTATTTTGTATTATATAAGTCATTACAAGTCCTTAAGACATTACTGAAACCAAATCAAATCTCATACTAAGTTTTTGTGACCCTCTCTTCCCGTTTGGAAGAGCATGAAAGAAAGCTAGTTGAGCAGTCTCAATTATTAGTTTTGCTTGTTTGACCTGCAAACTCTGCCAAACCTTCCCAAAATCTAATATATTTTACATAGAATTAGGTTAGGGGGTTAATAAATGATATCCACTCTCTGTTTACTTTCAAGTGTAAGTGGATGGTATAGTATTCATATGCTGGTGTGCCTAGGAATCCTTGGAGTAGACTTCAGCGGAAACTGTTGTTGAAACATAAATGGCCCCAATACCTTGTGCATAGGAATCTGAAGCTAGCATTGATTCTATCGTATTTTATGCTTCACACTGCTTAACATATTTTTCATATCTTAAAGATTCCATCTATCAAGCTCTGGGTGGGTTCATCAGTGTCTGAAACTAGTTTCTTCATGACTAGTTTTTATTTGTGTTTGTTTATGTTTTAAATTTTGAATTTGATATAATATCCTTTGAGATCATATCAAGGATATTACAAGTTGGAAAAAATTAACTCAAAAGGATTTTGTCAGATTGCAACAGGTTAACACAAATACATGTCAGAATGTAGAACTAACACGTGAAGAGAAAGCCTTGCCATGACTACCACCTTTACGCCGAGTTATCTTGCTAGTAGATTGTTTGGATATTTGCTCAAGCCATTTGTTTATCTGTACACCTCCCATTGACCCTTGATATTATTACATTTTTGAATAAACTCGATCAAAGTCATGGAAGAAATTTGTTGAACCAGTTTCACTCGATCTCAACGTTAAATAAATGTTACACTTGATTGCAAAAGAATAAAGAAAATAACATCATGAAAGCAGTCTATGTAAGCTCTTTTCCTTTTGTAACTTTGCTTCAGAAGGCCAAAGGTGGAGGGCGCTACCTTTTAAGGTTGGAATTTTCAGACTTGATGCAACCACACTTTTGGAGATATAATATTATCTTTTATTTATGCATAAGATTGTTTGGATACAAATGTAAGTGAGTGTTCTTCAACTACAGGGGTAATCTAAATAGTTTATGTTGATTTTTTTTTTTTTTGATTCTATTCTATTATCTTCGGTTTGTAATCAAATAATCACTAGAAGTGCTTGTCTTTGATTATTAAACCATAGAATTATCTTGCTTAAAATTGTCATTTTATGCATAGGCGCTAGGATTATTTAATTTTATGCATACATCAAATCTTTACTTAATCACGTTTCTGCAGCTTATGAAAGAGTTGAGTAATATATCAAATTATAGCAGATTGTAATCTGTATTTTAAATTTTTTACACTAATTATTTTCTTTTGTTAATGCCATTTGTATCTCCCTAATAGGTGGAATGAAGTTGTTAACTAACCTCTAAGATATTGCATGGCTACAATAGGGTGTTTTAGCTCTAGCTAATCCAAAACTAGTTTTTTGTGCACTAGAGAACAATTTAAATTGCATATTTAAGTGATTCGAATTGCTTCGTGTAATAGATTGTCTCATTATTGTACAATTAATGAAATACAATTGTTTAATGTGTTACTGAAATATATTTTTCATCTCTTCTTTGTTTCCATGATGAATGATATGATTTTGTCACTTAATTAATTGCTTCTAAATTGTATTACTACTTTGTCTAGAATCTAGATCTTGTGCTCCAAAATCTTGAAGCTCTTCCTCCTAATCCACAAAGTAGATTACTCCAAGAAGAACCACTTTGGATTTAATTCCATCGGGATGAATTCATACTACACCATAGCCTATAAAAATCACAAGGAGAAGTCAAGGTAAAGTATTCTTAATAGTTATATAAGTGATTTCCCATATAGTTGTACTCTTTGGTTTATAATCAGTTGCATTAAAAAATTGGCATATTCAAAATACACAACATATGATCATTATTGCAATAATTTTACAAGATACCCATGAAAATGCTATCTCTTTCAACCTAAAATCCTTAAATGCACTTGAAAAATTGTACATAAATATAATGCACAAAATTTGTATATACATAAATATATAAACACCTAAAAATAAAAAGTACATATATAACATGTGGTTTGTACACATTCTGATTATATACAATCCCGCATCTACAAAGTTGATCATGTCTAGAGCATCTGTAACATCCCCATCTCTGGTAAGATTCTTATTTACGCAATTTTGTCTATTTATATAACCTAAAACCTAGACTAGGTCAGCAATGCAACCTAGAGTGTAAAAAGGGCATGGTGAACCACAAGGGGGAGAGTTTTTAAGTTGATGAGGCCGCGAGATTCTTTGGCTTTGACTAGCCTTTGAGCATAAATTAACCATGTTGTGTTTTGATATTTGAGGTTAAATTAATCTATGATATATTTGTATATACAGATATACCTTTTATTTAAAGGAGTATGCTTTAAGTGGATTCTAAATTAAAGTCTCATAACTATTGATTATGAATACCTATCTATATGTATTAATTTATATAGGTATATGTGTTTTTATACGAGACAAAATAATTATTTAGAAATGCATATATTTTATGGTTATGCTTTTATATGAGAAAATGTTTATGTTTGATTATTCCAACTTAGTGGGCACCCTTCTAACTACGTGCATGTAGATGTATTAGGCTATAACATGGCGAAACTACCAGGTTGGCTCCAACAATTTCATGGTTAACACTTAATGTACAAGTATTTGTAGATGGCCTGCGCGGCATCATAACACAACCAACACATTTGCTTTTGCAATAAATGTTAAACTTAATTTTTGTTTTACATTTGTTTTTAATTTATATGTTTGTAATGTATTTGCATTTGAAAAATATATATATGGTAAACGAAATGTTTATAATGCTTTTGTATTCGAATTACATAGTAATGTTATTGCATAGAATACATAGTTATATAAGTGACATTTTGTTAACCAAACAGTGGATGGATTTGCCATTCGGTTGGGGGTGGTTCTTTTTGGGAATCCATGTGTGTGTCCAAGGCTGGAAAACCCTCGAGGATGAAAGGGCGGTACATGAAGTTTGGAAAGAGGCTTCAAACCGAGGAAGAAAGGGCGGTTCATGGATATTGGAAAGAAGTTTTCAACCGGAGAGAATGATCTCTATTTAAAAAAGTTTTTGTTGTTTGCTTCAGATTCGAGAATGATCTCTGTTTAAAAACATTTTTGTTATATGCTGCAGATCCAAGAATGATCTCTGTTTGAAAACGTTTTTGTTGTTTGCTTCAGATCTGAGAATGATCTCTGCTTGAAAACGTTTTTGTTGTTTGCTCACAACAAAGAAGAAGATCTTTGTGTTACGTTGCTACGATTGATCTATTCATGGTTCTTTGGTTTATATACTATGCTACGCAAAGCTGGGGAAGGCTCCCCGTAAGCCTGTGGTTTGATTTATATGTTGGATGTAGTATGCATGTTAGTTGTTTCATTTAATTTTTGTGGCATTTGGGAATGGATCCCTGTCGATATGTTATTGTTGGAGATAGCGTGGGTGCTTTGTATGTATGTATGCCGACGATGGGGTAACTCTGTGTTTACATATATAAGTTGTGACTGTATGTGTGTATGTCGGGGATGTGGAAACTCTGCGTTTACATATATAAGACGTGATTGTATGTGTGTATGTCGGGGATGTGGAAACTCTATGTTTACATATATAAGTTGTGACTGTATGTGTGTATCACGGGGGTTTGGAAAATCTGCGTTTACATATATAAGTTGTGACTGTATGTGTGTATGTCGGGGATGTGGTAACTCTGCGTTTACATATATAAGCTGTGACTGTATGTGTGTATTCCGGGGATGTGGTAACTCTGTGTTTACATATATAAGCTGTGACTATATGTGTGTATGCCGAGGATGTGGTAACTCTACGTTTACATATATAAGCTGTGACTGTATGTGTGTATGTCGGGGATGTGGTAACTCTGTTTTTACATATATAATTGTGATTGTATGTATGTATGCCGGGGATGTGGAAACTCTATGTTTACATACATAACCTGTGAGTGTATGTATGTATGCCATGGATGTGTAAACTCTATGTTTACATACATAAGTTGTGACTGTATGTGTGTATGCCGTGGATGTGGAAACTCTATGTTTACATTTAGAAACTGGGACTATATGCATATATTCCATCAATAGGACGGCGTATAGATTGTTTTCCTTTGTAATTCTGATAGTTAAAGACTATATGCATTTATGCTACCACCATAGTCATGGTTCTGTTAACACCATAGTCGTGGTTCTATTAATATATGCATTGCTTGATACATGCATTTAAAGCTGCTACATAATTATGCCATATGCATGGATTATGTTACATGTGCGGAATCATAAGAAGTTATGTTGTATGCATTGGTTAAATTATGCATTAAATCTGCTACAGAATTGTGTTGCCTTAAACATTTTATTTGATGGCTTTTTTAATAATTGTGTTTATTATCACCTGCTTGATATTTGTTTTATCCCTATGGTATTGGGGATAGTATTATTCTGTGTTGTGATGATAATTGTAATTGTTGTTATTTGCATGTTAAATTATAAATTGACTATGTGCCATAGAACAAAAAAGGTCAAGTCTAGAGTACAGACTTGGGCCAGCAAGAACAACACCACAGATGGGTAAGAGGATAAGAACACGAGACATGTTCAAGTAGGAGCACTACCTTATGAAATTGCAAGAGCACTACAATACCCGATAAGGCTGTGAGTGGTAGGTTCTAGAGTATGGAGACTTAAAACTCCTTAACTTGCTTGTGGATCACCATGCCCATCTCGGGGTTCGCCTCCAGATGGACTTAGTAGAAGCCATCGGAGAGCCTATAGTTGGGTGGAGCGTTGCATTGCCCCAAATAGTTCCCCTTAATAAATATTTATGTTTATTAATCAGATAGAATTAGTGGTACTAATGAATGTTACAAATGTGATGAAGCCAGGTAGAAGAAAGCAGGGAGGAAACTCTCTTTCAGCTCTACCATATCGGTAAGAAAAGTATGCTCTGTAAAGCTATTGTAATCTTTGATATACATTGTACCCTAAAACCTAGTAAGAGGAAGAGTTAATAGTACTCAAGTATTCTATCTCTAATAATATTTTGGTAATGTAAGTGAAGAGTATCTTTTCATGTTTATTTCTCTATGTATATAAGCAAAGCTGATTTGTAGATCATCAATGGAAAAGGACTCTTATATTTAGTTTGTATGAAATTGGATAAGAGACTTTACCATGGTACTAACCATATAGATGAGTGGTATCAAACATATGCTCATGGTTTCACTATTTTCTCATCTATATGATGTATTCGCATTCAGGATGTATTAGAATTTATTTCTAATGTATGAGCATAGAGTTATGGGGGCGATAGAAGAATGAATGAGCTTTTGGTGAAGTAACATGGTGCACTTACATATTATCTATGTTCAATGTTTCAAAACTTGTATGGATAAAGAGTAAGATATTATCCGAGTTGAACTAATTAACCAATAGCAAGGCCTGTTATAAATGGCAAGATAGAAAGATCTCTTACAATAAGTTTACATCCATGTTGATACATGTAAGAGTATGTGTGAAAAGAGACTCATTAAACAATCATGATTGTATTCACTTTATGAAAGATGTAAAAGAGGACAGTTAAAATAGCATAGCTGAATACCTCTTAAGTTAGAACTACACCTTTCGATAATCTCTTATTGATATAATGTTTAATGGAGAAAAACTATGACATGTAATCATATCGATAGATAAGTGTATGTGACACAAGTTGTCTAGATGTTATGCAATTATGGTAAGTGAATTGATGTTGTGAAAATATCAAAATGATTAACTAAGGACCTTTCATGACATGGGTATATTTGATTATGCTAGAGAATGATTAAGACATATGAATGTTTGTTCTTAACTGACGGTTGTCATGTGTAAATTCTATGTCACAATAATGAGACTAATGTTTCATCTACTCATTGAATGCGAGAGGTCAATTCCAGAAGGAGTGATACTTACCAAGTATGTTAAATAAAAAGAAAAAATTCATCCCATTTTCTCTAGAACGTGCCGAGGATTTTGGGTGTGTTACAGCATCAACTTATAAACTTTGCTAATTTGTGATAAGTTGAAGTTATCCATTCTTCTAACATCTCTATCTACATAAATCTAATGCAATGCAATACAATATTTTTTAAAGTATGTATAAAATTCCTCCACTTTTATGGAATGTCATGGTCTACATTTAAAATTAAAAACTCCACCTTAAAAATGAGGAAAAAAATGGTTTATTGTCCTTTTGATTCCAAAGTTGTCCTACGGAATCCATATTTATATGGTACCAAATTCCAACATATGAACTAATTTTGTTTGTGTGTGTCTGTGAAGAATTTTTTTAAGAAACTCCCCCTAAATTTATATGTATAATAACTAGGCGAATCTTGTGGGAATCAAGAAAACATGAAGGCTAATTGATCAATAATAATTTAAGCGTGTTCTCATGAAGATGGGTAACACTCTTTGGTAAGAGGAGGGTGTGGCTATATTGAAAATAGATCTTGATCGAGATTTTAAAAGCTTGATCGAGGGCTTAAATAAGCGCTTGATTGAGTTATTTAAAATGCTTGTTCGAGGGTTAATAAAACCCTCAATCGAGCGCTTGCATTTCCAAGGATCGATCAAGATTCTAGGCTTGATCGAGGGTTATCAAAATCTTGATCAAGCATATATAATAGTTATAAGTATAAAAAATAAACATACCACAGTTTATTTCACCATGGTAACTGTTGCATAGAAACACAATCAAGGACTATTACAAAGGGTTCTTTATAGCCATTTGTAGATATGGGTCATAGAGTAACTTTAGTTATAGATGTGATCGATGTTAGGAACCCATGTCTTTACTTTGTTAGTATATTTTTGTTGGACGCATATGCTTTGTAAGTCGTCCCGTAGTATTTATTGATCAATAGTTTGTGTTATTTTTGTTGGCACATATGCTTTGTAAGTCGCCCGTAGTATTGTTGATCCATAGTTTGTAGTGGCCTATGGTTTTGACCCATAGTATTGGCACCTAGACTTAGTATATAAGTGTGTGTTGAGACCTATGAAGGCACCGTGAAGTTATTTATATTGAGCTTGCTCATAGGAGGTTGCCCCCTCGAAGTGGCCTGTGATCAATATAAAAGTGATTCTGAGTCCTGTCATTTCTGCTATTTTGCATATTCTTATTAATTAATTGTTGCAGATGCTTCACATCTGGTATCAGAGCACTTTCTTGGGCTCGCTGGGTGAAATTTCTGCAAAATTTTTTTCGCATTTGTTGCAAGTTCGGATTTGGGAATAATCCCTATCCGCTTAACTGTGGGAAGTACTTGGGCATAATCCTTAAAACTCATTGTGAGGACTACCACAGGAACCCCGAAGTAGCTGGTCCATTGAGAGGACCTGCCAGCGAAAAGGGCAACGACCCCTACCTGATTGACTAGTTCCCATCCGTGAGGTAAACCAAGAGTTGTCGTTTGTGGCAAAGCGGTTATCAGTTTTACTTGAGCCGTGGAGTGAGGGGTACTACCCCAATATGAAAGCCATCAGACAGCATTGGTGGCCGAGTGAAACCCCTGAACTGTTAGGAAGCTGCACATACCTGGGGTCCATATCTATTTTCAACTGAACTGTTGTCGATCACTGCTGTGCCATTTCAGATCCAGTCGTTCAGATCCATTCTGAAAGCCATTCCAGATCCAGCCGTTTTCAATCCATTCGGCGTCGTTTCAGATCCCTTCCAGTCTGGAAAAAAAAAAGGGTATAAAATTCAGTTTTTTTCCCATATCTCCCTTGTTTTCACTCTGTTTCCCTTGAAATTTTCGGGGAACCCCTGTCATCCCATTATGTATATTTCATTCCTGAGGACCTTATCCCCAATTCCCCTTCCCAAATCCCGAAATCCCACATTTGTCTATTTTTAGGGTTTGCCATAACTTCCTCAGATTTCACCCAATCACCTTCAAATTTTACCACAGAGTTCCTTTCTGAATTCTGCTTCTTTGTCCTCCTCTGCCCAATTTTCCCATTCTTTCACACCACTTCTGAAATCCTCATTTTTGCTTCCCTATCTATTCGATAGTGTCCAAAACCTAGTCAAACCCCAATTACCCTTCATATTTTTTCCCAAGTCCAGATTTTCCTTTACTAAAGTAGTTTATGTTTTTGTTTTCCTACCCAGTCAACCAAAAAAAAAAAAAAAACTCCTGGTTATGGTTGTCACCCGTGCAGGAGCAAAAACCATGGAAGACGCACTTGCAACCATCCAATCCAAACTCCAGGATCTGGATGAAAAATTTCTCGGCCTCCATCTTGAACATTCAGCTATGAACACTAAACGACAGTCCGAGTCTTCATTAGACAATGAGTTCTCTTCTTCCGGCAATTTCTGTGGTCCAATGCTTGATTTTCCTCGCTTCAATGGTACTGATCCAACTGGATGGATCTATCGTGCAGAACATTATTTCAGTCTGCATAATACTTTTGATGTCAACAAAGTTCCGCTGGCATCCTTTCATTTGGAACAGGAAGCTCTTCAATGGTACCGTTGGTACATCAAGGCTGATGGAGAGCCAAAATGGCCAGACTTTTGCCAGCTCCTTTTGCAACGATTTGGTCCTAGTGCTTTTGATGACTTCACAGGAGCCCTCACTAAACTTCGCCAAATTGGCACTGTGAGAGAGTATCAAACCGAATTTGAGAAACTAGCCAACCACACTGAAGGATTGTCTGATGACTTTTACCAGAGTTGTTTTATCAGTGGTCTAAAGGATGCCATCCGCTCTGAGGTCAAAATGTTATGTCCCAACACAATGATGGAAGCCCTAGGGTTGGCTAAGTTAGCAGAAGACAAGATTGAAGCCCAACAACGCTCCAAGCCCACTTTTGTTCCCTTCCAAAATATGGGTTCTTAACAACCACCTATACCGCAGGCTCCTCAAACAACTCCTATCAAGCGTTTGTCTGAAACAGAGATGCAAGCACGCAGAGAAAAGGGGATTTGCTATAATTGTGATGAGAAATTCACTCGGGGACATAGATGTGTTCAGCAAAAGCTCTATCTCTTAGATGTGGATTCTCTGCCTGTCTCTGAAATTGGTGACGAAGATCCAGAAACACTGGATGCTCCGGTCGACATTCAGGAACCGTCTATTGACCCTCCGTCTCAGGATGACCAGCCAGAGATATCTCTCCATGCTTTAGCTGGAATCACCACCCCCCAAACAATGCGGGTCAGGGGTTACTTCAAGAAGCTTCCTCTTACAATACTCATTGATTCTGGTAGCACTCATAATTTCATTGACCCTCGGATCGCCAAACAAGCTGATTGTTTTATCCATCCTTGCTCCAACTTTGAAGTTATGGTTGCCAATGGGGGCACCTTACCTTGCAAAGGGAAGTGTTGAAATGTGCATATCTCTATGGGAGATTATACCTTGCGCTCTGACATGTTTTCCTTGACCTTAGGAGGATGTGATGTGGTTTTGGGCGCTCAATGGCTACGCACACTTGGCCCTATCTTATGGGATTTTGCTGAACTTTGGATGCAGTTTTCCCTGAATGGACAAAAACACACATTGACAGGATTACAACCAGGTTCTCTCAGCATCATCAGTTCACATCGCATGGAAAAACTCCTCAAGAAGAATTAACATGGTGTCATCGCTCAGATCCATTCCATTCAGATGCAACCATCAACGGTCTCTACTACTCCTTTGGATCTACAACAAATTCTGGATCGATATACAGGTGTCTTTGCTGAACCAGTGGGATTGCCACCTTCCAGGCCAAAAGACCATCATATTCAGCTCCTTCCTGGTAGCGTTCCTCCCAACATCAGGCCCTATCGCTACCCATTTCACCAAAAAATGGAGATTGAAATGCTCGTTCGGGACTTATTGAAGCAAGGTATTATTCGCCCAAGCACCAGTTCCTTTTCTTCTCCAGTTCTTCTTGTCCGCAAAAAATATGGGTCATGGCACCTCTGCATTGACTTCCGAGCACTTAATCACCTCACCATCAAGGATAAGTTTCCAATTCCTATTTTTGATGAGCTTCATGGGGCTCACTTTTTCTCCAAGTTGGATCTTCGTTCTGGGTATCATCAAATTCGGGTTCATGAGGATGATATCCCTAAAACAGCTTTCCACACACATGATGGCCATTATGAGTTTTTGGTCATGCCCTTTGGCCTCACTAATGCTCCTTCCACATTCTAGGCCTTAATGAATAAAATATTTCGACCCTACTTGCGGAAATTCATTCTGGTATTCTTTGATGATATCCTCATCTACAGTAAAACATGGGATGAACATCTCCAGCATCTGGATCTTGTCATGCAACTTTTCTCTGACCATCATCTCCACGCCAAGCAGTCTAAATGTGTTTTTGGACAGAAGGAAGTTGAGTATCTCGGGCACATTATCTCAGCACAAGGGGTTTGTGTGGATCCTGCCAAAATCGATGCCATGAACAATTGGCCGCATCCTCATACACTCAAGAGCCTTCGTGGTTTTTTGGGGTTGAATGGCTACTACCGCAAGTTTGTCAAGGATTATGGGAAGATTGTAGCTCCATTAACTGCTCTATTGAAAAAGGATGCTTTTTCATGGACACATACTACTCAGTGTGCATTTGACAAACTCAAACAAGCTATGTGTACTACACCTGTTCTAGCTATGCCCGATTTTTCCAAGCCCTTCACTATTGAGAGTGATGCTTGCGGCAATGGACTTGGTGCTATTCTCCTTCAAGATGAACACCCCATTGCGTTCACCAGCAAAGCCCTTTCAGGTAAGAATTTAGCTACCTCTACCTATGAGAAGGAAATGATGGCTATTTTGCATGCAGTACAGAAGTGGCGCCCATATCTATTAGGGAATCATTTTTGCATCAAGACTGATCAACAGAGTCTGAAATATTTCTTGGAACAGCGTGTCTCCTCCCCGGCACAACAGAAATGGGTTAGCAAACTCATGGGTTATGACTATGAGATCACTTACAAGAAGGGTAAAGACAATATTGTGGCAGATGCTCTTTCTCGCACAGTTGATGGCCAAGGTTCTCTTTTAGCTATGCCTGTTCCAAATTGGTTGCAATCTGTTCAACAAGGTTATGTCAATGACTCTTCCTTATCTCAAATCATCCAACTCTTGACCAACAACCCTTTTGCTGTACCACATTACTCTTGGGATGGTGCTTCTCTGAGATACAAGGGTCGTATGGTGCTTCCCCAGAGAACAGATCTTCAACAGGCTGTCTTCTATGAACTCCATGCTTCTCCATCGGCAGGGCACTCTGGGTTCCTCAAAACGTATGAACGGGCATGGCGTAACTTCTTTTGGCAGGGCATGAAAAGGACAATTCAATAGATGGTGGCCGAATGTGATACCTGCCAGCGCAATAAGGGTGAAACAACACTCCTTCCAGGATTGCTCGAACCCTTGCCCATACCTACACGGATTTGGATAGATATTTCTATGGATTTCATTGAAGGGCTCCCTACATCTGGCGGGAAGACAGTGATTCTAGTTGTGGTTGATCGCCTCTCCAAATATAGTCATTTTTGTGCTCTCAGCCATCCCTATATAGCCTCCTCAGTTGCTGAAATTTTCCTGGACTAGATCTTTCGTCTTCATGGCATCCCTTCTTCCATTGTCTCAGATTGTGATGCGACTTTCACCAGTCATTTTTGGACAACACTATTTCGCCACAGTGGCACCAAACTGAAGATGAGTTTAGGGTATCACCCACAAACAGATGGTCAGACTGAAATTATCAATAAATGCTTGGAAACTTATCTTCGTTGCTTCACCTCTGAACAACAACATCAGTGGGAAAAGTGGCTCCCTCTCGCTGAATGGTGGTACAATACCTCTTACCACACTGCCTCTAAAATGACCCCATATGAAGTAGTCTATGGTCAGGCACCTCCAGTTCTTCTTCCATACACCCCCAACAGTTCACCAGTTTAGGAAGTTGACACGGTCCTTTGAAACCGCAATCAGATTCTTCACATTTTGCTGGACAATCTTCACATGGCAAGAAATCGCATGAAGCAACAAGCTGATCAGCACCGTTCTGAGCGCACTTTTCAAGTAGGTGATATGGTTTTTCTTCATCTCCAGCCATACAAGCAATCCTCCCTAAAACTCAAAGGGCGTCATAAGCTCGCTCCAAATTTCTATGGGCCATATCGGATTCTTCAGAAGATTGGGTCCGTTGCTTATAAATTGGAACTTCCTCCTTCTTCCCGCATTCATCCAATCTTTCATGTCTCTTGTCTGAAGAAAGTTCTTGGCACCAACATCAGTGGACAAACGATTTTACCCGAACTGGATAATGAAGGATCCATCCTTTTGGAGCCAGAGGCCATCCTCAATCGGCGCACTCGTCAGCTTCGCTCTCGCTCTATCACAGAGGTCTTAATTCAGTGGCACGACATGCAACCAGAGGATGCTACATGGGAACCACTCCTTCAGATTCAACAACAATTTCCACATCTAAATATTTGAGGACAAAGCTTTTTTTAAGGGGGAGGGGATGTTAGGAACCCATGTCTTTACTTTGTTAGTATATTGTTGTTGGACGCATATGCTTTGTAAGTCGTCTCGTAGTATTTGTTGATCAATAGTTTGTGTTATTGTTGTTGGCGCATATGCTTTGTAAGTCGCCCGTAGTATTGTTGATCCATAGTATTGGTGCCTAGACTTAGTATATAAGTGTGTGTTGAGACCTATGAAGGCACCGTGAAGTTATTTGTATTGAGCTTGCTCATAGGAGGTTGCCCCCTCGAAGTGGCCTGTGATCAATATAAAAGTGATTCTGAGTCCTGTCATTTCTGCTATTTCACATATTCTTATTAATTAATTGTTGCAGGTGCTTCACAATCAAACACATCTATAGCTCCAATTACTCTGTGACTAATATTTACACATATAAAATCTAGAGGAAGTTGCAGTAGTAATTCTTTTACCTGATTCTTCTTCAAGGTATTTACTATTACCCACAAATATCATTCTTCTTGTTGAAATTATGTTTTATTAAATTTGATTATCTTATAATTCTATGTTTGATTTTAACTAAATTTGAAGAGTATCCCATGTTAAGAATATCTATTTGACATGAGCTTTTAAAAACATTGATTAAAAAAAAATTTGGGTGCCCATATTTGTGTGCACACGCGATTAAGAGCACCATAAATTTTTTAATCAAAGGTTTTAAAAGCTCGATCGAGCTAAAATATCAATAGATACCGTAGCTCAATGGAGATTCAATCTAACCACACACAAACCCTCAATTGAGGTATTTAAAAATGCACGCAAAATCTCGATCAAAGTTTTTATAAAGCTCGATTAAGCTTATAGCTCGATCGAGGGCTTAGAAAACAGACTTTTAGCCCCCATTTCTATAAATTTTATTTCACTAAAATCTTTGGTAGGATTAAAGCTTATCCTAGGATGCACCTTATGTGGTGGAATTCATACCAATGGATTCATCAATGAATCATTTATCTATTGGTATATAATTTACAAGTTTTTGAGTTCATATGTTAATTCTTTTTTTATTTTATTTTCAAAATTACAATTAAAAACCATGTCCACAACTTCAAATCAATGCAAAGAAAAATCAACAACATAAAAATCACACAACCAAAAAATTTGGGTGCTCACATGAAGATCATACCCAGATGCGTTGCAACGGGAGTGTGGGAGAGCAAGAAAAAAACAAAGCGCGTGCACGCAATGGTTTGGTAAAGTCTTGAACCACCAGTTAGGCAGCCACGTAGGTCTTAAAAGTGCATGCGTACTAGTAGCACGTGTGCATTTAATGTGCATGCAATTTTAGTGCATGCTCCTTAAGAGCACGCACACGCGTTGCTCTGTATATTAAAATTGGGCTGAGGCCCATTTCTAACCCATCTTTACTTGATTCTTTCGGTGGCTGACTGTCCAAAAATGCTATACGACCACGCGCGTGCATAATTTCCACCACCAAGATCCCCCAATAATCATCTAGGTAAGATTTTGATCCATTGTTTACAATTTTTGTTTGTATTTTCAATAATTTAAAAAATACATTATAAAAAATCCAAAAAAATCAACCAATATTGTAACAAATTCTTTTTTTTAATTGCAATTAATCTCTTCTCCATCACAATAGCAGAAAACCAAGAGCCAAACCCCCAAACAAACAACCCATCCATGCAAAACCCCGAAGTAAACATTCACCCCAAGGAGAACCCAAGCACAGAAGCCCAAAAAAATCCAAATTCACACAAATTAAGAACCTTGGTTCAAGAGCTTAGAACCACTAGGGAACCATCAAGACTCTCCTTAGCCACATCCCTTAACAACATCATTGCCTCAGTTGACAATGCTCATGGTCAATTGGCGAGCACAACTGAGTATAGGGATAGGATGAGAGCATATTATTCCACTGGCCTTGGTAGAGACCAAAACAAAGACCTGAACATCTCAAAACAAACTCTAGTTAGTTATTTCATTGACCCCAGGACCTACCTACCCCCTGATACACACACAAGGTGCCTTTGCATGGATTGGTGCACATATGAGCCATGGAGACAAAACTGGATGAGTTGATGGTTTATGGTTTTTGACAAACCTCCTTTCAACAATAGGGAGGTTTCGATTTATTTTCTTCAAACTATATGTGGCGTTCAAGTTGGGTCTACGTGTCAACTACTTTGACATTAGTGAGTTTCAGGGGGTTGGTCTTGGATCTTCCCAGGATCGATCCACGGTCAAGTGTAACCCAATCAGAGGGCCACCTGCACCTAGGCGTACGCCTATAGCCTAATAGTTCTATAAAAAAGTTTATTATTATATATACTATACAAGCTTATAAGCATGCAATTTTCCCTTAAAATCATAATTATAGATAAGTACAATGACTATCACTGCGACGGGTTTGATTTGTTTTCAAGTTTAGTTAATGAGATGACATGAAGGAGAAATAAAAAATAACGAAGATCAATTCAATCTTTTCATAGTTATTTTATGTGGACTTCGCATGTGTGTGATATGGTTCTACAAGCTTCTATCTCATCAAACTCATGGAGACATGTAGGTAATACTCATTTTTCTATTTTAGCTAGCATGCTTAACATTACTGCTAGTGAGATTTATTTAGAAGTATCTTAGCTAAGGACTACTCACACATTAGTTAATTATAGGATCGAATTATAATTTAGAAGTCTCTTAGTTAAGGACTTCTCACACATAGATCATCTTAGGGTTTTTTATTATAAGTATTTTTTTTCAATGTTACTAGGTATTGAGAACAAATACATAGATCATCCTACGGTTATCCTAAGGTTTCCTTAATTCCAAGATGATGTTTTTCACCAATGTAACTAGGTAGGGAGAAAAAATACACAATGGATCGTTGGAGGATAGACCAATGCATATGGACTGCTTGTATTTTGTAAGGCCCAAGTGGTGTTATCGTTTGTGAGTAATAGGTATGGCTCTTCCTTTGTCAAATCATTTCCATCCATTCATTTTTTATCATGAGAAATAAAATACCACATTGATACTGTCGATCGTAATAAAATGGGACTATTTACTACAAATAAATATCTTTTTTCCAAGATAAGTTGATTCTCCATCTTTTCTTTTCCATATTTTTCATCTACTTCCATACACACTTGGGGATGATTGCAAGAAAAATTAAGAAAAAAGGATAGCATCCACCACACTTTTGATCAAAACTAACTAATCACACATAGACAACCATTTGAAACACCATCCAAATATCATTTCTTTAATCAAAACCTACTTTCAAAAATGAAAGAACAAAATTGCTTTAGAACTTTAAGCCTTTCATCTCCTTAGTACAAAATGAGAGATTAGTGACTACGTGACTAAAAAAATTAGTCACCACAGTTTTTTCAAGTGAAATACTACCAAATTTGAGCAATTTTAGGTGACTCAACTAAAAGTGACTAATGTAAATGACTAATTTAGCCACGGGTTAAAAAATATGACTAGATAATAAGTGGCACATTTAAAAATGACTAACATAAATAACTAATTTAATCTAGGAATAAAAATATGACTACCTAACAACTACAAGAATATGAATTAGGCGTTTATATTAATCATTTTTAATTGTGTCATTCGACAATGGAAAATGGCAATTTTGAGAATGATCTTTTACAATTTACAAAATTTTAACACTGCAGATGGATTTTGAGACCCCTTTGCAATGGGTCTCTCAACCCATCTACAGTGTTAAAATTTAGTAATAATCCAAAAATCCATCTGAATCAAGAAAGGTTTGGGGCCTTCACCAAAAAAAATCATGGCATTGTTTTTCCATCCAGCATCTTAGGATGTTTTTCTTTTTCTTTTATGACCATATGTAGGTTAGAGTACTAAAAATCATTGTTTAAAATGCAATGACATTTGACCCATGGTAATCAAACGAAAAAAATGTAGTCATTCTCTACACCTATTTCAACCTTAGTTTTGGATGATGAACCATGATAAAATTAGATCCATGTTTTGATGGAATAAGAGGATTTAACTACATCTAACTATATGGAGTAGCAAAAAAATTATGGACATGAAGCCAAGATCTTTGTGCATTTTCATAATAAGACTAGATGGATGCCTTCACATTTCTTGTTGAAGGTGGGATATTACCTCATGTTCATATTTGCCTTCACCTTCAAAATATTTATAAGAAAACGAGTCATCATATAAGAAAACAAGCCAACCATAATTTCTTAATGAGTTGGAATTCAAGAACCAATAGAATTTCAATAAATTGAGTCAACCATAATGGTTGACTTGAGATATTTGTCATAAAAGAAACTACTTTTTTTTGTTCGTATTTTCAACATATCTCCCTGTCGTTTTACTCAAATTTCGAGCAATTTCACTCGTTGGATGAGGAATTTAATTCCACATCTAATGAGTGCTCCCACTTGAAATTTGAGTAAAAACATAGAGAGATATGTTCAAAATACAAACAAAAACATTAGTTTTTTTCTTTCTTCCTCCAAAATTAATAAATATTATTTTATTATTTTCCTTAGGAGGCCCATTTTGGACTCAAATTCCCCTAATCTAAATTGAATAGAATTTTATTGTGAATATGTTCTTAAATTTTATATTTACCTCCACCTTCACCATTTTGAATTTGTCTTCATTTCTAAGTTGAATAGAAGTTTATTGTAAATTTGTTCTTAACTTTGGTAACTAATTTTCATTATTATTAATTAGAACTCACTAAAAATATACACCAAACATTAGTTTGAAACAATAGACATTTTCATATAATATAGTTTATAAAAAATTTCCCTCCCACCATACAAATTATAAAAGAGAGCCCAGAAATAACACATTTTTAGTTTTATCTAGCTCTCGGGTTTGCCCAGCCTAAAAGCAAATGATGCCATCCTGCTTATCATAGTGAAACGCCTTAAAATTTCAATCTTCATCAACAAAAAAAATGCACTTTCAAATGTAAGTTGGGGCTTCACAGTTTCAAAAGAGCGTTTTCATAAAGCGAAAATGTAAACTTGTGTAATTCCATAACTATTTTTTTTAATCCCAATTTTATTTCCCCACATTTCTTTGTATGTAAGTTTTGTAAGTATTTAATGTATTCGGTTGGATTGTCATGTAGAAGTAGATATAATAATTTATCCATAGGAAATCCATTATCTTTCGTTGTCTTTTTTAATTTTTAACATTATTATGTCCTGCGTAGTAGGATATAAATGGATCGCGAGGACCCTATTATCACCTACCTACTCCACCTAGTCTAGCTCGTACTCGAGTTCAATTTTTTTCTAGCTATATGGTTTTACATAGTTGCAATGTTTTAATTATTAAACTGAATTTTATAAACATTATTTATTTGAAAGCTGATTCGTTCTGAAATGGTGACGTAAGTCTTGGAATCGGCATCCCAAGAGCCGGCGGCGCGATGCCGTCAGCGTCTGCTCGTTTGTTTAATGCATGACAGGATGTTGAAGCCTGGTTTGTTTAATGCATGACAGGATGTTGAAGCCATGTTGTAGAGGGCGTTGAAGCCACGTTGAGTGGTGGCGTAAGTCTTGAAATGGGGGCCGTGCGGGTTTGGTCGTTTGTTTAATGCATGGCAGGTTGACATGACAGGGAGCAGTAGGTTGAAGCCACGTTGAAGACAATATTCGAGGCATAAAGTCTTGAGCGGGTATGAAATACACCTGCTAGCTCATAGCGTATTCTAGTTTGTGAGTATTGAAATGAATTGATAAGGTTGGGCTTGTGCCAGGGTGACGGTCCTCCCACGGTTTCATCTTGGTTGGGAGGAGGAGGTATTCGTCTGCGTTTGTTGCCTTGGTTCAGGTAGATTCAGGGTTTGTTAGCTGTTTGTGCATGGAGAGAGGAGCAGCAGCAGGTTGAAGCCACGTTGAAGCCAATATTCGAGGCATAAAGTCTTGAGCGGGTATGAAATACACCTGCTAGCTCATAGCGTATTCTAGTTTGTGAGTATTGAAACGAATTGATAAGGTTTGGCTTGTTCCAGGGTGACGGTCCTCCCACGGTTTCATCTTGGTTGGGTGGAGGAGGTATTCATCTGCGTCTGTTGCGTTGGTTCAGGTAGATTCAGGGTTTTTTAGTTGTTTGTGCACGGAGAGAGGAGCAGCAGCAGCAGAAGGAGAAGTCGAACGTCGGGGATCGTCTATTCGTCTGCGTTTGTTGCCTTAGTTCAGGTAGATTCAGGGTTTATTTATCTACGAACCTGTGCATATATGCTCATTGTCTGTTTGTATACGTGTATGCTTTGTTTATATGTTTTTAGTTTGGTATTTTGTGTGAAAAGGCTTTGTCCCTGTGCATACATAGTGTTTTTTCCGTATGGCTATTTATGTAATAACTTTGTTGTGGATAAATTCTGTGCTAAGGTCTCGGGGTGGAAGAAAAGGCTTACGTCTATGCTCATTGTTTACGAACCTGTCTATATATGCTCATTCTCTGTGTATATATGTCTGTGGTTTGTTTACATGTTTTTAGTTTCGTATTCTGTCTGAAAAGGCTTTGTCCCTGTGCACACATAGGTTTTCTTCGTCTGGCTATTTGTGTAGTAAATTTGTTGTGGATAAATTGTTTGCTAAGGTTTCGGGGCCGAAGAAAAGGCTTACGTCTATGCTTAGGAGAAATTTACGAAGAACGATTTGTCGGTTTTGATTTTGAGTGCTTTCGTTCGGATTTGGGTTTGGGGTTTTCATTTCAGTTTGCTGTGGCATGTTTTGCTGCGGGTCAGGGATTGATTCGTGTGTCAGCAATTTGTTTGAAGGGTTATGTAGTTCGAGTGTATGCCATCAGCGTCTGCTCGTTTGTTTAATGCAGGGCAGGATGTTGAAGCCACGTTGTGGAGGGCGTTGAAGCCAGGTTGAGTGTTGACGTAAGTCTTGAAATGGGGCCGATGCGGGTCTGGTCATTTGTTTAATGCATGGCAAGTTGACATGACAGGGAGCAGTGGGTTGAAGCCATGTTGAAGCCAACATTCAAGGCATAAAGTCTTGAGTGGGTATGAAAGACACCTGCTAGCTCATAGTGTATTTTAGTTTGTGAGTATTGAAACGAATTGATAAGGTTTGGCTTGTGCCAGGGTGACGGTCCTCCCATGGTTTCATCTTGGTTGGGCGAAGGAGAAGTCTAAGGTCGGGGATAGCGTATTCATCTTGGTTGGTTTTATCTACGAACCTGTGCATATATGCTCATTGTCTGTTTGTATACGCGTATGCTTTGTTTATATGTTTTTAGTTTGGTATTCTGTGTGAAAAGGCTTTGTCCCTGTGCATACATAGTGTTTTTTCCGTATGGCTATTTATGTAATAACTTTGTTGTGGATAAATTCTGTGCTAAGGTCTCGGGGTGGAAGAAAAGGCTTACGTCTATGCTCATTGTTTACGAACCTGTCTATATATGCTTATTCTCTGTGTGTATACGTCTGTGGTTTGTTTACATGTTTTTAGTTTCGTATTCTGTCTGAAAAGGCTTTGTCCCTGTGCACACATAGGTTTTCTTCGTCTAGATAATTGTGTAGTAAATTTGTTGTGGATAAATTGTTTGCTAAGGTCTCGGGGCCGAAGAAAAGGCTTACGTCTATGCTTAGGAGAAATTTACGAAGAACGATTTGTCGGTTTTGATTTTGAGTACTTTCGTTCGGATTTGGGTTTGGGGTTTTCATTTCAGTTTGCTGTGGCGTGTTTTGCTGCGGGTCAGGGATTGATTCGTGTGTCGGCAATTTGTTTGAAGGGTTATGTAGTTCGAGTGTATGCCGTCAGCGTTTGCATTTGTTGCCTTGGTTCAGGTAGATTTAGGGTTTGTTAGCTGTTCGTGCACGGAAAGAGGAGAAGCAGCAGCAGAAGGAGAAGTCCAACGTCGCGGCTCATCTATTCGTTTGCGTTTGTTGTCTTAGTTCAGGTAGATTCAGGGTTTATTTATCTACGAATCTATGCATATATGCTCATTGTCTGTGTGTATATGTCTATGCTTTGTTTACATGTTTTTAGTTTTGTATTCTGCTTGAAAAGGCTTTGTCCCTGTGCATACATAGGTTTTTTCGTATGGCTATTTTTGTAATAACTTGTGGATAAATTCTGTGCTAAGGTCTGGGGGCCGAAGAAAAGGCTTAGGTCTATGCTCATTGTTTACGAACCTGTGTATATATGTTTATTCTCTGTGTGTATGCGTCTATGGTTTGTTTATATGTTTTTAGTTTCGTGTTCTCGTATGGCTATTTATGTAATAACTTTGTTGTGGATAAATTCTCTGCTAAGGTCTCGGGGTTGAAGAGAATAGCAGAAATGGAGTTGCAAACCTTTGAGTTCAGTGCGCGGTTTACGTAAGAGCGAGAAGGATGTCAGCATAAAAGAATGCCGCCGGTTTTGTAGCTTCCATGAACCGTTTTTAGGAGAAATTTACGAAGAACGATTTCTCGGTTTTGATTTTGAGTGCTTTCGTTTGGATTTGGGTTTGGGCTTTTGATTTTAGCTTGCTGTGGCGTGTTTTGGTGCGGGTCAGAGGTTGATTCGTGTGTCGGCAATTTCTTTGGAGGGTTATGTAGTTCGAGTGTACTTGTGGAGCCTGGAATATAATGGAGAGTTATACACTGTGCCTTTGAGCTTGTTTATGATGGCAGGTTGGGTGGCTTCCTTAGCATTAAGCTAAAGCGTATTAAATTTTTTTGTAGACACTCAATGATTACATGGGTTATGGATTCGAACCTGGATATCTTAGCATGATCTCGCTTAACCATAAGTTATGCTTCCACGTCACATTGTAACTACGTGAATCGTTGATGTTGTCCATCGTGGAGCTTATGTTTACGATAATCATTAATATAGCGAACTACCTGGCTGATAACTGATATTTAAACTTTCTTTATTTAAAATCATTTTCACTAGAATATTCAAACAAAAATACCGATTCTCTTCCTTAGTTAAATCAAAGAAATCAAAGGCAGATATCATTTAAAATAACTGCAAAATATCTTTAAATAAAAACGTGTAATAATTGTTATTCTGTAATATTTTTCAAGATATTTTTTTACATAATTCGAGAAACGGAAAAGAGCTTTAAAAAATTATTAATTTGCAAGTCACTTATACTTTATATTTTAAAATTTTAAAGTGTAAAAAATTCCTTAATTATAACCTTATTGAAAGATGGGGTTGTGGAGCATTTTTTGGAAATGGTTATTAGATTGGACTTCGCCATAATCAAAAGTCTAATAGAGTCATTAGTTCAATAGCTTTATCGGAACATGGGATTATGTTATAGACTTTAGCTGCCAACTTAATCGAAGTATGGGATTGTTAGGATGGGATAAAGTATGTTGCATTGAATATTTAATTTAGTTTAATCTAATGTTTAAATTTCATAACAATGCATAGCAGAATATAAGTGGATCGCTCGGACCCTATTATCCCTATCCAGTCTACCTAGTCTAGCTCGTACTCGAGTTCAATTTTTTTTTACCTATATGGTTTTACATAGTTGCAATGTGTTTTTTATTAAACTAAATTTTATAAAAATTATTTATTTCAAAGCTCATTCGCTCTGAAATGGTGACGTAAGTCTTGGAATCGGCACGCCAAGAGCCGGCGGTGCGATGCCATCAGCGTCTGCTCATTTGTTTAATGCATGACAGGATGTTGAAGCCACGTTGTAGAGGGCGTTGAAGCCACGTTGACTGGTGATGTAGGTCTTGAAATGGGGACGTTGTGCGTCTGGTCATTTGTTTAATGCATGGCAGGTTGACATGACAGGGAGCAGCAGGGTGAAGCCACGTTGAAGGCAACATTCGAGCCATAAAGTCTTGAGTGGTTATGAAAGACACCTGCTAGTTCATAGCATATTTTAGTTTGTGAGTGTTGAAACGAATTGATAAAATTTGGCTTGTGCTACGGTGACGGTGCTCCCATGGTTTCATCTTGGTTGGGCGAAGGAGAAGTGCAAGGTCGCGGATGGCGTATTCGTCTGCGTTTGTTTCCTGTGCTAAGGTCTCGGGGCCGAAGAAAAGGCTTACGTCTATGCTCATTGTTTAGGAACCTGTGTATATATGCTTATTCTCTATGTGTATACGTCTATGGTTTGTTTGCATGTTTTTAGTTTCGTGTTCTGTCTGAAAAGGCTTTGTTCCTGTGCACATATAGGTTTTCTTCGTATGGCTATTTATGTAATAACTTTGTTGTGGATGAATTGTTTTCCAAGGTCTCGGCACCGAAGAAAATGTTTACGTCTATGCTCATTCTCTACGAACCTGTGTATATATGCTCATTTTCTCTGTGTATGCATCTATGCTTTGTTTACAGATTTTTAGTTTCGTATTCTGTCTGAAAAGGCTTTGTCCCTGTGCATACATAGTTTGTTTTTTTGTATGTCTATTTATGCAATAACTTTGTTGTGCATAAATTCTCTGCTAAGGTCTTGGGGCCAAAGAGAATAGCAGAAATGGAGTTGCAAACTTTTGAGTTCAGTGCGCCGTTTACTTAAGAGCGAGAAGGATGTCAGCATAAAGGAATGCCGCCGGTTTTGTAGCTTCCATGGACCGTTTCTAGGGGAAATTTACGAAGAACGATTTCTTGGTTTTGATTTTGAGCACTTTCGTTCGGATTTGGGTTTGGGGTTTTGATTTCAGCTTGCTGTGTCGTTTTTTCGTGCGGGTCAGGGGTTGAATCCTGTGTCGGCAACTTCTTTGCAGGGTTATGTAGTTCGAGTGTACTTCTGGAGCCTGAAATATAATGGAGAGTTATACACTGTGCCTTTGAGCTTGTTTATGATGCCACGTTGTTGCTTGCTTAACATTAAGCTGAAGCATATTAAATTTTTTTGCAGGTACTCAATGATTACATGATTTATGGATTCGAACCTCGATATCTTAGCATGATCTCGCTTAAGCATAAGTTATGCTTCCACGTCACATTGTAACTACGTGTATCGTTGATATTGTCCATCGTGGAGCTTATGGTTACGATGATCATTAATATAGTGAACTACCTGGTTGATAACTCAATGCGTATGAAAAAGTTGGTAGTTCATGGGTCTTAATATTCATTTAAATACATTGTACTTCATCCTCGGTAGATGCAATGAGGGTTTTGTCGTTGGAGAAGGCTCTCAAGACTCATCATTTTCGTTTTGTTCCCCAAAGGTTTCGCTTTGCAACCCTTGGAGGTTGTGAGCAGGCCTGCAATTTCAAATTTATTTTGCATGTCAAACGGAAATTTGACGACGATCTTGTATTTTCTGCGGCTTTGAGTTTACGTTTTATACAAATTTAAAGAGTGTCAAATTAATAGACCATAGAATTAATAAAAAATAGCCTAAAACCCTAGCGACCATTGGACTTTTATCCCATGTTCTCTGTGCAAGCTTTATGTATATATAGCCAAACCTAAAAAGCATGCAAATATTATGTAAACTTCCACTGATCTGAGTATAAACTTTTGATGTTTTTAAAGTCGGAGCATGGTTGATTTCCACATATATATCATTTTAGGGATTTTTTGTGCGGATCAGGGGTTGATTCGTGTGTCGGCAATTTCTTTGCAGAGTTATGTAGTTCGAGTGTACTTGTGGAGTGGAATATGATGGAGAGTTATACACTATGCCTTTGAGCTTGTCTATGATGACACGTTGGGTGGCTTGCTTAGCATTAAGCTAAAGCATATTAATTTTTTTTGCAGGTACTCAATGATTACATAAGTTATGGATTCGAACCTGGATATCTTAGCATGATCTCGCTTAACCATAAGTTATGCTTCCACGTCGCGTTGTAACTGCATGTATTGTTGATATTGTCCATCGTAGAGCTCGTCTTTACGATGATCATTAATATAGCCAGCTAGCTGGTTGATAGCTCAATGCCTATGAAAAAGTTGGTAGTTCATGGGTCTTAATATCCATTTAAATACATTGTACTTCAACCTCGGTAGATGCAATGAGGGTTTTGTCCTTGGAGAAGCCTCTCAAGACTCATCATTTTCGTTTTGTTGCCTGAAGGTTCGCTTTGCAACCCGCTGGAGGTTGTGAACAGGGCTGGAAATTCAAATTTATTTTGCGTGTCAAACTGAAATTTGACGACAGTCTTGTATTTTCTGTCCGTTTCAGTTTACGTTTTATACAAATTTAAATAGTGTCGAATTAATATACCATAAAATTAATAAAAAATAGGCTAAAACCCTATCGACCATTGGACTTTTATTTGATGTTCTCTGTCGAAGCTTTATGTATACATAGCCAAACCTAAAAAGCATCCAAATATTATGTAAACTTCCACTGGTCTGAGTGTAAACTTTTCATATTTTTAAAGCTGGAGTATGGTTGATTTTCAGAGATATATGATTTTAGAGATTTTGTCATGTGTAATTCACTAATGATCGAATTGATGAACTTTCATCAATGAACTTAGAGAGGAGAAACTAACAAAACGTAGTAATTTTATAAAAATTAAATTAAATCAAAGTCTTGAGGAGATGAGAGGTACCTCGACAAGCACTGTCGTGGATTTTCACCATTCTTTTAACAATTGTTTTGTTAGAGTCCATTATTGTCCTCCATTGTTCTATTACTTCAGCTCATCTATCTTGCAATGTATCCATAGTTTCAGTATATACATAATTCAATATTGTTTTTTGTTTTTCTATTTTAAGCTTTTGAAATTTGACTCTATCTCATAAATTTGCCAAAATATTCTTAGCAAATAACAATGTTGTTTGGTTTGGACTTCTCAAAGATATTTCTAGTTTGGAGATGTTCTCTATAGATTTAACAGACAGGGAGAGCAAGATTGAAATGTTGACTCTCTTTGTTGAAGCAAGAGCAACATTGCTCTAAATTGCAAACACTAATTTGAAGGAAGAAGAGGCAACTTCGTTGCGTCAGGCAGCCATTGATATGCATCAAAATGCTTCTTTCACACATTGATATGCACCAAAATGCTTCTTTCACAAGTCTAGGATTTTTTCTTGATTTATGCATAAGATTACTATTAGTAACATTTTTTACTTTTGTGTGCCTGCTGGTTCTATGCATTATGCATTTTGTCTATGTTATTATCATTATTTTGTGGCCGCAATAGAACTATGTTTGTGTGTTAATTTCATGGCAGTGTTTGATTTAGTTTTCTTTTTTGCAAGGCCTCTCTAAGTGGAAGGAAAAACAGCCCGTCATGCTGCTCTATGTTTGTCTATATGCTAGCATTTTTTGTGCTTACCGTTCTGTCCCTGCTATGTTGTTTCTACATGTTTGGATGTCAATGCACTTGCCAAATTCAGGTGCATGTCAATTATTGTTGTGCATTCACCTTTGTAGCTGCTATCGTGTTGGTGCATCGAATGCGTCACTGCAAGTCTGTTTGCTTGAATTGTCTTGTCAAACAGTGATGGCCACTTATTAAAATTTATGGCGTGGGCCTTAACACTGTAAACGTCGAATCAACGGTTTGAAATTGTTAATGGGCGCAGCTGTTGACCTGCTAGCATTTTTTTTTACTGTCAAATAGGTTTAAGAACTGAAAAAAATTTCGGCCTAAAAACGTTCTTTAACCCGTCAAATTCCAGACCTGGTTGCGAGCAATGCTAGAGCATTTTTCAGCTTGTCTGTAACAATGAGGTTTTAATTAGTGTATCATTTCCAAGTTACAATCATACTCATGCTATTATTATTATTATTATATCCTGTGTGGCAGGAAATATATGGATCGCTCGTACCCTATTAATTAATCTACTTAATTTTCCTCGCACTTGAGTTTAATTTTTTTTTATGTATATGGTTTTACATAGTTATAGTCTGTTTTTTATTAAACTAAATTTTATAAAAAATGATTTATGTCAAACGTCGTTCGCTGTGAAATGATGGCGTGAGTCTTGAAATAGGCACCCCAAGCACCAGTGGTGCGATGTTGTTAGGGTCTGCTCATTTGTTTAATGCATCATAGAACTTGTAACCATTGACATGACAGTGAACAGGGCGTTGAAGCCACTTTGAATAGACACGTTGAAGCCAACATTCAAGTCATAAAATCTTGATCGGCTATGAAAGACAGCTGCTGCGCCACCTGGTGAGCCAGTTTTGTGGTTTCATAGCATATTTTATTTTGTGAATTTTCAAATGAATTCATAAGGTTTGGCTTGTGCCAGGGTATTGGTGCTCGCATGCTTTCATCTCAGTTGGGAAAAGAACACGAAACAAAACACACAGACACAGAGAGAGGAGCAGCAGCAGCAGTAGCAGAAGGAGAAGTCCAAGGTCAGTGATCACCTATTCCTCTGCCTTTGTTGCCTTAGTTTACGTAGATTCAAGGTTTATTTATCTACAAACTTGTGTATATATGCTCATTGTCTGTATGTATACGTCTATGCTTTGTTTACATGTTTTTAGTTTCGTATTCTGTGTGAAAAGGCTTTGTCCCTGTGCATACATGGTTCTTTTTCGTCTGCCTATTTATGTAATAACTTTGTTGTGGATAAATTATGTGCCAAGGTCTTGGGCCCTGTACATATATTTACATTGCAAGGATCAACTTATTTACATTTATTTATTTGTAAATGATTCTCATGTGTTTGACTTGTTATTAATGATTTGTCACCTTATGGCCTTGTGCTCGAGTGGTCTGCTATATAAACGAAAAATATAATGTATTGCAACCATCACTTACATTCCCATATTATGGAACATTTGTTAGTACATTCATTTGTTCCTACTTATTCCAAATCAAGTGTCAAGTCAAAAATTCCTACAAGCATACCTGCTTTATACATTATATAGTCTGTTATATCCACTAGAGATAAGATTATAAGGCAAATATCACAATAGTAGTGCTAGTATCAATTTCCTGATTTATTTGACATCTTATGTACAAGTTGTCGGACGTCCAATTTTGGTTTTAAGCGCCATGTTGCTGCATATTTTTATGCAGGATGGTGATTCCGAGGAGTATTGTTGATTTGGCACATCATCTTGCTTGAGCTCCCTCTCTTGCCACACATGTGGAGGCATGGTTATATTAACTTGGCATAGTGACACATATGTTGGGTCACTTTGCTAATCCTTTATTTTGCGTCTGGTTCTATTGCACATATGTTCATGCATTTTGCCACTTGAAGGAGATGTTAAGCATTGCTTGTGCTATTCTAGGAGGGGTTGTTTTTATTGGTTGTAGTTTAGTAATTGGTTGAAAGCATTGACTTCACTCGACTTTCCTAGTCTTGTTGGGTTCAGATTGGCCGATGACTAACGAACAAGATAATTTTACATAGTTGCTATGTATCTTCTTATCTACAACAGCTAACAAACGCTGAATCTACCTCAACCAAGGAAACAAATGCAGACGAATACGCGATCCGCGACCTTGGACTTCTCCTTCGCACAACCAAGATGAAAGCATGCGAGTACCGTCAGCCTGGCACAAGTCAAACCTTATCAATTCGTTTCAATACTCACAAACTAGAATACGTTATGAGCTAACAGGTGTCTTTCATACCTGCTCAAGACTTTATGCCTCGAATGTTGGCTTCAACGTGGCTTCAATCTGCTGCTCTCTGTCATGTTAACCTGCGATGCATTAAACAAATGACCAGACCCACAACGCCCCCATTTCAAGACTTATGTCACCACTCAAGGTGGCTTGAACGCCCTCTACAACGTGGCTTCAACATGCTGTCATGCATTAAACAAATGAACAGACGCTGACGGCATTGCACCGCCGGCTCTTGGCCTGCCGATTCCAAGACTTACGTCATCATTTTAGAGCGAATGAGCTTTGATGTAGAATGATTTATCCATATTAAATAGGCAATGTAATGACTTGCCTTTGGTTCTCTTTGTTATAGGTCACTAGTGAATTGATATTGTAACTGTAGTGTGTCAAAGGAAAGTTAGTCTATGTAACTATATTAATAGAGATAGGTGTGTTTGACCAGGATCTAGGGGATTCCCAGCAAGTTCACCAAATTTGCATTAAGAAGAAGCTGAACTTATTGAGTTCCCTGCTAATGAACATACATCTAGATTGTTGGCAGTCCTCATCAATGAATATAGTATGTATGTTGTGAATTGTCTCATAAATAACTGATATGTAACCAATGTAAGCTATAAGTGATTTATTTAACCTTATGTATTATGTGTAATTATTCATATAGGGGAGATTGTTTTACATGCCTTTGGTTATAATTATTTAGTGTTGGTGCAACCGGAAGATAGAGAAGAGTGTAATCTCCATAGCAATAACCATACCTAAGCTAGCGTAATAAGCAATGCTTATCACGATCATATTAGACATATACGTTGTTCATACTAGTAGACATTAGTTGCTTGTATTGATTATTATGATTCTCAGCTTAAGAATAGTATAAGCATTATTAATAACGTGTGCAATTGATTATGGACAAACACATAGGGTTATGCTAATGGGTAGCTAGCATATGTGATGTCACGTAAATCACGTGGATCTATATGTATGTAATTCCATAACCTTAGATATGTGTATAGTGTTAATGAATGGTAGGACCAAATCTTTATGCTAGTATATGAGATCGAGCTTATGTTTATCATCATATCTGCTTAAGATATATGTACAAGATTATGTAGAATGATTCATCGACATTAAATAGGGAATGTAATGCATTTGGTCTGATTGCCTTTGTTACAGGTCACCAATGAATCTAATATTGCATTGAATCTAATGATTCTCACCGAGTGGGATAGGAAATCAAGTGTGTACTGATGTGTGATGAGAAACATTATATCCATATTTCCTGATAAAGTGACTTCGACCTTTTAAGTGCTGAAACCTTTCACTCTAACCAGAACCGTAGCTGGATAGTTTCCTACAAAAATTCATCTTGGTGGTTGTAAGATAAGAAACTCAAATATAGTTTCAAAAAAAAAAAACTGAACACATAGACATAGAATTTTCTTGTTTTCTAATTAGGATTTTTTTTGCATTGATACCAAGTCTTGGATATTTAATAATTTCACCTTAGCAATTAACATCCCGTTTTTTTCCTATTCTACTAAGAGGGCAAAATACACTTCATTTGAAAAAAGTTTGTCGTCAATATGTTCCTTTGTTTGCTTTGCTTATTTGCAATGACAAGAACAATTTACAATGTTTACAACATCATGGCTTGAAAAAATTCCATACCCTTTGCTTATTTTCTTTTCCTTAGGTTCTGTTTCTCTTCACTTGCCTGCAGGTTTTCCTAGACAAACGACCAGAGACATAGAAAAAAGAACAACCAAAAAGGCAAGAAATATATGCTATTGCAAATGTTTTTGTAGGCAATATGCGAAAAGACAAAAGTAAAAGCGATTATGTTTTAAAGGGAGATGGTCTTGGGATCAAAGATTCTAACTGGCAACAAATTGATCACGCATTGGCTACAAGCAATCTGTTTCGACTAGACAATTTTCACTATGAGCCAGGCAATTGCCTGTTTGACGCACTTGCAGTATTGTTGCATTTTCGATATACATCAATAGAGATAAGGGTAGGAATTGTGAATCATTTTCGTGTTTGTCTAGATCAGAAAGATCCCTTTGCATTGTTATCGATGCGCACAGAATTGACAGTTGACTATTTGCTAGAATTGCATAACATAGGAAATGTCAACGAATATCTCAATCGCATGTTGCAATCTGCTTCACAGCCAGATGATCAAAGTGTATATGGACTATGGGGTGATATATTTTGCATCAAGTGGTTTTCAAAATGGTTGAACGTTCCAGTCGCTGTTTGGTCATTAACAAAAGAAACAAAATACCTTCATTTCAATTCTGGGAAATTTGAATATTGCTACAATATATTGTTCCATGACCACACACCAGCTTCTGGCCACTTCGAACCGTTGTTGTCATATAAAAAAATGGAAGCCAATAGACAAGCCGTTGATATGCTTCCTCATAGCGAAAATGTAAATCAATGTCTATATAACCAAGTTGAAATGTCATATCGACTTCCTGGCAATTGTCATGAGTCCTTGTTTGAATCAATTTCCAAATTAACACTCTTCGCTGATGGACAAAGTGTTAGAAAAGCAGTTGCGCAAAGCTTTTATAATTCTATTGCTTCAAACGATATTAGAGCAATAAAATGCTTGGACATATATCTTGATAAAAACACATTAGCAGATACATCTCTTGTTTCTGGATGGGAAACCTATATTATGCATTTGGCAGAACCATATATCATTGGTCATATAGAAGGAGATCGATTTGCTCTCCAATGGTTATGTGAGCTACTAGGCACTAACATACATCTATGGAGCAATAATTTGCAAGAAAATATTGCAACATTCTATGCAACAAATAGATCGTCAAATGTTCTATGCCTAGTGCAACATGTAACAGATAAAATGCATTCGCATTTCCAACCTTTGTTACAAGAACATTGTGGAAATAAAATTCCCTTTCCGCCCAATTGCAAGAGAAATACTTCTACTGCAATTGCAACAGATAATTCTGAAAAGAACAAACAGACAATAGGAAAATAAAACATTGTAGACAAGAACATTGACAAGGGATCCTTGAACAAACCAATATACATAAATGCAATTAAAGTAAAAAGGCAAAAACAAAAGATAGGAAACATAGAACAAAAAAACTCTTGCATAGCTGAGCAATTTTCAAAAAGCAAAACCAGTATGCAAACATGCATTGATGACAATACACAAAAAAACATACGCTTGTTGAAACACAATATGCGTAGACAAGGAATGCACATTTGTCAAAAGAAAAAGGAATGTACAAAGGCAAAGAAAGCAGTTGTTAGATACTTAAAAGTTATTCAAGACACACCTACTCATGCATGTTTTGTGTGTAAACAACTGCATTTTAAAAAAGACATTTGTTGTGTGAACAACACAACTAAATTAGCTTTCCAGGCTCTAGCAAATACAGAAGATGTGTCATGTGCAATGCTACTTGTTCAAATTTGTAGACCTTGCAAGAAAGCAATTGCTAATGGGAAATTGCCTATGTTTACATCGCCTACACGAATCTAGCGCAATAACATATTGCCATCTGTAACTATACTGACTCCTTTGGAAGAACGATTGGTGTCACCAAGAATAGCCTTTGCACATATAAGACAACTTGGTTATAAAAGAGCACAAATTGGGCTAACTGGCTCAATTATCAATGTCCCTGCAGACTTGGATAGAGTTCAAACAGCATTGCCTAGAAGTCTAGATGACAATTTGACAGTTGCAGTTATGCTAAAGCGAAAATTGGAATACAAAAACGCATATCTATCTGGAAATATTCGGCCAAAGATCATTATGACTGCGCTGAGTGATTTATGCAAAACCGAACTTTATAAAATTGAAGGCATTGTAATCGATACTAATTGGGAAAAAATATTTAGTGAAACAGCGAAACAACAGTCAAATACTCAAGAAACAATGGAACAAACAGATGATGATGAAAATGAAATAAACATAGAACCAATATCAGAAACATTGATACATGGATATGGAGAAACACATCTAATAGATGACTTAGACAACAAAATCATAGAAATTGCACCTTCCGAGAACTTTCGACCATTGAGCATTTTCCAAGACAAATACTCTGAAGAGCTAAATTTTCCTACACTTTTCTACGGATTTAGTCGACCAAATGAAATTTTCGATCGCTTCTCTTATCAACAACTATCACAATGGGAGCTACAACATGAAAGTACAGACTTTGAAACACATTGCACGAATATTTTCTTTAAAGCAATTAAAATCATAATAAAACAAGTAAAAAACACTGCTTGGATATCAATTCGCATGGGAGAGTTAAAGGACAAAAAAATATTGGCAAGAGATGTCAAGTCAAAAGACAATCTTGTAAAAATACTCCAATCTCCGATTGGGTATCGTACATTGAAAGCGATTAGAACATCACCTGACTACTTTGAAAATATGAAAAAAGATCTATTTGCAATGATTCGACAACTTGGTCCTCCTACATTCTTTTTAACCTTAACAAGTGCTGAACACCTTTGGGCACCTTTATGCAATGCGTTGAAACAAATTGAAGAAAAACATTTGTCAGATTTACAAGACAATGCATTGGAAGAAAATATTGATACGTTAATAAGAAGACACCCAGTGATTTGTACTCGCTACTATAGACACAAAATAGCAGCACTAAAGTCTCTTATGTTAAAAAACAATACATTGTTTGGAAAAATACAAGATTTTTTTTTTACGACCGAATTTCAACAAAAAGGAAATGAGCATGAACATGGACTAATTTGGATTCAAAATGTACCTGTCTATGGAAAAAATTCAAACGAGGAGATTATTAGTTTTGTTGATCGCTATATATCCACAGACTCGTTTTTACTTGATCAAAATCTTATTCAAATTCAAACACATCGTCACACAAAAACATGTAGAAAACATTGACATTCCACGTGTAGATTCAATTTCCCATTGCCTCCTATGGATAGGACCATCATTCTAGAGCCACTAGAAAATGCTCCAGATGATCTCATTCAAAGAGAAAAAAAGGTATTTGTTCTTATTGAACATAAGGAATATTCTAAAAACATGTCATTTGCACAATTACTCCTAGAGCTAGAACTAACCAGAGATGAATACATTTTGCTACTACGGTCTTTGCTTTCTCGGTCTACCTTAATACTAAAAAGAGATCCTGCTGACATTTGGATCAATTCATTTGCAAAAGTGATACCAGAGTTATGGCAGGCAAATACAGATGCACAATATATCTTAGATTCTTATGCTACAGCAACATATGTAAGCTCTTACATCACCAAATTTGATAGATCGATGACAAATGCTTTCAAAAAGATCAAAGAACAATGTCTTCTTGAGAATGATGGAAAGATCGAAATAATACGTAATCTTGGAAATGCGCTTCTGAACATGCAACAAATGTCTACTAGACAAGCAGTACATGTCATATTGTCGTTATCTCTACATTCATCCTCCAGGAAGACTATTTTCATTAACACTGCTCCGGACAACAAAAAAATAGTTGTCTTGAAAAAACCATCACTTTTGGAAAAAGAACCAGATGACTCTGACGATATTATTTGCCCATCAATTTTGGACAAATACATTGCACGTCCTGTTGAGCTTGAAAACATCTCCTTGGCAGAATATGCATATTTCTATTCTTGTATCCACTCAATTACAAGAAAAAGAAATAGACCATGTATCATACGATTTATTCGCTATAACAAACAAAAAGACCCTGAAAATTTCTTTAGAGAAAAGATCATCCTCTTTATTGTTAAATTTTCTGAATTTACTTCAATATGATCTAGGATCTTAACTGAGAGAATAACATGTACAGCATATCTACAGCATATCAATCATGGAGACAATAATGCAAGCACACAAGAGACACAAAGATTTACTTGGGGAAAACCATAAAGGTGAAAAACCCCAATAACTTCCTCAGAGATAGATAGAGCAATGATACAACCAACCAAGAGAGATAGCCATAACCTAGCAGCAGATGCTCCTCCTCCATAAGTGCGCCACTCCTCCTTGAGTGCATGTGTGAGAAGTGAGTGAGTAAATAGAGTGCCTCCCGCACTCTATTTATACTTGACTTGACTTGCCTTTTTACCTAACTCATGTAGGCTCGAACTTAACCACATAATATAATGCTGAGTGGGCCGACCCCCAATAGGGTGGTCTAATAACCCTTTGACCCACATGGCCGACCCCCAATAGGGTGGTCTAATAACCCTTTGACCCACATGACTTATACAGGGCCGACCCCAAACAAGGTGGTCTAATAACCCATCAAGTATAAGTTACGACACTTACAATATAAATGACGACACTTCCGTATAGAGGAATAATAACATCTCTATAGGAATACAATATACATATATGTGAAATACATTCCGAAGTTACATATACATCAACATTTATGCCGCATAGAGACAACTGCAAGCTACTAAAAAGCAATTTCAAAACATGGTCTGATGCATATGTTGCATTCAAAGAACAAATAGACATTGTTGAACAAAACTTTATTGCACCAACAACAACAAAGTGGGGTGACCTTGATAATGCTGTTGAAACAATTGAATTGCAAGACACAACTATCGCTCCTTTGACAACAGACAAAACAACAACTACTTCTGCGTTTGAACAATATGACATTCAACATGATCTAATCCGAAAAAGTACGTGCAATGGATCAAAAGCTGAAAGTGGGTGCATCTTGACAGAAAAGCCATTTCTATTGAACATGCATGAATACCATGCAATTCGAAGAAAGCTAAATACTGAACAACAATCAATTGTGAAAGAAGTTATTGCAAGGAAAAAAAACAATCCGCTGACTCCAATTCGTTTGTTCCTGATAGGAGGGGCAAGAACAGGTAAAACTTACACCGCAAAAGCAATCTATGATGGTCTTTTGCATTACTATGACAAGGAAATTGGTAGTGATCCTTTAAAGAAAAAGGGTCTTATACTTGCATTTACTGGAAAAGCAACATATAATGCAGGTGGCATTACAGTCCACTCTGCTCTCAGACTGCCGCTAAGTTCAAACATGCTTCCTCTAAATTCAAACACCCTAGATCTTTTGACAAAAGATTGTGAACAACTTCGAGTATTGTTGATTGATGAAGTCTCTTTAATAGGGTCTCGAATGCTACACAACATTGACAAACGACTACGTGAAATCATGCACACACCAACACAAGCATTTGGAAACCTTGATGTCATATTCTGTGGTGATTTGTGTCAAGCACAATCTGTTCAGGATTGTTGGATTTTTGAACAACCAAGATTCCAACAACAAACATTTCCTTACACATTTTGGTCTGATGCCATAAAATGCTATGAACTTACAACAGTTGTACGTCAAAGAAATAAAAAATTCATATCAATTTTGAATAGAATTAGAACATGCTCTCAAACACTGGATGACATAGATTACTTAAATCAACATTGCTACAAACAACCACCAGTAGATGCAACGTTTCCTTATCTTTTCTATAGTAATAAGGATGTTCAACAACATAACTCAAAAATGTTATCAGCTATGCAAACAGAAACATTCACACTAGTAGCACATGATAGCAAAATTGAGTCAATTGAAAAAAAATGACCATAGACAAAAGACATTGCGACTTCCCTCTATGATAGTAGTGAAAAAGGATATGCTTATTGAACTAGTTGGAGGCAACTACTCAATTGAGGATGGCTTGGTCAATGGTGCAGAAGGTGTGTTTAAACACTATACACAAACAAGCCATGATATTGTTTGGATTGAGTTTGCAGATCCAAAAGTTGGAGACAAGCAACGTGCTACTATGCAACATCTTTATACACCTGCCGTAAAGTCCAGTTGGACACCAATCAAAAGAATTGTGATACAAACAACACTTGAAAATAAAATGAATGTTATGCGAGCACAATTCCCAATTCAGTTAGCATGTGCAAGGACAATCCATAGAGCACAAGGATTGACAATGAACAAATTAGCATTTGACCCAAAAGGAATTAAAAGACATGGCCTTGTTTACACTGCACTGTCACGTGTCAGAGATATTGATTGTGTTTATCTTTTAAACAAGTTAGAACAAAGAAATTTTATAACTTGTCCAAAAGTCATCACTGAAATAAATAGATTAAAAACGCATGCGAGTTTGCAATTTGAATACGGTTTGCATTCAATGCCAAATGTTAGGCAATTACTCGTTTCATCATTGAACACACGTAGCTTGCTTTTGCACTATGACGATGTTCTGAATGATCATGAACTTATGCAAGCATACATTTTATGTTTGCAAGAAACTCACATGCACACACTTGCCAAAGAAACAGCAATGATAGAAAAATACAATTTCTTTTCAGCATTTTCAATGCATGGAATCCTTACATTGATTAAAAAACACATTGCCATCATCGATTTTAAAAACTATACAAGAAACTCCACCGAAGCAATTTGCATAGATCTTGAATTAGGGTACAATGTATTGAAAGTAGTGAACATTTACAATAGACCATGTGGTGTGCTTGATGATCTCTTTCATATATTGAGTTGCATTTTGTCAACTTGCACACCAACTACTCAAATCCTGGTAGCTGGTGACCTGAACATTGACATGTTGCAAGAAACAACATCGAAAAGGAAATTGCAAATGTTTATGCAAATGAAAGGCTTGACACTGAAAACAACAAAAGCAACAACAAACACCGGTTCAATGCTTGATCACTTCTGGACAAATTTGAAACACAGAGATATTGTTTTCAATATTTCAGATGCTTATTGGACTGATCACTATTCAACTTTCTTATCAATCCTTTGATAAAAAAGCATAGTCTATTCAATTTTGCATCATCTAATTTTATTGTCTTGCTATCTATGGACGGATCCATGATAGCATATTTGCACGAAATCAAAAGCAGGTACTTTTTTTTCTTCTGCAACTTTCATGCACTTTAAACCACAGCAATTTGATTTTTTCCTACTCACACTAAGCTAGGTTTAAATTAGCTTTGGGCATTTGCAACATTGATGTCATACCTATGAGTTTAAACTCTATCAAACTTTCTCATATTCTTGTAATCTATTTCGTGATGTCAACTTTTTCTTTTTTTTATTGTCGAAAGTTGTTTACATTTTGTTTTGTTCACAGTTCAGATCTAAAAAATAGCAATTATGCCACAACATATGTAAACACTCTTTACAAAAAGTATTCACCTGCTGTCTCCATTTTATAAAAATGCACACCATATGTAAGCTACATAAAATGTTTTAATAACAAATTCTTATGTTCAAGATAATTGTACATGAAAAATTGTTCAATATTTGGCTGTAAATAACATAGTTTTCAGCACTTGTTTAATTGAAATTCTTAACATTACATAGACTTTGCACTATGCAAATGTTAAAAATCCAGTCAAAGAATTATAGACATTTGTTTTCTTTTGCTTTTCTTCTTTTCATGCTATTTGTTTGTTGTCATATTTTCTATCTGTTATAAATCTCTTCTACTTTTTACACTAATTAGCAATTTCAGCTACAACTGATTTGCTTAATGCTTTTCGCATGCACAGCTTTTGAAACTGAAATCAAAAATTGAAAAATAATGGAAAATGGTTCATTGCCCATGCACAACACAACAAAAACAACATTAGCACCAAACAGTCCAACAATGGAAGTAGTGTCAACTCCTGAAAGTGCAAAAAGGTATGCAATTATTTTCGTCCTGATTGCTTTTTACATCATTTTTAACACTTGAAACTTTCTCGTTTTCTTTTACAATTTTCTAGCACAGAAAACAATAGAATATAACTATTGCATTGACAAATATTTCCTCAAGCTTGATTTAAGTTTCAACATTCCTATTATTGATTGCTAATAATTTCTTTCTTCGACCTTTTCTCTAACTATAACAATAGCAGGTTCAGACAAACACCTCCAGAAGCAGCTACTATTATAGAGCTATGCACAACAACACCAAAAATTGTTTTCGAAGGAGACATCTTGGCCGTATATGGGCCCGCACAGTACAAAATACAAACTTCTCTTGTAAAGGCACAAATACTGCATGCAGACTTTGTTGATAGAGATGGGCTAATGACAATCACTGCTGGAATAAGTGACAATTTGCTCAAACGTTTTGGAAGCTATTTCTCAACTAGCAAAAGTCTAAGAATCACTCGATTTGGGATAAAAAAAAAAAGGCCAGTACGACAGAGGCGATGCCAAGTACTCAATAGTCATATTCCCCCATACAATAATTGAGACAATTGATCGAGTTTGCAAAATCAGAAAGCTAGCTCCAGATATGACAATTGGTGATCTGTTGTCATCCAATGACTCCTACTCTGTTGGCTCTATTGCAGCAATTGTTGTTGCCTGTGAATACAACAACAAGCAATTTGACTTGTATATCAAAGACGGTGGAATGGCAAACGACCATGCAACAGTAAATATGCTTACTTGTATAGCTAGTGTTCTTTTGGAATTGCTGTTTTTTAAACGCAAATAAAATTTTCACTTTTTTATATAAACAAAAAAATAGGGAAAAAACAAACACAAATAGCTTCAACGATTTCTAATTACAATCTATGCTTATTAACTGTTGTCTTCTACTATTGCAGCTACAGCTCAATGAAGGCTACACAGAACTGTTCTTGCAAATTCAAGAACAACTTGCATCTGATAATCCCCCATTCTATTTGTTTAAAAACATTGTACGAAATGATACGAAAACAAGCCACATGCTCCGGACCTGTGCAGCTACTTTTATTGACCCTCTTAATGATGATTATGCAATTCAAAATTTGCTGCCAATTATTGACTCAAAGACACAGGTCTATTGAGAAATTGCTTCTTTCTCAAACATAATGTAGTTTGCTGCAAACTAGTTTCAGTGCTTAAGACCTTTCGTCATTTTTCTTCCTCTTGTTCATTATCTAAGTCCATTGCCTTTGTTATGTATAATAGACTTTCTGTTGACCAAGAATATTTAAACATCTCACATGCATGCCGCAGAAAACCAAATTGCTAAAAATAACTTGACAAAAGTTTCTCAAAATCTCATCAAACTGATTCTCAAACAAGCTTTAATCACTGGAAAAGTTTGAATGTGCTTGTATTGCCATCAACATTGGGTAGTTTAGCTAAATATTAGCCCTTGATTTGTGCAAAGAAATATGGGGTTAATATTTCATCATTAGACCTTTGCCAATTGCTAAACCCTCTCATATCTCTTTGAGTTCTCATGGTTTCTCTCTTGTATCACTGTTTCTGATCTTGAGTACACATTTTTCCTATAATAAAGAATCTTGTCTATTTGTAATTCTATCCTCAAGGCTAACAAGCACATTCTTGCCTAGGTCATTGCTTTTAGGTTGTTTTAGCCATTTGCAAAAGGGCCACTTTGAAAACTCTGTTTTAAAAACAAATCTGTAGATCTGGTTTCTGCAATCAGAAATCTCCTTTTCCGCTACTATATCTCCTGAGCACATATTGCTTAAAGCTATGGAATTTAAGCTCTTTTAGCCATTCAGACAGAAGTATTTGTTTTTCCAAAAAAACAATCCAGTTGTTAGATTTATTTGAGCACATTATAACTAATTTTAAGTCTTCTTTGAGTCTCATTTGGAATCATATGTTTAAGCCTCTATCCAATTGGTCTTCCCAATAAGACATCTCATTTTTGCCATAGACAAGCACCCCAAATACTTTTAAACATAAAGGCAATCCATCACAAGCTTCTAAGAATTTATGAAAAGATTCAAATACTACGATTGGAAAAGACTGGTTGAAGGCATCAAAGCACAAGAGCTCTCGGGAGTATTGTGTATTGAGGTCAGTTGCTTTATAAATTGATGACGTTTCCACTCCTCAGCTTCTGAGAACATCTTTATCTTGAGATGTAATCAATACCAAGCTCTCTTTGCAAAGAAGGCTTTTAGGTACCAAAAGTGCATCCAACTAATTCACATTATCTCGATCATCTAAAATTATTCATGCTAGATAAGATGACAATGGCATGATTAGATTTTTGTGATCGGAAAATAGATGCAGAACACTTAAAGTGCCACGAGTCAGATTTTATATTTGTTTAACTGATCAAAATTGCATTTGCAGCGATGTTGCAAATTGCATATTTTCCTTTTTGCAAAAGTGCATTGTGTGTATGTACTCTCAATGTGAGAAGCAAAATTATGACAATGCAACCTTTGCATATCCATTAAATGGCACTCCTCTTTGCACATACAATATTTATTGCATGGTGACAAAGTACAATTTATTCTCTTTCTATGCGTGCTTCAAAACATTGTTTGCATTGCAACAAATTTTATATTGAAGGCTATAACTTTGTTCACAACACTCTTATTCATCAGTTTCCAAAGATTGCTTTTTGCAATGTGTCTTTGCTTTTACCCTTTGGCTAACAACAGTTAGCCAATGGCTACCTTGCCCATTACCATTGTAATTAGTCATAGTGGTTTGAATCTAAGTTCAATTATTATTCAAATAAAAAAACATAGTTCTATTTAAAAATATGCTGATATTATATGCATTTTCTATGGTCATTTGTTCTATGACTTTGACAGATACACGGAATATTGAAACCAAGAAATTCATTTGCACCTCTGTATCGATGCATCTGTGCTGAATGTAAACAACCACTCATGCAGAGCTGTGTGGTCTGTGCATTTTGCAAAAAAGAAATGGAAATTATATATGAGCATAGTCTGGAATGCAATCTAGACACAAATGATGGATTGATAGAATGCACACTGTGCAACCCATAGTTAAAAGAGTATTGTCCAGAAGTAGCAAATATTTCATTTGAAGAATACTCAAAAAACATATCATCAACAGTTTTCAATCTGCGGAGGTTTTCCCAGCAAGGGCTATTTACATTGGCTTTGGACAACAACATCATCAACTTGAAAAGAAACTAAGTTTCAGGTACACAAATCTATTTTTTGTTCTAAAGAATTTAAGTTTTTTGTTCAATATTCCCGACCTCTGCAAACTGTGTTTTGAAAATTGTACTCAATTGCATTAGCTACAAACAGAAACACTTTGCCATTTCCTCAGTTTACATTAATGGTTTGCAGCTTCAAAACATTTGCTGTATATCTAGTTTAACATATAATCATTTTTCAACTTATAAACTTTCCCTGGTTAGTTTTCGCTTAAACAATTTTCACAAAATTTTGATTCGCATTTGATTTTGAGTATGTGTTGCAAAGTTCGAAACTCTGATCATAGAATGGCATGATTTAAATAGCTACGATTTAAATACTAACATTTGGTGAAATGCTAATTTCAGTAGCCTAATACTCTAATTATTGATAAAAGCTATATTGAAAAATAATTTACTATAATTTATTACACAACCTGATACAATAATTTGTTATTCTTCGCAAGATTTTCTCTCTTGCTATATTGTTCCTAAAGATTCACTGCTTTGAAATTATGCAAATTGACATAAACTATGAGTACTTCCAATATTATACTTGAAATAGTATCTAGTCTTTACAAATACTTCCATTCTTGCTACTTTTTTCCAATTATTCTGACTATATTTTGAATGCTATTGGCAGGTACAACAACAATCAAAGACCACCACAATGGCAGTAGGGCTACAACAAATACAAAAGTTCATATTGCATAACATTTTTGCAACAAAAAAAGTGCAAAGACCCATTTGCCCATGCAAAAGCACAATTGCAGTATGTTAGACTTATTGCCTTTTTTGGTCCTCTGGCTTATTAACAAAACTCAGTCTATTGGACTTATTCCTTTTTTGTCTTCTGCTTTATTGACAGAAGTATTGAAGAACTGTCTTTTTGCTTATGTAATGCCTTTAGACAATATAAAAAATACACTAAAACTCTTGTTGATTAACATTTTCATAGTTTTTGTCATCTGCTAAGCAGACAAATATACATACCACAGATTTACATATATAGTATAATATTTTCTACATGGCAATATGTTCCTACATTGTCAAACTCAGTATAATATTTCCTACATGGCAATATGTTCCTACATTGTCAAACTTAGTTTAAGAATTGTTCCGTGATGTTGATTAAGTAGAGTTTTATGTAGCTGACACCCAATATAGACATCGGTGATTAAAATGAGTGTCTCCTTTGTGACATTTTACTCTTATTTTTATCTACTCCAAAGTTGTTGACTTTGGAGTATATTGATTTTTGTTTGTTTGCTAGAAATACGTCTTATAGAATCTCTTTGCCTATGCTGCTGCACTATGGCCGATATGTCTATGCTGTCAAAGTCATCCAGAGCTTGCACCCGGTCTCATCCGCACCGACTCAAGCATTTTTGAAGCTGGTTCTCTGCATTAATACAAGCCACATAACCTTGTTGTTTGTCTCTAGACCGCACTTCCAAAGTAAACACAGAAAAAATTATCCATGTTACATGGTTATTATCTAAATACATGGTTAGATCACACCTAAGCTAGCTATCTAGCAATCGCTCTTGTAAGGCAATTACAGGTTGCCCTTGAACTGTCACATTTAATACAGTAGCCGTGGTCTCACAGCATGCATTTGCAATAGCTATTACCAATAGAATGGCCTCTGATAGCCTCAGGGCCCATAATTAGTAAACAGTTGACACTAGTCTATCTTTGAAAAGATACTTTAGTTCCTCATTGAAAACATTTTTATCTAAAAAATTGAGGAAGAGAATTAAAAGTAAATATGCAAGGACACGATCTGTTATTGTGAATATTTATTATTTTTCAAGGTATTCAAATTTATTGCTTTTTTGGAATTTTAAAATTTCTAACAATTTTCTATTTGAAATATTTTTACATTATCTGTACCTGAACTCACATATTTCTCCTCTTCTTCCTTATTTTGCGAAGCATAATCTTATTTCATGCATTTAGAGAATTATAGTGCATCGTTCTTTGTATTTTCCTACTTATTGATTCTATAGGAGTTGGAAGCTTTAAGACTATGTCACCACAGGGCATCAAGATATTTGATCCTGGATAATATTTTAGCGGTCCATAAGATGACATTTCATGGATATTAAACCCTTGCAATTTTTTATTCCATCTTTGAAATTTGAATGGATTCAAATATATATAGTGTGAGAAAAAAAAAAATTGTTACAAAACTATTATATATTGAAAGAATAACTGCACCAGAAAATTGAGATCTGATTTTTTATTGCAATATTTGGTTCTTTTATTAATATACTTTATGCATATCTGAAATGAGTTTATATGTTAATTCCTGTTTCCTCTTCTTTTGAAAATAGCTGTACACTGAGAAGGATGCTAGATACTTTGTGCCGTTTTTGAGTTTATGTCACCGCAATTTATTGTTTGGTTCCATTAAAAAAGCGGCCAATAATGCTTGAAAGTGCTGATAGACTTGCAGCCACTAATAGCTACTCCCGGTTTATGTTATACTATTTTTTATTCTTGCATTCTGGTTAAAGTTTTTAATAATTTAAAAATCAAGTTAGAGAAAGATAAGGACTGAATCAAAGGTTTCATGTATTTGTATAAGGCATAAAAATAATGTCATCTATTAACTGGTATGTAGAAACTGAATCAGAAAATATGAAATGGCAAATTGAAATTTGATTTTATGTCATATTACTCACATCAGATCTTTTGCTAATAGCACTTATATTGATTGGTTGATAAATATCTTAGTGGATTAAATATTACTGTCTTATTGCTGACACTTCACCAAGGTTATTTATTCTGAATATTGGATTAATATTTTGGTGTGTTTATTTGCCACAACACATTTGCATTCTGTGCAAGATGCAAACTTTGTCATTTATCTGTCCTCATTATGATTCACAAATAGCTTGGTTTGGTTATCTTCTGCTGTTGCGTTAAAGGCCTTTTATGATGGCATTTATTTCAGAGGTATGATAGTTTTACTTATAACAACTACAAATTGTTGGACATAACTTGGTATGAGCATAGACTGCCGTATGTAAATATTGAATCATGGATTAAATCAAATTGCATGGATAGCATACCAGTGAATAATGATCAGAACTGAAAACCGTCACAAAATTAAGAAATCTATATTATCTAAACCCTTTAACAATCTGATCTGTTCAATGCTAGTTTGACCAGTAATGCATTTATTTTGAAAGAAACAGTGTGAATTAGATTGAAGGTGCTTTCAAGTACAGCTTTCAGTGATGATGCTTATGTATCTGATCCAGCAGATGTTGTGACTATATTTTGTCTTTTGGTTTATCTTGTTTAGAGTACTTGCTATTGCCTTATCTGATGTATTGTACTGAGAACATTACCTCAACTTGTGGGCAATGAGATATACTGATATGTAAAAGCATTTTGGCTTGTTGAGTTATAGTTTTGGATGAAAAAATCCACATGGACGCAATATGAAAGCAAAATGGCCAGGGCTTTGACTGCTTCTCATCTCTGCTTTTGCCATTAGATTTACCTGTAGTGTCTATTATCTTTTAAAATGGATACCCACTGATCCAATGCCAGTTAGTCGCTGAGTTAATACGTAAACCACAGACTCAATCATAAATTTTGAGGATAATCATGTAGGAAAAATATAAAGCATATATTGATTAATAAAATATTGAAAATGTGGAAATTCAAAATTATCCATGATATGAAAAATACAAAAATGAATGCCCAGTCTCAACTTTTGCTATTCATGAAACAGGCGAAGACAAATGAACAAAACAATATAAAATACAAAGTATTGCATGAGCAATTTCAGGTGGGTAATTAGGAAAAATACACTTTTTCTGGACCCAAATCATTGCTTGTTTCATGAACTTTAAGCTTGTGCTAGTGACAAAAACTACTAGATTGATTGTTAAAAATGTAACCTTAAACTGAAATGTGAAGTGAATTAGGAAAAATACATTTTTTGTGAACCAAAATTATTTGTTTGTTACATGAAGTCTAAACTTGTGCTGGTGACATAAACAATTAGGTTGCCTGTTAAAATTGTAACTTTAAACTGAAATGCAAGGTGAAAAAAAGATGTGGCAGCAGCTGTCCCAGGTTACAATTAAATGTTATTCACCAGTCAAAATATTTATATGGTATTCGATGCATCAGCATTCATAAGTAAGTATATGACACTCTTTTTGGTGGATACATACATATGGCATGATATTACCCTAGTTTTATTTATTCACTTGATAATATGAATTAGGACTGTTTCAGAGTTGGTTTGGTGGTGCACAAGCATACCTATGGGGATGTCACTTCTGAAAACAGGGGATGTCTAGTCCAAGGTGGATGGGGAACACCCCAGAACCTAATTTTACATTTGAATTACCCTACCACCCTGACACCAAATTTTTTTATGTTACCAAGTTTTGTAATGTTTTGGTTATATTCATTCCTCGTAATTTGTCGCCGGGGTTTGGTCCTCCGCGTGTCCAGGCCCGTCCTGGCCATTCTGTGCATGATTCTGTATGCTATAATCTCGAATTAATGGGGCATTGGCAGTTTGTCCTTTGATCTGATGTTTGCATTTACATTGCTAGCAAGATTTATGCTTTCGGATATAACTGCATTCATTATGCTCTGCATTCAGGTTTTGACACAGGTCTTGTCAAAAGCTTTGGTCTTATGGATGTTTTGTTCAGACAACAAGGTGAGTATTTTTAATAGTATCACACATAGTAACTTTTTCTTGGTTTTTTCTAAAATATTTATTGGATTTTTTTAATAGTATCGCACATAGTCGATGGATCATCTCCACACCCAACACCCAAGGTGTAGAATGCACCTTGTTGATATTGTTTATTTCATTTCAAAAAATTTGGTGGGATAATGGTGAGTGCATTCGTCAACACCCAAGCTATAGAATACACCTTGTTTTTATCTATAAATTTTTATATAGTAATAATTTTATTTATTAAACTCATTTTAATAAAACAATATTTATCTTGAATGTAATTGGTTCAGAATGATGACAAAGAGGTGGCGGCAATATGTCGTAAGCGGTTGTTAATGTATTTTGCAGAGTTTCGGGCGCTCCAACAATAACTATATTGCTTGTTCCTCGGGCTTTTCGAGGTGGCTCAGTACACTATACTCAACAATGATAATCTAATTAATTTATGGTTCACATGTTGATTTTGCAAATTTCAAAAAAATCTAATTTGCAATAGCGCAGGACATTGCCACCTCGTGGCTCTTGTTATCGAAATCTATGAATACTATTTCTTATCTATATACAATGTAAATAGTCTACTTTTTTCAATAAACTTTGTTTACACATATAAAGCTATATCTTTTATAAATAAAATTAACAGCTTTGATATCTTCATTCACTTATTAATTTTTCAAAATGTGAATAGGATTTCAATAAAGTCGAATATCATTAAATAATTTTTATAATGTGAATCTCAAATGTGTATAGATTGTTTGGTTGAAAGGAATGTTATTATACTTCCTACTCGAGTTGAAATCTCACTATGCTACATGTAATGTAACTAATATGTAACTCGGTATACATCATTATTAATTTATATAATAGAATTTTTATTTTCATAAGAAAGGAAAAATAGCTATAAACAACATGCATGAGGAGTTTAGCAATAGTTATATTTATGTAAAATATTATATATACAAAACTAACATTTATACATTTACAACGATAATTGTGAACACCACTTCATAATTGCATTTTAGATTTCAAACATCTTTATATTCATATTTAATCGGTAATCATTATTATTAATGGCTATCTCTATATAGCTATACGGTTCTGTTATGAAATCGAAGCCCAGCGGTTTTTTCGCTGATTGATTGATTGGGATTGTTCCGCGGGCCACTCACCTATTTCTTCGCCCTTAGTAAAGTCAAGTCAATATAGAAATTCACCCCCGGTGTCTTCGTTGGAATGTCAAATCATCACATCTTCCATTTCCTGCTGTAATAAAGTCAAGTCAATATAGAAATTCACTCCCGGACCCCGGTTTCTTCGTTGGAACGTCATCTCAACGGTCAAATTATATTTGATTTTGGAGCTCATACTTTTTCTTATAGTCGAATTAGGATTTTGGAGCACTTGCCGACCTACCCAAATCGAGTCAAGTCAGCCGGCTGCCCACCGACAACTTTCCAGTCAAGTTAAGTTAGTCCGGCACGCACCAATTAAGTTAGTCCGGCATGTCTTATCTGCAATTGGCAGGCAACTTCCCAACTCGATCGCATCTTATTTTGTTTTGTTTTGTAGAAATTTTCCCGTAATTCAAGTCTTTAGTCAATATAGAAATTTTCCCGTGACACATCTTTCAAGTCTTTAGTCAATATAGAAATTTTCCCGTGATTCAAGTCACTCCGTTGCCGACCTACCCACATTGAGTCAAGTCAGCCGGCCGCCAACCGACAACTTTCCAGTCAAGTTAAGTTTGTCAGGCACGCACCAATTTCGGTCTCTTGCCTATTTTATATGCAATTATTGCCAGGAAACTTCCAAACTCAATCGCATCTTCTTTTGTCAAAATGACCGTGATACCCCAATTGAGTCAAGTCGGGCGGCTGCCCACTGACCCCAATCCAGTCAAGTCACTTAGTCAGTCCGGCGCGCACCTATTTCGTTCTCTTCTATGTTTTGTCTGCCAATGCCACGCAACTTCCCTCAAGTCACTCCGTTGCCGACCTACCCAAATCGAGTCAAGCCGCCCACCGATCACTTTCCAGTCAACTTAGTCGGCACGCACCAATTGGCAGGCAACTTCCCAAGTCGATCGCATCTTATTTTGTTTTGTATGAAAGCTGCGTGGTCGCTTTCCACCTCACAAGTTTTGAAAGATGTTGGAGCGATTGTTTAGGCGTTTGATAATCGACACTTCAACATAATTCCGTTTTCTTTATTTTCTTCAGAATTGAACATTTTTTAAATTTTTGTATTATATTGGGTTTAAACCAAAATTTCTGTTATTTTACTTTATTTAAAAACCTTTTTATTATTTATTTATAGAAAAATTGACATCGAATGTTATTTTACTTTATTTAAAAACCTTTTTATTATTTATTTATAGGAAAAATTCACATCGAATATTTTATAATGGTTCAAAAGAAGTTTCGATCAATTAATTCTATTCAACAACCTTTTTAACGGTAAAATTAATTAAATTTCGATCAATCTTAAATTAAATCGATTTAATCCATAGTTATTATCTCTAATTTTATGTGACTAAACATATCTGAAATTAATTAATTAATTAATATGTATAAAAAAATTCAAAAAAATATTAAAGTATACAAAATTACAAATTTGAGGAATGTACACAATTTCTTTATGTAAGATCTTGTGTAATTACAAAGTATTCTCATAACTTTTAGAGTGGAAATAACCCATTTTTATTTTTAATGATTTGAGAATATTTTTTTTAATCTAAATATGTAGGTTTCATTAAGTTTTACAACATACTAAGATATACCATACATTTTAATCCTTTGGTGGGAGTAGAGTATAAGAAGAGAGACAAGCAATGAGGAACTTGCATATAGCTTCAAATGAAATTTGATCACCAATTAAACTCCTAATAAAAAATTTTAGGCTAAAGTTGTCAATGGATATTATGCAACAAGAACTTAACTACATAATAGGTAAATTAAAAAATGGACATATTAACAAAGAAAGATACATAACATCTTGATTATATACTTATGCATATAATTACTTACAATTGAATTTACTTTATCATCTTACATGAACTCTATATCACAATTATAAACACACAAATTCTTATAAAAATTATAAACATCCAAAGACATTATGTAATGCTCATGTGATTTTAACCAATCTTGCAATATCAAACATCGTATACTCTCCTCAAAAGATGAAATAACATCATGCGCTATCCTCAAATTTCTTCTTAAATTCATGAACCAAAACTTATAACAAATTATCCCTTTTCAAATTAAATATAAAGAAAAATGGAAAAATATATAATTAACATGTAAAATTTTAACTAAGTTATGCATTCTTTTACATTTATATATAATAAACATAATACACAAAATATGTATAAACATAAATAAACATCTAAATATAAAAAAATACATATATAACATGTGGTTTCTATAAATTGAGACCATATAAAATCCTACAATCTGCAAAGTTGATTTTGTTTAGAACATTAAATTATTGAGACCATATAAAATCCTACAATCTACAAAGTTGATTTTGTTTAGAACATTAAATTATAAACTTTAATGATTTGTCATAAATATAATGATTTGTCATAAATAAAAGTCATGTATTTTTATAAAATATATATCTACATAAATTTAATGCAATGCAACACAATATTTTTTAAAATATGTATAAAATGCATCCACCTTTTTATAAAATGTCATGGTTTGCATTTAAAAAGTAAAACTCCACAACGAAAAAAATATATATTCTCCCCTTGATTTTAAAGTTAGCCTATATTCAAATGGTATCAAGTATATATATATATAAAAAAGTAAGTTAATGATTCCATTATAGTTAATAGGAAATTAAATTTTAACCATTGAGATATGAATTTATTGGTAACGAAATGTAGCTGCATCTTTGCAAAGTTGGTTTCCTTCTTAATGAATATCTTGCAAAGTTGTTTTCATTCTTAATGAATATCTTATAAAATTATAAATATGATACTTCAAATGATTAGCTCATAAAAAATATATTTAGTGAATGAAGGGAACAACTACTTATTGATGCAAAGTGGGTGACATTGCGATGGTGAGTCTCATTAATTTTGATTACCATAACCACTTCTCTAAGAGTTGAATCCTTGGGAAGCCTCAAGTTATCTCTAACTATGGTAGGGGATGACACATTTAGAAGGTGAGCATTATCCACCCTATAGTAGAACTTTAAATGCTATATGGCATAGTGTATACACCATTGGATCAAAGTTGCTTGAGATCCAACAACATCCACATCACCCCACATCGACCGTTTGGAATGATTCGTACACTGTCATTCTTCCACATGTCTAATATTGATAAACATGCTCCTTGATTCACTTCAGGATGCATAGTAGTCTGGAACAGAGCCGACTGAGACATTAGTCTTGTGTAGAGTAGAGCACAATAGAGAAATGTGTGACAGTAGCTTTTCACACATTAGAGTGTGACAGAGAAGATTGTGACAATAGCATTCCATAGGGTAGAGTGTGATAGATTAGTGTGTGACATTAGTCTTGTGCAAAGAAAAGAGGAACAAAGCAGAGTGTGACAATAGTCTTGTGCAGAGCAGATCACAACAGAGCATAGTGTGACAATAGAGAGGATTGTCTTGCATAGAGTAGATTTTCTGTAATATCCCTGATCTGATCTCAAGGAATATTATATCAAATTCAAAATTTTAAAACATAAACTAGCACAAGTTAATACGAGTTATCAAAACTAGTCAAAAACAAACTAGAATTGTTCACTGTAAAGCCCACCCGGAACTTGATATTTTCACTTTGTTAGATCTGCCAAATAGATGGGGAAGTGTGGAGAAGCAAAATTATCAGTGTCAGGGCTAGCGTCAAAGTCCTATTCACAAGGTACTGGGTCCATTTATGGTTTCAGATTTAGTAGACACTGATTCCTACCCCAAGGCTTCCTGAACACACCAACATATCCATACTAAACTTATTTAATTACACTTGAACATAACCAATGGTGAACAGCAGTCATTAACCCCCTGATTAGATTATGGACAAGAGTTCCTAATATTTTGGGAGGTTTTAGCTGAGTTTGGAGGCAAAAGAAGGAAGGGCACTAGATTGGATTGCTTAGCTAGTAGTTTTCCAGGCTCTCCCAAACAGGATGAGAGGGATACGAATTCTCAGGGAAATACTTGGAGGGTCATCAGCACATTCTTAAGGATCTAACATGACTGATAGAACATAAAATTATCACTCATAAAGATTTTTATAGCTATTACTGCAAAACTGGTTGGAAAACAATGTCTAAAGAACTAGTCTTGACACAATTTCACTCAAACAACCACTAAGGATTTCTAATTCTTCTTATGAAACACAATATGGATCAGAACTAAACATATGAACAACAACAAACTGAAATTAAGAATTCTGAGCAACAATTGAATGTATTTTACTCTTTAGACTTCTCGGGGATTCTATATTACATAAATTTCTTACAACATGAAATGTCGAAGACCTTAAGAAGGAGAGAAGAGTACATATCTGCAATAAGATGACTATAGAGAAGATGGATTCTCATGAAAGGAACACCATGTCTCAATTACTGCTCATAGGGGGTACATTCACCAACTGAAACTTTTCCTTTGAGTGGATCTCCTCCAGAATCTCTCTCTAATTGATCTGACACTCAAAATCTCTTCTTGATAGCTTGGATTCTTCAATGGTGGCTGATACTGGGATGTAAATCAGACTCCCATAGCTCTGTATCAGACTGTGAACAAACTAGAACAATCACATTGCATTGGGGCACATCTCCCAATCTTGGTTGAGGCACATCACTCAACCTTGAGAAGCAAAAGCTCTCAGACAAAAAATGAATTTGCCAAAATATGTGAGAGGAGCACAATGTCCTTCTTTAATAGGTTGAGTTAGCTTCATGAGCAAGTAATTGGAATGTGTGAGGATGAGGGTTCCTTCCTTAGGGGAATTAGCAACATCTTCTTGCTTTGTGCAACTTCCTTACTTTGTGATCTCTTCTGCTTTTAGCAACTATGCCTTCCTTACCTTTTCTAGACGTTTACTGCTTTGTGATCTATTTTGATTTTGGAAAATGTGCCCTCCTTATATTTTTGGATGTTTCCTTCTTTTCAAACTCGGTTCTTTCTACACTTTCCTTCTTTGTCCACTTTCCTGCTTTGTGCTTTGTCTGCTTTTCACTGCTTTTGTTAGTTTCCTCTTTCTTTGTTGTCACCTTGCTTTTAGTTTCCTTGTTGTTGTTTCTATCTTTTTCCAATTGAGTTGATGTGGTCCACCTTATCCTCATGTGCCCTCGTAAGCATGTGAACATTATCACTTTGCCAAAATTTAAAATATAATGATAATTAAACTATTACAAAAATGCTTCAAATATTAAATATTACTAAATTTTAATACTATAGGCTTGTATCAAAATTTATCCCAAGAATTAAAATTTTCCAATCTCTAATTTTCTTCCTAGACCCTTAGGGATTGAAGGGTCCAAGACTTGACCATGTGGCTCCTAAGGAAGGGACATGACATTGTCATAGAGTAGAATTCATGGAAGTCTTGCATAGAGTAGAGCGTGACAAAGTAGAGTGTGACAGTAGTCTTGAGCAGAGTAGATCGTGACGGAGCAAAGTGTGATTGTAAAGAAGATTGTCTTATGCAAAGTAGAGTGCGATAGAGTAGAGTGTGCCAGTAATCTTGTACGCAATAGAGTGTGATGGAGAAGCATGTGAAAAGAGTGATTATTGTTTTGCACATAGTAGAACACAACAGAGTAAAGTGTGTTAGTTAAGTTGTCGCACAACATCAACATAGAAGGAAGATTAGATTTGTGCAGTACAACATAGGAAGGTACATTGGTGCAAAGAAGTTAAATTTTCTTTGCTTTGCAAGAAGGTACATTGGTTTATAGAAGTTAGAATTGTTTTGTAGCGCAAAAGGAAAACTAGTGCACATGAGTCAGATGTGTTTTGTGAGGTGCCGCGTGCAATAGGAAAGTTGTTGTAGAAGAAATACTTGAAGTAAGCAATAACGCAGTATTGAATTGAGCGAAAAATACATATAACGTTACAATAAGTGCACAAATAATGTTATAGGGGCACAAGAAGGTTACTAGATCTAAAGAATAACATATTCATATAAAGTAGGTGGGTTCCGACACAATATTTGTTGAGTTGGCGCTCAACCATGGGTATTGGTGTCTCCAGCAAGTTGGCTCTTGCAACATTGTAAATGTTAACGCAAAAAAAGTGACCACACACCAAAAAACATGTTATGGACCCTTATTCCCCAAGAATAAAATCATTTGTGCATAAAAACCCAAAAAACCCATTTATCCTAAGTTCTAAACCCCCTTTGGACAACCTCTACCAAAATAGGGAATCTCCCCTAAAAAGGAGGTGTCCACCAAAATAGGGGGGTTGTCCTGACAAATACAAAATCCTGCCTCAATTCAAAAGTTACAAGCGGTCAAATTCAAAACCCTAAACCACATGATATAAGTGATATTTTTCCACCATTTTACAGGAACATGATTCAAAAACCTACCATTCGAACCTCTTCCATCTTTGGTACCATTTTTACCATTCCCTATCCTCCATTATTCCATTAGCATAGACCTCCACCATCAATATCCCACTCTGCAAACCCCCTTGGATGGTTGAGCACCTTTGGTTCCCTGTTACCATTCAGGTTGATACACTGCATCTGGTTGAATTTGGTGGCCATTCGGAGGATGGATCCATCAACAGAGGATTGTTAGCTTCTCGGCCACAAGGGCCCATATGCCCAAAAAGGTAATTTTGTAACTCCATTTATTTATAAATAATGAAAAATGATTCTTTTGTAGACCTGTTTTATTAATGTGAATGAAAGGAATTTTACGTGTGTGTTTCGGTTTTCACTAGAGTAGATGTTGTTTTAGATTAATAGTTACTTTTTTACCATTCATATTTACGACTGAGTTTTTGCATGCTAGTATTTGTATTTACGGCTCATAAGCCATCCTACCTTAGTTTGTATTCATATTTACATAATTTGGTTCATAGTTTATTGATTTTTACCTGGTTTTACTGCACATCCTTCACACACAAAGTCGTGAGAGAAACCCTCTTGCATGTTCTCTACCTCGACTTCCTCAAGCTGATAGAAATCCCATTTTCACCTGTTGGAGTGCAAAGACACATACAACAGAATTGGTGACCATACTGGGTCGATCCCTACAGATCCCCGGTTGATTTTTTATCTTTGTTCAAGAGTTTGTTTTACTGTATATTTTTTGCTTGTTATATCTCTTATTTTGAGTGTTTTTTAGTACGTTAGACCCCTAGCTAACTTTTGGCCTGCAAAACTGGCCTAGTCAAACCCTCAGACCCCATTCTCAGCCTTTGTTTGAGTTGTTTTTCATTTTTTTTGAAACCAGTCCTGGAGTGGCAACTTTCTTCTAGTTAAGTGCATCCTACGGTGCCCTTGTTTCCTAGTTAAGTGCACTCCAGAGCGCTCCTTTCTCCCTAAAAGGTGCGCTCCAGAACTGTTGCACTTTGTTTTGGTTGCGCTCTTGTTTTTGTACAGTGTGCGCCCCAGAACGCTTCTGTCCCTCAAACAAAAGCACCCTGAGATTGACTTATAACCCTCCGAGCCCTCTGTTTGTCCCATTTCATGATTTGGATTGACTTTTTAGTTGCAGATTCGACCGATTGCAACACCTTTTTTACTATCTCTGCTTGTTGATTTTAGCATGATTAGTCGCTCTTATTGTATCCTAGCAGTATCTTTCAGTTTGAAATAAAATAATTTCAGTTTAGTTTCTTTCAAGTTATCAGTATTGTTTATTTCTTGCTCATCTAGCATAGTTATACATGCCACTCCTACACCCACAAACATTCTAAAGACTAAAGTGAGACCAATTTTTTTTTAATCAAACAAACATTTAACCCCACTTGGGGACCGAAAATAATCTTATAGCTAGGTAGGGCACTGGGGGTAGACATCCAAATAACCCCGCTTTGCCACTTTACATATGAAACTGTCATGTCCCAAATTTGGTATTGGGTCACAATGGCCTAATCACATTGGCTCTATTCATTAGAGTTTGTCAAATTGATGTTAAAGGTCAAATAATTGCCAAGGAGGAAAATTACTAGTTTCCTAGGTTTGGGGGTGGAAGCTTTGGGATTTGGAATAATGGGGATAATAAATGATGTTTGAACATTAGAATGGCATAAATATTTAATAAAGGATCTAAATAAATATATACAAGTGAAAATCAAAGTGGCATTTCATCATGAAGACACATGGAGGAAGTGGGACCCACATATGGCTAGATTTCCCCACTACATTTGGCATCATTCTCTCACCAATTCGAATTCAAGGTGAATGGTAACATACTTGGGGAATTCCAAAAGGTATTATTCATTGCATGACTCATCCAAGGTCGAAATATAGAGGAAGAGTAACTCCCATGGAAGAGGAAGAGGCAATTTGGAGCTAGTGGGACACTTGGGCTAGATTCCCTAGCTCTATGACAACAATAATGAAGATGCTATGACACCTATGACACAAATCAGACCTGAAGGCTGACATATGACATATATGACATGTCAGGGCTAAAAATAGACTCCAAGAGGGCGCTCAAGGGTGTTAGGGAAGCTAAGATGCTTCCACATGTGATTTGGTGGAAGTGGGAGACTAGGAATTGTTGTACAAGTGGCGTTCTTTGGAATCTCTTCCCAACATGAGTTGGCATGAGTCTCTTGGAAGGAATTCGACCCATGGAGGACATTAGAATTTTATAAATGTCAATAACAAAGAATGAAACCGGCTTTTGATCATTTATAGAATTTGCAATTGCAATTGTGAAGAGGGAGAGCTAGTGGATGACTAGTTTCTTGCCTTAGCCAATTTCAAGGGTGAAAGATTCCCATCCAAGTTGGTAATTGGAAAGGCCATTCAGACCTTTCATTTGGAGCTTTAATGGAGTCTTTATTTGCAGGTTTAAGGTACAGGGCAGCTCATGGTTTCTTCTATTGCAGCTCACTCCTTCAACCATTTCCAGTTTTGATGGCATATTCTTGATCCTTGAGGGAGGGCATTTTTGGTGAGCTATTGTACTCTTTGGGGAAGCTTTTAATGCCCCATTTATTTTGTAATATGAATTAAATACTCTGTTATTCATCTCCAAAAAGTTTCAGGTCGAAATTCCAAGTAGAAATGTATAAATCTCATTTTTAATGGAAGAACAATGCCATTTCCCCACTACCTTGTTGTGAGCCAATGTATTGATGATGATTTCGAATGAATGGATGATTATCTGATATATTTGTGATCAATATACTACCATGGATGTCTTCTACAAGTTTCATGTACTGTACTTGAGCATTTGAAGCATTTTTACTCAGTTTAGTTGTATTGGGAGGTAAAATAGTGCCATTTCCCCAAGGGTCGAATTGGGGATTTTTGCAGTTGAATGGGAGAGGGTGAGAACAGTTGTAATAATCCATTAATGGTGCATATGAGACTTTAATAAAATACTTAACACATTACATACCTCTGTTCATAAATTTGAGTGGGTTTGGAGGCATTTGGGAAGCCATTTTCAGTACTTACCCCAGGGGGATTTGAACCCCAAATTACTAGTAAAATTGCATAATTGGTTCAGAATCTTAAGAGAGTTTACAGAGGCCTTTTGGTGGACATATGTCATCCATAAACATAATATTCAAGTTATAATATCATTCATACACCTTCCTTGAAAATTTGAAGGCATTTGGAGTCAATTTGAGACTTAGAGACCAATACTAGTGAAAGGGAAATCACTAGTAAAGTTACCTACATTGACCAGAATTGAAAGAGTATTTGCAGAAGTGTTTTAAAGGTACAAAGGCATCCATGAAACACATATTTATGTTCTAATATCATTCATATACCTTCTCAGAAGATTTGGGATCATTTGGGGCAAATTTGGGACCTAGAGATCGAAACTAGTCAAAGGTCGAACCAAGGAAAAAAGTGGAAAATTGCAATTTTAATAAAATTCCTAACAAGGGACATTACAGAAACTTAGCAGTTGTCTCTTAGGGAACCAAAAATCCCCTAATACTTTTTGGCATGGTTAAAAGTCGATTGGTGGGAAAGGCCTCTCCCATAGGAGGGAAAGTCTTGATACTAGTTCCGGAAGTCTAGGTGGAATGCCGCTCTCCACTTAGTTCTGAAGGACACCTGCTCATAGTCCTCTCTGCATTACCAGGCCCCCATACCAAGGGTGTAGCGACCAAAGGGAATAAACGATGAATGTCCTTTCTAGACCTGTCATGAACGGGGTAGCCTAGTTCCCCTTCTTCTAGGGATATTTTACTCGGGATCCCTCTTGGTAGAGGGATATGCATTACCCATTTGGGTCTCCATTTTGTATTCTCTAACTGCAGATTTCATCACTCTACAGGGGATACGATTTGAGTGAGCTTCCATATCTTTTAGTTAGGAATTTGCATGCTCCGATACCCTTCAGGTTACTGAGTCTTTTTCATTTTTAGGTAGTGTTGCTTGTTAGAATTCTGGTCATTCCTTGCTACTCGCCTGTTGTGACACATGATCGCAGTAGAGTTTTAGAGTTTGTTGTTGGCCTGAGTGCCACTTTGTTGATATCTCTCCTTCTGCACACATGACATCAGTTGGATTTTTAAGCATTTTATTTAACCACCTCCACACTCACGACATCAGTCATCATTCATCCCCCAAGATACTCTCGTAGATTGTGGGGGCAGTCCCCACAACACAATCCATTAGACCGCACTCGTCATGCTCCATTGAGACGCACATATTCGTCCTTGGATATTCATCGCGACGCCCCTTATTTCACATCTAATTATGAATCAGAGTCACATGTACCTACAACACCATCTATCCCCATGGTAGGCATGAACCCCAACCAGTTTTACAGAGGGATCGTTGGTGGTGGACACGCTAGCGACCCTATCGCCACTTCAACATTTATCCTGGCCGTGGGATCCACGTGACCTTCTATCCATGTTTCCACAAGGCCTACCCCTAGCACCACTGTGAACCGAACCACTGCATCCATACCCATAGGTATTGGTCTCGTCCCGACAACCACAACCCCTCCGGTTACTGGCACTACCCTTGGGGGCACCACCCCTTCCTTTTAGATCCCTCACCCCCATATAGGTAGTTCCTCTATTCCCATTATGACTAACGCACATGTACCTTCATTCGGTAGAGGTGGCCCCACAATAGCTGTTGTAATGTACCAACCAGGATTGGTGATACAAAAATTCACTCCCTTAGAAGAATCAATTAAAAACAATGGATTCAGGGGGCTAGTTTGACTGTTGTTAGGAAAAATCAAGTTCTCTAGATAGTAGGAGGATTATATTATCTGATAATACCTTTTCACAAATTACTGGGACCATTTATGTTTCAAATTCATCCAGGTTGAAATCTACTCCAATGCTCCTAGGCACCGCAGCATATGCAAACTAGTACTTCAACTATACATGGATTGGAAGCTATGGGTGAAGGATTATGACTTAGGGAGGTAAATAAAATCAAATATCAGTCAAAATATAGTCATTGTTATCTCCATAAATTTTTAGGAGGTTTTGATAAATACTCACAAAGATACAAGCAAAATGGCCTTCTAGGATTGCACAACTAGACAATTTCAGGATCTCCCAAACTGTTAGGAAGGCTCACGAATTTATGATATCAGGAATGTATTGAGTCAATTAACATATTAAATAAAATCAGAAACATAAATCATATCATTTGGATCAATACTCATTCATTTATTAAATACAATCTGGAAACTAGCTCAAATCTATGCAAATCAGCAGGGGTGTGGAAAAACTCAGAACAATTCAGATTTCTACATTACAAAATTTCATGAATGATATCATAGGATTAATATAATAGAAATTAAATCATATGGGATCCATGAGGATTCTTAGAAAAGTCCAAATATTCAATCCTTTACAATACAATAGACTAGAACTGGAAATCACTGGAAAACTAGAGAATTTGAACCATAGGATTCATGACACTTTCTATGAGCTCCAAACCAAACTTGAATCAGATACAGGACCTACAATAAAATCATTTAAAATGGATGAATTCCATCATCCTCTTACAGGAATCATGGGCACATCACCTAGCTTTGACTAGGGGCACATCTCCGAAGTCTTTGAGGCACAACTACACTCAAACCAATACTCAAACTGACAAAAGATGTGAAGGGGGCGCACACTCCTTTATTTATATATGGAGGATGAATTTAGCATCAAGTATCTTTGGATAATGCACCATCATGAATGGATAAGGAAAGCTTGATTTCCTTCTTTTTCCTTTTCTACTTTGCTTTCTGCTTTCTGCTTTGTATGGTTTTTATGCCTTATCTTGCTTTTTGATTGTATCCTGCTTTCTACTTTATGTTGCTTTTCCTGAGTTGTTGCTTCTTTTATGATTTGCACCATCTTTCTTTCATTTTTCCTGATTTTCTAGATTTGGATGGTTTTCCCTAACTTCTTATGCAAGTCATCTCTCAAGCCAACCTCATCCACTAAGGTGCACTTGTGGAGCATTATCCTCTTTTATTTAATATAAAATTACTTAATGGATTAAAATAATTAATTCCAAGTGCATAATAAACTTTAGACAAAAATTAAATCACACTCCCCTAATTAATTTATTGCCTGAAATTCAAAATTAACCCCAAGTAAATGAAGTTGTCTCCTCAACCCAAGGGATTGGCTGGGTTAGGAACTTGATATAGTGATCACTGTTGAGGGGACATGACAATTCTCCCCTCCCAATATTTCTTGTCCTCAAGCAATTTCAAACTGGGGTGATGTAAGATGTGTTCTCCTTCCCAAGTGGCATCCTCACTAGGCAACCCTTCCCATTGCACCAAAAATTCCTTAATGATTCTGATCCTTATCTTCTTCTCTCGGACCTCCAAAATATTCTCAAGTACTAACACCAAATATACTTCATCATACATGGGTGGAAAGTCTTGGGAAAAATTAACTTGCTGCCCTATTTCCTTCTTGAAACAGAACACATGGAAAATATTGTGAATCCGACTACCTAGAGGCAGTTCTAGCTCATAAGCCACTTCCCCTATCTTCCTCGAGACTTGGTAGGGACCATATAAAATTGGATGAAACTTATCATCCCCTTTAGACTTCAATGAGGACTGTCTATAGGGATGCAAAATCAAATAAAACAGATCCCCTACTTGGAAGTTTCGCTCCACTCCGTGCTTGTCTGCATGCACCTTTTGCATGTTCTATGCCACCTGCAAGTTGTCTTTGAGAATTCTAAGTGTGTATTGACTCTCTTGGAGCCAATAGTTTTCCTTCTGTGACTTACAATCACCAAATATCATTTCAGAAAAAGTGAGTGCTGTTAGTTTTTCAGAATTTACTTCAATCTGATCTAGGATCTTAACTGAGAGAACAACATGTACAACATATATATAGCATATCAATCATGGACACAATAATGCAAGCACACAAGAGACACAGAGTTTCACTGGGGAAAACCAGGAAGGTCAAAAACCCCACAACTTCCTTAGAGATAGATAGAGAAATGATACAACCCAAGTACAAGAGATAGTCCTCCTAACAGTAGCTTCTCCTCCTCCACAGGTGCGCCACTCTCCAATGAGTGTATGAGTGAGAAAGTGAATGATCAAATAGAGTGCCTCCCGCACTCTATTTATACTTGAATTGACTTTCCTAATAACCTTTACTAGGTCGGCCTTAACTTAACCACATAACATAATGCTGACAGGGCTGACCCCCAATAGGGTGGTCTAATAACCCTTTAACCCACATGACTGATATAGGGCCGACCCCAACAAGGTGGTCTAATAACCCATCAAGTATAAGTTATGACACTTACAATATAAATGACAACACTTCCGTATAGAGGAATAATAACATCTCTATAGGAATACAAACACTTCCGTATAGAGGAATAATAACATCTCTATAGGAATACAATATACATATATGAAATACATTCCGAAGTTAGAAATACATCAACACTCCCTCTTAACTAGGAAGGTATTTCTTGACACAGGTCTTCTAGCACAAGTCTTCTTCTCTGGATCATCATCACTAGATCATCGTCATCGAATCATCATCATCGTCATTGATGCTACTATCTCAATCAATCTCTGAACTACTCATCATAGGAAGTTCTACAGAGCCAGTGTTTTTTCATACTGGATGTAGGCCCACCACCTGCAGGTCTTCATCACTGGCCATACTGTGGAATCCTCAGGACTTATTACGTGCGTCACAAAACCTCGCAAGAGCATCCCGGGATGTTACAAGCACACAGCTCTACCTGTCGGATCTACCAGGGACATATTATATGTGACCTCACCACAAAACTTCACAAGAGCATCCCAGGCTGTTACGAGCACACAACTCTACCTATTGGATCTCCCAGGGACATATTACATGTGGTCACCACAAAACCTTGCAAGAGAATCCTAGGACTTATTATGGGCACACAGCCCAATCTATTGGATCTCCCAGGGTCATATTACATGTGGTCTTGGAAAAACCTCGCAAGAGCATCCCAGGACTTATTACGGGCACACAGCCCAACCTATCGGATCTCCCAGGGACATATTATATGCCATAGGAAAAAACCTCACAAGAGAATCCTAGGACTTATTACGGGCACATAGCCCAACCTATCAGATCTCCCAGGGCCATATTACATGTCCTCCCAAGCAAAACCTCGAAAGAGCATTTGCTAGATATCCCAGGGCCATATTATATGCCATAGGAAAAACCTCGAAAGAGTATCTGCAAACCTCCCAGGGCCATATTATATTCTTATTTACACAACATGTCCACGGCCATAGAGTATCAACCTGATACTCACCATACATCATCCTGATGTACATGATCACCTTGATCATCGTCACAGCATCATCCTGATGCATATGATTTGGAGAAACATCCTAAAGCTCATCATCCATGATCATCTTGATCATCATCATAGCATCATCCTGATGCATATCATTTGGAGCATCATCTTGAAGCTGATCATCCATGATCATCCATGATCATCCTGATCATACAATGCATCCACCTGATGCATATCATCTGGAGCAACATCCTGAAGCTCATCATCCATGATTATTCTGATCATAGAATGCATCCACCTGATGCATACACAGTATTTACCTGATACATATCATCATACATGATCTACCTAATCATACAATGTATCCACCTAATACATATCATCATACATGATCTACCTGATCATACAATGTATCCACCTGATACATATCATCATACATGATCTACCTGATCATCACAAGCATCCAACATGATGCATATACATATACATGATTTAACTGATCATAACAAGCACCCAACATGATGCATATACATATACATGATCCAACTGATCATAGCAAGCATCCAACATGATGCATATACATATACATGATCCAATTGATCATAAAAAGCATCCAACATGATGCATAAACATAGCAGTAACTGGAGCATCGTCCTGATGCTCATCATCCAGTGATTACATCCACATCCATGGAAGGATCCTCCTCTCACCATGCTCAGAATGGCTCCTGCAAATGTGTTCATCACTTCTTCCTCAAAGTGTCATCAATCTAAAGAACACCAAGCCTCTCTATGAAGTACTCGAACTTCACTCTGCTAGTGGCTTCGTCAGCACATCTGCAACCTGCTCATCCGTCACAACATACAGGAGCTTCACTGCTCCTCTATGCACCATATCCCTGATATAGTGATATTTGATCTCTATGTGCTTCAATCTGTTGTGGAACATCGGGTTCTCAGACAGCTTTACACAACTCTGGTTGTCACAAAAGATACCAGTAGCATCCAACGAGAGATCAAATAACTCAAACAGTAGCTTCCTCGACCATACTGCCTCACAACTAGCCGAACAAGCTGCAACATACTCTTCTTCGGCTGTACTCACTGCTACGTAGGACTACTTCCTGCTAAACCAAGAGATCACACCTGATCCCATACTGAAGCAGCCCCCAGAATTGCTCTTCCTATTTGCAGCACTACCTGCCCAGTCCGAATCAACATAACCCTGTAGGTTAAACTTTTGATTCGCATCATACTTAAGCCTATAATCAATTGTACGCTTAAGGTACCTCAGAATATGCTTTACAGCAACCAGGTGAACACCTCTGGGATCCGTCAGGAACTAGCTCAATGTGTTCACTACAAAGCAAATATCTGGTCTAGTGTTCATTAGGTACATCAAGGACCCAATCATCTGACGATACATAGTGACATCAACCGAATCAGATGAAGCATCACATAGAAGCTTCAGGTTCGATGCCATAGGTGTGGCCATGGACTTGCAGTCCATCATCCCCAACCTCTTCAGGATCTCTACTGCATACTTCTCTTGTCCAAGGAAGATTCCAGCTGTTCTCTGCCACACCTCCATGCCTAGGAAATAGTGCATCATCCCCAATTCCTTCATATCGAACTCGGCAGCAAGCTTCCTCTTCGTGTTGGAAATCAATCTATCCTCACCTGTAACAAACAGGTCATCCACATACAATAGTTGTATCACTGGATTGCCTTCCATAACCTTGTAGTAAAGGTTGGAATCTGCTTTACTCTTGGTAAAGCTCAAACTGGATAGAAAGTTGTCTATCCTACCATACCAAGTCCTAGGAGCTTGCTTCAAGCCTTACAAGGATTTCTTCAACTTGCACACATATGATTCTCTGTCATGTGTCTCAAAACCAAGTGGCTGCACCACATACACTTCCTCCTCGAATACACCATTCAAGAAATATGTCTTGACATCCATCTAGTGTATCTTCCATTTCATCACTGCAGCCAGAGCAAGTACTGATCTAATGGAAGTGTATCTGGCTAGAGGAGAAAAAGTCTCTTCATAGTCTATCCCCTCTTTCTGAGAGAAGCCACGAGCTACAATCCTTGCTTTGTATTTTTCTATGCTACCATCTGCAGCATACTTGATCTTATAGATCCACTTGGAAGTCACAACAGACTTCCCTTCAGGTCTTGGGACTGCATCGAGATATCATTCTTCATGATCGACTGGTACTCCTCGATCATGGCATTCTTCCCGAATCCTGGGAACTTCAATATCTTCAATAGATAACTTTGTTGCTGAACAAATGTTGTAGTCCTTCTTTTGTAGGTGATGGTATACGATCTTTCCTACAAAAAAAGTTAAATTGCATGATTAGAAACATCTCATAGTTTTAAGAACAAATTCTTACGCATAAATAAATATGTCATACAGTCATGCAATTATCTTAGCCAATGCTTCAATACAACATTTATCCATATCCCATAACTTTCTAGATGCCTTCCAATCTCTACCAGAACATTGTTAAGAGTGTGCACAAATCCTAACATGTCAGCAAAGAGGTTTCATTCTAGATACGTAGCAATGGAATGTTGTACAGTTCCATAGGCCACTTACCCATCACATGCATGTTAGTAGTATACAGTTCATTAATGCAATTATTCTAATATGCATAATACACACCCTAAGTCTAGGAACATAAGCATATACATCATTGAACAATATTATTTAAACAAACAAATATGCAAGAAATGCAATTCAAATACTTATCTTTGTTTGGTTGTAGGGTGGACTCCCTCTCAATATTTGCTTCCTTGCAGGAACTACTGGAGTGTGCTCCCTCTTGATCTTTTCTTCCTAGATTACCTGTCCTTGAACTTATATCCATCCTCGATCACTTATGCATACTTACTAGTATCATCATTGTGTTATCCTCGAGATATCATACATACATACATACATTCATTAGTATAATCTTAATACTATCAAAACACAATAATCTTAAATATGTATAGTCATGATCATTTCAAACACAGATAATAAGCATTAGTATTCAAGTTTTCAGGGAAGACTTCTTTTACTCATGCATACTCCTATTTGACCATAGGAATTTTCTATTTTAGTCATATCATCAATCAAAGTAAGAAGCATAATATGCCTAAACCCATAATCAATAACTTCAATGAATAATCATTATCAATCATTCCATGTATACTTATATAAGAGATCCTAACACAAGGTAGGATTCTAACTTGATATAGAAAAACATACCTGGATTAGCATGCTAGCTAGTTATGTCTAACATACCCGCATAATGTCTTCTTGTTCTCTTCAATAACTTGTGCGAGTAACTTGCATATCTCATAGGTTAATCATTATAGAACCAAGTTATACATACCTCGTAAGTATATCTTCTATGTGATCCATGACAATGGATGAATCTTTGTCTTCATGTCACCATGGTCATATGTTCTTGAACTAGAACATGATTTGTCTTTCTTGATGTACCTTTCATGTTAGAAGACAACATCAACCTCCTACAACACCACAATGAATTAGTACAATCATAAGTGTCAAAAACCTAATCAATGAATATATGCATTCATAATTTTACTAAGGTGATACGACAAGTCTAAAGTTAATCAATATTGTACTAACCTAATTGAAGACAAACATACCATAAACTTAATCATGAACATATCTCGAAACATACCTGGATAAGTCATACCTGTCAAGATTGCTTGTAATCTTCTTACGTAAGGCCTTAGCCTCATATCCCTTTGAAATAGGAACTTCTTCACTTATGCAAGTGACCAATCCATTCTCTTCTAGGATTAACCCGATCCACTTGATTTGCAGAAATTGGATCTGGAGCTGGATTAAGGTTTGTCAGGGAAACCCTAAAAATTCAAACTTTTAATTTCAAACTTCTGAAAGGATAGAAAGATGCGCCTTGATGAGCTTATCAACTTGGTATACTCAGAATTTGAAAATTGCAAAGTTTCACCCCTCAAATTTGTTTTTCAATCTTCTCGATTCACTAGGGAGGACCCTGAATTATGGTTTGAGTTTCCTGGAACTTCAACCAACCAAATAGTTTGATCCAAATCTCTAAACTTCAATTTTTCCAAGGAGCTTCTAGCTATGGTCACAGATTTCAAAAATTCCCATTTTTGCAGAAGCCCTAATTTTTCACCTTTCCGATCAAAGTCCCGAACTAGGGTTTGATCAAGCCCAACCTTTTGCCCAACCAAAAAATTTGATCTTGGTCTCTAAATTTCGATTTTGATGAGGAGCATCCAGCCGTGGTCTCCGATGCAAAAAAATCCAACATTCTCCGAAACCCTAAATTCCCAAAGCCATGAATGAAGGTGCTCAAAATCCAATTCTGTTTTGACAGAAATATGCACCTGATTGTTTCTCGTGTAACTCCGAAATTTTAAATCTACAGGGTCTGAAAATTCTTCCTGTGGTAGCCTGACCTGTTATCCTCAAATGGATTCTCTGAGAGAGAGTTATTCCAAGTGTCGCAATGTGACCTATTTATGGGATAAAACAGGAGAGCGAACTTGTACGGAGTGCCACGTGTCACTGGTTCAATTTCGGCCTCTGAAAATTGTACCTATGAAAGTACAGTCTGTTCCCTACATGCCAATTTTTACTAAATTTCATTTGGAGCTTCCTAGCCCAATTTGTGACCTTTTTTCCTAGGTCACTTGTTTATGACTGTGATCGGGAAGAGGCAGAAACCCTAGATTGTACGGACCATAAAACAAAAATTACATCGAATTAGATGCTGTGCTTCAGACACAAGGTACATGGGGATCTTATCTTCTACCTGTAATATTTTTAGATCCTAAAACTTTGCCAAAATGAATTTATAGCGAAAGTGCTACGATGACTGGTTTTTGCTATATCAAGCCCTAGCTTCGCAAGTGCAACAAGTGTCATAAATGCCATCCCATGCCTTCTATCAGGCTAGCTCTGATACCATGTTAGTTTTTCATAATTTACTTCAATATGATCTAGGATCTTAATTGAGAGAACAACATGTACAACATATCTATAGCATATCAATCATGGACACAATAATGCAAGCACACAAGAGACACAGAGTTTCACCGGGGAAAACCAAGAAGGTGAAAAACCCCGCAAATTCCTCAGAGATAGATAGAGCAATGATACAACCCAAGTACAAGAGATACTCCTCCTAGCAGCAGCTTCTCCTCCTCTACAAGTGCGCCACTCTCCAATGAGTGTATGAGTGAGAAAGTGAATGATCAAATAGAGTGCCTCACTCACTCTATTTATACTTGACTTGACTTGCCTAATAACCTTTACTAGGTCGGCATTAACTTAACCACATAACATAAGGCTGACAGGGATGACCCCGAATAGAGTGGTCTAATAACCCTTTAACCCACATGACTTATACAGGGCCGACCCCAACAAGGTGGTCTAATAACCCATCAAGTATAAGTTACGACACTTACAATATAAATGACAACACTTTCGTATAGAGGAATAATAACATCTCTATAGAAATACAAACACTTCCATATAGAGGAATAATAACACCTCTATAGGAATACAATATACATATATGAAATACATTCCAAAGTTCCAAATACATCAACAAGTGCCTCATATCCCATATAGAGATTTGAATGGAGACATTCCAATCGAGAGATGAAAAGTAGTATTGTAACAAAACTCTCCCAATTGGAGCCAAGTAGTCCAAGACTTTTGCTGACCGGTGACATAGTTTCTTAAGTAAACTTACAGCCATTAGTTCACTCTTTCTATTTGGCCATCATTATATGGATGGTAGCTAGTACTCATGTACAAACTTGTCCCCACTAACTTGAACAACTCTTGTGAAAAATTGCTAGTGAACTTGTTGTCTCTATCACTGATGATGGACTTGGGTATGCCATGAAGTTTGAAGACTTATTTGATGAAAATTTCAGCCACTTGGCTGGCTGAAATATTAGTTGTGAGTAAAAATAAATGTGCATATTTATTCAATCTATCAACCAAAACAAAAATATTGTCTTTACCTTGGATTTTGGGGAGCCCCATGATGAAATCCATTGATACACTTTTCCATTTTTGTTCGGGACTAGGAAGTGGTTGTAAGAGTCCTGCTAGATGAGTATGCTCTACTTTGTTTTGCTAGAATGCCATCACCTCCTTTTTCAATCCCTTCCAAGTGAACCTTTCCTTCACTTTCCTATAAGTCTTCACAAACCTCGGATGTCCTGCTAGAGGCACATCATGAGCAACCTCAAGGATCTTCTTCTTTAATGAGGATTCTGGAACTAAAAAGATCATATCCTTATGATATATGGTATCATTAAGAATATTGTAAGTATCATCATGAATTAGTCCATCAAACAAATCATAGGAAAAATTATTCTTTTTATACTCTACTCGAAGCTGCGCTTTCTAACTATCACAAAATTGATTAATGCAAAGGTTGGTTTTCTAGAAAGAGCATCAGCCACAGTGTTCATCTTACCCGTCTTGTATTCAATGTCAAAGTCAAATTCTTGGACCTTGCTTACCCACTTTTTTTGTCTATCATTCAACTCTTTTTGGGTCAAGAAGTGTCTCAAACTGTTATGATCATCATTGATGATGAACTTACCACCTACTAGATATTGTCTGAACTTGACTAGCACATGCATGATGCATAACATTTCCTTATCATAGACTGAATATATTCTCTCATGGGGATGCAAATTCCTACTTTCAAAGGCTATGGGATGCTTTTTTTGCAGCTGCAATCCCATTCCCTGAAGCATCACATTCAAGGACAAAAGGTTGAGAAAAATATGGAAGTGCAAGAACATGACAACTACTCATTACCTCCTTCATCTTTTTGAATGCTTGTTCAACCTCTTCTGACCAATGGAAGGCTCCCTTCTTAGTAAGGTCTGTCAATGGAGATTTCAACTTTGAAAAATATTTGACAAACTTTCAGTAATAAGTGCATATCCCAATAAATCCTCTCAATTCAGTGAGATTCTTGGGACTTGGCCAATCCAAAATGGTTTGGATCTTCTCCATGTGAACGTTAACCCCTTCTTTCCCATTCACATGACCAAGATACAAAATATCAGTCATGCCAAACTCACACTTGGATAGTTTTTCATAGAAAGACTAATCTACCAAGGTTGTTAGTACAACATCCAAATGGTGCAAACGCTCCTCCCAAGTTCTACTATAAATTAAAATATAATCAAAGAAAACAAGAAAAAACTTATGGATTTTCCTGCTAAACAGTTTGTTCATGCAAGATTAAAAACTTACAGGTGCATTAGTTAGGCCAAAAGGAATAACCAGGAACTCAAAGTGTCCATGATGACACCGGAAAGTTGTCTTCTGGATGTCTTCTTCCCGCATACTGATTTGATGGTAACCAGAGCAAAGATCAATCTTTGAAAAATATTTGGCCCCATGGAGTTCATCCACGAGCTCATCAATCCTTGGGATAGGATATCTGATCTTGATAGTCTTCTTGTTGATAGCTTTGTAGTCTATGCACATGCACATGGTCCCATCTTTATTCTTCACAAGGACTATAGATCAAGCAAAAGGACTTGATATTGGTCTAATCAATCTCAAGTCAAACAGTCCTTGGTGGTTTGCTCTATCTCATCCTTGAATCTTTTTGGGTGCTTGTAAGGATGGACTTTGATAGGTGGGGTGCCTATCTCTAACTCAATCCTATACTCCACTCCTCTATCAGGTGGTCTACCATGAGGAAAGTACCCAAACACTTTCTTATGCTTTTGGATCAATTTATGAATGTCTTCTGGATATTGTGCCACTTCCAAGGTGGTTCCCTTTGTGGTGATTAAGCATTCTGTATCCCACTCAATGTCTCCATGCCCTAGTATGGATCTCATACTGTGTGCACTCACCACGTTTTTTGGGTAGGTGTTGATCCCTCTCAACACTACCTCCTTTCCATCTTCTCCTTTGAAAGTCATTTCAGGAATTTGGTAGTCTATTGAGTGCTTCCCAATGGAATACAACCATTGTACTCCCAAAACCATGTTAATATCAGCCACATCCACAACATAAAAAATATCTATAATGGTGTGATATCATATCGTATAGTAATATGCAATTTAGGAATCCATCTAGAATAATCCATAGAATGATTACCTAGAATGATAACAATGAAGCCTACAAATTTTTCAGCAGGTAACTTCCTCCTTTCGACCAGAGTTGAATCAATGAAATTATGGGTTTCTCCATCCACCAACATAGTGATTGATTTTCCTTGAACCACTCCCTTGAATCTGAATGTATGGAAGAGAGAAAATCCTGACAATACTGCAATATTTCTCACTTCACGGGTAAGCTCTTCTTCCGTAGTCTCATAGGCCACTTCTGCATCTACTGGGGCCTCTTCTTCTTCCTCCTCAGCTTCGCTCTCTGAGTAAAATTCAATGTAGTGTGCTTTTCCTTTATCACATCTGTGTCCTGGAACCCATGGTTCCTAACAGGTGAAGCACAACTTCCTTCTTCTCAATTCATCTCGATCTTGGTAATAGTTATCCTTCTTGAAGTTTCCAGAAGTACCTTTCATGGGTGGCCTTTGATTCTTGAATTGAGTAGGACCAATAGTCCTAGGAGTAAATCTAGTCCTCAGAATAGATTCTTGCAATTCCCTTCTTCTACTTAGTGCATCTTGCAAGGTAGAGGGTTTGTAAGCATTCACCAAACCTTTCAAAGGTTCTGATAACCCTTCAATGAACAACAATATCAATCTAGCTTATGAGATATCAGAGACCATCACAACTATTTTTTGAAACTTAGATTTGTAAGCTTCAGGAGTTCCAGTCTACTTCACTTGTGCTAGTTCTCTAAAGGTGATCTTAGTATCTCTTCTTTCGAATCTTTCAGCCAACTTTCTTGTGAACTCTTCATAAGTGGTCACTTGATCATTCCCAAGTGTTTTCAGGCCATGAAACCACCAATCATTGGCTTCCCCATCTAAGTGCAGAGTATCCAACTTAATGGAATTTTTATCAGCCATTGGATTTAACTAAAAATAAGTATCAAGCTTCTAAATCCAGGAGTTATCAATGCACTTCTATGAGCCATCAAAGTAAGGCAAAGAAATGTTACCAATAGCATTTCTTAACTCATAGTTCTGATTTGGTATCCAAAAGCTTCCTCTCGATTTTTTCTTGTACTGAAGATCACATAAATCTTTGAATGGAAAATCCCTTCTACATTCTTCATTCAGTTTGAGGTACACAACATATTTGTCTTCCCATGAAGCAAGACCTTCACTTCGAACCTCAGGTTCCTCTCTTTGTTATTCAGTAAACTTGGGAATAGTAGGCCTGGAATGTAGCTGAGATTCCATATTGAATTCATTAGGGAGATTGTGAGGCCCATTTCTTGAGAAAATAGAGCCACCACTAATCGTCCTTTTTCCATGTGGGGTACCATTGCCACTCCCCTCTCCATTTTTGCTCCCTAGCTGCTAAGCTAAGAACTCTTTGTTCTCTTTTCCATATTGAACAATATTTTCAGAGATGTCTTGTAATCCTTTCATCATGCTTTGAACACAGATTTTGAACTCATATTTGTCTTCATTGTGAGACATATCTGACTCTCCTTGTAGCTTTCCTTCAGTAGAATTGATTTCTTCTCCCTCTTCCTCCTCTGACAGAGGATCCTTCTTCTTAGAATATAAGTATCTTTTTGGACTCATAGAAAGATGTCAAGATCAATAGGTTCATAGGACAATGATCTAATACCACTGTAATGTAGCAACTAGGTTTGGTGATACAAAAAATAACTCTCTTGGAAACTCAATTAGAAACAGTGGATGCAGGGATCTAGTTTGAATATGGGTTAGCAAAATCAAGTTCTCTAGATAGGAGGAGGATTATGTTAGCTTATAATACATTTTAAAAAAGCATTGGGACCATTGATGTTTCAAAGTCCCAAACATATTCATTTTTCGACTGCTTGATCTCTTTGAGTTTAGTAATACACTGTTATTCATATTTTGGATTTTTAAATTCATCTTTTAAGGAATCTCTAATTTCTTCCACAGTTTTTGGTGGTTTTCTAGTAGGTACCTTCGCAAATTTCATGAACCAATCCAAAGAATTACCTATAAAAGTTGTAATTAGTTGCACTCTTTTTACATTGTCATCTTACACTTTCTTAACAGTCCAGATTGCATCACACAAAAACCAATATTGCTTTGGGTTTTCTAACCCATTCCCATGAAATATTGGCAGTTCAATATCATCCCCAGCCATTATGTTTCTTGGAGGTATTGGTTGACTTGATATTATAGGAACAACACTTATAAGGGAATTATTCGTCGAAGTACTGCTCTGACTACCACTACTATTACTTGCTTGTACAAACTATGACGGGCTAGTATTTCTTACCTCAATTTTTGGAGATGCAAGTGGGGTCACATGTATGTCATAGTGTCTAGCCTGATATGGTTCAATAGGATCATCCTCAGAAATGGGTTGGAATCCTTCCTCTTCGTCATCTTTTCTATCATAATATTCATCTTCAATTTGTGATACTAGGCCGTAGTCCTTTCCTTTAGTCATGTTGCAACCCTTTCCTTTTGTCACAATTCTCCTTCTCTTACTTGACCAAAATGTTCTTCCAGTCTCCAATAGACTACACTCTTCATCTGTTTTTTTGTCTTCTTCCCTTTTAATGTCATCTCACTTCTTATAAAATACTCCTAGACCAACCCCTACCGACATCCCGAACCACTGCACACAAACGATTTACTCGTTGGATTCCATCCTCATAACCCCTTTTTCACAAAGAAAAATTTTAATCCATGGTTTCAAATATTTAAAGTACTTACCTCGGGGTCCTTGGAATAACTCCCCTTCAGTAGTACTGTAATATTTTATGGTCTCTACAACAAACTTCGTAATATATCCCTCCAATATATTGTCTAACCAGTAATTGACAACAAACTATATCTTATTATTTATACTTTTAAGAGTCCAGACTAGCTCAAGGGTTAAAAATGTATGCTTACCCCCTTGAAATCACCTCTTTTATATGGTTAACCTTTCCAACCATTCTATCAAAATAATATGAGACTCCAAATAACACTTCATAAATATCTGAGGAAACATACTGATCTAACCATTTTTCTACATCAATATGTGGATCTATGTTCTAGATTTCAACAAACTCTCTTAGCTTCTTATCTATCCAATCCTGGATTTCAGGATTAGTCGGATGCCACATACCCCTTCGACACAACTCTCGGTCCCGCAAAAGAACAATTTGTTGGTGTAGATCTACTTCAACCAAGGTTCACTCAATTAAACACCAACAAACCCCAAGACACCAGCCCTTTCGACATCACCTAAGAAGTAGGAAAAGTATCACCTGAGGTATCTATGGTAAGTATAGAAACCAGGTTTCTATAGTAGTGAAGGAGTGTGACAAGGGGCTACCAACCATGACATTCCAGACTTCGAAAGAACACACCACTTAAACAATTTGCAAGCATGCATACATGGCATTTAACTAACTGTAACATATGTTCATTAACTAGGCAATATCCATATTGTTCATACATCCACATTGATCAATATTCTTTCATCAATATTCAAAATGCAACAAAATACATAACACATCATCACATCATTCATGCACAATGAACACCATATGTAACATGGAAAACCAAATGGGAGAAAACCACAAAAGCTCTTTCTTTATTAATGAGTCACAGTCAAAATAAGCACTTCATGTTTTACAATGACTTACATATTTCTTCTTCATGCGACTATTTCCTCATTTATCCTGGTTCATTGATACTTTTCTTATTAAGCTCATATTAAGTTTTGAATCTTGAGAAGTGTGACTTTGTCTGCAATGTCTATCCAATTTCAGAGATTCAACAGTTCTCTACACAGTCTTCATTTACTGGTTCAGTCACAGCAAGATGATTTTGCAATGCTGAAGATAGAGATGGGAATTTGGACGTCCCAAAAGAATGATTCAAATGTCATGAAGTGGTATACACAGTCTGATTCAGATGTCATGAAGTGGTATACATAGTCTCATATTAATTAAGGAATCTTAGAGGAGATATGGATTCTAAAGAGACGAACTGAATGCTTGGAGATACAATAGAAACAAATTCTCAAATTGTTGAATTGAGTTCGGGCGGAGCAATGTAATGCAAACCAGTCTCCTCCGACCATGCAAGTACAATAATTCTTGAAAGCTCCTAATTTCGTTGAGCGACCTTCACCAAACCTTGAGGTTCATTTATTTCTATAGCCATCCAACATGTCATGGAGCCATACCTCGAGCTTCAGCTCCGATTTTATTTTGTAAATGTCATATATGCTCAATATATAAGGGCACATTTTGTATATACTACCTTTTGTAATGATACTAATTTTATATAATACGAATCGTTTTGTGCAACTTTCTCATGAGTTTCTCTTTTCTACAACATGAGTATAAAATCAAATGTACTTTGGTTTCATCGTCCTTTTTGTGTGTGCTTGAATTTATGCATGGTAGTTCAATTCCTTTTTCTTTATGCGCAAATTTTTAGTCATCCTTTCCGTTGTTCTTTTCTTTTTACAAAACTCTTCAGTACATCATCAAAATTTTTTGTACCTATCTCATAGTTAGATTTATTTGAACTAGAACTCTTATTTCGACTATTATATTGATGCTGAAAATAATGTCTACCACTAGATACTAATACATGTACACCATTTTTGTAACATTTTCATATATGAATATTACTTGAACATGATTGGGTGACTTTTGGATACACTGTTCTAGTTTCCTTGAATTCAAATAGAATTTTGAATTCAAGGGTTTCATCTACGCATTTTGAGAGTCATTAGAATAAGCAACAATTATCTGCTACCAGAAGAGTATTTTGATTGTGTGATCAATTGCGCAAGTCTGTGAACATTTATTTACCCATTTTTGTGTGTGCATGGGTTTTTGTTGATATTCTGCAAACATGTTCTTACTTTTTGCAATATGTGCATTGTTCCCATTTGACTGTTCTATTGATCTTTGACAATTTTGAGCTTTTGTTGACACAAACCCAGTTGATAGGGGTTCCTCACTCTGTCGACATCCAACCCACCGCGATCTCCCTGAGCACTGACCCAGACATGTTTTACCCTGTATAGCAACAACTGCGGAGCAGATGAAGTCTCACCCGAGATGTTCAAGGGAGAGTTAACGGAACCATGTTTCTGCCGAATGAGGAAGGACCTTTGCGCATTCGCTTAATCAACTTATTGCAACATTCACAAATAGATCTAACATTTCGACTTATGCATCTAGACAAAATCACATCATTATTCAACAGATCTTAGTGTCAAATAAACCATTATTGTGCAACAGATCTAGCAGGAAAACATCATTTGGAACAAGAAAGCATTGCATCATTCATGTATTTAAGTCGCACATCACATTCATAGCAGTAAAACAGAAAGAGACACAGTAATTATGCTCAAAATCACATCATATTAACCTTCGCAATAACCCATATATACATCAGTATAGTTCTCATGTCGCATACCCGAATTAACAGTCAAGCAAAATCATCCATGCTCAATTGTCTCTTTGATTCATGGATCTCCCATCCGTCTCTCAACACTTACAATGCTATGTCTATTTATAGGCTTGCGCCTTTAAATTTGTGGTCCACTTAGGCAACCATCTAACTACTTCTTAACAAACTTTACAAAAAGGATGACCCAAAAACCCACATAATGCGGTCCAAATGACCCAAAACCCACATAATACGGTCCAAATGAACCAAAACTACTTAATGTAGTCCAAATGACCCAAAACTATGTAAACTTATTGACTTGCGCATTGTTTTCCTTCTGGCGTAGCATCTTTGACTCCTCGCAGCATCTACGATGCTGCACAGCTGACTCATCCAAACCGCCTACCAACAGCCCCCCAACAAAATCTTTTGGCTCGCCCTCGAGCTATGTTAGTTGGACATGGTGTACTCATTGATCTTCAGCCTGAAATCCTCGTCTGTCGCTTGACTATTCCTATGCAACTGTTCTTATTGTCTGGGGCTCGCTGTTGTGTACTGCTCAAACTGATACAACAATCTTTCGGATTGTTGTTATGGACTTCTCAAACTCATCCTCCATTCTCTGAAAACCTGGTGCGATCCAAGGAAAATTTTCTGAATAGCGCCGAGGTGTGAGATAGGCCAACTGCTCTGGCACATCTGTTTCGCACCGTAGATCACCTACTACCGGGACTAGGGGGCTGCTGCCCCTATCGTGTTGGTGGCCGCAGGGACCACGAAGCTTCGAACTACCACCACATACTTAGACATCTCGGATGAGACTTGGGCTCTGGTTCTTCCGAGTGTCTGCGCCGCTTCCTTCTCGAAGTGTTCATGCACACTCATCATTCAGGCCCTCAACGCACCTGGTGTGCTACCGCGTGAAATGAAATGGATCATTTCCACAGCTTCCTTGGAATTCCTAACTTATATAGCTTCCTGACCCACTCGTAGCATGAATTCCTCTCGTCGAAGAGATACCTCATTGCTCAGCGAGCCTCTGGTTCCTGTATTTATGCATTTGCGTCATCCTGGATGTCTGCCTTGGAAATTATTTACAAATCCGTTCACATAAGTCTCTGATCTTGTCATCATATCATTCGACTGTCTCCTAGTGAGCAAGATCCGCAGCACTCGTGTTTAAGTCGTACTTCTTACATGTGGAGTAGCGACCATTCTTTCACCGGTGGTCATTTGTGCCAGAGCGTGCGAAGCATCAACCATAGTGTCCCCGGCCATGCTTCCCCCGCATGCCAAACGTGCCGAACTCCATCGTCAACCCGGGCCATTTAATGGTCAAATTTGTCATAGAGAGTGATCTCATAATAAAAATGCCGCCTGCTAACGATCTATAATGATTGTTGATTTGAATGCGTCGCGACCCTGTGGTTGTCGTGGCACAACTCCCAAACTACGATACCATTGCTCCTAATTGCACAAGCTATCCCTGCTGGTGCGCCATCCTGCCACCTAGCATCCTGCATTTTATTTTTTATTTTTTTTACAATGCATTTAGGCATCGTGCTGCCCCGAGCCCATCTTGTAGGGATTCAACCTACTACCATTTACTAGCTTTGGTAACATCACTCCATCTAACTGTTGTAGTTGTACTGCGCCTCCTGAAGTTATACAACTGTTGTGATAAGGACCGAGCCAATGCATCTATAATTTACCCGGATGCTTCATGAACTTGATGTCATACAATAGCACCAAGTCGCCTTACTGAAACTGTTTGTTCTTGATATGTCAATCATGCCAAGCTTTTTGCTGATCCTTCTCCACATGCTGGTGAAAGCCTGCGATAAAGCGGTCTTCCTCCAGTTGTACTAGCTGCTCCATTTATTTTGCTAATGCTGCTTCATCATGCATACCTGTCACTACCGCTATGTGCAGACTTGGGACAATGTATTCCATAGGCATAACCGCCTCTTTCCCATATACCAATTTGAAAGGTGTCTGTCCCTTCAATCTTTTGCAAGTGGTGCGATATGCCCACAAGACTGCTGGAATCTTCAAATCCCAGTCATCGCGATTAGCGCTACAAACCTTAGTAAGCGCATTCTCCAATACTTTGTTGAAAGCCTCCACCGTGCCATTTTCCTATAGATGATATGGCGTACTCTTCTTATGTTGTATCTGAAGCTCTTCTGTTAATGCACTGACTGTGCGATTGATGAAGTGACTGCCCTGATCACTCATCAATACCTTCGGGCATCCAAACCGAGTGACAATATTGTCGAACAAGAATTGCGCTGCTGTCGCAGTGGTGAAACCTACAACTGGTGCATCCTCCACCCATCTTGTCAAATAATCTGTCATTGTGATTATGTACCATGCACTAGTGCGCTTCCCAGGTGGGTTGATAGGTCCCACGAAATCCACAGCCCATTTATCAAATGGCTGCAGTGTCACTTGAGGTATTAGTAGCATCTCATCCCTCCTGGAGGGATTTCCAGTCCGTTGACAAACATCACAAGTTCGCGCATAATCCGTCGCATCATTGTGAAGAATGGGCCACCAAATCCCTACGCGAAGCACCTTCCTGGTAGTTGCACGACCTCCATAGTGTCCACCAGCCACCCCTGCATGTGCCTCTGACAAGATATGCCCTTGCTCATGAGGCAGGACATAGCATCTCAAAATCTCATCTGGTCCTAGCTTATATAGTTGTCCAACAATCAACTGAAAATCTGCAGCCTTAACTGTTTGACAGACAATCCACTCGAGTGGATGCGAGCAGGATCTCCCTAGCTCAATGTGAGTCTAGAACAAATAGAACATACTAAAAATGGATTTCCTAGATCTACTTAAGGATCAAGTGGTAGATTCCTTACCTTTTACTTCGCAATCCTCTTTCCTAAACGTTGCTCCACGTCCAACGGTCATCAGATCTCAGCTGCAGGACCTGTTAAGACATAAACAACAACATAACACAAGTAAAGAGCATCTATACTATAAGAGATCTGAGTAAAAAGTTAAGTAGGCAAACTACTCAATATCATCACACATCAACAATATTGGTGGAAAGCATTTGTATTACTATAAATAGAGGGAAATACATAGTAGAGATATAGAACTACAACCACGGCTTAACGTTGCAGCCCTTCTCCATCCAAGCCATTTTCCATATCCTCCCAAGGAAGTATGAGTCTCCCAATAGGTGAGTAGAGATCTCCCAAGGATGATTTCACTAGCATGTAGATACCATAGACTTCCTCCCCTTAGGATGGGAGTGAGATTCATTTAAATAGGACTAAGTGGATAGGATATGGATAGGATAGGTTGAGATATGATAGGAGAGTCTTAAGGGATATCTCCAAGGTGTCAGGAACCGAGTGCCAGCTCTCCAAGAGGTCAGGGATAGGGTCTAAAGTCAGTAGGCTTTGAGAAGGGACTCGAAGAAGCTATTTTTTCCATCCAACTGACTTCGTCACACCCTGTAATAGGGCAAGGTGCGATGTCGCATGTTGCTTGAGTGCAGCCTGTGACGACCTCTCAAAACCTAGTACAAATGAGTACAAATCCATCCAGGTCAATCACTCAATCAGGGTAACTTCAGGGGTGTATACACTGAATCTGATGATGAGGAGATTTTAGGTGTAACAGAATGCCCCCCAAAGCATGAAGTTGTTTAAAGATTGGATAGGTGAAATGCTTTGATAGAAGGAATGGCAATGAACTTGTCGGATGAAAGGCACTACTGCAGTATAGCTGACTCTGAGTTGACAATCGCATATGATGTTGTTAGGAACCCTTGTCAACCCTTCTCTTTACTATGTTAGTATATTGTTGTTGGACGCATATGCTTTGTAAGTCGTCCCATAGTATTTGTTGACCCATAGTTTATATTAGCCCATAGTATTGACCCATAGTATTGGACGCATATGCTTTGTAAGTCGTCCTGTAGTATTATATGTCCCATGGTTTTGACTCATAGTATTGGGAATAGACTTAGTATATAAGTGTGTGTTAAGGTCATTGAAGGCACCATGATGTTAATTGTATTGAGCTTGCTCAAAGGAGGTTGCCCCCTCGAAGTGGCCCATGATCAATATAAAAGTGATTATGAGTTCTATTATTTTTGATATCTCATGTATTTGCATTAATTAATTATTGCAGGTTCTTCACATCTAGTATCAGAGCACTTTCTTGGGCTCGTTGGGTGGAATTTCTGCTATTTTTTTTTTTCGCATCTGTTGCAAGTTCGGATCTGGGGATAACCCCTATCCGCTTAACTATGGAAAGTACTTGGGCATAAGCCCTAAAAATCATTGTGAGGAGTACTACAGGAACCCCAAAGCAGCTGGTCTATTGAGAGGACTTGCCAGCGAAAAGGGCAATGACCCCTACCTGATTGACTAGTTCCCACCCGTGAGGTAAATCAAGAGCTGTCGTTTGTGGCAAAGTGGTTATCAGTTTTACCTGAGCCGTGGAGTGAGGGGTACTGCCGAAATACGCAAGCCTTTAGACAGCATTAGTGGTCGAGTGAATCCCTTGAACCGATAGGAAGCCGCATATACCTGGGGTCCATATCTATTTTCAGCTGAACTGTTGCCAATCACTTCCGCTCCAGATCTAGCCGTTTCATATCTATTCTGAAAGTCGTTCCAGATCCAGTTGCCATTTCAGATACAACCGTTTTTCAATCCCTTCCGCGCCCTTGTAGATCCATCTGTTGCAGATCCCTTTCGCGCCGTCATTTCCGATCCATTTCTGGAAAAAAAAAAACTCCCTGCAATCCCATTCTGCATCTCCATATCTGCATATCTCCATTCTGTTTTTGGGCCATATCTCCCTCGTTTCAACTCTATTTTCCTTGAAACTTCACTGACATCCCTGCAATCCCATTCTGCATATTTCATTCTTGAAAACCCTATCCCAGATTCCACTTCTGAAAGCCCGAAATCCCACATTTGTCTATTTTTAGGGTTTGCCATAACTTTTTCGGATTTCACCCAATTGCCTTCAAATTTTACCACCAAGTTCCTTTCCTAATTCTGCTTCTTTGTCCCCCACTGCCAAATTTTCTCAGTCTTTCACCCCGCTTCTGAAATCCCCATTTTTTGCTTCCCTATCCATCAGAAAGTGTCTAAAACCTACTCAAACCCCAATTACCACTCCAAGTTTTTCCCAAATCCAAATTTTCCTTTACTAAAGCAACTTTTGTTTGTGTTTTTCTATCCATTCCCCCAAAAAGGAAAAAAAAATTCTCCTGGTTATGGTTGTCACCCGCGCAGGAGCGAAAACCATGGAGGAAGCACTTGTAGCCATCCAAACCAAACTCCAAGATCTGGATGAAAAATTTCTCAGCCTCCATCTTCAGCATTCAACCATGAACAATAATCGACAGCAAGAATCTTCTGCAGCCAATGGGTTCTCTTGTTCCAGCAATTTTCGTGGGCCAAAGCTTGATTTTCCTCGCTTCAATGGTACTGATCCGATTGGATGGATATACCGAGCAGAACAATATTTCAGTCCGCATAATACTTTTGATGTCCAGAAAGTTCCACTTGCATCCTTTCATTTGAAACAGGAAGCCCTTCAATGGTACCGTTGGTACATTAAAGCTCATCCCGAGCCAAACTGGACAGATTTTTGCCAACTCCTTTTGCCACTATTTGGTCCTAGTGCTTTTGACGACTTCACAGGAGCACTCACTAAACTTCACCAAACTGGCACAATGAGAGAGTATCAGACAGAATTTGAGAAACTCACCAATCACATAGAATGATTGTCTGATGAATTTTACAAGAGTTGGTTTATCAGTGGTCTTAAGGATGAAATCCGGTCAGAGGTTAAAATGTTTTGTCCCAACACAATGATGGAAGTCCTAGGTTTGGCTAAGTTGGAAGAAGACAAGCTTGTAGCCCAACAGCTCTCCAAATTCACTTTTGTTCCCTTCTGAAATATGGGTTCTCAATGACCTCCCATCCCGCCAGCTCCTCGACCAACTCCTATCAAGCATTTGTCTGAAACCGAGATGTAGGCACGCCGAGAAAAAGGGCTTTGTTATAATTGTGATGAGAAATTCACTCGGGGACATAGATGTGTTCAACAAAATCTCTATCTCTTGGATGTGGATTCTATGCCTGCCTCTGAACTTGGTGAAGAAGCTCTAGATACAGTAGATGATCAGGTTGACATTCAGCACCCGCTTGTTGACACCCCATCTCAGGACGACCCACCCGCGATCTCTATTTATGCTGTAACCGACGTCACAACCCCACAAACAATGTAGGTCAAGGAATACTTCAAGAAGTTCCCTCTTACCATACTCATTGATTCTAGTAGCACTCATAACTTCATTGACCCTCGGATTGCCAAACAAGCTGATTGTTTTGTCCATCCTTGCTCCAACTTTGAAGTCATGGTTGCTAATGGGGGCACCTTACCTTGTAAGGGGAAGTGTCACAATGTGCGTATCTCTATGGAAGATTATAACCTGCGCTCTGACATGTTTGCCTTGTCCTTAGGCGGATGTGATGTGGTTTTGGGCGTTCAATGGTTACGCACACTTGGCCCCATCTTATGGAATTTTGCTGAACTTTGGATGCAGTTTTCAGTCAATGGGGCACAACACAAATTAATGGGCTTACAACTAAGGTCTCTCCACATCATCAGTTCACATCGCCTGGAAAAAATCCTTAAGAAGAATTCACATGGTGTCATCGCTCAGCTCCATTCCATTCAGATGCACCCATCAATGGTCTCCACTACCTCCTTGGATAGATATGCAGGTGTCTTTGCTGAACCAATGAGCTTGCAGCCTTCAAGCGACCTTTCTGATAATAATTTAATCGCATCTACCTCTCAATAGGAAATGATGGATATTTTGCATGCAGTACAGAAGTGGCAGCCATACCTATTAGGGAATTATTTTTGCATCAAGACTGATCTCCAGAGTCTGGAAAATTTTCTAGACCAATGGGTCTCCTCCCCAACACACCTGAAATGGGTTATCCAACTCATGGGTTATCCCTATGCGATCGCTTACAAGAGGGTAAGGACAATATGGTGGAAGATGCTCCTTCTCACACAATTGATGACTCAATTTCTCTTATAGCTCTTTCTCTGCTTGTTCCAAATTGGTTGCAATATGTTCAACAGGGCTATCTCTTCTATGAACTCCATGCTTCTTCATCAGCAGGGCACTCTGGGTTCTTCAAAATGTATGACCAGGAACAATGTAACTTCTTTTGGCAGGGACTGAAAATGACAATTCAATAGATGGTGGCTGATTGTGATACTTTCTAGGTCAATAAGGGTGAAACGACACTCCTTTCGGGATTGCTCAAACCCTTCCCCATCCCTACACAGCTTTGGCCAACTATTTCTATGGATTTCCTTGAAGCGCTCTGGTGGTACAATACCACATCTGAAAGGACACCATATGAAGCAGTCTATGGGCAGACACCGCCAGTTCTTCTTCCATACACCCTTAGCAGCTCTTCAGTTCAGGAAATTGACTCGGTTCTTCGAAACCGTGCTCAGATTCTTCTCATTTTGCAGGACAATCTTCACATGGCCAGAATTCGACTGAAACAATAAGTCAATCAGCACCGTTCCGAGCGCACTTTCCATGCAGCTGATAGGGTTCTTCTTCGTTTACAGCCTTCCAAGCAATCCTCCCTGACACTCCAAAGGTGTCAATGGCCTGAACTACAACCCGAGGATGCTACCGGGGAACCACTCCTTCAGATTCTGCAGCAATTTTCCCAACCAAAGCTTTGAGGACAAAGCTTTTTCTAAGGGAGAGGGGATGTTAGGAACCCATGTCAACCCTTCTATTTATTATGTTAGTATATTGTTGTTGGTTGCATATGCTTTGTAAGTCGTCCCGTATTATTTTTTGACCCATAGTTTATATTAGCCCATAGTATTGACCCATAGTATTGGATGCATATGCTTTGTAAGTCATCCCGTAGTATTATATGTCCCATGGTTTTGATTCATAGTATTGGGCATAGACTTAGTATATAAGTGTGTGTTGAGGTCATTGAAGGCACCGTGAAGTTAATTGTATTGAGCTTGCTCAAAGGAGGTTGCCCCCTCGAAGTGGCCCGTGATCAATATAAAAGTGATTCTGAGTTCTATTATTTCTGATATCTCGTGTATTTGCATTAATTAATTATTGTAGGTTCTTCACAGATGTACAACATGGCTGTCAACCAATGCAATGTAGATCCATGGTAGTAATGATCGACTGAACACAATCATGGCTACTAGACACAAGCGTAGATCCATGATGAGATGATAACACAACCACGACCAATATAGATGTGGATCCGTGCAATATGAATCAATACAAACTCCATCGCAACCTAGGTAAAACATGACTCCCCATGGTCTTCAACTTGAACCTGCAATGATACGAATCTATCCATGTGATTACAAATGTCTTGATGTCGAACATGGTAGAAACCACTTGATTACCGATCATTGATGTAAACCATTAACAAGCGCAAGGGAGATCACCATTGATGTCAATGATTCCCAAGGTATCACAGTACATATCATCAAGCGTGAATAAATGAGTTGAAGTCGAATGCAAGATGAAATCTTTCAATCAAGAGTCAATGATGTAAACTCATGTTGAAAGCGAGGTAACCTACCATTGAGGCATGTAGGGACAAGGTACTTGATTGGCTTCTAGATTCAGTCCTCGGATGATGAGCTGAAGTCGACAAGGATGAATCCATTGAAGGAGGGCCATGATGAATCCCCCATCAATCGACATGAAACACGACAAAATATGTGTAGAGTAGATCGGATGGTACAGTAATATGAAATACTGACTCAGAGTAGACCGGCATGGTGATGGGTATACTGACTGCAGATGACAAATGTATTCTTGAACATGGGCATGGCATGACTTGGCAGTATTGACATGATGAGTATGACACAAATTTCCAATGCGACTGACGAAAGAAGCTTTCTTTGAATGACTCAAAGGAATAACAAGACTCAGGAAGTAAGCGAAACTCTAGGACAAACAAATAGTCCAAGTTCTTGTATGCAAATGCAGATGAGTGCCATGTTCAAGAACGACTATGTACTTCCACTAACAAAGTGTGTAACACAAAAGCTTTCCTTTTTCCCCATCATGAATGATGAGTGCCTCATGTGTTTTTTATGAGCTTGATGAGGGTAACCAGATGCTCGGTATAGCTCATCTCATAGATGAGTCCAATCCCAAATATTTTCTAATCCTGGGATAGGAGGGGTTCGTCCCATGGCGGGCCCTTCAATGTAAGAGTTTAACGAGTCCATAGAAGGTAAACTCGATCGTTATTTCATATTTAGAGAGTCTGAAAAGAACTAAAGAAGACTCCAACGGTCCTTTTTCGTAAAGTTAGCCTCATCGCCCGAAAAAGGGTAAAACAATGCGGGAGAGGACTCTTCCAGTCATGATTGGCTGGAGTATACCTTTTTCGTAACTAGTGCCCCCTGGTCTGAAAAAGGGGTAAACTATCACCGAGAGGACGACTGTTCAAATTCTTTTACAAGCGTGAATGCGACAAGTTCGCTTGGCAATTTTTTCATATTTTGAGAGCCTGAAAAGAGCTTAAAGATAGACTCCTGGGGGTTCCTTTTCCATAGGAGTTTAACGAGCCCGGAAAAGTGATAAATCGTAACTCGGTAACGTATTCTCATAGTTTCAAGAGCATGAGAAAGAACAAAGAGTAAGCTCATTAATTGCAATCTATGAAAAGAATAAATGACAAAAACCATAAGGGGTGTTCATACTTGAGGTGACTGTTCCAATATGAAAATGGCGTAGAAAGGTACTTAGCAACTCTTGCACACTCAGAAACTCGGTCAAATAGTCAACCGAAAGTTCAAATATAATAAAATTGATCCAAACTATAGGAAACGATGTAACGACATCAAATATTTGAAAGAGGAATATTCCATTTTGTTTATAAATAGAAACTAAAACCAAATATAGTAACCATTGTTTTATTTGCCAAATTTGGGAGGAGTAGTGCCATTTGGAGCCAGATTTTCACTTGTTGATTCCAAGAGCTACGATCAACCATTTCGCCTGCCGTCAGGAATAGTAAGCCTAAACTTCATCCAGCATGTTTGTAGTGGTTTACAATTTTGATTTTTAGTCAATGTTTTGGGTTTTGGATTGATTTGGGAAGGGCCATTGCGCCCTCGGCTCATCGCAGTCTACCATTTCGGGAACTGCGATGAGAACGAGTCATCACAAAGGTCACATAGATAGACTGCGACGACGTCGCCCTGTTTGCAAAAACGGGGTGCGATGACGGCGATGTCCATCCCCAAACTCAAACCAAACTCAAAAGAAAGACCCACAAAGGTTAAAGCAGGTTCTAAATATGTTAAAAACCTCCTGTTGACAGGTTCCAAGCATCACAATGGTTTTGGAATGGCAGGAAAGGGAACATGAACTCGATGATGAACAAGCTGTAAATGATCCACATTGTGTGGAAGCATTGAGGAACTGTGGGATCCTCAAGTTCTTCAATATTTAGGGGATGAGATCCCAACTTCCGCTACTGAACCACATGCTCTGATGCTAGGATGCGGCTCAGCAGTAATTCATGATTGGTGAGCACGAGCTTACCATAGATGTTGAGGACATCTACTTTCTGACTGGTTTGTCCTGAAGGGGGGACAATGTGATACTCACTGGGTCACGTGGGAGTGATCGTACTGTGGAGGATTTGATCTGGCAGCATTGTGGTCCCAACGCCCGTGCATCTAATGGAAATATTTGCATTAAAGATGTACAGGTGCATCCATTACATGCCATACTATTCACCATTACGAGGATGGAGGGCATTCAAGCTCCTCACTTAGCCACCAAGGCACAGATGCTTTATGCGGAGGACTGTTTGTCTCCGAATATTTTCAACTGGTGCGAGGGAGTCCTCGCAAACATGCGAGCTTAGTTGGCAAAGTGTCGACAGGGAGAACTCAAACAGTTTGGCTACGGATCTATAGTGATCTCGTTCTTGCTGGAACGGGTTCCCCATTTGCGTCCTCGGGTACCACTGGAGGATAGGGACCTCAGAGATCCACACATGGCCAGGTGTACCAATGTGATGAGTCGACATGGTGGGGGTCCTATCATCGGATTCCCTCCCGAGTTCTTCACTTGGCTGGAGGGCCAGTTACTTATGGTGGAGGATTTTCCATATAGTGGCACCGACTTCAGAAATGAACTAGACTTGCCATTGCCAGAGGGAGCAGCATGGGGAGACCTTGGTAAGAACAAATGACCCTTGTATTTTATCAAGTTTTGTGAATTTATGATTTTTTTGACATAGTTCTAATAGGTGAACAACATGTGTGTGCATATGTGGGGCTTGTACGACCAGTGGGTACCTCTCTTCTGGCTAGGAGAGAGAGAGGAGAGGGGGCGATCATGGGTCTAGCTGTGCATGTTTCCATCGCAGAGATGGAAAGAGCCTATGCCAACCTGAGCGAGTTGACACTAGACATTCCTAAGCCGAAGGTAGATGAGGTGCCGCGGCCCATGCAGGTACACACGGTTGGAGCGAATGCGCACTTCAACGCACTGCTTCCAGTCTCAGCAGGCTAGGGTTGTTAGACCATCTAGGGTTGTACGGGCCAGACGATAGGCCACATGTTGTTATTGTGTGTGTAATGAGAGCTTAGAGGCCTCATATTTTGTACTACTGAAAGTTGCGAGGATTCAGATTTTGTATAGACTTATTGAAATCCAGTGTGCTTTAGACTTTTGTATCAGCACTACCCTTTTGAGATTATATATATACAGACAGTCCGGCGATTTATACATTATGTGTTTCAAAAAAATAATGATGTGATCTTGTTTGTATGCTTGCTTCTATACAGTGCATTATTTACATGTTGTGAATGCTTTTACATGTTATGAGTATTATGTGTGTGCGATGTACCAATCTAGAATGAAGTTGGCGATCGAGTCAACAACTGTGTTTAACTCTCGTGGAATGTGCAGGCATTGAATGGATTCAAATGACCTTTCCAGGAGATGTACTCGTCTAAAGAGACGGAGTAAGGTAGGATCGCGGATAACATAGATCTGGTTAAGATGGGAGACCACTAATTGAGAATCCATGTGGATGATAATGTGGTTCATACCCAAGGAAGTAGCATCAGTTAAGGTTCCAATTACTACCAGATACTCTGCGGCATTATTGGTTGCGAATCGAAGGCAACATCCTCCTGAGCTAATGAGCTCGCCTGTTGGGGAATACAGTGCCCAGGCTGCCGAGGCAAGGTTATGGGTATGCCGGCTGGTGCCATCCACGAATCCATAGCACGTTGCCATCTGCACACGCAGATAGAACATGGTATGAGAAGCAGAAACAAGATCGAGAGACATGCAAAAAATTAAAGGCGTCACACCACACAAAAACACATACATGCCATGTACAGTATATACAAAAAGTCTATGCATGATAGATTTAGGCATAGTACCTCTTTAGGTAAATCCCATTACGGGGTTCACCCAAAGATATTCCGTCATAATCTTCAAGCTCGTAAGCTTCCTTTTCCAAAATACGTTTGATAATGTAAGGTCGATGCCACATGGACTCGAACTTTCCTGCCCCTAGCTTGTCATGTTTCTGGTCGTATGTGAGGACTAGGTCACCGTCGTTGAAGATACGAGGTTGCACTGACTTGTTGTATTGAGCTTTGATGCATTTATTATGTGCTTCGTTAGCAAGAGCGACATCTCGGCGGGACTCGTCAAGTTTTACTAAGTACAAGAAACGTTCTTCCTCGGCAGTATTGTTGGGAAGAAGCTTGATAGCAAGTTGTAGAGATAGGATTTCGCAATCTATGGGGAGGACAGCCTCCAATCCATACATCAATTGGAGTAAAACATGTAGTGGTTTTAACGGAAGTTCTGTAGGCCCATAATGCTAAAAAGAGCATATTATGCCAATTGGACTTATGCGTTCCTACCATGCTTTGGACCATAGTTTTCAAGACCTTGTTAATGGGCTCGACCTATCCATTGGATTGCGGTTAGTAGGGTGTTGAGTTTTCATGGCGAAAACCCAATCCATTGCTCAGTTCATCAACCATATGGTTATGAAAGTGAGAACCATGATCGGTGACTATCGCCTGAGGAACTCCAAACCGTGCTATCACATGATTGAACATGAAGAGTGCAGCGGTTTTGCCGTCGTTTTGGTATGTAGGCATTGACTCGACCCATTTTGTGAAATAATCCACAGCTACGATGATGTAACTATGCCCCCTGGACGAGGTAGGCTTACAATGCATAAAATCGATGCCCCATTTTGCAAAGGGGCCCATGACAATAACCGGGTGTAATGGGGCGAGATGGGTGCGCTTCTTTGTGTGAAAATGTTGACATGGAGGACATCTCTTCATGGCCTCAATACAATATTTGAAGATAGTAGGCCAGTAATATCCCGCACGCAGAATCTTCTGGGCTGTAGCCATCCCAGAGAGGTGACCACCACATGCCCCAACGTGACAGTCGTTTAGAATGCATTCAGCCTCATCGTGAGTTAGACAACGTCAAAGAATTGAATTGACGCCAAGGCGGTACAAAGTATCACTAATGATCAGGTAATACTTTGCGTGGTGACGTATACGACGAAGATCGTCATGAGACAGATCGGGGTTGAAACGTTGGGTTTGAAGATACATTGTGATATCTCCATACCATGGGTCAGACATACTGATAAGAAATAATGACTCATCTAGAAAGGAGTCATTGGGCTCAGCTTCTACATCGGTATGGGGGAGGTCGCAAATAAGCTCGGCAAACACCAAAGACTTCTTATACTTAGCTTTTTCGAAAAGAAGATCGAATTCTTGCAGCATCACGATCCAGCGTGAATACTTGCCCCCAAGCACTTGACGTGTCAGAACGTGGTACATGGGTTTCGAATCGGAAATGATGGTAGTGGTGCGGAGTAGAATATAATGTCGAAACTTCTGCACAACAACTACTGCAAGAGAAAGGTTCTCAACATGTGAATAGCAAGTTTCAGTGTCAATGAGACCTTTACTAGCATAGTAGACCACATGTTCTTGGGCGTTCTGGTCTTCCGGAACCAAAACCATGGCGATAGTGGTGTCGGAAACAGCGAGATATAGGATCTAATCTCGATAGTAATTTGGCGGTTGGATCACAGGGGCATGCGTGATGGCATGCTTCAGACTATCAAAAGATTGTTGAGCTTGGTCATACCAAATGAATGGGACATCCTTTTTCATTAATATCATGTAGCCCTGCGTATTTTGTGTGAAGTTACAAATGAAGCGCCGTAAGTAAGTTGCTCTGCCTTGCAAGAGCGATGATGGCTTCCACCTTCGAGGGATCGATGTGGATCCATCTTTGGAGACGATAAAGCTGAGGAGGCATCTGGACTCGACACAAAAAATAATTTTGTGAGGATTCACGTGGATGTTATACCGCCTGCATCTATGGAAAACGGCCGTCAGATGATCAAAGTGGAGCTCGCGCTGCTTCGAATGGGCAGGGAGATTGTCCAAGTAAGGTTCCACAAAGTCCTTCACATCGTGGAAAGCATACGACATGGCCCGCTGGAAAGTGGTGCCAACACTTTTAAGGCCAGAAGGGAGTTTGTAGTATGCAAATGTCCCCCAAGGGCAGATGAAATCCATCTTGTGTTGATCGGCTGGGTGGATCTCAATTTGGTTGTAACCGGAAAAACCATCCATAAATGAGAAGATGACACTCCTAGCATAATTGTCGATGATCTGGTCGATGAAGGGAGTCGAGTAGTTGTCCTTAGGACAAGCTTTTTTGAGATCCCGATAATCGACGTAGACATGGATGGTGCTAGGATTTTTGTTCACAGGAGCGACAGTTGAGACCCATTCTGTCAATGGGACAGGGTAAATGAAACCAACCTTCAAGAGATTTTCAATCTCTGCCTTAATTGCCGCAGTCTTCTGAGGGTGTACTAGTCACAACTTTTGGCAAACAGGCTTGATGTCAAGATAGGTTTTGATATCGTGCAAGACAATGGAGGGGTCTATCCCAGGCATCTCCTTGTAATTCCAAGCGAATACGTCTCGAAATCATTTGAACAAGGCCATAGCGAAGATGATTTCTTTAGGGGAACACTTCTGGCCTAACTGAATGTGTTCCACTACACCAGGTTTTACCGAGATGTCGATCAATGTAGTAGGCTCGAGGTTGGACAAGTTGCCTTCAGAATTGGTTTGACACGCGAGTATCAAAGATGGAGAGCCAGAAAAAACATCCGGTGTAAAAATGGTGCGGATGTCGTTCTCTATAATAGCCAAAATGGGAAAGGAAGATGAACGATGGTGCGTATCTTCCCACGGAGGATCATCCGTGCTCATGATTTCCATGATGGACTTGTCGGAATGAAAAGTTCGTAGAAAGGGGTCGGAGGAAATCTGTTGCAAAGGACTAGGGGTGGAGGTCATAGATAAGTGATCCTCCGGGGCTGACTGGATAGCCTCGTACATAAGTTCGACAGGTGACAGAGGCATGCGGTCTCCAATCAGGTGTGTGGTGGTTTCATTAGGTACAAGCCATGAATCGGTAGAGGTGGAGATAGAGGATAACTACGAAGAGATCATGTGGATCATAGCGACATGATTTAGGGGATCCGAGATAGGAAAAATGCCCATAAGGGATGAATCCTTAAGGAGGCCAACCCCCACACTCTCATATTTTTGCGAAGACTATCCAATGGAAGGAACGTTATCGCTTGGATGAGAAGTGGTTTCAGGAGTGCAGAAATCCAGTTGGTCGACTGTGACAATTCGCCCTTAATGGGGGAATTGTACTACGCGGAAGATAGATGATGCAACGCTTGCATGGTATAAAACCAATTATGGCCAAACAGAATGTTATAATCTAATGGGGCGGCGACCACTTCCATGTTAAGGGTTATGGTCTTTCCACCTAGCTCTACCGTTAAATCTTGTAACAACCCATGAGGTTGAAAGCCACGGCTGTCAAAGGCTCTCAAAGTAGTAGGAGAACAATTCAACTCGGGAGAACCTATGGCTCTCCAACATGCAATCGGCATGACTGACGTAGAAGCTCCTTCGTCTAAGAGGGTACGATGGATAATCTTCCTAGCAATATTCGTGGCAACTTGGAATGCTAATTGATGGGAGAGCCCCGGTTTGAAGTAGTCCAGCCGGACGTAATGGTGTTCGATAGATCCGGGTCAATTGCATTGATAGCAGCGAGGAGAGTCTTGCACTGATTTGGATAGTTCTGCAAGAATTCGAGTGTCGACATAGCACAAGGAGCTTGTGCCAGGTCCTCTACAATATTGTATTTTTGGGAAGCCCGAGCATTTGGACTAAAAACCAATTTTCTAATCGTGCTCTTGGGTGGACGAAACACTGGCTCAAAAGACGGCTTCTCGATGGTGAGAGGTGTAGCCGATACAGTGACACCGGGTATCGAGGTGGAAGCGTTTTCAATATTACTTCCATCGGGTTCTTTGGCTGGAACGGTGTCGTATGAACGAGAACAAGTGGTCAAGTTGACAGTCTCATTACTTACCATGAGAACATGTGCGGTGTTGGATGCTTCTTCCTGGGAAGAGGAAGTGTGAGCGATCGAATGCAGATTTTGAGCAGGGAAGGGATCGTTGAGAACTGTGGGTGTGGATTTGCCCTTAAGAAATTTTTGAACTTCGTCTCTATAGGGGCATTCCTTCAAAAAATTATTGTCACCACACAGTAGACAAGGAAATTTTAACATTCCTTTTCTGCTTGGTATCATTAGGGGTGTTTTTTTGTTTCTACTGGGAGAAAGGTTTCTTAGGTTTCCCCCTGTTCTTCTTCTTACCGCTGTTCTTCTGAGGTGAAGTTGATGAAACATAATTCACCTATTCAGTTGCAGCAAGGGTGGATGATTTGCTGGTGCTAAGACCATCCCGCGTTGGTAATGGGGACGAACGTTGGAGGTTCGTAGAACCAACAGGTTGATGAGAGGGTTGGGTGTGAAGGGATCCAATGATTCCATCGTCTTGGGGTCCCTTGGGTGGTTTCGTAGGATCATTAGCATTGCGAGGTGCGTCTCGAAGAATATCAAACAATGTGCCCGATTGAGTATAAACTAAGTCTAGCACATGGGCACTAGCAATGGCCTGTTCTTCGGTGACAGCACCCCTCATGGCAACATCTCGTGCTATGGTAGGGATGAGAGACTTCATGAACCAGTCTGCTAGGAGTTGGTCTAGAATGGGAGCTTTAATGAGACGACATGTCCTTTGCCACTTGTGGATGTGATCCAACATGTGAGTGGCGGTGTTCTGAGGGAGCGAGGTTAAAAGCTTAGTACCAGTTTCATACCGTATACGCAGCTAGAAGTGAGTCAAAACATTCATGGCAAGAGATCCAAAATTAGGGAAAGAGTGGGGTGGTAACTCGATGTACCACTTGGCATCCGAACCGGTGAGGGTCCTTTGAAACAATCTAAGACGAATCGAGTCATCTATTAAGGAGTTGGATGAACACCATAAATGGTATGTCATCATGTGGTTTTTAGGATCTTCACCTGGCTTGCCATCAAATTTTGGGATATCAGATGGAAGTTTCACCGGAATGGATGGCCAGTTAGTTCCATGGTAAATGGGGTCGTTGGTTAAACGAGAGAGGTCAGGTAGGTACAAAGTAGATAAAAAGGGCAAATGTGGATTAGGCTGCACGTACTGATAATACAAATAAGGTGTATAAGGACTGGTATGAACATAAGGTGTACCAGTAGGAAACTGTCCATAGGGGTATGTGCTGCCCGAACCAAAAGGAGGTCCACCACTGTAGTGGAGTGGTCCATTACCATAGTAAGGTGGGCCATGACCATAAGGTGGTGGTCCTCCTCCACCACCGGGAGGAGGTGGGCCGCCACCAAAAGGAGGTGGTCCACCACCACCGCTGGGGTAAGTTGGGCCTCCACCGCCTCCGCCAGGGGGCGGGGGTGGTCCACCACCACTACCATAATAGGATGGGCCTCCACCACCTCCGCCAGGAGGGGGTGGTGTTCCACTACCACCGCTACCAGATGGGAAAGGGTTTCCTCCGCCACTGCCACCATGGTGGGGTGGTGGACCGCCACCACCACCACCAGGATAAGATGGTCCTCCACCACTGCCACCACCAAGAGCTGGTGGTGGTGGGCCATGACGACCGAAATGAGGGGGCCTCCGCCAGAAGGTAAAGGTCCACCTCCTCCAGGGTTATGTGGGGGCCCGCCGCCTCCCTTGGGAGGTGGGGGGATTCGAGGGAATATAAGTGGGGTTCCATGTTGTAAAACATTTTGCTATCCCCAAAGAGTATAAGGATTACCGGGGTATGGTACCCCGTAAAGTACATTTCCAGGGTTAGGTTGACCTGGCGCGGGGTTAGGATAACCTGGATATGTTTGACTCAATGGAGGTTGGATTACATTGGACGGTCCTCCAACATGGGATAGTCCTGTCGTAGAAGGTCCAGGAGGTAGCGAGCCGCTAATGGTAGGTCTGATAGGGGCCCCAACTGTAGTATTATGGTTAAGAGATGGGGGTTGCCCCCCAGCCACAATAGGATGACCATTCAGCAATGGTTGACCCAACATAGGTTGCTGGCTAGCTACCGTAGTAATAACATTACCAAAATGGTAATCCAGGGGAATGGAGTATCCTCCCCTCGAATTTTGAGGTGGGGGAGTAACTGGTAAAGTAACTGTGGTAGTGACAAGTGTGTTGGACTGTTGTCCTTCAACTGGTTGGTTCATTTGGTGTGCAGGACTGGACTCTTGCGAGGGTTTACCAGTCTCATTAATGGTCAGATTGTGGAGGGATGGTTCGGGTGACCTAAAAGATATCGGATAAGCTGGGGGTTCTCTATACCTGGTCGTTGCTCGAGAATTTGTCTGCGAAGTTCTTCGCCCCTAACATGTAATCATTCCAGACGATCATGAATAGGGTCGAAGATTTTGGTGGGGTCGGGCCTGTAGAGGGGTCTAGAGGATTCTGGAGTAGTCCAGTTAGGTGGGGATGCGATGGAAAAATGAGCCATTGGGTGGCCGGTAGAAGATGTCCAGTAGGATGCTGATGGGCCAACAATGGCTGTGGGGTTGTCTTGGGGTTGGTTTATCCATTCTAATGACCTAGGCTCTCCCGAAGCAACGAGATGTAGGTCTTGTGAAGTGGGAAGTTATGCTTCTTCATCTTGTGGGGATGAAAGGCAGGTGAATCTAGAGAAGTATGTGGAAACAAAAGTCCTCCAACATTCAAAGTGGGGTTTTCCACTTCATTGACCGCGACCGTGTTAAGCTGATCCATTCTTACCCTCAAAATAACCTCCAAATTAAGGGGATATTCGGGTGATAAGTTTAAGATCCTATGGGATCTTCTCTAGGGGAAATCCACTACAGTGTCAGGAAAATCAGCCAGGATGGCTGAAACAGTGTTTCTCCTAAGGTATGCTATAAAAGAAAAGCAGTCCAGAAAAACCTAATCAAACTAAGGCAACAAGCAGACTTGTGTGACAGAGTGGATTCAAAGTCTGGAACCTCACGGGATTATCAAGGCATCGCAAACCGCGATATATTGTAGGGTCCAACAATATGACGTGACAAGGAGGATTCGGACCGTACCCTTTCCTGCATACCCGATTACCTGGACAGTATGTGCGTGTTAATCTCCCCAAGTGTTGTTCTCGATGTATTGCTTTGCCAAGACGACCAAATGGTTAACTCGGTAGGTTTCAGGAATCCTAATGGTGTCTCCCGATATACGCAAGGTACGTGGGAGCTCAAATCCATAGTGGTGCTGTCTAATGCACAACCGCTTGGTAGGAGACCTTCCGATATACTACCGAGTATGTGATACACCCTTCAATATACGCCAAGTACGGATTATGGTGCTTGGTGGGTACGTGAAGGAGCTCGATATACCTATAAGTACGTGGAAGACTACAGTATCCCCGGGATACAGTGTTGACAAATAACGACAACTTCCATGCTTAACGACACCGGAACACATCTCTAACTTACACACAAGTTTCTAAATATTGTAGCCTAGTTCTACCGTTAATTTTTATCTGGATGGTTAGGTGAATGCATGAGGTGAGTACATAATCAGAAACATAATGCAAGTCCTAGCTACATGCAAAAGTATGCTTTTCTTTTCAATGAATGCTACCTATGGGAAGGAGAAATATTCTTTTTCTTTTCGACAATTTTGACGAAAGCAATGCATGCAACACAATCCCAACTCTACGAAAAATGATGTCGAAGCATTCTTTTCCTTTTCGTGCGAAACGAAAAAATTCACAACACTACTAAATCCAAATCACAACAATTTTCCTTTTCTTTTTCTTTTCAAAGTAAAGCAATACTAGGTAATGAAAAGAGAGGAGTCCGAGATGGAGTATGCAAGCTTTTCAATTTCACTTTCAATGACCTAAAAGCAATAAAAGTTAAAAATGCACCTATCTTTCCTTAGCATGGAATTAATTTTGCAAAAATCGAAGCATCTTTGAGTCTTTCAAGAAGATGAGCGATTTATAATCGAAGAAAAAACACAATTGGTCATATATTCATTCAATTTTTCCAAAACATAAATGAAAACATCCCTATGCACAACAATTTTCTTCAAAAAGCTTGAGAAATGATGGGAAAGAAACACTTTTTAACTTTTCAATGGATGTATCAAAATGATAATTTGATAACAACTATGCTTTGAGATGTGAATGATTGAAAAGAAAACACTACTTGTAGCACTCAATACACTCAGAGAACTCAAGAAAAGACGAGCACTCAGTCAAGCTGAAAGACACACAAGACTCAAAATCAGACAGTAGCAATGAAACCAAGCAAGCAAAGATCAAATAATAAATGTAAATGAGGTCTAGAGGCTGATCTAATGTAATGAACAGATCAGGGGTGGAAGGAAGGGAATGCAAGGGTGAGTGGATGAAGGTGGAGGAGACAAGAGTATCCACCACTATCGGTCTTCAGACTTGTCCAAGACAGAACCCTGAATCAATCCAAACAAAACCAAACGCTCAAAACACAAATCAAAGATGGGATCTCTAGCTGGATCTTGCAGCATAGAGGGAGTTCATACAACAAACCAAAGTTCAGACTGACAAATGGAGAGGGGATGCCTGCATGTCAAGTTTTTACAAATCAGTGCACTCTATGCTTGTACACAGTGCGACGTCGTATTTTACCTGTGCGGTAAGTGAGATGACGTCGCAGTTTACCAATTAAAGGAATGCGACGAGCAACTAACAGGTAAAGAACAGAGGCCAGAAGTGACATAGTGTCGCTTTGTTTCCACTAACCAGGTGCGACAGGCGGAGTCTAAATTCAAAAATGAATCAGATCTCCCAGCAATGAACCATGGAATTGTTTGAAAATGAGTAGTACAAACTCAGAGGAAGTAGAACAGAGTCTTCTCAACGAAGATCTGATAGTGAAATCAACTCACGAAGAAAATGACAAAATAAAAAGGCTTGTGTCAGGCAATCAACTGAAAATGACTCTCAGACTGACCACTATTAAAACAAAATGTACATTCCCCAGTATGGTCGCCAAATTTTTTTGACGGACAATCCACTCGAGCGGACGCCAGCAGGATCTCCCTAGCTCAATGCGAGTCTAGAACAAATAGAACATACTACAAATGGATTTCCTAGATCTACTTAAGGATCAAGTGGTAGATTCCTTACCTTTTACTTCACAATCCTCTTTCTTGAACATTGCTCCACGTCCAATGGTCGTCAGATCTCAGCTGCAAGACCTGTTAAGACACAAACAACAACATAACACGAGTAAAGAGCATCTATACAATAAGAGATCTAAGTAAACAGTTAAGTAGGTAAACTATTCAATATCATCACACATCAACAATATTGGTGGAAAGCATTTGTATTACTATAAATAGAGGGAAATACATAGTAGAGATATAGAACTACAACCACGGCTTAACGCTGCATCCCTTCTCCATCCAAGCCATTTGCCATATCCTCCCAAGGAAGTATGAGTCTCCTAATAGGTGAGTAGAGATCTCCCAAGAATGATTTCACTAGCATGTAGATACCATAGACTTCCTCCCCTTAGGATGGGAGTGAGCTTCATTTAAATAGGACTAGGTGGATAGGATATGTTGAGATATGATAGGAGAGGCTTAAGGGATATCTCCAAGGTGTTAGGAACTGAGTGCCAGCTCTCCAAGAGGTCATGGATAGGGTCCCAAGTCAGCAGGCTTCGAGAAGGGACTCGAATAAGCTATTTTTTCCATCCAACTGACTTCGTCGCACCCTGTAATAGGGCAAGGTGTGACGTCGCAGGTTGCTCGAGTGCAGCCTGCGACGACCTCTCAAAACCTAGTACAAATGAGTACAAATCCATCCAGGTCAATCACTCAATCAGGGTAACTTCAGGGGTGTATACACTGATTCTGATGATGAGGAGATTTTAGGTGTAACATTAACCACCAACTGTTTCTTTTGACTAGTGGTAAGCTCCTCTGGTGCGGTTCTTGTCACCAGAAACTGAAGGATTTGTTCGTAGTAGTCATCAGCCACCTCGACTTTGAAAAGTTGTGCATCTTCTAACCCATCTTTGATGTTGGTTGGTTCTTCCCTTGTTTCAATTCGGGACAAATTATTTGGCCCTGCATTCAAGCAGCCTAGCTTCACAATTACCTCAAAATCAAACTCCTGAAAAAGAAGCAACCAACGACATATCTTCCCCCCCAACGCAGGCTTATTGACCAGGTATTTCAAAGCAGAATGGTCTGTGAACATCTTGAAGTGACCTCCCAATAGATAATGCCTAAAATTATACAGTTCATATACCATCGCTAGACCTTCCCTCTCGGTAGTCGTATAGTTTCGATCCATAGATGACAACTTATGACTTGCAAAAGAAATTGGGTGATCCAAATCTCCTTCATGTGGTTGCACGAGCACTACCCCCAGCACAATCGATGATGCATCCACATGGACATGGAAGTCCTTGCTCCAGTCAGGAAATACCAATATCGGTACATAAGCCATTTTATCCTTCAACGTCTCAAAGCTTAATTGACATTCTGCACTCCATAAGAATATCTCATCCTTCTTTAGCAACTTTTCCATCGGGGCAGTGATCATTGCATAACCACAGATAAACATGTGATAGTAACCTATGTGCCCCGGCATTGCTGTCAATTGCTTGACAGTTGTAGGTGGTGTTAAGCTCAGGATGAGTGCAATCTTGGCTGGGTCAACCAACAATCCTTGCTTGCAAACAATGTGACCCAACAATATCCCAAATGTTGCACAGAAAATGCACTTCTTCAAGTTTAGCGATATCTGATGCTGCCGACAACGCTCTAACATGAGTCGTAGATTAGCTAGATGATTGCTGATCAACCCATAAATTGTCTAGTCATCCATATAAACTTGCAAAAACTTCTGAATAAAATCTCGGAATGCAACGAAAATGACTCGGGAGGATACTGTAGGTGTGTTCTTAAGCCCAAACGACATCACCCTATACTAGAAACAACCCCATTCCATCACAAATGTCATCTTGTGGCGATCCTCTTTCACAATACTGATTTGATGATAGCCAGAGAAACCATCCGTGAAAGAATACATTTCTTGACCGCCCACTCCTTCCTGCACCTCATCAGTGAAAGGTGTCGGAAAAGGATCATGCATGCATGCGTCATTCAGCTTCTGCAAGTCGACACAAATTCGTACTTCACCTATCTTCTTATCTTGCACCACCATAGGGCTGATCCATTCTTATTCTTCGACTAGTTCAATGATGCCAGCATCTAGCATGTGATCAAGTTCAACTTTGACCCTTGCCTTATGTCACGGATTCAGGTGATACGGTCACTGCCTAATTGGTTTCACATCTGGCTTCAACGGAATCTTCATCTCCCCTAGATTCCCCAAGATTCCCTTCATCTCGAAAAACTTCGTAGGGAACAAGTCTTGGAATTCATGCAACAGGTCTGTGACATTTTCCATCATCTCTTCATCCCAGTAGTCCCCAACATTCCCAAACTTTGGGTTCTCCTACATCCCAATGTTGACTTTCCTAAGCTTCAGCGGCTGACTGATCGGATCAGTTAGTGCGTTCGGTGCTATGACATCCCAGCTCCCTTCTGATTCCAGAATATTGACATTCCATGGGTCATCACCATCCTCTGGCCCTCCTGTAATATTATAACATTCCATCATTGACTGCATCTGACACTGTATATGCGGATCCACAGGGTAGGAGACCGGAACCACCTTCAGAATGACATCGCAGATGAGCTGTAGGGCATTGTGAACATTCGGATTGGCATTCGTGAAACTAAAGGTATGAGTAAAGCGAACCGTCAAATCTAACCAAGTGGTAATATCCCCGCGCAACTCAGCTGTGGCATACCAAGATCGCAACACTTCATCCAATGTATGGATAAAGGTGTGGAACCATTCATCCTTCAGTCGCGATGCCCACAAAGTCTGACATTCCATTAGATGACTGCCAATGTTATTCCGTCCATCATACTTACCATTGTGGTATAATTCCATGTCGTCGAAGCGGACTGTCATCAGTCTTCGACACTATGACCACCCAGTAATTGACTTCTTATGAGTCGCCCAACAATGTCCTGGAGCAACCTTCAACGCCTCCTCCAATGCCAACAATCATTGTGGTTCTGACACCTTGTCTTCAAATGCTACCAGAAACTCAGACAACTCGCACAATCCTTCGTATACAGGAAACTCAACATTTTAGTTGCGGCGCGGCACAATGACTGCGTGATCAACCCACACTTGCGAAACAACACCTCATGCAAGTGATTCTTCCAATTCTCTAAAGCGTCATCAAAGTCGGAAGACGCAGAACTAGAGCTGTGCCAGCCAAGCTCGCCATCGGCAGTCGGATGAATGCAATCTTCTGAAATATTGTACGCATGATACCATCCACTAACAACTTCATCTTTTAGCGGTTCAACATACCTGCGCCCTTCAGTTGGATCCAACGGAGCTATGACTTTGAGGTCACGGTTTTCAAAGGTCATCATCTGCTTTTTAAAATTAATTACTGTTGCACTATCGTTAGCCCATCCAATCCCTAGCAATGGGGGATAGGAGCTTCCACCTTCGACAACCTCAATGACATGAAAATCAGCATAGGTCTTCATCCCCTCAATATCCCCAACAAGGAACGGAACTCTCCCAATCAGTGTCACCTTGGCCTAATTAGCCAATCGCAGCTGCACGGGAGTCCAGCTCAGCGTTGGGCTCCCCATTTTCTGCCATGCCTGTTTTGTTAGAATGTTGACATCTGAGCCAAGATCCAGAATGACTGAATCTACCTCATAGTCCCCAATCTGGATATTCATGTGCATCTCTTTACCTATCTTCCGCCTCTGTAAAGAGTTTACCATAGACTCTTTCTGTCCCCTGGCCTGTCTATGCAACAGACCCTCAATCTCAACAAGAGCATCGATATCTCTTGCCAGCGATAAACAACTTTTACAAAAATTTTGTAAAGTACTAGACTGCCGTGATGGGCCTGCTTCTGAGGTTGAATAAAAAACAAGGGGCATGTCGCAACTAATTGTCTTACCAGGATTTCAGCCCATTGCATGTCGTGCTTGAAAGAATGTATCTCGCTCAGCATCAATATCAAACTGCACCTCCTTCTGCCCAGCTAACCAGATGAGTGGATGTAGACCAATTTCTCTTATCGTCACACCTCCACGAGTGATAACACCAACAGTATCATCCTGCGTCCTTGGTTCCACAGAAATTGTCGTGATAGTTGCGCCCTGAGTTTGGTTCAGCGGTGGATTCACATGTTGGTTTGCATTCCGGTTAGTGTTCTGATTCAGACGCTAATTTTGGTTCTGCGGCTGGTTTTGATTCTGCACTGGTTTCCGATTCTGCAACTGCTGAACATTTCCTGCCTTCCATCTCGCGATCAACTGTGGACAGTTCTCAACAGTGTGATCACCACCAAAGAAATATGTGCACTTTGTTTGCAACTGTAGGAAATCTCTCTAGTAGTGTCCCAACACTCCGCAATTATAACATTGGACAGGTCCACGACCTCGTCCTCCTTAGGGAAAATTTTAAGACCCCCCCTAAATTTCTATATATAATAATTGGGCGAGTCCCCATGATATACAGGAAAATATGAAGGCTATTTTATAAATGTTATATTATTTATATATAATTTTTTGACAAATATCTCATTGAATTATATAATCTTGTAAAATCTTGGGGAATCTTTCACTAAATTCTAAAGCCTTGTCAAGTCTTGGCGGATCTTTCACAAAATCATAAAACCTTATAAAGACTTGGTGAATATTTTACTAAATTATAAAATATTGTGAAGTCTTGGCAATTTTTTCGATAAATTTTAAAACCATATATAGTAATAGGAAAATATATTTAAAAAATACTAATAGGATATAAATATTAATAAATCATCACATAGCAAGCCCTCTTTTGGTGGTAGTTTGGTACCTCACTCTAACTATCACAGTACATAGAAATTCACTATACTCTGGGAATATTCTTGAAAAACAACAATAGAACCACACTCCATTTGACAATTCAACTCACAAGTATCATACCCCAACTATATTATAACCATACAATTTCCATTCAAATAGAAATCACTTGCCAAAGAAATGCAAGGAGCCATACTCTACCCATCCCCTTTCTAGAAAATGACGATTTTTAGCCCTTTTGGCTGAAATACAGTTCCTGTCATGTTTGTCATGCACACCACTCACTGTGTAATTAAAGCAACCCCTTCAATAAGGGCTCATCTCCAAATAAAAACATCAAAAAATCATTTTCTTTGTCTTATTGGTCATATTTGTATCTAGTATCCATAGCCCGCAACAAAATCATATTCTGACTATTAGATAAAATTCATGGCTAAACCCATGCAATCCCTTCATTCAAAGAAATAATAATTGAAAAAAGGAGCCAATATTTTCTTTACCATAGAATTTTTTTTCAAAATGGAGCCAATGTTCAAGTGCATAAATCATCCACCTACAAGCTGATGCTTTCAGAAAATTTTTATCCTTCACAGGTGAGAAATGGTGGGCATTTTCCCAAGGCTACCTAAGCCCGTTTTTAAATAATTAGCCAATTTTGCCAATGGCGAGCATTTTTCTGGTAGGGTGCAAAACAGATTGAATGGATGTTTTCATAGGAAAATATCTCCTTGACCAGAGATTCATTTTAGAAAATGAGTCATTGGTCAAGTGAATAAATCATCCACCTACAAACTTATGCTCTCATAATTTTTTTATCTCTCACAGGTGAGAAATGGTGGGAATTTTCCCAAGGCTACCTAAGCCCGTTTTTAAATACTTAGCCAATTTTGCCAATGGCGAGCATTTTTTTGGTAGGGTGAAAAATAGGTTGAATGGATGTTTTGGTAGGAAAATATCTCCTTGACCAGGGATTCGTTTTAGAAAATGAGTCAATGGTCAAGTGAATAAATCATCCACCTACAAACTTATGCTCTCATAATTTTTTTATCTCTCACAGGTGGGAAATGGTGAGCATTTTCCTAAGGCCATTTAGGCTAGTTCTAGGTGCAAAACAGGATGAGTGGTTGTTTTGGAAGGCCAATATTTTCTTTACCATAGACTGTTTTTCAAAACAGAGCCAATGGTCAAGTGCATAAATCATCCACCTGCAAGCTGATGCTTTCAGAAAAAATTGACAGTCATGTAAGAACCCAAATTGTTCCTTAGAAATATATTTTGATAAACGAGGTTTCAATATCATAGCAATGATTTTTGCTATGACTTTGTAGATTAGGTTGCAAAGAGAGATAGGACGAAATTCATTGAAACCTTCAATATGTGAGCACTTAGGAATAAGAGTAAAAAAGGTAGAGTTAATCGCACCTGAGATAGATCCAACCAACCTGGATTCCTCCACCTCATTCAGAATATCCTGCCCCTTGATGTCATAAAAGGAAATAAATAGTTTCACAGACCAACCATCCGGTGTAGGGATTTTTTCCTTTGAGAATCCCTTAAGGATATTCTCAACTTCAATCAGAGAAACCGAGGAAAATATCCCATCCCCTTCTTCCTCAGTCAAAAGCGTATGATATTCCCCGATAACTTTGAACTGTTCAGGAAGAGTAGTTGTTTTTAGGTCCTTAAAAATATTATGAAAATGTTGGACAACTTCAATATGTAAATCTTTAACAGAGGATATCTTTTCCCCATCACTATCATTTAGTTCCCAAATAACATCCTGATTCTTCTTGGATTCCGCAAATTTATGGAAAAATTTAGTGTTGTTATCCCCTGCCTGAATCCATAGTGCTCGACTTTTTAAATGCCATGAATCCTCCTGAAACCTCAGAATGTGTTGTTTTTTCTTCTCTAGATCAATCAATCTGCTATATTCAGGACTTGGGATGGAAGACAAAAGATTTGCTGATAAGATGGATTCAATATCCCCCTCAACTCGAGTTAGTTCCTGCAACATCAACATCTTTTTTTTTTTCATCGGATGGTAAACGATTTGAGACATTTTAATTTTTTTACCAAGCAGTTCATAGCAGAAACCCCGACCTCCACAATCAGGTTAGACAAACAATTTTAGACCTATTTGTTGAAATAACGACTCGTTGTGGTTTGAGAGGCATAATTGAATGCAACCAACTTGCTAACTCTGAAAAATTTGGTAAGACATCATACCTAAAATACTAATGGCTATGTCCCTGAGATAATAATTAATTTGTAATTATGTTTTTTTAAGAATGTTAAATGTATCAATCTATTGTCCAATCTCTACCACCAAAAGCTATGAAATGCACCACTAATGATTTATAGGATTTTACATAGCCAAACATAACTATAAAACCGCCTAATGCAATAAGAGAGAAGCTTTTTTTGGATCAGGTATTAGTTGGAGGAAATACCTTTTGTGCATCCAGCTTTTAGCTCTAACTCCTGTAACCTAGCTTATCTTCTTCCATAACAATTAAATCTTTGTACAAAGCAAGCAAGTGAAAATGCCGAGGAAAGTGAGAGAGCTAAGGATTCGTCTCCTATACCTCCTCTTTCCTATTCTTAAATGGACTGATACTGGCATTGAAATGATTCCCTCGATCGCGCACAGACGAATTAGTGACCAATCCACCGCTGGGGGCTTCCATATCCATAATGAAACTCCTTATCTATCTATCTATCTATCTATCTATATATCAGGTTCTTCCCCTTCACTCGATCTCTCGGATTTGCCAGCTTGGTTGATTCTGCTACACACAATCAATCAGATAGTCCACCCCCTCTTTTGGTGTTATAGTGATCTTCATCAACAAGGATACCAGAGCAAAAGTGCGGAATTCAATCATATAATGAGACAATAGCCACTGGTTGAGATATTTGTCTCAAATTTGTTGTTGCATGTTATTCAATGGGTTGAATAAATTATTCATTGATTTATGCTACCAAACAGTTAATTGTTTGCTACTATTATCATGTAATATTTATGCTTCCATGTAATATTTATCCTTCGCGTCCCAGGCTTGTCATGTTCCATTTGTCTTGAGATGCATGATGATCGTGTTCCATCTGCCCTAGGATGCATGACAGGTGTATTGTCTGTGGGCCAGGCTGCATGTTTGGTGGATGCCACCTCTATTACATTTTATAAGTCACGTACATCCAAGTACTGATGTTTGTGTGGGTGCGTGTTAGTTCAAAAAGTTGCATGTTGTTGTCGAAGATCTAAGCTAATAAAATTCCCTATCCGACCCCTCAAGGCTGTTTTTCTTTCTTAGAAAGAGGCAAACTCGATTGAGTAAAGCTACATCGTTCGTTATATATCATATAGACTAAAGAGGAAATGTGTACCAAAATCTTGGATAACGAGCTAATGCAAGCTACTTCTGTCTTTTCTTGATTACTACATTTTGGAAAGTTGTTAATGGCTACCAACTATCATAGGAAATGGAGAGACAATCAATCTAGAAACTAGATGTTGTATAAGACAGTATTACATGTTTTTCATAAAATAAATATGCTGAAATTAGAGAACATTTTTTCCTTGCATAGGTGTAGAAAGTGATACAACGAAAAGATCGGCTATCATAACTGTTGAAAATGAAATACAAGCTAGGTCTACTTTTCACTCTACTGCGCGGCTCGTCCGTGCTTTGAGGACTAACTAAAGAGAGAGATTAGGTGCATCAAATTTGTTTATAAACCGTTCTTTAATCTTTGGAACCACTAACAAAAACATCTGAGCGAGACAAGACAACAAATTTTTTTTTGACACTACTCGGTCGCCTAATTTGAACAATATTTTGATGAATGTCAATGTCTCTCAACAGCAAAACATTTTGTCTTAAATGTATGAATGTTTACTTTCCTAAAACAAACAACTTTGAGAGGGAATATTTAAATATCTTAGAAAGAGTCTGGGGCTTCACATACCCAATTAAAATAATAAAGAAATTGGAAAATCAAGTAGCCTCTTTATAGCACGTGAAGTATCGTATCAAACTGAAGGATTGGAAAAAAATTACCCTTATGACTACTGTATATTTTAAGTGCACGAAGTGACGTATCAAACAGTAGGGTTTGGAAAAAATTGTCCCTTATCATTATTGTATATTCAACTACTGTATATTAAAGCATATCAAAAAAGTGGGGGAAGAGAGTTTACGTTACAGAGCATTTTTGGAGGACGTGCACATTCTATGGGAGACTCCTTTGATCGTGTTTGTAGCGAATTGGAAGTCAAGCAAGAAAGCCGAGGAACTTCTGCAAGAGGGCTACACGGATGGAAAAGATTGCGTAACCCTTATAGAGTTTCTGAAAGAACATTACATGTTGCCAGGATGTGTGGATATAAGTTGCTTGGATCTTGAAATGGGTTTCAAGTTCTTGTGCAGACAAGACCTGGGCCCTGATTTAGATCTGGAAAAGCATTTTATATTCGCTGACAAACGGTCTTGGAAGCTAACCGCGGTGTCGTTGGTCTATATAATGTTAGGATATCTCTTGAATGTGGTAGAGCAGAAATACAAAGTTGGGGTTCTGCAGTGAGCGTTTTTCATCGAGTGTTTGCTCCACACGCCTGAAATCCTGAAATTTGAAGAGACCCAAAATAATTAAGCTATGATAACAACCAAACGCAAAACATCATATATATATATATGGCGCTAATTAAAATTGAAAATCGATTTCACTCCATAATAATTGGACGAGTTTACCAATAAACTTGATTTGGGGCAAATTAAAATCGAAAATCAATTTCACTTAGATGGATTTACCAAAAAAACCCAATTTCTATGATCGCTCAAGGGCGAAATTACCAAAAAAAACCCGATTTCCATGATCGCTCAAGGGCGAATTTACCGTCGGAAACTACCATTTCTATAGATTTGGGCGAATTAGAGGGAGTGGGCTTATTTTATGGGCTATGGGAGCTCCAAATCTAATCAAACAAGGGATAACTGGTTATATATACAGTCTCTTTATTTATTTTATGGGGATAATGTGCCATTTATTAAAAATAAATATATAAAAATTTGGCTAATCATAGTAAATGATGGTTTAATTAAAAAATAGCCCACTAAAAAATTAAAACCCCTGAATTTAGCCCATGGGCTAAGATTAGCCCCAAAAATTTTCCCTGGTCCTCCTCTGGGACCAAAGCCTCAACCTCGTCCTCCTCGAAATCCTCTGCAGAATCCGCCTTGTTGCTGATATTGTGGTTGATTAAATTGTTGCTACAAGGAGTTCGGTTGTAGTTGAACACACTGCCTTGGCTGAACACATGGTGCCGGATGAACCTCCTATGGCTGCTGAACGTAATGTGGCTGTTATGGAGCCATCTGCATCGGAGTATACTATGGCATAAACTGTTGTTGTGGTTGTGGCTGTGGTATAAACTGCATTTGTGGTTGAGTTAGCGGTTGGGCCACCTATGGCTACAGTTGTGGTTTTTGTACTGTACGCTAATCATCCTTCACATAGAATGCGTTGTACGTTCTTTCTTGAAGTAATCCATATGCGCGGAAATCCTTATCTTCATGTCCCACAAACTTGCAGAATGTACAATAAAAATTCATCGGCTTTGTGACCATCTTCTGCATGTATTGACACTCCTCATGTCGATGCCCATATACCTGATAGATGTGGCAACATGGCATACCTTCCCCACTCAATCAATTCGGAGCTTCGACGACCAGATACTTGGGGAAATCTGGGCAACTATCCTTGGTATTCCCCTTTGCACGACATCTCTTACACCAAGCCTCTTCACAGTGTTCTTTACCCTTCTTAAAATCTTGCAACTGTATTGTCAAGTTGGCCAACTGCGTCTAGATCTGCAACATGCCAGCTGCATTCTCACCAACCGGCGAAGCTTCTAGTCACATCGCAATCTCCAGATCCTCACTCGGTGTTGCAATGTTCCGTTGCATCAGTGGAAGTCTAATATGGGGTAGCGATGCCACGATGAACCATTGTTTATGCTGAACATCGCTCATCGGAAAGATGACTCTTTCCATCAGCTTTTTGAACCTTTGGTCAAAGTCCCACACAATTTCATTAGGATACTGCTTAATCTCTTTTAATTCCATAATGTATTGTGCTTCAGACTTCAGTTTTCTGAACTCTACAATTAATCCTTTTCGGACTTCGTCCAATGTCTTTTCTGGGCTGCCCATAGGAACCTGCAAAAATTTCATGAACCAGTCCAATGCTCGACCCTGAAGAGTCATCACCAATTGACCTTTCTTGGCCTCACCATCTGTAATCTGCTTTGCAGTCCACACGACTTCACACAAGAACCAATACTACTCTGGGTTGTCAGTTCCTTTTCCATGGAACATCGGTAGCTTCTCATCTTCACCCGCCATCCTAGGCTTCCTTCCTACAGTCGCTAATCCGCTAGTAATTAAGTGTTGTTGACACGATGAACACGACGACGTCAAAGTTGTGTTTCTTCCTAGTTGTGAAATAGTGAGCGGAGGTGTGGGTACGTTACTGCAGGGGGTCAGTTCTGCTTCTATCCTGGGCGTAGCCTGGTTGTCCTTGTCGGCACTGTGAGGTCTCTTCGTACCGTGTTGTCTTCCTTTGTAGTTTTGAGTTTCGATCGCAGTAGGACCTTCTCCTATCCTTTGCCTCTTTTCCTGTCGAAACCTTGCTCCTCCCCTCGTAAGACCACTCTCTTCCTCAGCTTCCTTCACAATATTGCCACAACTTGCACCCATCTACCTCGTATCATTCCATTCACCTCCCCCTGCCTGCGTGGTATCCACAACCTTTTCCCACCAAGGTTCTAATGGTCGAGGTGCATCTTCAGTATGCCCTTCTCACAGATGAGCATCTTAATGGACAACTGTAGCAACAATAGAAACCTGCCTCTTGGTCCGTTGAAAATTTCCCTTTCCCCTTCACTATAGGATTTCATCGTGTCGACCGCAAACTCAGTAATATAACCCTCCAATATGCTATCAAACTAGACTTCAATAGCCCGCGATGCTTTGTTGTCTACCTCTTGCAGCTCCTGGATCAACTCCGGGGTCCAAGTTATCGTCTTACCACCTTGGAAGTTTCGCTTATGGAAGGTCAATTTCGCTAACCATTCATACAATATGATCGGGAATTCGCAGAAAAAATATTCTTGCGGACCATCGTGTATGTACTTTTCCATCCACCAATCCGTTGTCAAACCAGGGTTCTGATTCTCCTTCTCAATGAACTCTCGCAATTTTTTATCGAACCAATCCTGAATCTCTAGTATTTTCGGATGCCACAACATGTCCTTCCTTCACTTCGCGCTATGGTCCCGACAACGGAACCATTTGTTGACACAAACCCAGTCGATAGGGGTTCCTCACTCTATCGACATCCAACCCACCGCGATCTCCCTAAGCACCGAACTAGACAAGTTTTACCCTGACCAGCAACACCTGCGGAGCAGATGAAGTCTCACCCAAGATGTACAAGGGAGAGCTGACGGAACCATGTTTCCGCCGAATGAGGAAGAACCATTGCGCATCTGCTTAATCAACTTATTGCAAAATTCACAAACATATCTAACATTTCGACTTATGCATCTAGATAGAATCGCATCATTATTCAACAGATCTTAGAGTCAAATAAACCATTATTATGCAACAGATTTAGCAGGAAAACATCATTTGGAACTAGAAAGCATTGCATCATTCATGTATTTAAGTCGCACATCACATTCATAGCAATAAAACAGAAAGAGACACAGTAATTCTGCTCAACATCACATCATATTAACCTTCGCAATAACCCATAGATACAGCAATATAGTTCCCCTGTCGCATGCCCGAATTAATAGTCAAGCAAAATCATTTGTGCTCAATTGTCTCTTTGATTCATGGATCTCCCATCCATCTCTCAGCAATTACAATGCTATGTCTATTTATAGGCTTGGACCTTTACATTTGCGGTCCACTTAGGCAGCCGTCTAACTACTTCTTAACAAACTTTACAAAAATGATGACCCAAAAACCCACATAATGCGGTTCAAATGACCCAAAACCCACATAATACGTCCAAATGACCCAAAAATACGTAATGCGGGCCAAATGACCCAAAACTACGTAAACTTATTGACTTGCACGTTGTTTTCCTTCCTGCACGACATCTTTGACCCCTCACAGCATCCGTAATGCTACGCAGCTGATTCATCCAAACAGCCTGCCAACAGCTTTATGCCCAAATCCATCACAAGCATAACATCTTATAATATGACGATACTTCATGGTGTGACCATAATGCTTGTATCTTAAGCATATTTGTGAATTAAACCTTCTCTTATAACAAGGAACATTGCAATCATTATCATACCTGAGTTGATTTTGGTTAGATAACCCAACTTGTTTATTTGCAAATGGAACATACTTGTTGTCGTAGATGTTTTATGTCCTATTATAGCTAAGATAAGACTTGTCTTTTGGTGACCTTCAATTATTCAGTATCTCATCCAAAATTAATGAGTTGTTCCTAAACTTAGCTTCATTTTTCATGTTAGAAAGATATTTGCCATCCTTTGGCTCTACACAATTTGGAATTTTGTTCTTAAACCCACTCATTTCAAAAGAAAGGTTCCATGTATTATTTACAGGTTGTTCTTCTATTTTTTATTCAGTTAGTTCCTCTTTTAAGTAGGAAATATCTCGTAGTAATTGTTTTGTCAACACCTCATTTTCATGTTTTGTTTCTTTTAGTGATGCTTCCAACAAGAAATTCTTTCCTTCAAGCTTCTCAATTGCATTATGTGCACATACTAGCTATTTATTAAGTTCCTACATATCCCTAGATTTTTGCTATGGTCCATGGGGTAATTTTGGCCTAAGTCACCTAGGCAATAATTATTTAATTAATGATCCATTGTGTAAACTATCTTATGGAAGACGCCTAAGGTTGTATTTGGGTATTAAATGGATAAGGTGCCCCCCCAGAAGTTATTAATGCCCAAACTAAGGATCTAAGGAAACTAATGGAGTTATCATTAAATTAACAGAGATATTTTTGAGGCATTGCACCATAATAATTAATTAATTACTGGATAATTAATTAATTGCTAAGTTAAATGATTTTTGAGTTGTACTATTTTATTTAAATGATTATTGCTAATAAATGTGCCAAGTGGTTGGTGAATGGACTAGGAAATTCGAATTGGTCAAGTGGGCCATTCTTTCCCAAGTAGCAAAGTCTTAGAAAAGCTAACGAATCTAGTGGAGAAAAGTTGGCAATGTGAACCAAGAAGGAAACTGACAAAAGATGGAAAAATAAGAGAAAAACAGGAAAAAGGAAAGTAAAGAAAGTGGAAAGATGAAGAAAAGCAGTCATAAAAGAAATGGCAACATCCAGAAAAGCTCCGTAAAGCGCACTTTCCAATCTCAGTGAAGGAGAGTGAAAGAAGGAAAGTTTTTGAAAGCAAAGAGTTGCTATTCCTCTCAAGGAATGTTCCCACCTTACCCACATGTGTGGCTTAGCTTGGTAAACAAGTCAACTCATCTATTTAAGAATGTTCTCAACTCCATCTCAGAACTTTTGATCATTTGAGAAATTTTCTTGAGAGCTCTGAGCTTCTCTAGTGTTGAGAGATGTGCCTCAACAACCTTGGGAGATGTGCCCCAAGTTCTTGACAGGTTTCCAATAAACTTCCAAAGGTCCATATTTCTTCTGATCATATGTTTATCAGCCATCCATGAAGATTATGCAACCATCAGAAGAGATCCTATCATCCAGAAGTGTTTGTAGTAAAGGCAGTTGAAGATCTATTGAGGAGAAAGCTCCTATTATTAAAATCCAAAGGAGTCTGTGGAAAGAATTTTTCAATTCGACAAGTTTCGAACCTATTAAGCAGGTTCATCCTCAGGAGAACAAGAATCTCAGAGGAGAAAGCTCCTATTCCTGAAGGAGGAGTTTGAATCATCTGAGAGGACAGTGCGCAACTAAATAAATATGTTCTGGACCTATATCATCTTATGCATTATATTTATAAGAGATCTGACCTTTTTCCTACCCTTCCAACACTTTCTCCTCTCATGTGGAGGAAAACTAGTGATTCCAGTGGAGAGAAAGATCTCATTCATGAAGGAGGGGTCCAGTTCTTCTTAGAGAAGGTGTGCACAGACCATGAGATCTATTTTCCACCTATAGCATCTCATCACTAATATTTATCAGATATCTGACCCTTCTCCTACCCTTCCAACCCTTTCTCCTCTCCAGTGGGGGAAAACTAGCTGTGGAAGGTCTCCTGTGCAATCCTTGATGAATTTTACTGTAAAAATTATTCCACTTTTGTGAATGCAGCCCAAAAATAATTTTTTACTATTATAATATTTTTTTATACATTCTGGGCTGATTTATGAAGTTTACTGGTGATTTTGGCACCTCCAGAGATTGAGACTAGTTTTCCTAGTCAATTGGGGAACTGCAGCGAAGGAGGGTAGAAAATATTTGTAAGATATTTTTGTAAACTTATGATTTGAACATAAAAGTTTAAATAAGTTATATAAGAGCTATTTTAGTCATAAAAATAGAGTATTATTTCATATACTGAGTTTTACCCTTCTTTGACCCTAAACTAGCTTAATGGGCATTATTTATTGACTAGTTTTAGTGAAACTCTCAGTATGTTTAACCATTAATGTATTTCTATATTATAATGATTTGGTATGGTCAATATACCAGTAATTCACATCCCCATACTCTATCCATAAAATTTTGGAAGCTTTTCAGGCCATTTGGAAAGCTCTGTAATTTCTCCTTCTCGATCGTCCTGACTAGCTATTTTTGGCCAATACTCTTCCAAACCATTCCAATTCATTGGTAAATCATTCCAGCAAATTATATAATTTTATTTCACTGATATTACCTCTTCCATTAACTCCCAGGATCCCACCTTTCTAGTATGCATATGCCAGCTGCCAAGGAAGCCTCGAAGCAGGCAACAATGCACATTGTTGTTGAAAAGTGAATGGTTCTGGTACATGGCGCATAGGACATATCTGATATGAAATCATGACCTGATGCTGCACCTAATACCATACATTTTCCAGAATTGAATGTTCATACTACCATCCTCATATCTAGCCTCAGTCCCCATCACTTACTTCCTACTCTACTCAGAAAAATTGATAAAAAAAAATAACTAGTAAGTTTGATAAAAATTTGAAGTGGAGTTAATATCTTTGTGAAATCTTCCCAAGGATATTACAATGGTATCAGAGCACTTTCCTCCACCCCTGTGGAAAGAAAGAATCTCACTTATGGAAGGAAGATTGAAGATCTTCTCATAGATGCAAAATGTGGCTCCTACAAGTCAGTGAAGAAGAAGAGTTTATTTTTGAGCCATATGAAGAGGAACCTTTAATCCCTGTTGGAAATTTTAATTTGTAGAAAGTTGAATATGATTTCTCTGTTGAAAAAATGTTTGAAGAGGACATAGGAAATGACCTACCTATGACTAAGTGGGATTAGAAAGGAATAATCAAAAGAGGGGAACCAAAGAAATCCTATGAGTACTTCATGGAGTACTCTGCCTTGAAGAAGGAGGTTCAGAAGTCCCTGACCTTTAGAGACTATTGTGATTTAGAGATTCAGAGTTTGTTCAAAGACCCCTACAATAGTGATAGAAAAAGAAGGATTTCACATATGGTTGATGGTGTGTGAAAAGAAGTCAAGGCAAGATATTTACCCCTAGGAGCTAAGATAGAAGGGGGGGATAAAGATGTGTCCTCCCAGCCAAGAAAAATCAAGGGAGGAAACCAAGAGCCACCTAGTTCTTCGGGTGGAGAATAAGTAGTAAAAAATAAAGATGAAGTTGCATCCCTACATATGGAACCATCCAAATCTCAGGGAAACGAAATCAAGAAGGAAGTTTCGTCAAGGCCATTGGCAGGTCCAAGCATTGCGAGACTGTTTGGTTTTCCTTCAAGAAGGAAGTCCAAAGGTTGTGATCTTAGTACCACACAATGTGAAGAGACATCAAGTCTCTTGGAAATAAATTACCAAGAATACCTTTCTGGTTCCCCATTACTCCAAGAAGTGGATGAATAAGATCAATGCACAGTGGAAGATCTAGCAGTCAAACATTTGATTGTTGGTGATGAGGGAGGTAAGATAACTCTCAATCTTTTAATGGTTGATTTCAAAACAAGTGCAGAAGAAATGGGATAGATTGATGAAGGTGATACATCTTTTGGATCTGATCCAAAAGAGGGACATAATTCAGACCTACAATCACCCCTTGAGCTTCACCAGGAAGCAGAAATCGAGCACATCTCAGAAGGGTGTGAATTAGAGAAATGGGTGGATGGACAAGTGATCAAAATTCCACTGCATAAGGAGGAGAACATGACACCTGGTGAATTAGTAATTTCTGATTTTTATGTGTCTTTAGGTCAATCTGGTGTGGAAGCCACTTCCATTGAAAAGTTCAGAATGGTTGAGCCCCATAGTGATGAGATTCAGAATTCTGGTGTAAAAAATGAAAGAAGTATGAAGGCTGAAACCTTGAGAGAAGATCTTTCTGTTGCAGCAAGGATGAATGAGCACTTATGTTGCATCCCAAATTATGTTTTTAAAGACATGAAAGATGAATATATTGCAGCAGCAACATATATATCAAATTTCAAAGCCTCAAGTGCACTGCATGAAATTGATCCGATGATGGAAAATGAAGAGGAGGAACATATGCAAGAACCTCATCTTCTTGTAGGATCTTGAAAGATGGATAAACAGAAGATCCAAGAGGCCCTAAAAATTCTCCATGAAACTCATGCTTTAGTGTCAAAGTTGTGTTGGGAAGCTACTTAATGGAAGACCACTCTTCCTTTGAATCCATGGAGAACATCCAGAAAGCAATGTCCACACTCAAAGGTAATTTCTCACAGTTGTTTTCTGATAAAAATTACATGTTTCAGCTTGTTGAGTTATTGCGAGAAGCAACACTGCATGATGAAGAGAGTATTAGCATATATGTAAAAGAGAACTACAAGCTCAAAGGTGAGTTGTTGGCCACCCGATATTCTTTGAGATACACTCAAAGTTCCCTCTTAGAATAAAAAATGAAGATAGAACAATTCCAACAAGAGTGGCAAGAATTTGATCGAATCCACAATTTTTCTTGAGAGTCATCCCTTTTGGGTAAATGACATAAAAATGTCTATGGAGGAACCTCATGAGTGGGTGGACCATGAGGAGCAGTATGTTCAATATGTGATGGAAGAGAGTGCATAAAAGGTGGATGAAAGGTTCAGAAGGATGGGTCACCACCCTTCATTCCTCACTTCCCATTCAGCCACAAATTGTGGGAATGAAAACTGGGTAAAAGGATTCTTCCTCTTGGTGTCACATGATGAGCAGGAGGATCCTAAAATCGAGGATGATGACATGTTCCTTAACCCGCAGCAGTGGATTCAGCCCTCGCATGAGTGTGAAGCCACTTTTGACAAGGAGGTATCAGATCCACACTTACTTTCAATGTGTGGGTCATTTGATGGAGCTTTGCACCCTTGGATCAATAGCAGACAGTTGAGCCATTAGATGAAGAGGGGAACACCTGTGGATTTTCATAGAGATCATGAGTTCTCTTCATGTGAGGAGGACATGCATATGGCTAATCACATTCCATATGATTTATAAAATCAAAGTGCTTTTCCATCCATTGCTTGGATGGGTAGGGGCAACATTGCAGTGAAGACCTTGGAAGGTAAAAATTTCACTTGTTTCTGCAATAAGTTTTTTGTTATAACTAACATTGTCTTGAATTGTGAGCAGCAACAAAGATGTATTTTGGAGCCATTTGATGTCACCTATCGACATATGGGTTGGGTGAAAGATTACCTGACAAGCATGAAGTCTCTTTGCAAAAATGTTTCTTCTTATGGTCCAGGGAAGGCAGCTAAGGAGGCAAGTTGCCAAGATAAATTAATGATTACATGCAGAAGTTGGCCTATGTGGAGGGAATCCACATGCTTGGAGTTGATACTTTGGGATCCTGGCATTCATGGGAGTGACAGAAAAATTTTGGTTCTTATAGGGGAAACAATGGGATCCAGGAATTCTTCTCAAGTTATCCTAGTTGGGTTGAAAATTTTGTTCATTGCTGATTAATTGCATATATAAATTAGAGTGCACTTTTTCTTCATTTTTTGAAGGCCCAAGTTAATTTTCAGACTGTTCAATGGACGGGGACAAATTTAATCAGAGTGGTGCAGTACAAGATTGGTGGGATCCTAAAATTGCTTGAGGACAAGCAATCTTGGGAAGGGAGGACTGTCATATCTCCAGATTTTTGCTATGGTCCATGGGGTAATTTTGGCCTAAGTCACCTAGGAAAGAATTATTTAATTTATGAGCCATTGTGGAAACTATCTTATGGAAGATGCCTAAGGTTGTATTTGGGTATTAAATGGATAAGGTGGGCCCCCAGAAGTTATTAATGCCCAAAGTAAGGATCTAAGGAAACTAATGGAGTTATCATTAAATTAATGGAGATATTTTTTAGGCATTGCACCATAATAATTAATTAATTGCTAAGTTAAATTATTTCTGAGTTGTACTATTTTATTTACATGATTATTGCTAATAAATGTGCCAAGTGGTTGGTGAATGGACTAGGAAATTCGAATTGGTCAAGTGGGACAATCTTGCCTAAGTGGCAAAGTCTCAGAAAAGTTAAGGAATCTAATGGAGAAAAGTTGGCAAGGTGAACCAAGGAAACTGACAAAAGATGGAAAAATCAGAGAGAAGTAGGAAAAAGGAAAGTAAAGAAAGTGGATTGATGAAGAAAACCGGTCAGAAAAGAAATAACAACATCCAGAAAAGCTCCCTAAAGCGCACTTGTCAATCTCAGTGAAGGAGAGTGACGGAAGGAAATTTTTTGAAAGAAAATATTTGCTATTACTCTCAAGGAACATGCCCAGCTCACCCACACGTGTGGCTTATATTGGTAAACAATTCAACTCATCTATTTAAGAATGTTCTCAACTCCATCTCAAAACTTTTGATCATTTGAGAAATTTACTTGAGAGCTCTTAGCTTCTCTAGTGTTGAGAGATGTGCCTCAAAAAACTTGGGAGATGTGCCCCAAGTTCTTGACAGGTTTCCAGTATAATTCCAGAGGTCCATATTGATGCTGATTAGATGTTTATCAGCCATCCATGAAGATTATGCAACCATCAGAAGAGATCCTATCATCCATAAGTGTTTGTAGTGAAGGTAGTTGAAGATCTATTGAGGATGAAAGCTCCTATTCCTGAAGGAGGAGTCTAAATGAGCTAAGAGGATAGTGCGCAGATCAATAAATATGTTCTGGAATTGTATCATATTATGCATCATATTTATTAGAGATATGACCCTTCTCCTACCCTTCCAACCCTTTCTCGTCTCCTGTGGAGGAAAACTAGTGATTCCAGTGGAGAGAAAGCTCTCATTCATGAAGGAGGAGTCCATTTCTTCTCATAGAAGGTGTGCGCAGCCCATTAGATATGTTTTCCACCTATAGAAGCTCATCACTCATATTTATCAGAGATCGGACCCTTCTCCTACCCTTCCAACCCTTTCTCCTCTCCTGTGGGGGAAAACTACCTGTGGAAGGTCTCTTGTGCAATCCTTGATGAATTTTACTGTAAAAATTATTCCACATTTTTGAATTCGACCCAAAAGTAATTTTGTATTGTTATAATATATTTATATACATTCTGGACTGCTATATAAAGTTTACTGGTGATTTTGGCACCTCCATAGATTGAGACTAGTTTTCCTAGTCAATTGGGGAACTACAGCGAAGGAGGGTAGCAAATATTTGTAAGATATTTTTGTAAACTTCTGATTCGACAATACAGGTTTAAATAAGTTATAGAAGATCTATTTTAGTGATAAAAATAGAGTATTATTTCATTTACTGAGTTTTACCCTTCTTTGACCCTAAACTAGCTCAATGGGTATTATTTATTGACTAGTTTTAGTGAAACTCTCAGTATGTTTAACCATTAATGTATTTATCTGTTCTAATGCTTTGGTATGGTCAATATACCAGTAATTAACATCCCCATACTCTGTCCATAAGCTTTTGGAAGCATTTTAGACCAGTTGGAAAGCTCTGTAATTTCTCCTTCTCGGTCATCCTGACTAGCTAGTTTTTGCCAATACTCTTCCAAACCATTCCGATTCATTGGTAAATCATTCCAGAACTTTATATAAGTTTATTTTACTGATATTACCACTGCCATTAACTCCCAGGATCCCCACCTGTCTAGTATGCATATGCCAGTTGTCCAAGAAGCCTCGAAGTAGGCAACAGTGCACACTGTTGTTGAAAAGTGAATGGTTCTGGTACATGGTGCATAGGACATCTCTGATCTGACCTCATGACCTGTTGCTGCAACTCATACCATACATTTTCCATAATTGAATGTTCATCCTCCCATCCTCATATCTAGCCTCAGTTCCCATCAGTTACTTCCTACTCTGCTCAGAAAAATTGATAAAAAAATAACTAGTAAGTTTGATAAAAATTTGAAGTGGAGTTAATATCTTGGTGAAATCTTCCCAAGGATATTACATTTCCTTTCTCATTTTATGCCTCTTCAAGTGCTTTGTTTTAAAGTTCTTCTTTGCTTCTTTTGGACTCGATTTTTGTTTCAGCTTTGAGTAATTGATCCTTCTGTAGGTCCAAAGAATCTTGAGATTCCTGCAGGCTAACCTTCAAAGAACAATTTTCTTTTCTTACATTCCTTAATTCATCTAGAGCACTAGTCAGTTCATCTTACCAATCAACTTCTACATTTTCTTCATAATCAAGGGTTTCTTCTTTTCTCTCAAATTCTATCTGACAATTACTCATGTCAAGTAGATTGTAAGATTCAGCACAAGACTTTGAAGGTGAAAACCAAATCCCATTATAGACATGTTTACATAGTGTTTCTATAGTAGAAACTATTTGTGTTTCACAAGACTTATTCGAGACTTCATCCTTTCTATATGATATCTTTTTTATAGAATAACAAAAATTACCCTTCTCCTCCAAGCCTTTATATTCAAGATATTCAACTATTGCCATGAAGAGTACCTCTCTTGAATTGTCATCACCATCATTTTCATTCGATGAGTTGTTGTTCTTTTTCGAATGCAAACTCTTCTTCTTTTCATGTTCATCCCTATATTGTTGGGTCGTCTTTCTTCTTTCTCTATAGTTAATATCCTCTTCACTTTCACTATCCTTGATTTCCTTGTAAGGACACTAAGAAACAAAGTGACCTACTCTACCACATTCAAAACACTTGAAAGGTAACTTACCTTTGTATTTTCCATGACCTTTTTTGAGATTCTTCACAAAATTTGCTTCTTCATCATCTGATGCACCAGAGAGACTTTTTTTGGTCTCTTCCTTGATTCCTTTTGTATTCTTGGAGGCCTTGAAAGTTTCTTATTTTATTGTAGGATTTTCCTTTTCAGTCCTCATCTCATATGCTATAAGAATTCCATGAATGTCATCCAACTTTAATTTGTCCAAATCAGTTCTGTCCTCTAGAATTGATACCTTGGGATCAAATCTTGTTGGAAAGGACCTTAGTACCTTCTGCACAACTGCTTCCTCAATGATTTATACTCCAAGTTCTCTGATTGCATTTACAATCTCATCTACTAGAAGGAGGTAGGCTACAATGTTTTCTTGTTCCTTCATTTTGAGGGTTTCAAACTGTCATGAGAAAGTTTGCATCTTTGCTTTCTTAACTTTCTCACCTCCTTCATATATTTTCTTGAGTTTGTACCATACCTATTTGGTTGATCTACACTACATAACCTTGGTAAATAATGAGTTTGTTAATCCACACATTATTACATTTACAACCCTCATATTGCATTCATACCACCTCTTGTCCACCGCATCAACTAGAGGAATATTGGGAACTTTGTAACCACTTATAATAGATTGCCAGACGTCATCTCCAAGTGATTGTAAATACAGTTCCATTCATATGCTCCATAAGGTGTAGTTAGACCCATTGAACCTTGGTGCTTTGTTCATGGAAAGTCCCTCCCGCCTATCCATCTTTGTGTTAAAATTTAATATGCTAAAATAGAAAATAGCAGCATTACATTCCATTTCACAATAATAGCATATACAGGATCACTGAAGAAACAACAAGCACAGCATAAACACAAGAGACAGAGATTTATCCTGGGAAACCCTCATGGGGTAGAAAACCCAGCAAAGCTTCCTCAATATAGATGACCAGCAATATACAAAGATGAAACCCTGAGACATGATCTCCTCCTCCACAATAGCAGACCTCTCCTCCACAAGTGCACTATCCTCAAGTGAGTGAATGTGTATAATGAGGAACACACCTCCTCTATTTATACACTACTCTGATATGTAATTTACACAAGTACATGTAGGCTCATATTTAACCATTAGGTTAAATACCCCATTATAACTTACTGGGCCGACCCCCACATGGTGGGTCTAATAACCCTTTGACCCACATAACACATATAGGGCCGACCCCCACTAGGGAAGTCTAATAACCTGAGTTACCACAATCCGACGGAGGAATAAACATCTCCGGATATACAATAAGATCTTCACGGAGGAATGAAACATCTCCGGAATAATAAAGTACAAATATAATATTCTTTGAAGTTACAATATCTCAACACTCCCCCTTAACGAGAAGGATATTATAACAGCATCTGCCCGAGCAAGGAGTCATCAATATCATACATGATACATCTATAAATCATTGGAAGCTTTCTTAACATCATCAGTAACTCAACCAGTTACTGGAACATCAACATCTTCAGTACTGAGTCTTTATCTTCTGCAGCACTCGAATAACTATAGCAACATCAACGTCTAGATCCTCACGATCATCAACATCGTCATCTAGACCATCACGATCAGCATCATCGTCATCATACGATCATCAGCATCGTCATTACACGATCATTAGCATCGTCATCTCACGATCATCATCATTGTCATCTCACGATCATCAGCATCGTCATCACATGATCAGCAGCATCGTCATCACACGATCATCAACATCGTCATCACACAATTATCAGCATCATCATCACACGATCATCAGCATCGTCATCACACGATCATCATCATCGTCATCACACGATCAACAGCATCGTCATCACACGATCAACAGCATCGTCATCACACGATCAACAGCATCGTCATCACATGATCAGCAATATCATGATCACACGATCAGCAGCATCGTCATCACACGATCAGCAGCATCGTCATCACACGATCAGCAGCATCGTCATCACACGATCAGCAGCATCGTCATCTCACGATCAGCAGCATCGTCATCTCACGATCAGCAGCATCGTCAATACAAGTATCCTACCGATACGAGTAACCACATCATCAATACAAGTATCCTACCGATACAAGTAACCACATCATCAATACAAGTATCCTACCGATACAAGTAACCACATCATCAATACAAGTATCCTACCGATACAAGTAACCACATCATCAATACAAGTATCCTACCGATACAAGTAACCACATCATCAATACAAGTATCCTACCGATACAAGTAACCACATCATCAATACAAGTATCCTACCGATACAAGTAACCACATCATCAATACAAGTATCCTACCGATACAAGTAACCACATCATCAATACAGGTATCCTACCGATACAAGTAACCACATCATCAATACAATCACTTTCTCGGAGACCATTCGTCTACGGATCAATTCAGGGACCGAAGTCCGGGGATGATACAATCCCCATCACGTACATTTTGAACTAGTAGTTCCGGGATGATGCAATCCCCATCACGTACATTTTGAACTAGTGGTTCCGGGATGATGCAATCCCCATCACGTACATTTTGAACTAGTGGTTCCGGGATGATGCAATCCCCATCACGTACATTTTGAACTAGTGGTTCTGGGATGATGCAATCCCCATCACGTACATTTTGAACTAGTAGTTTCGGGATGATGCAATCCCCATCACGTACATTTTGAACTAGTGGTTCCGGGATGATGCAATCCCCATCACGTACATTTTGAACTAGTGGTTCCGGGATGATGCAATCCCCATCACGTACATTTTGAACTAGTGGTTCCGGGATGATGCAATCCCCATCACGTACATTTTGAACTAGTGGTTCCGGGATGATGCAATCCCCATCACGTACATTTTGAACTAGTAGTTCCGGGATGATGCAATCCCCATCACTTTATTCTCAGAGACCTCACGTCTATGGCTCTCTTTAGGACTGAAAGTCCAGGGGTGATTCAATCCCCTCAACTGTCCTCTAAGGACTTCATTCTCGGAGACCTCACGTCTACGACTCTCTTTAGGACTGAAAGTCCAGGGATGATCCAATCCCCTCAAGTCCACCAAGGACTTCATTCTCGGAGACCTCACGTCTACGGCTCTCTTTAGGACTGAAAGTCCAGGGATGATCCAATCCCCTCAACTGTCCACTAAAGACTTCATTCTCGGAGACCTCACGTCTACGGCTCTCTTTAGAACAAGTGTTCAAGGATGATACAATCCTCACATGTATTCTCATCAATACAAGTACAAGTATCCTCAACCATACAAGTACATTAATCAATACATGTATCATCAAAAGTATGTATTCTTACCAATACATCTTATCATCAAAAGCATGTATAAGTAAAACTAAGTATTCTAAGTATAAGAGTCCTAAATCTAAATATTTCTAAGTATCTAGGTGTAGAGAACAAGTTACCTCATCATCGACCTTGATGTTCGATGAGACAATCTCATCATCAGTGGCTATACTACTCCCCCTTTCGAGGAGGGTCCTTTTGAACTACACCAAGCTTGTCTCGGAAGTATTCAAATTTCACTCGAGACAGAGGTTTGGTTAGTAGAACGGTAACCTGTTACAAATTCAAACTTTATAGTTCCTTTCTGTGTCATATCTTGTTAGTTCCCTATTGCTCTTTGACTTATCATGGAACACTAGATTCTATGTCATCTTGATACAACTCTAATTATCACATAGGATCTCAGTTGGTTCTATCTCTAAGTCAAACAATCCTGAAGCCAAACTTCTTCACAACTAGCAGATCAAGTAGCCATATATTTCACTTGTGCTGAGAGCCACACTAGACTGCTTCCAGCTAAACCACGAGATCATGGCTAATCCCAGACAATAACATCCTCTCGATGTGTTCTTCCTATCTGATATACTTTCAGCTCAATCAACATCTATGTAGCCATCTGAAGTCATGATCTCATAGATCAAATTCTATTGTACCCTTTAGGTACCTCATCACATGCTTTGCAACTATCAGGTGAACACATCTAGTTTCCACTAGATACTGACTCAAGGTGTTCACAACAAAGCATATATCTAATCTAGTATATGTTAGATACATCAATGACCCAATAATTTGACTGTACAGAGTTATATCCACTAACTCTGATGAGTCATCCCCTAACAGTTTCAAGTTGGAATCCATAAGAGTGGCCATTCCAACACCTCAAGTTCTTTTAATATTTCTCAGCATACTTTCCTTGGTTGAGAAATATTCCTTCTGAGCCTTGCCATACTTCCAGACCTAGGAAGTAAAGCATCAATTTGAGATCTTTCATTTTCATTTCTGCATTGAATGATCTTCTGCATATCTATCTGTGCCATCTCTCGTTAGATGGGTCTACTGATATGAGCCTCAATATCATTCGAACTCTGTGGTGAGTTCCTTCTTGCATCCATGTCATCTGTGTATAGAAATCATATTCAACCTTGTAGCAAAGGTTGAGATCCACATCACCCATGGTGATCATTAAGCTCATCAATTTATTATCGATCCTGGGAACCCATACAAAACCTGATTCACATTTCTTCTTTAATTACACCATTGAGAGAATGGTCTTATCTTAGCCACTTGGAGCAAACATCTCATCATGATTCTCTTCCTCTTTCTAAGAGAATCTTCTAGCCATGAGCCTTCTATATTTTGTTTGATTTGTAAATCTTCTTGTTGAACATCCATTGCTTGTTCAGTGTTCATCATTCATCATGATCTTTTCTACAAATCAAAATTAAGTACAGGATTAGTAATACTTCATAATCATCAAATCATGGTAACCTATTATGCATACAGATATCATTTATATAGTTATGCAACTAATTTGACCAATACTTTGGCACAACACTTTCCCATATCCTGTATGCATATAGTGGCTATCTAGATGCCTTCCATCTCTACCAGAACATACTATCGAGAGTGTGCATAGCTCTCGACATGTCAGCAAAGAGGTTTCATTCTAGACAAGCAACAATGGAATGTTTGTCCAACTTACCAAACATATGCACATTAGTTGTATACTGTTCAATGCTCTATGAATGTTTACACTCAGCATTATATATTCTAGGAATACAAATATGCATACAACCTATTACAGGCAATATCATTACTATTTCAAATAACAACTCAAATACTTATCTTTTATGTTTGTGTGGCTGCCTCCCGCTTGATCTTCTGTATGTCTTTTGAACTTCTACTCATTCTGTACCACTGTGCATGCTCAAGTGTCGTCCTCATGATATCATACACAAACATACATTCATTAGTATAATCTCAATGTTATCAAAACATTATAGTTCTAAATAATCTTGAAAATGTATAATCATGATTATAGTTAATAAACATTAGTATTCAAGATTTCAGGGAAGTCTTCTTTTACTCATGCATATCATCAATCAAGATAAAAGATATAATATGCATAATCCCTTGATTACTAACTTTATGAATAAGCATAACTAATCATTCCAAGTATGCTTATATAAGGGATCCTAACACAAGGTAAGATTCATGGGAAACATACCATACCTAAAATATCTCTTCAATGATTTAGAGATCCTGAGCTAGAACCTGCATGTCTCATAGGTTAAGCATAATATAACAAAGTCATACATACCTCGTAAGTAGAACAAAGATTATGGATGAGTCTTTGTCTTCATGTTTTCATGGTCATGGAGCCTGATTTGTCTTTTGTGATGTACCTGTATCTTGTTAGCAGACAACATCAACCTCACACATCATAATGCATTAGTACAATCATAAGTGTCAACACCCTAACCAATGAATATCTTCTATCATGCATTCATAATTGTGTTAAGGTGATACAACAAATCTAAAATCAAGATTGTACTAACCGTAATAACATGAAGACAAACATACCATAAACTTAATCATGAACAAATCTCAAAACATACCTCGATGAGTCATACCTGTCGAGATCGCTTGTAATCTCCTTATGTAAAGCCTTAGCCTCATCTCCCTCTGAAACAGGAACTCCTTCACTTATGCAAGTGACCAATCCATCTTCTTCTAGGATTAAACCTATCCACTTGATTTGCAAGAACTGGACCTGGAGCTGGATATGGGTTTGTCAGAGAAACCCCAAAAATTCAAACTTTGAATTTCAAACTTCCGAAAGGATAGAAATATGCGCCTTGATGAGCTGATCAAACTGATATATTCAGAATTTGAAAACTGCAAAGTTTCACTCCTCAATTTTGCCTTTGAAACTTCCGGATTCACTAGACGTGACCCTGAACTGGGGTTTGGTGAATCCCACTCTTCTGCCCAATCAAAATGTTTGATCCAAAGCTCTAAGCTTCTATTTTTCTGAGGAGCTTCCAGCCATGGTCACAGATTTCAAAAATTCCCATTTTTACAGAAGCCCTAATTTTCCATTTTTCTGATCAAAGTCCCGAACTAGGGTTTGATCAAGCCCGACCTTCTGCCCAACCAAAAAAAATCTGATCTTGGTCTCTAAATTTCTATTTTGATGAGTAGCATTCAGCTGTGGTCTCCGTTTACAAAAATTCCAACTTTCTTCAAAGCCCTAAATTCTGGAAGCCATGAATGAAGGTACTCAAAAATAATTATGTTTTGACAGAAATATGTACCTGATTGTTTCTGGTGTAACTCCAAACTTTTCAATCCACAGGGTTTGAAAAAGTTTTTTGAGATAGCCTAACCTGTTATCTTTCCATCCTGATAGGTCTGACCTCGATTGGATTCTCTGAGAGAGAGTTATGTCAAATGTCACAACGTGACCTGTTTTGGGATAAAACAGAAGAGCGAACTTGTACGGCGTGCCACGTGTCACTGTTTGAACTTCGGCCTCTGAAAAAAGTTTTTGAGGTATCTCGGCCTGTTATCTTTCCATCCTGACAGGTCTGACCTCAATTGGACTCTCTGAGAGAGAGTTATGCCAAGTGTCGCAACATGACCTGTTTATGGGATAATACAGGAGGGTGAACTTGTATGGAGTGCCACGTGTCACTGGTTCAATTTCGGCCTCTGAAAAAGTTTTCTGAGATAGTACAGACTGTGTAATACCTGTCACTTTTTACGAAATTTCATTTGGAGCTTCCTATCCCAAAATATGACCTTTTTCCCAAGGTCACCTGATTTTGACTCAGATCTGGAAGGGGCAGAAACCCTATATTGTACAGATCATAAATCACAAAGTACAACGAATTAGAGGTTTTCCTTTGGAAAAAAGGTACCTGGAGATTTAATCTTCGTCCTGTAACAATTTCAGATCTGAAAACTTCTCCAAAACGGATTTATAGCGAAAGTTCTACGATGACTGGTTTTTCCTATGTAAAACCCTAACCTTCAAATTGTCGTAAGTAAAGGAAGTGTCGTTAGTGCCATACCTTGTCTTCCTTCAGGTTAGCTCTGATACCATGTTAAAATTTAATATGCTAAAACAGAAAATAGCAGCATTACATTCCATTTCACAATAATAGCATATACAGGATCACTGAAGAAACAACAAGCACAGCATAAACACAAGACAGAGATTTATCCTGGGAAACCCTCATGGGGTAGAAAACCCAGCAAAGCTTCCTCAATATAGATGACCAGCAATATACAAAGATGAAACCCTGAGACATGATCTCCTCCTCCACAATAGCAGACCTCTCCTCCACAAGTGCGCTATCCTCAAGTGAGTGAATGTGTATAATGAGGAACACACCTCCTCTATTTATACACTACTCTGATATGTAATTTACACAAGTACATGTAGGCTCGTATTTAACCATTAGGTTAAATACCCCATTATAACTTACTGGGCCGACCCCCACATGGTGGGTCTAATAACCCTTTGACCCACATAACACATATAGGGCCGACCCCCACTAGGGAAGTCTAATAACCCGAGTTACCACAATCCGACAGAGGAATAAACATCTCCGGATATACAATAAGATCTTCACGGAGGAATGAAACATCTCCGGAATAATAAAGTACAAATATAATATTCTTTGAAGTTACAATATCTCAACACTTTGCGCAGTGATATTTATCTTCCAATTGTTACACTATTACTGAAGCAACCCACTCTGATGCCAATTGTTGGAATTTTCAATGATACTTAGAATGGGGTGAATCAATATCATGCATATATTTACAAATTATTCACTTTTTAAAACATGCACCAATTCCTATTTAACACCACATCAATGAAAACAAACCGTGTGTAAATATTGGAAGAAAGTTTTATATATATGTATAAAATGAAATTACAGAGAAAGATGGGAGACACCCATCTCCACTGATGTGATCACGGAATCACTTAGACACCCCTATGATTCTGACACCAATACCACTAGAAGACACCAACTTGAAGACTATGGGATCCAACCTATCAGTCCCACCAATCCTCTGTGCAAGCACCAACTTGCTGAATCAGACTCCAAACTGTGAGGACACCAATCCTTTGCACAAGCACCAACTCGTATTGTTCAGGAACCAGCCTGATTGGAGACATTGATATCCTTTCCTTTCCCCGTCCAACCTCCCTAAGATATATATAGTATTGATTGTTGAATTTAGATCTATGCGCACAAACTTTTGCACTCTGCTTCATTGAATGTGTGCACTTCCACTGGTTTAACTCTGATCATTGTTTCTCTTACACTGTATTCTACTACAACTCCACTCTATAATACAGATTCCGTGCACATATATACCCACATGATTCTTCCTCTTTTCACAAATGCTCATATCTGTGCACCTTCTCCTTGTGTATCTGTATTTCTTGTTACCTTGCGCACTTCTTCAAATAATATTTCCTTTAATTCCCCTAAGCATTTAATTTATCTGAAGCTTTCCAATTCAGAATATAACTCCATTTGTTCTTCCAATCTTACCTCTCATTCATCAACTTCACTTTTATTTATACTCAACTTGTTCAAATGATGTGTCCACAAGTTGGGGGCTTCTCTAAACGGTAACACTCATTCTTCCTTTCTTTATAGTTAACCTTACCTAAGCATCTGCCACTTGTCTTAACCCGCACAAATGAGGTACCATGCCTTTATCGGTCTTGCACACACTAGTTCATTGGCTTAGTGGAACTTGCACACCGGAGTACCATGACTAGGTGGGAGTAAGGACTTGGGAACATAGTTTTATATACTTCTTCAAAGTGGGACATAGACACCAAGTACAAAAACCTTGACATCATTCAACAACCTCCCGAACATCATCCACCTTTCTTTGACATCAATGACAGCACCAAAGTTCAGCAAATAGTGGGCTGGTCATGGATTTCCATGGTTGTTTTAATTTTATGTAGGTGTAACTTGTTTTTCCAAAACCTTAGGTGGGACATTGTTTTCTTAAAGAAATCATTTACTTAAGAAGAAATGTTTGGCCTAGATAAAGGTACTAAATTGACTCCTCTTTCTATATTTGACAACTTGAAAAATTGTCCCTGTTGGAATTACCACCCCTTTTGGAATGCTTCCACGTAGTCTAGAACTCTACCGAAACATCAAAATGAAACACTAAAATGTGTGGACTGGGTTCCCAAGTGGAGGGAACTATAGGATTTTAGAATTCATAAATCTAGGTGCAAAATCTAACAATATATGATGATTAAATCAAGCATGAGCAGTTTTGCAATAATATATATAAATCATTACAAATTAATTTTGAAGAGAAGAAAGATAATGATTTTATTATCAGTGTACCTAAATGAATGAAGGAGGTTACAATATATAGGTGAACGATTTTGAATTGGGTCAAAGAGAAACACGAATTTTCCATGCCCTATAGAGAGAGTCTATGCCATGTAGAGAGGGATAGTTAGGATTGATTGAGATCAAATAAACACAATAAGTCATGCATGGACTCCTAGATTGAGTTATCTGATAAAAGGACTTGAACTGATCACTTAGTTAATTGAATGACAACATGCATGTCCCTAAAATCTCTCAAGAAGGGTGCTATTGAATTAACTAGGGTGTTAATGAGCGTTAAGGGTCAGTTAGAGTTAATTTTAGGCCAAATTAGTGGAGAAGACTTAGCTCTAACTCATGTCCTTCCTTAAATCATGTAAAAGCTCCTTGAAATTAGGGAATGCACCCTCAAACCAAGGAAGGCACCCCCAAATATAGTGATTGGTCTCATGGGTGACTCAGGAAGTGGATTTGAATGTGGTTTGGCCCATTAGACTCATCAGCATTAGCTCGAAGAGGGTTATTTACTCTAACACCCCTCCCCCCATATGCCTAACTACCAAAACTAAGTAATAAAAAAATGGGTCCCAACAATTTTCATTCATATTAGGTACCCATGCAAACACAAAGAAGAATTCTCTGTAAGTTGGGAAAGAGGGAAAAATCCCAGTGGGAACCCCCCCATAAAAGGGAATGTAAAAGTGGAGAATTAATCTACTCAGAAAAATTGGTGTGGAAATTGGTTAGTAGTAGGAGTAAAATCTAATGCTCCATAGATTGAAGAGACATATGGGAGGTGTTATTCAACAAGAACCTGATTTGGGACAAGCTCTCCGATGGCATCTTTCATCTTCTAAATGTAAGTGAACATGTCCTCGTAGGACATGAGTTGTGAAGCTTCTGATCCCTCCTTCAACAAGACTAGATCTAGAACACCAACTATGTAGCAATTGAATTGGGGAGACATGAGATCCATGGCTGCAAAAGCTCTCTTTGATGGCTAAAAAAGCACTTTTTGATGGCTTCTAAAGCTCTCTTTGGTGGTTCCAAATCATCTCTTCAGTGGATGCAAGTACACTTCACCGATGGTTGTAAATGATCACTCCTTCAATCGCTACAATTGTACTTCTTGATGGCTATAAATGAGTACTTTAAATCGACTCTTTTGTGGCTGAATAAACCTTCTTTTGTGTCTGAAAAAGAATTCTTTGGTGGCTGAAAAAATCCTTCTTTGGTGGGTGCAAAAGGCCTTCTTTGATGGCTGCAAAAAGCCTTCTTTGGTGGCTTGCAAATATCCTTCTTCAATTTTCAAGAGTAGTGGCTACAAAATCCTTCATTAGTGGGTACGAAATCCTTCATTGGTGGATACAAAAGCCTTCTTGGGTGGTTGCAAAATCCCTTCTCGGCATGAAAAAACTTGATAAACAATACTACCATACTAGCTAGTTTAGCATCCCCTAGCTCTCATACCATATAGGATTTGATCATTCATAGATCTAGGTGCAAAAGCTAACAATATATGATTATTAAATCAAGCATGAACAATTGTGCAATAACATATATGAATAATTACACATTAATTTTGAATAGAAGAAATATAATTATTTTATTATCAAAGTACCTAAATGAATGAAGGAGGTTACAATATATAGGTGAACAATTTCAAATTAGGTCATAGAGCAACTTGAATTGTCCATTCCATGTAGAGTGAGTCTGTGGAGAGTCTATGCCATGTAGAGAGGGATGGTTAGGATTAACTCAGAGCCAATAATCCCAATAAGTCATGCATTCACTCCTAAATTGAGTTAATTGATAAAAGGACTCATTGATCACCCAGTTAGCTGAATGACAACATGCATGTCCCTAAAATATCTCAAGAAGGGAACTATTGACTTAACTGGGGTGCTAATGAGTGTTAAGGGTTAATTAGAGTTAAGTTTAGGCTAAAGCAGTGGAGCAAATTTATCTCTAACTCATGTTCTTCCTTAAATCATGTAAAAACTCCCCCAAATTAGGGGATGTTCCCTCAAACCAAGGAAGGAACCCCCAAATATAGGGATCGGGATCATGGGTAACTCAGGAAGTGGATTTGAATGTGGTTTGGTCCATTAGATTCATTAGCATTAGTTCTAGGAGGGTTATTACTCTAACAGGAACATGTCCTCACATATTATATATCAAGACTTATTTTTATAGTCAAACTCCAACCCTTCAAAGCCATAACCTCTGACACTCCCACACATCATTGTTACCATAGAATATAACTTGTTATGCACCACCCATTCAAACTTCACAAGTTACAAGGAGAAAAATTCACAAAATGGCATATTCTCAAATCTCATCAGCCCACTGGTCATAAACTAAGGTAAGAAAAAAATTGGAAGTTCTCATTATTGATTTTTCAACTGTAATTTAACAGTGTTAAGATAGTTTGATTATCAAATTTAGGTTCCTTAATAAAAATGGAAACGAAGGTAGAGATTTCAGACTATCATGGTTAGATGGACACCTTGTCACTTACGAAAAGTGTTGAATGTATGTCTCTTATGAAATGTATAATTAATAATTAGTGGCTAATGAATGCCCATTAAGTGACGCTTAATGAGCATACATATATCCAAGGAATGATGCTTAATGAGCATACAATTAATTTTAAATGTTTAATGAATATCCATTAAGAGACGTTCTTCAACATTTTAAGTATAAAAAAACATCAAAGGGTATGTCCCTTATGAGATGTATTACTAATTTTTAATGTTGCTTAAACGTCTCGTAAGAAATGATCATTCCATGCTCCACACATAGAGTGAATATTAGTTCAGAACCATGTAGAATGTAGAAGCAACATCGCTTGTGAGATGTTTAATAGAAATGCCATACATCACTTAAGCGATGTTATTTTCACATTCTAACTGTATCTTAAGAACTCCTTAAGAGATGTAAATTCCACATGCTACACGATGCTTAAGAGATGTTCCATCCACGTTATTGATGTTGAAAACAAATATCTTAGGCATCTCTTAAGTGACGCCTATTCAACATTACCAACATCAAGAAAGAAATGTCATACCAATGACGTTTAAGAGTTTTCTTTTCGACATTTCTATGATGGAAAAAAGTGTTGTACAAGCATCAAACTTGGGCCCAAATCCGGCATTAATGGGCCATTTTTAATTCTTGGGTGAAGATCTGGAAAGGAGAGAAACAACATGGTGATGCCATTGCAAAGAGACTATTGGTGAATAGATAAAAATGAGGCCATAAGACATGAATTTTGTTGGGGGATTGGGAGATGAATTTTGTTGGGTGCATGTAGTGTTGTGAATTTGGGGTTAGTAGAGGTTACTTATAAGACATGATATGTGGTGATGTCTTCCATCATTCATCATAGGAGAAAGAGCTTGTGCTATTGGAGGAATTGTTCACATTGTTGGTATTAAAGAGACAAAAAAAACATATAGAAGCCATTGCTTTGCTTTCTCTTCGAAGGTGTATGGATTAACATTTATGTTGTTTTCTTTCAATAAACTTGGCTTACAAATATTAAAGTTACACCTATTTTATAAATAAAACTAATGAACTGCTCTCTCTTCATCCACCTATCAATAAATCAAAATGTCAATAGGATTCACTAAATAAGTTTTATAAAGTGATCCATGTTTCAATATAATATTGAAATAATAATAAAAACAACTTAGTATTAGTGATCATTAATAAAAATAACTATAAGGGATTTTTTTATTTTCATTTTAACAAAGGCAAAAAACAATTATAGAAAAAAATGGATGAGAAGTTTAGTAATATTTATGTTTATGTAAGATATTATATACATAAATCTACATCTATAAATTTATAATAATAATTGTGAATGCCACTTCCTAAGGCATTATAGATTTTAATCCATGATATATTGTTAAGTATATTTATATCTATAATTAATAGTTAATTATGTTATAATATTTTTTTTTTATTATATAAATATTATTTAGAAGGTGAGAGAACTTTTTAATTCATCAAACACCTTATATTTTGGCATAATAGATGGAAACATTTGATCTCAACAAACTCACTATGTAGGGAATCAGTATACCCCCAAAAAGGGTCATGGCATGTTTGGGGGCACCATCCAATATTTATCTCTCTCCCATAACATAAATATAATAACCACTCCCCCAAATCCAATCCCTATTTCCAGCGTTGTCAATGACAAGGCTTTTCATCCACACAACCTAGCCATCCCATTGTTACATTACTACTCTTATTGACAATATCACATTTTTTCACTTGTCTTTCATTTACATTCCTTTATTATAAAGGAGAACCCCATAAACACTTATTCTTTTGAAACGAAGATACATTGAAAGTGAAAAACCGTGTTCTTGTTGGGATTTTCCTACATAAATTGTTTGATGAAATATGTAGAAAAACCAACTCATGTAATTTAGAGAGCTCTTTAGGAATCAGTTTGCTCAAATTATTTGTTTCCAAATCCAACTACACCAAAGTAGATATCACAGAGAGAGAGATATATATTTTCCCTTCCAATTGATTATGAGATAAACTGAACAAATATAAGTAACTCATAGTACCTATGCTTGTAGGGATTTATCCTATACAATTATTGCAAGACAAATCAAATATAGTGTTTGTATGCAATATATATGATAGAGTATACTCACTTATTTTCATGTCAATTTCCATTTCCTAAAATAGTTCATAAACCTCTGACACAATTGCAGATCTAGAGAGTCTCTCAAGATGTGCTGGTATTATTCCAATGAATTTGTTGTTGGATAAATCAACACATACAACTTGGTAAGATTTGTGATGTGCTGAGGGATATCATCATCTAGATTATTATACCTGTTGTTTAAAACTATCAACTCATAAAAAAAATATGAAGGATTAGAAAGACTTATTATCAATCTATTCTTCCTTAAATCACATAAATGTGTATTGTACCTTAGGTCGATCAAGCCCAAGATGCGATAAAAACATTGTTCATAAAATCTAGGCAATATTAGGCCAATGCGCAAGAAAAAGGACTTGTCACTGTGCAGTTACCAAAGAAATAAATTAAAATAAAAAACACCAAAACATACAGAGAAAGAAAGTAATCCTCAATGCCTATTATCTATCCCCGCCAATCTTAGATCTTAACTATATGATATTTATTAAAGAAGGAGGTCTCCCTTACTTTCTCTTCATGTTACATATTTCTTATTATTCCCTACCATGTAGGGAATCATGTATTTGGATTGGTTTTGGCATTCGTGCTCCAGAAATTAGAGTTTTTTATGTTATAGTTTTACAAGTAAATCAAGGCATTTTCCTAAGTTTTTTGCATCCACCATCTTATTGTGAATTTTTTTTTTCATTCTCCAGCGACGGTCTTGACAACAGGCATCCCTGAAAAATTAGGCACCGATCCTTGAACTGCGATTCCCTGACAACTCTGCGATATGGACTCAAAGTGCATGCAACACTCAACCCGACAATCTATGGAAGTGGATGTAGGCAAGGTGGCAGCTACCTCATGCATTATACCTGGTTGGTCATGGTCATTTCATTTCTATGTTTCTAATTTACATACTGGTTCCTCTTCCACTCGTTCGATCTGCGCTCTGAAACTTGGTCTCCTTCCTCACAAAAGGTACCCACAAATGTGTAAGCTAATTTCATGATCACGTCTGTTTATTTTCATGCTGTGTTGCACTTTATATGAAGTTTTCATTCTGAAATTTTGCTATAATTCATTTTCAAGTCTAATTCTTGTGTTGTAATTATGATCATGTGCAGAGACCTTTGGTAACGGAAATACAAGTTTGTATGGACTGTAATGGCTGTGTACAAAAGATACATAGAGCTATGCAAACTCTTAAAGGTATTAATAATTAGAGCTCTGTAAACTCTTCAAGGTATTAATAATTAGAACTCGAATACTATCTTTCATTTCTTCAAATATTCCAACTATATCTGATGTACAATTAGAACAACTCGTACATGCCTTTTCTAGATATGCACCTCGACCTTACTGAGGTTTGAGATTGTATCATAATTATGACACTGAACTCTGGATATTTTGTGTGAAAATCAAGGCTGTTAATCTCAAAGTTGTCCTATTTTTATAAATTTATTAACAACATACATAAGTCTCACAACTCTTCAGTGTTAAAAATGGTATATAATGTGGAATTTTAGTTTCATCCTTTCTTGGCTACCAAGCTTATAGAGTATTTTATACAAAATTAATAATAGTGGGTATATTTTTGGGGAAGATTTAGTCAGGTTTTGAAAACACTACATTTTAGAAACCAAATCTATTTTGTAATTTATACAAAATTAATGATAGTGGGTTATAGATCGATGATATAGGTGCCTAAGCTATATGGTTTCTTCGATGGTTCCTATTGCTTGCTTTGCTTTCCCTTATCCGTTGTATATCGACTAAATGTGTTCAAATGTTTTTTCAACCAATTAATTTGTTCCTATGACCTTTGTGACTGGCCCTTACCCATGTGTGTTCCAGGACCAACTCCATGTGTCTTTTTTTTCCATGTTGATGCATCTTTGCTTATCGATAATGCATCTTTCTTTGCTGATGCTCTATGTGTTCTTCCTTGGTCTATCTCCATATGTGAGCATGAGCGTGTATTTATGTTGTGGAATTGTGCATTTATTGTGTGTTGTTGGAAATATTCTATTTATGAGCTGGTAGCATATCTGATATGCGTCGGCTTTATCGGAATCCCAGTTGGTCAGTTTGTTAGTCTGCAATGTCAGACAGTCAGTCAGTTTGCAGCCAATCCGGTGCACGTTGAGTTAGTATTTATGTAATCACATTAGTATTCTTCATATCAAGAATTCTTAGGTAGAAATTTATTACAGTCTTTAATGAAGCCCTGTAGCTTCCAAGTGAAGCGATCTTAAGTCGGTTGTTATGAAACTCTATAAGAAGAAGAAGATAATTGAAAATCAGAGAGAGATGTGTAAGGATCCCAAGCTCTGTAAGAAGCGTGAAAGGAGAATAAGTTCATACCCGTGAAATGTATTAAGAGCCGAAGCTCTGTAAGAAGTGAGAAATCAATGTAAATCTCATCTCCATGTATTAAGGCAAGTTGCGCAGTTTACTATGGTAAATATATAAGTCTATAGTTTTATGTTTCATTCTCAAGAATGTTGAATATTGCAAGTTGCACATCTTCTCCTTGAATATTGTTTACATTTACGCGCAGTAAAAGAAATCAATATTTCCAAATAGTTCGCTGTGGTGAAAGTTCTATTTTACAAGAAGTAACTGCACATAATTTATATAGTAAATGTTTTGGTTCTTATGTCCTAACATGAAATATTTCAATATAAAGTTTGTTTAAGAGTCTCGCAAAGTTAAGAGTAATGCGCAATAAAAAGGATTTGCGAAGTAATTGAGAAGTCTGTGAAGTCAAGTTTGCGAAGTTAAAGAACTGCGTATTTATGTGAAGTTCAACTGCGTAGTAGAAAGTCGAAATGCACAGTTAATCTCGGCACAGTAAAAAGTTAAAATGCGCAGTTTTAGCTAATTTGTGAAGTAAAAGTTAGAAGACTACTTTGCAAAGCATATGCTAGGAGAAGCGCAGTTCTAAAGCCAAGCAAGAAAAGAAAATATTCATCTACTATGCAATTAATCTTTTTAATTGCGTGGTGTTCTTTTCCCTTGATCTGGTATCAAAACCTGGTTTACGGAAAGTAGAAATTGTATTTACAAAAAGGGGAAAAGCAATTAAGATTAAGAATGGCTTCCACTTCTGGTAATCTGCAAACTCCAATATTTTCTAGTAAAAATTATGAATATTGGTCTCTAACTATGAAAGCTTTGTTTAGAGTTCAAGATGTATGGGAAATAGTCTAGAATGGCTATGCAGAACCAGTAGATCTAGCAGAATATAACAATCTCAAACAAGCTGAGAAGGACGTCTTGAAGGAACAGGGAAAGAAAGATGGAAAGGCGTTGTTCCACATACATCAAGCAACACATGAATCCATACTCCGAAGAGTAGTAGCAACATAGTCATCTAAGGAAGCGTGGGACACACTGGAAACCTCCTATCAAGGCTTGAACAAGGTAAAGACTGTGAAATTACAAATTCTTAGAAGAGATTTTGAATCTCTGTCAATGAAAGATACAGAGTCAATAGACTAATTCTATACTCGTGTTATTGGTTTGGTTAATCAAATAAAGTCTCATGGAGAAAATCTAGGTGACCAAAGAGTTGTTGAAAAAGTTCTTAGAGTTCTTGCAAAGAAATTTGAATCTTTAGTTGTGACCCTAGAGGAAAAAAAAGATCTGTCCCAATTTACTATTGATGAGTTGCAAGCCTCATTACTCAATCATGAACATAGAATCAGTGGATCACATTCATCATTGGAAGGTGCATTCGCAGCACAGTCATCTATAAACCGTGGAAGAGGCAGAGGAAGATCAAACTATAGAGGTAGAGGATGAAGTTCTTTCATAGGAGGTCGCAGTAGCAACCCTGCACATGTCACTGGTAGAGGTCAGGATCAGATGCCCAGTCAGCCAAATGGACAAAGGTATGACAAATAAAAAATTCAATGTCATTACTATAAGAAGTTTGGACACTTCGCATATGAATGCAGGAAGAAGCAGTATGACCAAGGAAAGTAAGGTCAAACACAATCAAGCAACAACAACACTCCGAACAGCTCACTGTTCTTAGCATGTGCATCACCACTTGAAAGCAATGTTGTCCAAGAAAGCCCAAATGAAATATTGTATTTAGACTCAGGCTGTAGCAATCATATGACTGGTAATTTAAATCTATTTTCTAGTCTAGATAAATAAGTTCAACTGATGTCACACTTGGAAATAATTTTCAAGTCACTGTTTTGGGAAAGGGTACTCTTGATATTCTAACCAAACAGGGGGAGCATAAATCTATGCCTGATGTTTATTATGTTCAAGGTTTGAAGAATAATTTGATGAGTATTAGACAGCTGATAGAAAAGGTTACAGAGTTCACATGATAGGAAAGCATTGTGTGATCAAAGACATATATCCAAGCAATCGGTTAATTGTTGAAGAGTAGATGACAAGCAATTGCTTGTTTCCTTTGACGATAAGGCCAATCATAAAATGAAAAACAACTCAAGTTGTTCATGGAAGTCATAATGAAAATTATGGAACTACATTCAAAGAAGAAAGTGAAGAAGTAGGAATTCACTGTGCAAAGGAAGAAAAAGACAGCAAAGAAATGCAAGTAGCATTTCAGACAGAAATAAAGGATGAATCCTAGTTATGGCACTTTAAATTTGGACATCTGAATTTTGGTGGGTTGAAGCTGCTGCACATGAAGGACACGGTGAAAGGATTTCCATTGATTAAAAAGCCAGAGAATATTTGTGAAGGCTATATTGTTGGAAAACAACACAGAGAGAGTTTTCCAGTTGGAAAGTCATACAGAGCTCGCACACCACTTGAAATTGTGCACTTTGATATTTGTGGACTAATGCAAACACCTCCATGGGAGGATGCACTTAACTTCTCACATTTATTGATGATTTCACAAGAAAAACCTGGGCATATTTTCTAAAACAAAAATATGATGCATTTGGATGTTTTTAGCAGTTCAAAGCACTTGTGGAGAAGTAGAGTGGTTATAGCATCAAGATATTAAGAACAGATAGAGGTGGTGAGTATGTTTCAAATGATTTCTTAAAATTATGTAAAAATCATGGCATACAGAAGCAATTCACTACGCGGTATACACCGCAGCAGAATAGTATCGTAGAGAAGAAGAACAGAACCATTATGGAGATGGCGCACAGTATGTTGGAAGCCATGCATCTATCAAATGAATACTAGGATGAAGTAGTGGCAACTGCTATTTACATCATGAATTGATGCTCGACAAAGAGTGTGAAGAACAAAGTTCCACAGGAAGCTTGGACAGGTATGAAACATAGTGTTTCACATTTAAATTTTTTTGGTTGTGTAGGATACACACATGTTCCAAATGAGCTAAGAAGGAAATTAGACAACAAAGGACATAAATGTATTTTTATTGGGTATTCTGAAGACACAAAAGCATACAAGTTGTATGATCCTATTGCAAGAAAAGTTATTATCAGAGTGAGATGTCTAGTTTGTAGAAAATGAAGCATGGGGTGGAACCATAGAGAAGAATGTTAAACTCGTGTCACATGTTGAACATGATGACCTCACAGAAGATGTGGTTGAAACTCCGCATGTGAATCAGAATATCACATCTCCATCTACTCCCAGGACTGCACAGCATGTTTCAACACAAGGAACTCTGACACAACTCACAGTTCAAGCAACTCCGACAAGCACACCAAGTGCATAGAAAACTCCATCAAGCAGTTCATGCAGTTCAACACCATTAACTCCGACAAATACAAGAAATTTGCGTGAGATATATGAGAATGGTACACCTAATTCATTCTCTGTTTTTGCATTATTTTCTCAAGTTAATGATCCTTTAACATTTGAAGAAGTTGTTGAAGATAAAGTTTGGGCACAAGCCATGGATGAAGAAATAGAATGCATTGAGAAGAAATAAAGATGGGAATTAGTTGATGTTCCTAAGGACAAGGATGTGATAAGCGTAAAATGGATTTATAAGACCAAGCAAGATGCTGATGGAAATGTGCAGAAGCACAAGACAAGATTGGTAGCAAGAGGATTCACACAGCAGCTTGGTATAGACTTCAATGAAACTTTTGCACTTGTAGCACGAATTGACATTATCAGAACAGTTTTGGCCATTGTAGCTCATAAGACATGGCATGTTTATCAAATGGATGCTAAGCCTGCATTTTTAAATGGTTATTTGGAGGAGGAAGTATATGTGGAGCAGCCACAAGGCTACGAAGCTCCAAGACAAGGACACAAAGTATACAAGTTGAAAAATGAACTCTATGGTTTGAAGCAAGCTCCCAGAGCTTGGTACAGTCACACTGACTCTTACCTCATTCAGAATGGATTTCACAGAAGTGAATGTGAGCCAACGCTGTACACAAAAATCAACAAGCAAGGTAATAAGCTAATTGTCTGCTTGTATGTAGATGATTTAATATTTATTGGTGATTTTGGCATAGAGAAATTTAGATCAGTCACGGAAAGTGAATTTGAAATAACTAATTTGGGGATTATGAAGTATTTTCTAGGCATTGAAGTCCAACAGACTGAAAAAGGCATATTATTATCTCAGTTGAAGTATGCAAGTGATGTCTTGAATAGATTAAAGATGTTAAATTGCAAGACAACTCCAACACCAGTGATAACAGGTTTGAAATTAAGCAAGGATGATGATGGTTCCAATGTAGATCCTACGCTATTTAAAAGGATTGTTGGCAGCCTTATGTATCTTACAGTGACAAGGCCAGATATCATGTATGGATTCAACTTAATCTCAAGATTCATGGAGTCACGAAAAGAATCTCATTGGAAAGCAGGTAAAAGAATTCTGAGTATGTAAGTCACGAACAAAAGACTTTGGTATTCTATATTCAACCTTAAAAAATTTCAAACTCGCTGTATACACTGACAACGATAATGGAAGTAGAATAGATGATATAAAAAGCACATATGGGAATACATTTCATGTAGGAACAGGTGTTGTATCATGGGCTTCAAAGAAACAACCCATAGTAACTCTTTGTTCAACAGAAGCATAGTATGTTGCAGCTACAAGTGCTGCATGTCAAGCCGTTTGGATGCAGAGGATGTCAAGTGATTTGTCACAGAACCAGAAAGAACCCATAGTCATTTACTGCGACAACAATTCAGCTATCGCACTGTCAAAGAATCATGTGTTTCACAAGAGGACCAAGCACACCGACACAAGGTATCATTTTATCAGAGAATTGATAAACAACAAGGAAATCTGTTTAGAAATTCGCAGGTTTGAAGATTAGGTAGTAGACATATTTACAAAACCATTGGCAAGGGACACATTCCAATTTCTGCTAAGTTGTTTGGGAGTGACAAGTTTTGTGCGGTGAACTTCGTCATACACAAAGCATGTTTCAGTTCTGAAATATTTTGTAAAATTATATTTTTGTTTAATGATCCCCATCTGCTCATAATTAAGGGGGAGTGTTGGAAATATTGTATTTATGAGCTGATAGCATATCTGATATGCGCCGACTCTGTCAGACTCCTAGTCGGTTAGTTTTTCAGTCTGCAATGTCAGATAGTCAGTCAGTTTGCATCCAATCCAGCGCATGTCAAGTTATTATTTATGTAATCGCATTAGTATTCTACATATCATGTAGCTTCCAAGTGAAGCGATCTTAAGTCAGTTGTTATGAAACTATATAAGGAGAAGAAAATTTAATTGAAAAATTAGAGAGAGATGTGTAAGGAGCCGAAGCTCTGTAAGAAGTGTGAAAGGAGAAGAATTTCATACCCATGAAATGTATGAAGAGCCGAAGCTCTGTAAGAAGTGAGAAATCAATGTAAATCTCATCTCCATGTATTAAGGCAAGTTGCGTAGTTTACTATGGTAAATATATAAGTCTATAGTTTTATGTTTCATTCTCAAGAATGCTGAATATTGCAAGTTGCACATCTTCTCCTTGAATATTGTTTACATTTACACGCAGTAAAAGAAATCAATATTTGCAAATAGTTCACTGTGGTGAAAGTTCTATTTTACAAGAAGTAACTGCACATAAGTTGCATAGTAAATGTTTTGGTTCTTATGTCCTAACAAGAAATATTTCAATATAAAGTTTGTTTATGAGTCCCTCAAAGTTAAGAGTAACGCGCAGTAAAAAGGATTTGTGAAGTAATTGAGAAGTCTGCGAAGTCAAGTTCGCGAAGTTAAAGAACCGCGTATTTATGTGAAGTTCAACTATGCAGTAGAAAGTCAAAATGCGTAGTTAATATCCACGCAATAAAAATTTAAAATGCGCAGTTAATTTGTGAAGTAAAAGTTAGAGGACTACTTTGCAAAGCATATGCTAGGAAAAGCGCGGTTCTAAAGCCAAGAAAGAAAATAAAATATTCATCTACTGCGCAGTTAATCTTTTTAACTACACGATGTGCTTTTCCCTTGATGTGTTTGCATCATATGTTTATAATCTATGAGCGGTCTGGAGTGCGGGAACACAAACATGATGTAGTGGGCAAGCGAGCGAGAAATAATAGGTAAATATTTGTATGTTTCCCGGGGCTAACTAAAAGGAGGCATTACAACAATAGATATCTGCTCGAAGATAGATCCTTAGGAAAACCGGTGTGGAATTAACTGAAGCGGGGTGTTAAATGATTTCCTGGACTTCCTCTTTAATATATTAACAACCCTTAAAATCCATCACAACCCTGCAAGAGAGCAAAGATACAATTTAGTTTATATTATATAACATGGAAGATGGAAGATGGAAAACCTGCATAAGACAAGAAGGTAAAATACCATGCCATACTTTGTCCCTCATACCAGGAATTTGCACCGTATTTGAGCTGCACATCAGCATGGGTCGGAATCATCCCATAAAATCTAGCATTCATTCATGAAATTGGCAAACCATTCCATGGTTTCAAAAATTTGAGCTTCGAAAAGAAATTTTGTCAACCAGATAAAAAGGACTTGATAAAAATAATTCATAATAGTGAATTTGTTGAATGCATAACCAATCATGCATTTGTATTCAAGGATTATAGGGTCAATAGTGAATTTGTTGAATGCATAACTAATCATGCATTTGTATTCACGGATTATAGGCTCAATGAGTCTCATATTCATAAAGCAATGACCATAGGTGACCATTGCGAACCTTAAAATATGAAGAGAGTCAAAATTTTGAGAGGTTGTTTAAGTTATTTGCTAGGTAGTTTTTGAGAAAATGTCTAAATAAAATATTTAATCCTTTTTTTTTCTTTTTCTTTCTGTGCAAAGGCTCCTTTTATTTTTCTGTGCAAAGGTTCCTTTTAGGTGGATACTGTATGTTTTTAAATTTTGAGAAAATATTTAAATAAAAATCCTTTCATTTCTCTATTCGAAGGTTTTATGGGGATAGTTTTTTAGTTGTCTTTTTAGTATGTTGCAAATATTTTTTTAATAACATTTTTAAAATATGACTTTATAGTGAAAATAAAATTATTTTTTGAGAAAATGTCTAAATAAAAATCCTTTCATTTCTCTATTCAAAGGATTTATGCAAACACATTTTTAGTTTTCTTCTTAATATACTTCAAGCAAACACACTTTTAGTTGTCTTCTTAATATGCTGCAAATATTTTTTAAATAATATTTTTTTAAATATAACTTTAAAGTTGAAATCAAATAAATTTTTAGCTAGTAAATTTCAAATACAAATTTAAAATTTTAATTATTAAATCTCAAAATACAAATTTAAATTTTTAATTAGTAAATCAAGTTTAATTTATTTTTTCACTAAAAAATCTAGTAAAACATCTAATTAATATTAAATATGTTTTTATAATAAATCTCATCATAAAATTCAATTTTTGTATTTTGTATTAGTAAATCTCTAATGGTTATTGAAAAAAAAGCAAATACACATAAACATGACTTAAAATAGTGCCACATCAATAATATGCTCACACACACAAGATGAAATAACAAAAGAAACATACTTATATGAAAACTTATAATTGTTATGTCTTTATAGAAAGCAACTAAACTTAGTTATATAGATACTAACTCTTATCAATAAAAATTTTGGCCTTCCTCTTGTAGTTTCCAATCTTGGTTTGTTGCTTTTGATATGTCCTCATGATCCTGTTAAATTTTCAAAATTTACTTCAATCTGATCTAGGATCTTAACTAAGAGAACAACATGTACAACAATTCTACAGTATATCAATCATGGACACAATAATGCAAGCACACTAGAGACACAGAGTTTACTTGGGGAAAACCATAAAGGTGAAAAACCCCAATAACTTTCTCAGAGATAGAATAGAGCAATGATACAACCAAAATACAAGAGATAGTCTTCTCCTAGCAGCAGAGCCTTCTCCTCATAAGTGTGCCACTTTCCGAATGAGAGAAGTGTGTGAATGAATGATCAAATAGAGATCTCCCGATCTCTATTTATACTTGTCCTGTCATGCCCAACAAAATAATGGGGCCTACATGTCTAGCTTAACCCATGGTTAACTTAATCTAGGCCGACCCCACACTTGGTGGTCTAATAACCCTTTTACCCACATGACTCATACAGGTCCAACCCCATCAAGGTGGTCTAATAACCCATCGTCAAGTTAACACACTTGCGACACTTCCTTATAGAGGAATAACACATCTCTATAAGGGTACAATAAATATATATATGAAATACATGGGTGAAATACATTCTAAAGTTACATATACATCAACACTCCCTCTTAACTAGGAAGGTATTTCTTGACACAGATCTGCTAGTACAAGTCTTCTTTTCTGGATCATCATCAGCAAATCATCATCCTCGAATCATCGTCATCGTCACTGCTGCTGCTATTTCAATCAATCTCTAAATCTACTCATCATAGGAAGTTCTACAGAGCCAATCCTTTTTCATACTGGATATAGGCCCACCACCTATAGGTCTTCATCATCACTGGCCATACTGTGGAATCCTCAGGACTTATTACGTGAGTCAACAAAACCTCGAAAGAGCATCCCAGGACTGATTACGAGTACACAGTTCAACCTATCGGATCTCCCAGGACCTTTTACATGCTACTACACAACCTATCCACGGCCACAGAGTATCATGAAGCACAACCCAGATGCACACACATAGCACTTACACTCACCGGCATGGGAGGACCAACCTACCACCATCCGTGAAAGGCTCATAGCACTTACATCAACGACCATGGGAGAACACATTTGCCACCATGTCGAAAAGGCTCTGCACTTACATCAATGCACATGGGAGAACACATCTACCCCCATGTAGGAAAGGCTCAGCACTTACATCAACGCACATGGGAGAACACATCTACCACCATGTCGGAAAGGCTCTACACTTACATCAACGCACATGGGAGAACACATCTACCACCATGTCGGAAAGGCTCTACACTTATATCAACGCACATGGGAGAACACATATACCACCATGTCGGAAAGGATCTACACTTACATCAACGCACATGGGAGAACACATCTACCACCATGTCGAAAAGGCACTGCACTTACATCAACGCACATGGGAGAACACATCTACCACCATGCCGAAAGGCACTGTGCATCTGTGTCTTCGGAACTCATCACACATAATCCAACTGATTATGTAATGTATCCACCTGATACATATGATCATCCTAATCATCATCATAGCATCCTCTTGATGCATGTCATCTAGAGTATCATCCTAATACTCATCACCGCATCATCCTGATGCATATCTGGAGCAACATCCTGAAGCTCATCATCCATGATCATCCTGATCATACAATGCATCTACCTGATGCATACCAAGTATCTACCTGATACATATCCAGATACATGGTCGAAGCATCCAACATGATGCAAATACAAATACATATAAATGATCCAACTAATCATATCCAGCATCCAACATGATGCGTTCATACATATACATATAAATGATCCAACTGATCATATCCAGCATCCTGCTGATGCATATACAGAGCAGTAACTGGAGCATCGTCCTAATGCTCATCATCCAGCGCTTACATCCACAACCATGTGAAGGATCCTCCTTCGAACATGCTTGGAATGGCTTCTGCAAATGTGTCCATCACTTCTTCCTCGAAGTGTCATCAATCTGAAGAACACCAAGCCTCTCTCTAAAGTACTCAAACTTCACTCTGGCTAGTGGTTTCGTTAGCACATCTGCAATATGCTCGTTCATTGCAACATATAGAAGCTTCATTGCTCCTCTCTACACCATATCCCTGATATAGTGATATTTGATCTCTATGTGTTTCGACCTGTCATGAAACACTGGGTTCTCACACAACTTCACACAACTCTAGTTATCACAGAAGATACCAGTAGCATCCAATGGGAGATCAAATAATTCAGACAGTAGCTTCCGAAGCCATACTACCTCACAACTAGCCGAACAGGCTGCAACATACTCTACCTTAGCTGTACTCAGTGCTATGCAGGAATGCTTCCTGCTAAACCAAGAGATCACACCTGATCCCATACTGAAGCAACATCCAGATGTGCTCTTCCTATCTGCAGCACTGCCAGCCCAATCTGAATCAACATAACCCTGTAGGTTAAACTTTTGATTCGCTTCATACTTGAGCCCATAATCCACTGTACCCTTCAGGTACCTCAGAACATGCTTTACAACAATCAGATGAACACTCCTTGGATCTGTCAGGAACTGACTCAATGTGTTCATAGCAAAGCAAATATCTGGTCTCGTGTTCGTCAGGTACATCAAGGACCCAATCATCTGATGATACATAGAAACATCAACCAGCTCAGATGAAGCATCACATAGAAGCTTCAGATTCAATGCCATAGGTCTGGCCATGGCCTTGCAATCCATCATCCTGAATCTCTTCAGGATATCTACTATGTACTTCCCTTGACCAAGGAAGATCCCACCTGCACTCTACCACACCTCCATACATAGGAAATAATGCATCATTCCCAAATCTTTTATATCAAACTCGGCAGCAAGCTTCCTCTTAGTATCTGCAATCAATCTGTCATCTCCTGTTACAAACAGGTCATCCACATAATAGTATGACTGGATTTCCTTCCTCAAACTTGTAGTAAAGGTTGGAATCCGCTTTATTCTTGGTAAAGCCCAAACTAGATAGAAAGCTGTTTATCCTACCATACCAAGTTCTGCACATATATGACTCCTTGTCATGTGTCTCAAAACCAAGTGGCTGCAACACATACACTTCTTATTCAACTACACCATTCAAGAAAGTGTATCTTCCTCTTCATCACTTGTCATGTCCCCTACCATCATACCAGCAAGATGGAGAGGATTGTGACGTTAAACCGGACATCCAGTCCCATACATTATAAACAAACATTCAAAATACAATAAAATATACATATACATGTGAAAGTGCAGAACGGACATGATACTAAACTGGGCATCTAGCCCCATGAACTTTTACATATTAAGCATTCGCATAACATAATATAATAGAGATATGTAGATGCATAACTATTTTTATAACACAGCGGAAGTAATATCATTTACACCTTCACCATACATTCAGATATCCATCAATTAAATAATTTCAAGAATATGCAGGAGAATACTTATCTTATGCGAAAGTAGTCCCATGCAACTGGCTATGCAACTACAACGTTCCACCCAACCGTAGGCCAGTGTGCTCCTCAATCTCTCAGCACCACTGCCACCCCCGAGCTAGGCATGATCTCTAAAAGGAACCAGGGAACAGCAGACTCACACATAGCCAAGCATACACCAAGATGAGCCAAGCCAATCTACAATTGGGTTTATCAGGCTGCTAGGAGATGGGAAGTAAGAGTTGCTAAGCTAGTGAGCTCCAGCACAGAGCCAGGGGTAACCTTGCAAGATCTATCTAGCTTGGCACCCACAATACCTACACACCCAGCACAAGGAAGTATTCTTTTCACTGCTATACAGTCCCTCAAGCCATACCTTCCCTATCTAGTGCTCTCAGGGTATGCATAGAAGAGTAACCAAAGCCCTCTTGATCTTCTTGAGAGGTTGTCTCCCCCACTAGGTTTATCAAGCCACTTCTGTCCACTACCACTCCAAAACTTCAATTCACAGGTTCAAACCAAAAACAAGGATGCACACAATAGTAGAACACAATTATGGGGCAAGATAAAACGTTTTTACAGTGAGATGCATGAGATGGGGTTTCAGCTAACTCAGAAAAACGTGGGAACCCACAAAAATGAAATGGGAAGTTGGGGAACAACCCAGGGAAGCCAAATCCGTTTTCAAAAAAACGTCCTTGGACATTCGGGGGCAAAAACGACCTCCATACAGTCCCCAAATCGTGGCCCTTCTCTCCCAAGCTACTGTATATGCAAAAACGAACTCCCAGGCATGGAAAAATGCAGGATTTGGATGAAAAATGTGTAGGGAAAGACCCAGTTAGCTCCAACTTCCTGAATGAGTGAAGACTCCCCCTTCATAATGGCTTTGGGCACCATTTCGTGGGTGTTTTCCTGCCCCACAAGCAAAAACACAAATTTTCAGGTTGATGGCTTGCCCATGCACGGAATTGGCTGCCATACTTCTTCATTTCCAAGGCATTAACTGCCTTAACCAATTTCTTGGAAGAATTAAATGATTGGGTGCATGAGACAAAATGGGTAGTTGGTGGTTTATGGGTTTCCCCATTGACACATGGATTAACACCATTGGCTCAAGGGTTTGAATAATTTCCCCTCCCTATTCCTTGTAGAATCATGCCCCATCTCTTTGTTGCATTGCATAGCTAGTTGTGGATATTTTTCATTAATTCGTATTTACATGATGTCTTATTTACATCGTGCCCATCTAGCACAAGAACCATAGGCATCTATTTCTTTAATTGCCAATACATGAAACGATAAATCAATGGTGGGGCCTTGGCCTTGAGCTCCTCACCAGGATTGAATTACCATATTTACATCATTTACGATTTAATACAAAGGGGGTCAAAATGGGGACGTGACATACCACTTCCCTTACATTAGCACTGTCCTCAGTGCTCATCAAAATTGAACAAAAATGGATATGCCACCCTCATGGCATCCTCCAACTCCCATGTAGCCTCATCGGGACCGTAGTGCTTCCATTGCACCTTTACCTGTCCGATGGCTCGGTTCCAGAGCAATGTTACTTTCTTGTCTAAGATGCGCAATGGATCGGTTTGGAATTCTCCCTCGGGTTCCACCTGGATCACATCCCAATTAATCACATGGTTAGGATCATGTACATATTTCTTAATCAAAGAGACATGAAAAACATTATGAGCTTTAGTGCTAGCAGGAAAGGCAAGTCTATATGCAACTGGCCCTATTCTTTCAAGCACTTCAAATGGTCCGCAATATCTGGGTGATAGCTTCGCACAACTCCCAAGCTTCAAGGAACTCTTCCTTGATCTCACTCTAAGATATACATGATCCCCAACATTGAATTCCCTATGCATTCTATGTTTATCTGCATAGCTTTTGTGTCTATCCTGGGATGATTTTAAATTTTGCCGGATCTTTGCAACCTCTTGTTCCATTTCCTTAAGCAATTCTGGCCCAAGTACAATTCTGTTCACTGGATTGTCCCAAGTCACTGGTGTCCTACACCTTCTGCCATACAAAGCCTCATAAGGACTCATTCCCAATGATTCTTGCTGCCCATTATTATATGCAAACTCTACCAAGTGCAGATAATCCTCCCACTTGGATGGCTTGTCCATTACATACATGCGGAGCATGTCTTCAAGCACCTGATTTATTCTTTCTGTTTTCCCGTCTGTTTGAGGATGGTACGCGGTGCTAAAGTTCAACTGTGTACCCAAATCTGCAAAGAGACCTTTCCAAAACTTGGAAGTGAACTTGGTATCCCTGTCAGAAATTATTGCCTTAGGCAACCCATGTAATCTGAAAATTTCCTTCATGAAAATATCTGCAATGGCATCGTCTTTATGTGTGGACTTAACCGGTATAAAATGTGATACCTTTGTTAACTTGTCCACCACAACCATGATGGAATCATGTTGTCTCTTAGTCATTGGAAATCCTGTAATAAAATCCATGGAAATTATTTCCCATTTCCATTCTGGGATTGGCACTGGGTGCAATAAACCTGCTGGGTGTTGGTGTTCAACCTTCACCTGCTGACATTCCATGCATTTAGAAATGTATTCAGCAACATCCTTCTTCATGCCTGGCCAGAAATAATATTTTCTTGTTGTAGCAATTGTTTTCTGATATCCTGGGTGACCAGAGTATGGAGCTTTATGGATCTCATCCATAACCATTCTCCTTAAATTTGCCACATTTAGAATATAGACTCTATTCTTATAAGTAAGAAGTCCGCTTTCTTCCAAATGATAGCCTTCATACTTCTTTCCAAAGTCTTTCTACTGCAATTTTCCCTTTATCTGCTCATACACTTCATCCTCAACCATATGGTTAACAATTTGCTGCCTTAAATCTGGTTGGCAAGTACTAAGCGCTGCCACATACATTTCATGTACCTTCCTGCTGAGTGCATCGGCCACCTTGTTTTCTTTCACTTTTATGTGCTTGATTTCAAAATCAAATTCACACAAAAATTCCAACCATCTAGCTTGCTTAGCATTTAACATTGGCTGATCAAACAAGTATTTCAGTCCACAATGGTCTGTCCTTAACTCAAATTTTCTTCCCATTAAGTAATGCCTCCACATATTTAAAGCATGTACTATGGCTGCAAGCTCTATATCATGAGTAGCGTAGTTCTTCTCATGCTCCTTCAACTTTCTTGACTCGTAGCATATCACGTGTTTGTCTTGCATAAGAACTCCTCCAAGTCCTTGATTGCACGCGTCGGTACACACCACAAAGTCTTTTTCCAGGTCTGCAATCTTCAAAATTGGTGCACTTGTAAGAAGATTCTTCAACCGTTGAAAACTTTTCTCACATCTCGGTGACCATTCAAACTTTATCCCCTTCTTTTGCAAAGAAGTGATCGGGTTTGCAACCTTGGAGAATCCTTCGATAAACCTCCTGTAGTAACCAACAAGACCCATAAAAGATCTCACGTCAGTCACATTCCTTAGAGTTGGCCAATTCATAATGGCTTCAATCTTCTCAGGGTCTACAGATATTCCTTCGTCAGAGATGATGTGACCCAAATAATGAATTCTATCTTTATAAAAGTCACATTTGCTCAACTTAGCATATAGCTTATGCTCCCTTAGTAACTGCATTGTCATTCTCAAATTTTCTTCATGTTCTTCTTCATTCTTAGAATAGATGAGAATGTCGTCTAGGAATAAAAGAACAAACTTGTCCAAATATTTGCTAAAAACATTATTCATGAGACACATGAATGTAGCTGGTGCATTTGTGACACCGAATGCTACCACTACGAACTCATAGTGTCCATACCTTGTTCTAAAGGCTGTCTTATGAATATCTTCTTCTTTGATTCTTACCTGATGGTAACCAGACCTCAAGTCAATCTTTGAAAATACCTTTGCTCCTCTCATTTGGTCGAAAAGGTCATCAATTTTGGGCAATGGGTATTTGTTCTTCACCGTGACTTTGTTCAACTGCCTGTAGTCGATACATAACCTGAGTGTTCCATCTTTCTTTTTCACAAATAGAACAGGTGCTCCCCACGGGGACACACTTGGCCTAATATATTTCTTTTCTAGCAACTCTTGTAATTGCATTTTCAATTCTAGCAATTCCGATGTACTCATCCTGTAGGGTGTCTTAGACACTGGAGCCGCTCCTGGCACAAGTTCAATTGTAAAGTCAATGTCTCTCTTTGGAGGAAGTCTTGGAATCTCATCCGGAAAGACATCCCTAAATTCTTGCAATACACGATATTCCTCCAATTTAAGAGTTTCATTCTCTGCTCTCTCTAAAACGTGAGCTGCATACAGTTGACATCCCTTCCTGCAGAACTTTTTCAGCTGCATGACTGAAACCTGTCTAACAGAAGTCACCTTTGGAACGCCTTTTACAACCCTCGGGTTTCCTTCTTCGTCCATGCATTCAAATGTCTTATTGTAGCAGTCAAGTTTAACCCTGTGTGCTTCTAACCAATCCATTCCAATGAGAATATCATAGGAACCAAGCGGTAAAATATTCAAATCTGCATAAGTGAATGGCCCATCCATCTCTAATGGACATTTCTCTACTATTTCACTAACTCTTCTCTTGGTTCCAGTGGCTAGTTGAACTAACCATGATTTACTATGCTTTAATTTCTTGAAAGCACAAACCTCAACAATTCTAGGAGTGACATAACTGTGAGTAGATCCGGGATCAATCAAAATAGAAACAGATTGCTTATAAATCTTACCTTCAACTTCAACCACAGTTGAATGATGATCTGCTTGGCGGTCGTACAGTGCTGCATAGATTCTAGGGATTGTCCTCGCCACTTGACCCACAGTTCCATCTCCCTGGATATTGTGAACTTGATTTGCATTCCCATTCCGATGTGGATAGTTCCTAAGCATGTGGTCTCCTCCACAACCCCAACATTGAAGTGGTTCTCTTGGCTCCTTTGGATCTCTTGTCTTGTCTCCCATCATCCTAGTTGGTTTAGTCACAACCTGTAATGGTTGCCTTTGCTGATTCCGGAATTGAGGAGGCTTGAACCCCTTCTTCCTTTGATCAAACTTCTCATTTTTCTTATCCTTCCATGCCTTATGGAATTCTGGTTTGCTTCTGTTTTGATCAAAGCAATACTTGGCCTTTCTTATGGCCTCCTCTAGAGTTCGAGGTTCATCAAACTCAATTCTATCTTTATATGACTGGGGCAATCCACTTAGGAAATGCTGAATTTTCACCTTATCATCTCGAATGTACTTGACATACCTCAGCAGTTCCAAGAACTTGTTTGCATATTCTTCCATGGTCAATTGTCCCAATCTCAGCTCATAGAACTCTTTGATCTTATCATCATAGTACCTGTCAGAGAGGTACTTCTACTTGAAGTATTTCTTGAACTGCTTCCACACGATCTTCCTTTCATTGATCTTCTTCACTTGCTTGGTGTGTTCCCACCATATAGATGCTCTTCCATTCAAGTTGAAGATGGCAACCCTTGCCTTCATATTTCCCGAGCAGTCTTGGACTTGGAAATACTTTCTCATCCCAAGAAGCCAAGCTTCAGCTTCTTGACCAGACTTTACTTCTCCATCAAATGTAGGAGGTTTTGCCTTTTTAAATTCCCCATGTGAATTGTTCTTGTAGTGTTTCTTCCTCTTACTCATGTGAGATGAAGAGCTTGAACCCTCAATGGATTCTTCAGAGTCAGATGATTCATTAGAAGATATTTCTGGAGTATATGTCCTGTCTGTAGAAACTCTTCTTGTACTACTGGCCCTCTTACGGGAATTTCTTCTAGAGCTACTCGCACCCCTTTCTGGATTTGATGTCTTATGCCCAGAGTTTATTTGCCTTTGGATGTCTGTTAAACTCTGCAGCATGGTTGCATTCAACTGATTTTGTTCTTCTTGAGCTTTAATCATCCTTTCATTATCTTCCCTACAGCTCTGCAATTCCACCCTTAGGCTTCTCATGGTGGCTGCAACATCTGGAGGGGTCCCTTGATTTCTTCTCCCATTAGATTCTGTTTCAGCATTCTCAACCTGTATGTTCTCCCCCATGGCATCTGTTTCAGGCTCATAGGGATCCTGTGCATCATTCATGATGTTCATTTTCTTGGCCCAACCAAGATCCAAAATTCTTTGACTGTATTATCTAGAGTGTTACCCTGCTGTAACTGTGACTCTTTGAAATGTGTTCATCAACACAATTGTTAGCTGCATTACATTCTCAGAATTCACAAATTACTTCATGCACGTGGGAAAACATTACATTGACAATTCGTCAAATCACAAACAACGACATATGAGGGAAAAGAAAAAAAAAGGGGGTCAAGGGGGATTGCCCCCTTGGCAGGGTGGGTCGAGGGCAATGCACTCATTTTTTTTTTTTTTTTTTTTTTAGGAATCACACCGCATCGGGCGGTTCGCTAAATCCTGCCGCAACGGGCAGTTCGCTGAATCCGGCTGCGACGGGCGGTTCACTGATTGCTCCCGCAACTGCGGGGCAGTTCATTGAACTGCTCCGCAGTTGCGGAAGCGTTCGGGGAACTGCTCCGCAATTGCGGAAGCTGTTCATGGAATGCTTCCGCCGTTGCACGGAATACTTCCCGGTTTCGGGTCATTTTTTCGGAATGCCTTTTTCGAAACGACTTGCAGAATGCTTCCGAAATTTCGGAACGATTCGCAAAAGTATTCCGCAGTTGAGGAACAATTCGGCGAAGTCTTCCGCAGTTGCAGAACGATTCGCCGAAGTCTTCCTCAATTTCGAAACGACTCGCCGAACTCTTCCGCATTTCAGAACGATTTGCGGAATCCTTCCAAAATTTCGGAAGAGAATTCCTTCTGAAAAAAAAAAAATTCCTTTCGACATTTAGAAAATTTTTCACTTAAAATTTTTTCCTCTGATGTTTCGGAGCGGTTCGCTGAATACTTCCGCAATTGCGGGAAGGTTCGCCAAACTCTTCCGCAATTGCGGGAAGGTTCGCGGAATTCTTCCGCAACGACAAGGTTCGCGGAACCTTTCCGCAGTTTCGGGATGACTTCCCGAAACTAACTTAAAACAAAAATTTCCAGAAACAGACTTAAAACAAAATTTTCCAAAACAGACTTAAGAAAATTTTTGAAATTTTCCCTGTAATTGCTATCAGATTTGGCCTATAGAGGCCCAATGCTGCAACGTAGCTCTGATACCATTCTGTCACATCCCCTCCCATCATACCAGCTAGATGGAGAGGATCGTGACGTTAAACCGGACATCCAGTCCCATACATTATAAACAAACATTCAAAATACAATAAAATATACATATACATGTGAAAGTGCATAACGGACATGATACTAAACTGGGCGTCTAGCCCCATGAACTTTTACATCAGCATTCGCATAACATAATATAATAGAGATATGTAGATGCATAACTATTTTTATAACACAGTGGAAGTAATATCATTTACACCTTCACCATACATTCAGATATCCATCAATTAAACAATTTCAAGAATATGCAGGAGAATACTTATCTTATGCAAAAGTAGTCCCACGCAATTGGCTATGCAACTGCAACGCTCCACCCAACCGTAGGCCAGTGTGCTCCTTAATCTCTCAGCACCACTGCCACCCCCGAGCTGGGCATGATCTCTACAAGGAACCAGGGAACAACAAACTCACACATAGCCAAGCATACACCAAGATGAGCCAAGCCAATCTACAATTGGGTTTATCAGGCTGCTAGGAGATGGGAAGGAAGAGTTGCTAAGCTAGTGAGCTCCAGCACAGAGCCAGGGATAACCTTGCAAGATCTATCTAGCTTGGCACCCACAATACCTACACACCCAGCACAAGGAAGTATTCTTTTCACTGCTATAAAATCCCTCAAGACATACCTTCTCTATCTAGTGCTCTCAGGGTATGCATAAAAGAGTAACCAAAGCCTTCTTGATCTTCTTGATAGGTTGTCTCCCCCACTAGGTTTATCAAGCCACTTCTGTCCACTACCACTCCAAAACTTCAATTCACAGGTTCAAACCAAAAACAAGGATGCACACAACAGTAGAACACAATTATGGGGCAAGATAAAACGTTTTTATAGTGAGATGCATGAGATGGGGTTTCAGCTAACTCAGAAAAACGTGGGAACCCACAAAAATGAAATGGGAAGTTGGGGAACAACCCAGGGAAGCCAAATCCATTTTCAGAAAAACGTCCTTGGACATTCGGGGGCAAAAACGACCTCCATACAGTCCCCAAATCGTGGCCCTTCTCTCCCAAGCTACTGTATATGAAAAAACGAACTCCCAGGCATGGAAAAATGCAGGATTTGGATGAAAAACGTGTAGCGAAAGACCCAGTTAGCTCCAACTGCCTGAATGAGTGAAGACTCCCCCTTCAGAATGGCTTTGGGCACCATTTTGTGGGTGTTTTCTTGCCCCACAAGCAAAAACACAAATTTTCAGGTTGATGGCTTGCCCATGCACGGAATTGGCTGCCATACTTCTTCATTTCCAAGGCATTAACTGCCTTAACCAATTTCTTGGAAGAATTAAATGATTGGGTGCATGAGACAAAATGGGTAGTTGGTGGTTTATGGGTTTCCCCATTGACACATGGATTAACACCATTGGCTCAAGGGTTTGAATAATTTCCCCTCCCTATTCCTTGTAGAATCATGCCCCATCTCTTTGTTGCATTGCATAGCTAGTTGTGGGTATTTTTAATGAATTCGTATTTACATGATGTCTTATTTACATCGTGCCCATCTAGCACAAGAACCATAGGCATCTATTTCTTTAATTGCCGATACATGAAATGCTAAATCAATGGTGGGGCCTTGGCCTTGAGCTCCTCACCAGGATTTAATTACCATATTTACATCATTTACGATTTAATACAAAGGGGGTCAAAATGGGGACGTGACATCACTACAGCCAGAGCAAGTTTTAATGGAAGTGTATCTGGCTACAGGAGCAAAAGTCTCTATGCTACCATCTGCGGCATGCTTGATCTTGTATATCCTCTTGGAAGTCACTACAGACTCCCCTTCAGGTCTTGGGACTGCGTCCCAAACATCTTCATGATCAACTGGTACTCCTCGATCATGGCATTCTTCCCAGATCCTGGGAACTTCAGTATCTTCAATATTTTCAATAGATAACTTTGTTGCTAAACAAATGTTGTAGTCCTTCTTTTGTAGGTGATGGTATATGATATTTCCTACACAACAAGTTAAATTGCATGATTAGAAAACATCTCATAGTTTTCAGAACAAATTCTTACACAAAAAAAATATGTCATACAGTCATGCAATTATCTTAGCCAATGCTTCAATACAACATTTATCCATATTCCCTAACTTTCTAGATGCCTTCCAATATCTACTAGAATATTATTAAGAGTGTGCACAACTCCTAACATGTCAGCAAAGAGGTTTCATTCTAGATAAGTAGCAATGGAATGTTGTACAGTGCCATAGGCCACTTACCCATGTATATTAGTAGTATACTGTTCATCAATGCAACTATTCTAATATGCATAATACACAACCTAATTCTAGGAACATAAGCATATACATCATTGAATAACATTATGTAAGAAATGACAATTCAAATACTTGTCTTTGTTTGGTTGCTGGGTGGACTCCCTCCGAATCTTTGCAACTCCATTCTCATGTGGATTGTGAGAACTGGTCAACTCTCTCTGAATATCTACATCCTTGTAGAAACTACTGAAGTGTGCTCCTTTGCTTTCTTGCAGGAACAACTGGAGTGTGCTCCCTCTTGATCTTTGCTTCCTGGATTACCTGTCCTTGAACTTATATCCATCCTTAATCACTATGCATGCTTATTAGTATCATCATTGTGTTATCCTTGAGTCCTCATACATAATCACATTTATTAGTATAATCTTAATACTATCAAAACACAATAATCTTAAACATGTATAGTCATGATCATTCACAGATAATAAACATTAGTATTCAAGGTTTCAGAGAAGTCTTCTTTTACTGATGCATATTCTTATTTGATCATAGGACTCTTTTGATTAGTTAAATCATCAATGCATAACCCCGTGATTACTCAAACATATACCTTCATGATTCTTCTGGTTAGTCATATCATTAATTATGGTAAGAAACATAATATGCATACAAGCATGACTATTCAAACCTATGACTTCATGAATAATCATTATCAACAACACAACAGTATAAGATCCTAACATAAGGTAGGATTCTAGCTTGATATAGGAAAAACATACCTAGATTAGCATGCTAGCTAGATATGTCTAACATACCCGCATAATGTCTTCTGGTTCTCTTTAGTGACTTGTGCTAGTAACCTGCATGTCTCATAAATTAACCATTGTAGAACCAAGTTATACATACCTCGTAAGTAGATCTTCTATGTGATCCATGACAATGGATGAATCTTTGTCTTCATGTCACCATGATCATATGTTCTTGAAGTAGAACATGATTTGTCTTTCTTGGTGTACCTTTTATGTTAGTAGACAACATAAACCTCATACAACACCATAATGCATTAGTACAATCATAAGTGTCAACACCCTAACCAATGAATATCTTCTATCATGCATTCATAATTTTGTTAAGGTGATACGACAAATATCAAATCACGATTGTACTAACCGTAATAATCATGAAGACAAACATACCATAAACTTAATCATGAACAAATATTGAAACATACTTCGATGAGTCATACCTATCGAGATCGCTTGTAATCTTCTTATGTAAGGCCTTAGCCTCATCTCCCTCTGAAATAGGAACTTCTTCACTTATGCAGGTGACGAATCCATCTTCTTCTAGGATTAACCCAATCCACTTGATTTGCAAGAACTGGACCTGGAGCTAGATTAGGGTTTGTCAGAGAAACCCCAAAAATTCAAACTTTGAATTTCAAACTTCTGAAAGGATGAAAATATGCGCCTTGATGAGTTGATCAAGCTGGTATATTCAGAATTTGAAAACTGCAAAGTTTCACTCAATTTTGCCTTTGAAACTTCTGGATTCACTAGATGTGACCCCGAAATGGGGTTTGATGAAGCCCACTCTTCTGCGCAATCAAAAGGTTTGATCCAAATCTCTAAGCTTCTATTTTTATGAGGAGCTTCCAACCGTGGTCACATATTTCAAAAATTCCCATTTTTGCAGAAGCCCTAATTTTCCACTTTTCTGATCGAAGTCCCGAACTAGGGTCTGATCAAGCTCAGCCTTCTGCCGAACCAAAAATTATGATCTTGGTCTCTAAATTTCGATTTTGATGAGTAGCATTCAGCCGTGGTCTCCGATTACAGAAATTCCAACTTTATCTGAAACCCTAAATTTCGGAAGCCATGAATGAAGGTGCTAAAAAATAATTCTGTTTTGACAGCAATATGTACCTGATTGTTTATGGTGTAACTTCAAACTTTTCGATCCATAAGGTCTGGAAAATTTTCTTGAGATATCCCGTCCTGTCATATTTCCATCCCGACAGGTCTGACCTCAATTGGATTCTCTGAGAGAGAGTTATTCCAAGTGTCGCAACATGACCTATTTATGGGATAAAAGAGGAGAGCGAACTTATATGACGTTCCACGTGTCACTGGTTCAACTCTGGCCTCGGAAAAATTTGCCTGAGATAGTACAATCTGTGTACTACCTGTCACATTTTACGAAATTTCATTTGGAGCTTCATATCCCAAGTTATGATCTTTTTTCCATCGTCACCTGTTTTTGACTTAGATCTGGAAGAGGCAGAAACCCTATATTGTACAGATCATAAATCACAAATTACAACGAATTAGAGGTTTCCCTTTGGACACAAGGTACATGGGGATCTGATCTTCGACCTGTAAATGTTTAAGATCCGAAACTTTCGCCAAAATGGATTTATAGAGAAAGTTATACGTTGACTGGTTTTTGCTATATCAATCCCTAGCATTGTAAGTGCAACAAGTGTCATACATGCCATATCATGCCTTCTTTCAGGCTAGCTCTGATACCATGTTAAATTTTCAGAACTTACTTCATTCTGATCTAGGATCTTAACTGAGAGAACAACATGTACAACAAATCTACAGTATATCAATCATGGACACAATAATGCAAGCACACTAGAGACACAGAGTTTACTTGGGGAAAAACATAAAGGTGAAAAACCCCAATAACTTCCTCAGAGATAGAATAGAGCAATGATACAACCATAATACAAGAGATAGTCTTCTCCTAGCAGTAGAGCCTCCTCCTCATAAGTGCGACACTTTCTGAATGAGAGAAGTGTGTGAATGAATGATCAAATAGAGATCTCTCGATCTATATTTATACTTGTCCTGTCCTGCCCAATAAATTGATGGGGCCTACATGTCTAGCTTAACCCATGGTTAACTTAATCTGGGCCGACCCCACACTTGGTGGTCTAATAACCCATTGGCAAGTTAACACACTTGCGACACTTGTCAATACAAATGACGACACTTCCTTATAGAGGAATAACACATCTCTATAAGGGTACAATAAATATATATATGAAATACATGGGTGAAATACATTCCAAAGTTACATATACATCAACAAATCCAAGACCTGGGAGATTGGGTAAAATCAGTTGGTTTGTCTTAGAAAGTAAATCTCGAGTTTGTATGGCAAAATGCATACTTCTTCCCATTATGTCTTTCAACAAATTTGGTTAGGGAGACTTCCTCCGGCTATGTCTATCAACAAATTTTGTGGAAAATTTGGAGTGGAATATCTATGCTGCTAGGTGCAGAGGATTCATTTAAAGAATAAAATTATCGGATTAACCTCTGTGAATTTCCTATGACAACATTGCTTACTAGCAAAAGCTCTTTGGTGCTTATTTTTCGGTCAACTTGACTTTTAGAGATTACTCCACAACTTTATTGTGTCCCCGAAGGGGATCATATATATATATTGTGAAATCCCTATTAATTTGGTCTACTTACTGTAAATTTTACCTACAATATAGTTTGAACAATAGTTTTGAATATATTGTATTAAATTGTATTTTTAAAAATGGGTTTTTCCCAATCCCCATTGGTTGTAGGAGGATGATGTATTCCTCGTTTTTCCCTTCCCGGGAGGTGGCTGCGGAATGACATCATCCTCATTTAATTTCTGCATTCACATGATTCTGCAGTGTAGTGTGCAGGTTTTTAATGTTAGTTTGGGCTATTCAGGTAAGTGTTCACCATCTATATTATGGAGTACAGCGCACCTCGATCTTGGTGTGGCATGCATCCGTGAACCATTAGCCCTCTTTATGCATAGGTCGTTGTGGAGAAAGTGCCATCTTTGGCATGGTATCAACACCAACTCTGGCATATACATTGTACAGTCGGTTCCCTTTTTGCATATCTTTTCGGTTCGTTTGCAGACTGACATAGAAGGTGCGAATTCATGCATCTCGAGGCTCATAAACCATCAGTCTTTTCGCCTTGGAAGGAAGAAAGTCAGAAATCCGTGCACCTTGGAGGTCCAGTGGAGGAATTTGAAGTGCTTTATGTCCAATTTCCCGTTGCAGAGAGGCTTTTATAAAAAAAGTGACCGCGGTGGAGGAATTTGGAGGTTTTTTTTTGTTTGTGCAAATGGCCTTTTCAGAGATAGTAGCTGAGGAGGAAGTTGGAGTCCTCTCTATCCAAATGGCTATTTCAAAGAGTGTTTTGTAAAAATAGTGGTCGCCGAGGAGTCTCGGCAAGAGAGCGGTATATATATTTTTAAAATAGTTAAATTCTGGTTATTTTGTAGAGCGGGTGAATTAGTTGCCCCGTGGAATTCGATGCCCTGTGGATAAATTAGTTGAACAAAAGGTGTTCGGAGGCTATTTTGCTTAAAGCTCAAGGAAGGAAGTTTTGCAGGACAGACGATCCTTGTTTTCCAATAAAATTAGATTTTTCTGGAGAAAATCAGTCGCGAATACCTGATAAATCAGTAGTTGTAGGCTTAAGTTGATGGCCATCTGGAGAAATCAGCAGTTGTAGAGGCTCATTAAATTTTAGCTAACCTAGGAATTCTGGAAGCTAGACCAGCTTCCTCCTATTAAATTTCAGCTACCCTGGGAAGTCCCTCACTGAGAATTTATTTTTCTCAATTAAGAGATTTAGACACAGTTTCCGAAAATTGATTTCCTTTTCAAGAAAGTTTCTCAGCAGGGCTAAGCATAGTGCAGTAGAATCTAACCCTAGAGGTGATGAATCCTCTATATGTCATTGCGATGCTTTTGGAAACCCCTGCTAGCCATTTACGCCAGGCTTGCTAGGCTGCGGCTTCAAAGTTTAGGGGTCGGTGCTGAAGCCACCGGCAATAGAAATGATGAGATTAGAAGACTCATGGAAATATTTCTAAAGCTTAAGAAGAAGAATCCGATTCGCATAGGGGAGAAAGAGCAATAAAAGAAATTGTGCTGAGAATAGAAAAAGGCGAAACCCCAACGCAACTTTAGGGTGTGTAGGTCATTCCTATTGAAACATAGATATTTGATTTCTGTCCCAGAAATAAGATAAAGACCACATTGCTATGAATTTTAGGGAATTGGACCAAACGGTGGAATGGCGTTGCCTTGTGGAGCAGCCCAAGGGAGGAGGAGCATCGATAGGGTTGTTAGTCTCATCTTCTTTGCACCAAGTTGTTATGAAATTGAGCCAATTGCTAGTTCGATATGGAGGAACTGGTCGACCATGGCTGATTAGGATTGCGACGTGTGAAACATATATGAGTTGTAAAGTATATCATCCTTTTATGGAGAATGATTGGGACCTGTAGCCTCTACTTAATGTTATTGCCAAACCAACTCCAGGATTGTTTCCTAGGTGTGATTTATCCTATCACGAAGCATTTGTGCTTTCGCATCACTCGACGTGTAATTCTGCCCTGTAACTCATAGTATGCTATTGTAAAAAATATGAATCATTTTCCTTTCCCTTTATTACAATTTATTACTATCGTGTTTGCATTTAAAAACGAGTTATATTGGTGGCCAATTTTGATCATTTGGTAGAAATCTAGTTTCACTCCCGTTCATGATTTTTTCATGTATGTAGAATGTATATTTGGTTACTTGGTAAAGACAATGGCTACCATAAGCAAATTCAGCTCGATTATAATAAAGTTTTAAATATGTTTTTATATTTATTTCAGAGTTTTCTAATACAAAGAACAGTAAGAGAGTCTGCACATTTCAGTTAAGATGGATTACCATGAATGAGCAATGATAGAAAAGCAGTGTATCCGCTCATAAGTTTTGGAAAAATAAGTATTGAAGTCAGTGGAAAAGCAATTTAGAGTTTTTTTTTTTTGATAAACTGAATGTCATGCCACCTAACTTATTTGAGATTTTTTCATTGTTTGTGATGGAAGGTTTATTTGCCACTTTGTGACATCAAACTAGCCTTTGGTGCTTCTCATAAAGGTTTTGATGCTGATAGCTATAAAAGAGAGTTGGATATAGATACTGCTAAAGCTACAGTGAAGCATTTGTTTCCTTTTTACATCCCATCCACATCAGGTAATTGCTATAAATATATATGCAAACAAAATAGGTTTCATATATTTTGCAGTGGCCCTCGATAGGCCCTTGCATTACAAATCAACCTACATGGTCAAACTCAAATTATTACGTTGGGTTAGTGTCCTAGGAAGAGGGACCCTCCCCAAAATGATGTGCATGTAGTAAGACAGAATAAATTTTTGTGCAATTCTTGAGTTGCACATTAGCACTGATGCTGGTTTTATATCCAACATAGAATAAAAGAATCTCAAAGTTGAAGGTTCAAACTGGGTTGTTTTAAATCTATCTTATGCTGAAATGCAAATATAAATTCAAAGTATGCATGCACTTTATCATGATAACACTTTATCATGACATCAATACATTAAAAGTCACATTTTGATTAAGCGTTTCTCCATGGTTTGACGTATGTTTGACATGACATTTAACTATCTTGCTTCCATGTTAATAGTTTGGGTTCTTACCATCACAACTTTATATCTTCTATTTTTCTACTCCACTCAACTGAATCACTAACCAAATCCCTATTTGGTCAATAACAGTTCTGAAGGAGCCCTCCACTACACTTTGTGTGTGTGGAGGGCTCCTTGAGAACTATTATTGACCAAATAGGGATTTCGTTAGAGATTCAGTTGAGTGGAGTACTTAGAAAAAATAGAAGACCAGAAAGTCATACTAGTTTGGGTAGGTGAGTTCGATATTAATGGGTGAACTTGCATCAAACCGGCATATCTAAAATCTTCTTCGAGCACTAGAAAGCCAAATGCACGAATTTCCACATGGCTCTTAAGTCTTGACCAATCAAGGGAGAGGAGATACCACTCGATGGGGCACCTACAACCTTGAGTCTGAAAGTAACAATGTATATGTGAAATGCTAGTCATTATTGAACTTAGTCAAACTTTCAAATTTAAAAACAGGGAATATTAAACTAAATTATATGTTATGAAACCTTCATTCACCCAAAAAATTTAATATTATGTGGATATATCCTAATTAAACACAAATTGTAGATAGTTAAACAAAATCAAAACCTAAAACATCCAAAGCAGAACATGAACTTCAACCCTTAGTTTAACATTCTTGCAATTTGAAAGATGTCAAGGCCAATGATGCAATATTCCCCAATAGAAACATTCATGGAGTTTGGACATGAAAGATTTAGTTCCGGGTAAGAAAACAAAACAAATGAGAATGGGTCATCCAAAAATAAATTGGATTCCATGAGAATATGATGTGCAATAGATAATAAGAAACAAGAACATCTAAGGTGGATCTTATCAACTCCTGTACAATTTATTGTTGGATTGGGCTTTTATATAAGTGCATATAAAGCATTACGTCATGGCTCAACCAACATGGATGTTTGTAAAATTTGAAACATTTATACTTAGCAGCTCTTGCCAAAGCAATTGCACTTTCTCTTTCTGGCAAAGGCAGGTGACAATGTTAGGACATTGCCAATTCCTGGCTCTTGTTGTTTAAATAATCATAATTTCATTTGATTCTTACTTCAAAGATCAAGATTACTTCATGAGGTGCCTGGCAATGTATGCAAGCCATATTTGAAAGTCTATTTTTCAATTCAACAAGTACAGTGCTAAACAAGAACAAATATCAAAGACCAAATATATGTAGAAGCATAATTTAGTTTTCCAGAAAAGTAACAATGATATAAATTGAAATGGATATTCAAGGCTCCTAAAAGAAAGAATTCCCAATTTTACACTAGTTTTTTAACTTCTTATATTAGTCAATTACTTTAGTTCTTTTTCTCATTATTATAGAAATCCCAGCCATCAACTTTACTTTAATTATCTATTGGTTGGTGACATGCTTTTTTAAATCCTTGTAGTGTTTTTTCTGCATATGGAAATTTTGAAAAAGCTGCCATATTTGAGTTTATCTGTGCAACAAGCTCCCATTAGTAATGATAATATGATATTTGACAGTTCTAATTATGTTAGTATTTTTCCTTTCTAACTTTTTTACTTAGTTTTGAATCTCCCACTATTTGACATGGACTTGAAAATGTTATTTATCGTTTCTTAGTTATTAATTACTTCAAGAGCAGTCGTCCTCATTGCTTAGTTATTTTATTCACAAGTCCCTGTCTTAAAAATGAAACAATCGCTTAGTTATTTTAACTGATGGCTGATAATTATGGCGGTGTTACAACACAATAATAGTTGGCGTAGTCATGGATCAATAAGCGAACATGTGGCAGTTGGTGTAGTTGGTATGTCATCCCTGGCTGCTATAGCAACCACAGTTTATTATTTCTATTTTTTTTATGTAATTTATCAAAAAAATATTCACCTCTTAAAAATACTGCTGAGAATTGAAAAGTATTCAAGCACCTTAAGTTATCAAGTTATATAAATAAAGGTTAATAGCCTTAAGTTACAGAAATAAAGTCAAAAGTTTACATCACTCCGTTCCATGTTTCGCATTCATATTTCAAAGGAGTAATTAAGAATCTAAGATGACTTTTTTGAAATATGTAATCTATTTCATTTTTTTCACTGAGTAAAATTCTATTCTTTTCATTATTGTCATGGAGTATTAGTAACGAGGCAGGCATCTGAAATTTCTATAAAGAATATTAGGTTGTGATACTCGTGGTTTCTTCAAGATCAACAGAGACATATGACCCACCTGCCAAGATATAAACACAAACTAAATAACACAATTAAAATGAAAAACTTGAAATGAAATGTGACTTGATATTATTATTTCTAGTCACACCACTCACCACGTGGCAACATGTGAATGATTATCTCAGCATGTAAATGATTATTTCAAATTTCCAAGTTGATTCAAATTTGAATGTAAATTAACTTTGTCTCAACTTGAATTTCATTTTCACTTGATCTTTGAATTTGAACATAATCCTCAACTATCAAATATCTCGATCAAGACCATATGACCGTATTTTAGATCGCTATCAGACTGTCTCGGATCACTAGCTACTTTGAAGACCATATGACCGTATCTTGGAGAGTTAGCAGACCATATCTCGGATCACTAGCACTTATTTTTTAGTCAAACAATGACACTCCCTCACGCAAGTATAATTAACTTTACAGTTTCTTCATAGAAATAAATGCAGACCCTCATTCATTGTTCATAGACACGAGTTCTGACCAAACTGTTTTCAGGGCAAAGTTTTTGAAGGCACATACATATAATAAGGTAGGATCCTTTTGTTTCCTTGCCATTCTCTACTTGCACAAATTAAAATATAATCCATTATTCATGAGAGTATTTGAAAAGCTAAAATAGGTTGAGTCAAAAGTTGAAAAAAAAACAAGTGCAACAACAAAATACAGCTTTCTTACTTGAATGGTATTTCTACAATGCAAACTTTCAACACGAGCTGAATGTGCAACAGTGCTCCACGTTGTTTCTTTAGGAGAAACATCAAGAAGTTAGCTGGTCAGGGTGATCCTCTGTCGACAAGCTTAAATCGTTGGTCCGGTCTGCGAAAGTATAATCAAAGTTTATAGAGTAAAAAAATTCAATAAAACTGGGCACAAACAACTATAGAATTACTCAGAGAGCAGTGTGGTGACAAATCTGTTGAAGGTGCGGTGCAGATTCTTCTTGAATATGGAGCAGCAATGGGCATTCAAGTATTAAACAAATACATATGAATTCATTTCTCTTTATACCAAATATAGTTCTTCTCTACACAATATATACCTGAGGAGAGTGGATTCATGCAGCTCCTCCCCTCTTCTCTATACCGCAAACATAAACAATATATTTATGGGGGGTTTCTCCCTTACTAATCAACAAAAAAAACATCAATTAACACAATAACTAAAAAATAATATACGCAAACCTTTACATATAAATATAAACGAGGCCTAAAGTCAGCTTCTCCAAGGAGAAGTCGCTCTTTTCTACGATATCAAGAAAATCAAAATATTGCTTTCACAGAGCAAGGAAAGTCGAGCGTACACAGAAGCCATTCCACTTCCTTGGTACTACAAAACATGCAACTCATAGCATACAGTATTTATAAATAGAAAGGGTCGGCTCTTCCAATAGGCCACTCTACATCTGCCCACAACGATAGTAAAAAAAGCATAAAAAGAATAGTTCTTTCTTGACAATAACAAGCCATTATTCATGAGATTATTTGAAAAGCTAAAATGGGTTGAGTCAAAGTTGAAAAAAAACAGGTTAGCGTGGAGTGGTCAATAGAGCTTCGTTCATCTATTTGTCCACGCAGTAGTAGGTGAAACAAGAGGTTCCTTCCCAACAATTGCGATGTGAGACATTCCACTTATTTGTTCTCTTTTACCTCCCCGTTCTGTCTTGATTCATTCTCTTGATCCGTCCATTGAAGCATTCTTGTTTACAAGAACAAAAAATAATATGTGTTATTCAAAAAGCATCGAAGCGAACGGACGAGTCTCATCATCTCAGTAATGCATAGTACGATTGCTTATGGAATTAGATATGCCTCTAGTAGAGGGGTGTTGTTACTTGGTTATAGTGACTCTGATTGGGGTGGTAGCATTGTGGACCGAAAGAGTACATATGGCTATTGTTTTAGCATGGGTTCTGCTATGATCTCTTGGTCCAGCAGGAAGCAGGGATCTGTAGCCTAGAGTACTAGAGAAGCAGAGTATATCGCTGCTAGTACTGCCTGCCAAGAAGCAATGTTTCTTAGAAAGCTAATTGTTGGGTTGTTCGTTGAGAAGCTTGAGTCTACATTCATTCGGTGTGACAATCAAAGATGCATCGAGCTTTATGAAAACCCTGTGTTTCATTATAAGTCGAAGCACATTGAAATGAAGTATCACTTCATCAGAGACATGGTCTAGAAAGGTACAGTGAAACTTCAGTACATTGCTACCGATGAAAAGATTGCAGATGTGTTAACAAATCCTCTATCAGTGACAAAGTTCAAGTACCTTTGATACAAGCTTGGTATGGCATAGAATTCCTCCATTACCAAGAGGGAGTGCTAAATGTATAGCATCACAAGTAATTCTCCAAGCCAATCTTGTGCAGCCAGGATCGGGCCTCATGTGTTGAGGTAGGGAGCCTGAGTTGGACTCAGTAACTTGGAGTAGATTCTTGAGTTGGACTCAAGAATGACTAATCCTTCAGTTGTAAAAGGTTATTCCTCATGTGTTGAGGTGAATGCTTTGATGCATCAAAGTGACGATGTTGTAAAATCTTGTTGGACAAGGCTCAGGACTTGTGTGTCAAGTTAGATTCTCATGTGGAACTCTAGTTATAGTAGATACCCATGGGGTGGACATCCAGTTATAAAGGTAGATTCTTTTCATGTTGAAGCATTAATGTTGTGTGATGTATTACTAACCATGGTCACCGATTGCTATTAAGTATCTTTTAGAGACGGGCCACCTCCAAAGTGAATTACTTTAGCATATGATCATTTGGTCCGAGAGTAATATAATATGATCACAGCATCTAACAAATCTTCTTAGTATATAATCTGATATGATAGATAATTAAAGTTAACACATATTTACCATGCAGTAAAGATAAGAGATAAAGATAAATGCATAGATAAAAAGAGAATTTGAATTGCTCATGAGATGACTAACTGAACTCCAATTGTTAAGATTAAGTTAAACACACAATGTATTCCTCTGTTAATTAAAGAACACAGTGGTCACTACAAGTAAATCAATCAACATGATTTCAATTAATAATAGTTAATTAAGTGATAATAAATAAGATCTAGTTAACTCAGTGTTATTGCATGAAGACACTTATGTTAAACTAAAAGACGACACTTATGTTAAACTAAAAGATGACACTTGAGTTGCGACACTTGCATGACTACAATTAAGTGAGCCACCTAACTAAGTGGGAAAGCTTTTAGTTAAGGGGCGATTTCATCCTAAGACTTAGTTCAATGAGTTAATGCACTGCATGAGAAGTGGGGCACTCTGCTTCATGCAAGATTGATACATCCAGATGGAGGGCGAGTTCATCATGAAGTCAGAAGATAAAAATAGAAGTTGATGCATATGAAGAATATAAAAATATGATATACACGATTGATGAATTCAGTGTGAACCGAATTCTCTTCTCCCTTGAAGGAAATGCGCTTCTTTTTATACAAGATAATTCTCCAAGAAGGCAATTCACATTTTTTGCATGTGCTACACCATTACCCATGCAACCATTTGCCACAACTTGCATGCAGTGATTCTTGCTTGTTATTAATGTGTTGGACACATGGCAAGTTGATACAGTTGATCTTATTCTCTATTGCTTAGTATTATCTCTTATCTAGCACCTAGGGTGCCCAAAGAAATCTGCTATTTTGTAAAAGACATTCTCTGCTATCTATCATAATTATACTCCGAATATTTGTTGGGGGTTTTCATCCTCATTGTTTTGAGGGTTTTCCCCATGGTGCATCTTGTGTTATGGTTGAATGTTTCATGTGATTGAATGGTTCATTGATTCAAGTATTCAATATTTCCACACTTAAAATTTTAAAGTTTAAAGCTCATCATATTTGCTCAAAAATTATCATGACAAAAGATGAAAAACATTAATTCAAACTCTGACAAAGGGTATTATTCATGGGCAATATTTGATCTTTAAACTTAGTCATTCTCAATACATAATAGTTATGGAATTCCCATTTCCTCAAACTAATTTAGATCTTCAAAAATAATAGACTTGAACCTAGTCATTGTTTTTGCTTATGGTGTAGATATCATAAAAGCATGCCAGAAATGCAAAATCATAATATTCTTAAAAGGAAATAGAAAACGAATTATATACTAAGGATGGCTGCATGATCTGCTAGCTCGTTAGTGTTTGCAACAAAATCACGACTTGATACAAGGTCCTTCAAATATAAATGTATACAACCATTATGTATATTACCATTATAACCCAAACATTGTTATACTTTAAACATGGGATCGATGCCAAGTATCACCACAACATGAGGTTACATAACCAATTAAGCAAAGGTATATTTTCACCTAAATACAACAACAAAAAAACTCAAAGGTTTATGCTAACAAATCATGTTGTTTGAGCAACCGTACGAACAAAGACCCTTGGCCATGCTAGATGTATTTGTTAAAAAATGCATATTAAGTACATTAAACTTTGTGTAAATATAACATGTGTCTTTAAATTTCAGAAAAAAATTATTTATGACAAATAATTAAAAGATCGACACGTGATTTTAGGTCAATCATTAATAAAAAAATTTATAATTGATTAAAATTTCAAATATATTGTTTATTATATAAATTTATTTGAGAAAAAATTAAGTTTTTATTAAATATTTATTTAATATATATTTAATTTATTTTAATTACAACAACTTAAAATATAAATTCTTAATTATTTATGCTAAATCTCTAAGTAATAATATGAAAAACTACATATAATACCCACAATAAAATTTATGCTTATACATAAATACTGAAACTTAAAATTAAAATATTGTTGACACATTAAGAAATTTCATTGAAACTGTCAAAACTGTGGAGATATATATGAAAAGATATATGAAAGTAAAGTAATTTTAGATTGAGATTGCATCGAGTAAAAAGTCGATTAGAATTTGTGCTATAAATTATATTTTGTAATTTTTTAAAATAAATTTAAAATATGTTAATAATTTAAATTGATATAAAATTATTATTTTAAAATTTTATATTAATAATATTTGATATAAAATTATTATTTTAAAAAATTATATTAATTTATATTGATAAAATTTTACTCATTTATTATTTAAATTTATTTTTAAGCTTATTAAGTTTTAAAAACTATTTTTTTTCTTTCAAATAACATTATTTTTTAATCATTTTTAACAAAAATATACTATTTTTAAAAAGCTAATTAGTTAAGCCATTTTATTTCCAAACAATATACCTATTTTAAAATATATACAATTAAATCTTCTAATTTCAATTATGACTAGTAACTACAAACAAAATAGCTATGATGTATATGTAGTTTGGATAAACGTCCCTCCAATGTCTATGATATTTGGATATATCGACACAAGTAAATCAATATCCAGCACTTTTTTAGGTCATAATATAGTTTGTTTTGATATTTAGATAAATTTACACAAACAAATTAATATTTCACGTTTTTAAAGTTATTTTAATATATAGTTTTAGTTAAGATAAGAACATATTCTCATAAGTTAAATAGTGAAATAAGGCATTGAACAATTTGTAAAATACCATGGGTGGAAAGAATGTCATCTTTGTGATAGAATTTGTGCTATAAATTATATTTTGTAATTTTTTAAAATATGTTAATAATTTAAATTGATATAAAATTATTATTTTAAAATTTTATATTAATAATATTTGATATAAAATTATTATTTTAAAATTTTATATTAATAATATTTGATATAAAATTATTATTTTAAAAATTTATATTAATAAAATTTTATTAATTTATATTGATAAAATTTTACTCATTTATTATTTAAATTTATTTTTAAATATTTTTAAACTTATTAAGTTTTAAAAACTATTTTTTTTCTTTCAAATAACATTATTTTTTAATCATTTTTAACAAAAATATACTATTTTAAAAAAACTAATTAGTTAAGTCATTTTATTTCCAAACAATATACCCATTTTAAAATATAAACAATTAAATCTTCTAATTTCAGTTATGACTAGTAACTACAAACAAAATAGCTATGATGTATATGCATTTTGGATAAACTTCTTTCCAATGTCTATGATATTTGGATATATTGACACAAGTAAATCAACATCCCGCACTTTTTTAGGTCATAATATAGTTTGGTTTGATATTTAGATAAATCGACACAAACAAATCAATATTGCAGGTTTTTTAAAGTTATTTAATGTATAGTTGTAGCTAAGATAAGAACATACTCTCATAAGTTGCATAGTGAAATAAGGCATTGAACAATTCCTAAAACACCATGGGTGGAAAGAATGTCATCTTTGTGAATCTATGAGCATTGAAGATGAAAATCACTTTCTCTTAGAGTGCCATGCGTACACCCATATTAGTTCAAAGTTTCCTAATCTTTGCTAAAATACAAACCCCCTAACCTTCTAACATGTCAAAACTATAGCGACCTAGGAATACTTCTTTCTAAGCTTTTGAGCATATGAATCAATAGACTAAGTTAGTCTTAATGGACATTAATCATCATAGTCATTGTCGTCATTATGACAATATATATTTTTCAATAACTCAAAGTGAAGTGAATGATTATTTGCATGGACACTAGTAAATTTCCAAAATATTCATTTGTGGTAGCCAAAATGTCTTGGAATTCACTAGCTTCCTTTTTGTTTTACGAAGGCTTTCATGCTTATAATTTCAACATGCCTTTAAAAATATATCTATAGCTTTTGCATTCTCTCTTTAATCTAGTTGATAAAGATATTTAAAATAAACGATTCATACCTAGTAAGTTAGAAAACATGCCATGTTTAATGTTTTCTACTCCTTCCATCATTTTTGAAATTGTAATTTTAATACTTTCAATTGATTAAATGTTTTCTACTCCTTCTATCATTTATGAAATTGTAATTTTAATATTTTTAATTGATTAAATGAAAAATTGAATTGCAATTTCAAAACACATAATTAATTACACTAGAATCATATTTTGAAAACTATAAAAAAATTGAATAATTGAGATTACAACGATAGTGATGTCATAATGGAAAATAAGTGCTTGTTATCCCATGGTGTTGGCCTATTGTGCATTTACTAGATTACCCTGACTTATAAGTGTCTAGGGGAGCATTACTATGCATTACCATCTTGCAGAAAGTAAATTTCTCTCTCATAAGAGGGAGGGTGAGTTTCATATGCATATTTTATTGCAGATAGAAAATTAAAGTAGTTTTTATATCATGAGTGTTGGGCCACATGGTTTCTGCATCTACATACTTACACCTATATTTTGGTACGAAAAGTCATTAGACTAAGATGCTAACAAAAGTGCCTTTCAATGCATAATCAGACCTGGACTTAGTAGAAAACAGTGTCACCCTAGAAATCAAACTAGAGATCAACATTTTCATTTTCCATGTTTACTTGTAGAGCCTAGATAATACAAGCTCCAAGCAAGACCTGTGACTAATTCATAAATCCTATACCAGAAAGCAAGAACTATATTCACAAACATGTACATGTAGTGACCCTTGTTAATATATATTGATTTAATATAGTTTCAAACAAGTGACCTAACAAAGAGTGTCTTAACAATATACCCATTCACCATCTATTCTATGCCCAATAGCTAGTAGTAATAATAATAATAATAATAATAATATCATCAACTACCACAACCTATTTTTAAAATGGTTGATATACACTTAATAATTATATTTAAAAATGATGAAAAATAGAACCTAAAAATGTTGTTGCGCTAATAATAAAAAGGCTTATCAATATATACCAACAAAATTTAAAAATATAAATGTGCTAATTAATATGCAGGCATAGCAAAACCTCATTTTTAAAAGTTGTTGATATATATATATCTATTATATTTATATATACCACTGGGCTACCCAGGTGCTCACAGACTGTGGCGGAACGTCGGAATTCAAGCCTCCCTGGATGGCAAACATGTTTTCCTTAGTTACCACAGATCCCAGAAATATAGAATACATTGTCAAAACCAAGTTTAGCAGCTTCCCCAGGGGAAGTTATTATAAATGTATTTTCGACAATCTTCTGGGAGACGGAATCCTCAAGGAAAACGATGAGTTCGTTTTTTCACTCGCCGGCGCATAACAATCATATGGTTGCGACAATCGATAAGTCCAATCACTGTAAATTGCTCGTAGAGCTCGAAGGCGCTTGCCAAACCGGTTCGGCTGTGGATATTTAGGAGCTATTTATTCGATTTGGTCTGGATAACATGTGTACTATTGCTCTTGGAGTAGATCTGGGTTCCCTCACTCCGGCTGGACGAGATGTTGGGATAGCAGAAGCTTTTGAAGAGGCAGTGGACGCGACCATCAGGCGGTTCGTCGTTCCTTATAGCATATGGAAAACAATGAGGTTTTTGGGCATTGGCAGCGAAGGAAAGCTCAAGGCCTCTCTGCAAACCATTGATGAATTTGCTGCCGAGATGATCAACCTCAGACGGAAAGAATTACTCCAAACTAATGAAAATGTTGAACGATGTGACATGTTGTCTAATTGCATGATGCTGCGTGATAATGGCGGTCGTTTGTTGTGTGATAAACAGATCCGAGACATGTGCAGCAACTTCATTCTTGCTGGCCGGGACACTACTTCCGTTGCGCTCTCCTGGTTCTTCTGGCTGCTTATTCAACATCCAACCGTGGAAGAAAACATTTTGTCTGAATTACAGCAGATCAGCAGACGAGGATCGAATCCCACTGGGTCTACGGTAGATGAGATGAACAGAGCAGAAAATAACAGATGAACAGAGCAAGGTAGAAACTCCAAAATATATTTTAAATCTATATCAAACAGCGAACAAGACATACAATATATAGCAGGAAACAAAACAGTTTTCCCCCAGTCGGTTACTAACCGTAACTGGTTTATTAATCTAATCTAACACTGACGGATTAGTTAACATTCCCCCCTTAATCTGAAGGTTTATTTGACATGCCTAGTAACATTCTGAATTTTTCAAATTTTTCACGTCGCAATGCTTTAGTAAATATATTGGCGATTTGTTCTGAAGTAGGACAATGAGTCAAATGAATAGTTTTAGCCTCAACATGATATCGAATCAAATGATATTTGGTATTGATATGTTTGGTTTGATCATGAAATTTAGGATTCTTGTCCAATTGTATTGCAGAAGTATTATCAACAAAGAACGGTGTTGAAGTCTTCTGTTTCTCCTGCAAATCTTCAAGAATTTTCCGAAGCCAAATGATTTCTTTTGTGGCTTGAGCGGCTGCAACATATTCGGCTTCAGTGGTAGAATCAGCAGGAACCGATTGCTTTCGTGATCTCCAAGTGACCGCTGCTGATCCAAGATTCATTGAATAACCTGAAGTAGACACCCCATGCTCTTTATCTCCATCAAAATCTGAATTTGAATAACCAATAAGATAAAGTCTGAAACTTTAGAGTATTTGATGCCAAACGACTGAATACCTTTTAAATATTTTAGCACTCGTTTTGCTGCAATCTAATGACCTTCACAAGGTTGATGCATAAACCTGGAAAGTATTCCTACAACAAAAGTTATGTCAGGACGAGTAGTAGTAAGATAAATCAAGCTTCCAACAAGTTGCCTGTACTTTGTTGCATCTTCACATGCAATGCCTTCATGTGAACTACGCTTTTGATTATGCTCCATTAGAATAGAAACAGGATTACAATCCAACATCCCAAATTTACTCAACATATCTCCAATATTCTTCTTCTGAGAAATAAATACATACTTAGGTTTTTGATCTACTTCAATTCCTAAATAATAATGAAGTAATCCCAAATCCGTCATGTCAAAAACCTTTTTCAGCTCCTTTTTAATAAAGACTATATAATCATCATTATTCCCTGTGATAAGCAAATCATCAACATAGACTACTAGATATACAACTGATCGCCCAACTTTCTTAACAAATAAAGTTGCATAATCTAGATTGAAATGCTTATAATTCAATTTGAGAAGATGTTCAGTTAACTTCTCATACCATGCTCGGGGTGCTTGTTTCAAACCATATAAAGACTTCACCAATTTACGTATCTTCTGTTCTTTTCCTTTAATAGAAAAACCTTCCGGCTGAAACATATAGACATCTTCTTTTAGATCTCCATTTAAAAAGGCAGTTTTTACATCCATATGATGCATTTTCCATCCATTTTGAGCTGCAAGAGAAAACAAAGTTCTAATAGTGCCCCATTTTGCAGTAGGAGCAAATGTTTCTGTGTAATCAATACCTTCTTTTTGAGCACACCCCTTTGCTACAAGTCTTGCCTTGTATTTTTCAAGTGAGCCATCAACCTTATATTTAGTTTTATAAACCCACTTAGAGCCAATTGGTTTAATGCCAATAGGAGGGTCCACCAACCTCCAAGTGCCATTTTTAATAAGAGCATCATATGCTTTCTGCATTGCATCTTTCCATTCATTACAACTAGTAACTTCTTCAAAAGAAGCAGGCTCATTAACAGCAATAGAAAAATTTAAATTAAATTCATCAAACCTTTTTGGAATTGTTTTTGTTCGTGTTGATCTACGAACTGATTGCTGCAATGACGGCTGAATAGTTTCTTCAATTTCTGATGGCTGAATAGTTTCTGCAATTTCTAATGGTTGAATAGTTTCTTTAATTTCTGATTCTGGATTATTGCCAATTATTTTCCCTTCTACGGAATCATTATTATCAACTAATTTGTCTTCGTTCTCAGGTGTTGAAACATAAGGAAAATTAATTGAAGGGAAATCCAGAGACTGATCAAGAATCTGAATCCCCCCTTCAAGATGTGGAAGATCATTATCCCATTCATAATAAAACTTCTTGGAAGAGAATTTATCCAAATGATTGAGTTGTCTATCAATAGTAGAAGCATCTTTAGCAAATTCAAGAAAAACTACATCTCTTGAAACAATAAATTTCTTGTTCTCCTCATCATACAATCTGTAAGCTCTGGAAGTATTAGAATATCCCCAAAAAAAACATTTGCGGCTCCTAGCGCCCAATTTGTTACGTTGTTGTGTAGGAATCAAGGCAAAGCAAGGAGAACCAAAAACTCTAAAATGTTGAACAGGAGGAAGCCGATTATACCACATTTCATAAGGAGACTTATTATTGATAACAATAGAAGGACACCAATTACGAATATAAATTGTACAAAGTACTGCTTCTCCCCAAAACATCAACTTGACATTTTGAAAAAACATCATAGACCTTGCCATATTAAGCAAAGTTCTGTTCATACGTTCTGCCACACCATTTTGTTGTGGGGAATAAGGAACGGTTGTTTGATGTTTAATACCATTATCTTGTAAGTACTTTTCAAAATCATTAGATGTGTATTCGCCACCATTATCTGAGCGAAGAGTACCAATATTAAGTTGAGTTTCATTTGTAATCCACAAATTAAAATTCTTAAAAGTTGCAAAAACTTGCGATTTCTCTTTCGACAAGTAAATCCAGCACATCCTGGTGTAATCATCAATAAATGTTAGCAGATATTTGTTACCATTGGCAGATGGAATAGGCATGGGCCCACATAAATATGAATGTATAAGTCCTAACTTCCTGGAAGCTATGGAAGTAGATTTATGAAAAGGCTGTTTACAATGCTTGCCTAAAATACAAGCATTACATGGAGACAATTTTCTTGGAACAGTAGGAAGCCCCTGTATACCGTGTTGTTTCATAATTCTGATACTATCATAATTGATATGACCAAAACGAGCATGCCACAATAAGCTGGAGGATAGAGTATCACTATGCTGAGACAAAAGAGCTGAGTTGGATTAAAAAGATGATGTCCCTTTTAGTTTTAAGATTTTGTCTTCTTCAACACTAGTCATAACAATCACATCATCAGATGTTCTTCGTATCTCAATTATACCATCAAACATATGTATAGAATGCCCTTGCTGCCTAACTTGTATGAGAGACATCAAATTTATTTTTAATTGAGGAATATAAAGAACATCATGCAAAATATAATCAACAAGTTCGGGTAACTTAAGCCGAATAGAACCAATACCAAAAGGATTCAACTGTGACTTATCAACAAAATAAATTATACCATCAATATGATCACTAAATGTCTCAAAACAATCTCTTCTGAAGGTCATATGACATGTGGCACCAGTATCTAAAATCCAAGTATCTTCCCATGAAGTAAAAGAAGTGCTAAAAACTTCATTAATACTAAGATTACAATGTGAAACTATATAGTGAGCGAATTCAGGTGGTTTTCCTTTGTCTGGGGGTTGTTGCTCTTTCTTCTCATTAATCTTTTCCCAAGGAGCGCGATAATAACTTGCAGTATGACCAAGTTTTCCGCATCTATAACACTTAACAGATTGCCTATCATTCTGAACATATTTTTGTTGTCTGTCATCTTGATGATGACCCCCCTACCTCTAAATGTTCTCCTACTATGAACTCTGCTACTATGGTCAAGTCTAGTAGACTCCCCTCTAGGCTTCTGTTCTTTCTGGGTGAGACACAAAGTCTCAACAAGAGACTCTTTCTTCCCAAAAGCTTTCTCTCTTTCAACAATTTTCTCAACAAGCGTTTCAAAAGTCATAGCTTTCATTTGTCCACTAGCCTGAAGTGATTCTAAATAATGAGTATAGGTAGGATATAGAGCTTTAATAAATGCAGTAAGTGTGAGGCACCTGCAACAATTACTTAATGAAAATATGCGAAATAGCAGAAATGACAGAACTCAGAATCACTTTATATTGATCACGGGCCACTTCGAGGGGGAAACCTCCTTTGAGCAATCTCAATACAAATAACTTCACGGTGCCTTCATAGGCCTCAACACACACTTATATACTAATTCTAGGCGCCAATACTATGGGTCGAAACCATGGGCCGTTACAAACTATGGATCAACAATACTACGGGCGACTTACAAAGCATATGCGCCAACAACAATAACACAAACTATTTATCAACAAATACTACGGGACGACTTACAAAGCATATGCGTCCAACAACAACATACTAACAAAGTAAAGACATGGGTTCCTAACATCCCCCCCCCCTTGAAAAAAAGCTTTGTCCTCAAAGCTTTAGATGTGGAAATTGTTGTTGAATCTGAAGGAGTGGTTCCCATGTAGCATCCTCTGGTTGCATGCCGTGCCACTGAATTAAGACCTCTGTGATAGAGCGAGAGCGAAGCTGACGCGTGCACCGATTGAGGATGGCCTCTGGCTCCAAAAGGATGGATCCTTCATTATCCAGTTCGGGTAAAATCGTTTGGCCGCTGATGTTGTTGCCAAGAACTTTCTTCAGACAAGAGACATGAAAGACTAGATGAATGCGGGAAGAAGGAGGAAGTTCCAATTTATAAGCAACGGACCCAATCTTCTGAAGAATCCGATATGGCCCATAGAACTTTGGAGCGAGCTTATGATGCCCTTTGAGTTTCAAGGAGGATTGTTTGTATGGCTAGAGACGAAGAAAAACCATATCGCCGACTTGAAAAGTGCGCTCTGAACGGTGCTGATCAGCTTGTTGCTTCATGCGATTCCTTGCCATGTGAAGATTGTCCCGCAAAATGCGAAGAATCTGATCGCGGTTGCGAAGGACCCTGTCAACTTCCTGAACTGGTGAACTGGTGGGGGTGTATGGAAGAAGAGCTGGAGGTGCCTGACCATAGAATGCTTCATATGGGGTCATTTTAGAGGCTGTGTGGTAAGATGTATTGTACCACCATTCAGCGAGAGGAAGCCACTTTGCCCACTGATGTTGTTGTTCCGAGGTGAAGCAACGAAGATAAGTTTCCAAGCATTTATTGACAATTTCAGTCTGACCATCTATTTGTGGGTGATACCCTGAACTCATCTTCAGTTTGGTGCCAGTGTGGAGAAATAGTTCTGTCCAAAAATGACTAGTGAAAGTCGCATCATGATCCGAGACAATGGAAGAAGGGATGCCATGAAGACGAAAGATTTGGTCCATAAAAATTTGAGAGACGTAGGAGGCTATATAGGGATGGCTGAGAGCACAAAAATGACTATATTTGCAGAGACGATCAACCACAACGAGAATCACTGTCTTTCCGCCAGATTTAGGGAGCTCTTCAATGAAATCCATATAAATATCTGTCCAAATCCGTGTAGGTATGGGCAAGGGTTCAAGCAATCCTGGAAGGAGTGTTGTTTCACCCTTATTGCGCTGGTAGGTATCACATTCGGCCACCATCTGTTGAATTGTTCTTTTCATGCCCTGCCAAAAGAAGTTACGCCGTGCTCATTCATATGTTTTGAGGAACCCAGAGTGCTCGGCCGATGGAGAAGCATGGAGTTCATAGAAGACAACCTGTTGAATATCTGTGCTCTGGGGAAGCACCAGATGACCCTTGTATTGCAGAGAAGCACCATCCCAAGAGTAATATGGGATAGCAGAAGGATTGTTGGTCAAGCGTTGGATGATCTGAGATAAGGAAGAGTCATTGACATAACCCTGTTGAACAGATTGCAACCAATTTGGAACAGGCATAGAAATACCTGAAAGAGAACCTTGGGCATCAAATGTACGAGAAAGAGCATCTGCCACAATATTGTCTTTACCCTTCTTGTAAGTGATCTCATAGTCATAACCCATACGTTTGCTAACCCATTTCTGTTGTGCCGGGGAGGAGACACGCTGGTCCAAGAAATATTTCAGACTCTGGTGATCAGTCTTGATGCAGAAATGATTCACTAATAGGTATGGACGCCACTTCTGTACTGCATGCAAAATAGCCATCATTTCCTTCTCATAGGTAGAGGCAGCTAAATTCTTACCTGAAAGGGCTTTGCTGGTGAATGCAATGGGGTGTTCATCTTGAAGGAGAACAGCACCAAGTCCATTGCCGCAAGCATCACTCTCAATAGTGAAGGGCTTGGAAAAATCGGGCATAGCTAGCACAGGTGTAGTACACATAGCTTGTTTTAGTTTGTCAAATGCACACTGAGCAGCAGGTGTCCATGTAAAGGCATCTTTTTTCAATAGAGCAGTTAATGGAGCTGCAATCTTCCCATAATCTTTGACAAACTTGCGGTAGTAGCCATTCAACCCCAAAAAACCACGAAGGCTCTTAAGTGTCTGAGGATGTGGCCAATTGTTCATGGCATCGATTTTGGCAGGATCCACGTGAATCCCTTGTGCTGAGATAATGTGCCCGAGATACTCAACTTCCTTTTGTCCAAAAACACATTTAGACTGCTTTGCATGGAGATGATGGTCAGAGAAAAGTTGCATGACAAGATCCAGATGCTGGAGATGTTCATCCCATGTTTTACTGTAGATGAGGATATCATCAAAGAATACCAAAATGAATTTCCGCAAGTAGGGTCGAAATATTTTATTCATTAAGGCCTGGAATGTGGAAGGAGCATTTGTGAGGCCAAAGGGCATGACCAAAAACTCATAATGGCCATCATGTGTGCGGAAAGATGTTTTAGGAATATCATCCTCATGAACCCGAATTTGATGATACCCAGAACGAAGATCCAACTTGGAGAAAAAGTGAGCCCCATGAAGCTCATCAAAAACAGGAATTGAAAACTTATCCTTGATGGTGAGGTGATTAAGTGCTCGGAAGTCAATGCAGAGGCGCCATGACCCATCTTTTTTGCGGACAAGAATAACTGGAGAAGAAAAGGAACTAGTGCTTGGGCGAATAATACCTTGCTTCAATAAGTCCCGCACGAGCATTTCAATCTCTGTTTTTTGGTGAAATGGGTAGCGATAGGGCCTGATGTTGGGAGGAACGCTGCCAGGAAGGAGCTGAATACGATGGTCTTCTGGCCTGGGAGGTGGTAATCCCACTGGTTCAGCAAAGACACCTGTATATCGATACAGAATTTGTTGTATATCCAAAGGAGTAGTGTAGACCGCTGATGGTTGCATCTGGATGTAATGGATTTGAGCGATGACACCAAGTGAACTCTTCTTGAGGAGTTTTTCCATGCGATGTGAACTGATGATGCTGAGAGAACCTGGTTGTAATCCTGTCAATGTGTGTTTGTGTCCATTGAGGGAAAACTGCATCCAAAGTTCGGAAAAATCCCATAAGATAGGGCCGAGTGTGCGTAGCCATTGAGCGCCCAAAACCACATCACATCCACCTAAGGGCAAGGCAAACATGTCAGAGTGCAAGGTATAATATCCCATAGAGATACGCACATTTCGACACTTCCCTTTGCAGGGTAAGGTGCCCCCATTGGCAATCATGACTTCAAAGTTGGAGCAAGGATGGATAAAACAATCAACTTGCTTGGCGATCCGAGGGTCAATGAAATTATGAGTGCTACCAGAATCAATGAGGATTGTAAGAGGAAGCTTCTTGAAGTAACCCCTGACTCACATTGTTTGGGGGGTGGTGATTCCAGCTAAAGCATGGAGAGATATCTCTGGCTGGTCATCCTGAGACGGAGGGTCAATCGGTGGTTCCTGAATGTCGACCGGAGCATCCAGTGTTTCTGGATCTTCGTCACCCATTTCAGAGGCAGGCGGAGACTCCACATCTAGGAGATAGAGCTTTTGCTGAACACATCTATGTCCCCGAGTGAATTTCTCATCACAATTATAGCAAAGCCCCTTTTCTCTGCGTGCTTGCATCTCTGCTTCAGACAAACGCTTGATAGGAGTCGGTCGAGGAGCCTGCAGTATAGGTTGTCGCTGAGAACCCATATTTCTGAAGGGAACAAAAGTGGGCTTGGAGCGTTGCTGGGCTGCAATCTTGTCTTCTACCAACTTAGCCAACCCGAGTGCTTCCATCATTGTGTTGGGACAGAACATTTTGACCTCAGAGCGAATGGCATCCTTTAGACCACTGATAAAACAACTTCGGTAAAATTCATCAGACAATCCTTCGGTGTGGTTGGCTAGATTCTCAAATTCGGTTTGATACTCTCTCACAGTGCCAGTTTGGCAAAGTTTAGTGAGGGCTCCTGTGAAGTCATCAAAAGCACTAGGACCAAATCGTTGCAAAAGGAGCTGGCAAAAGTCTGGCCAGTTGGGCTCTGGATGAGCCTTGATGTACCAACGGTACCATTGCAGAGCTTCCTGTTCCAAATGAAAGGATGCCAACGGAACTTTGTTGACATCAAAAGTATTATGCAGACTGAAATACTGTTCTGCACGATAGATCCATCCAGTTGGATCGGTACCATTGAAGCGAGGAAAATCAAGCTTTGGACCATGGAAATTGCTAGAAGAAGAGAACCCATTGTCTACTGAAGACTCGGACTGTCGTTTGTTGTTCATAGCTGAATGTTCAAGATGGAGACCGAGAAATTTTTCATCAAGATCCTGGAGTTTGGCTTGGATGGCTGCAAGTGCTTCCTCCATGGTTTTTGCTCCTGCACGGGTGACAACCATAACCAGGTTTTTTTTTTTTTTGATTGGGTAGGAAAACAAAAACAGGAACTACTTCAGTAAGGAAAAATTTGGATTTGGGAAAAAATCAGAATGGTAATTGGGGTTTGACTAGGTTTTGGACACTGTTGGATAGATAGGGAAGCAAAAATGAGTATTTCAGAAGCGGGGTGAAAGAATGGGAAAATTGGGCAGAGGGGAACAAAGAAGCAGAATTCAGAAAGGAACTCTGTGGTAAAATTTGAGGGTGATTGGGTGAAATCTGAGGAAGTTATGGCAAACCCTAAAAATAGACAAATGTGGAATTTCGGGCTGTAAGAAGGGGAATTGAGGATAGGGTCCTCAGGGATGAAATATGCAGAATGGAATGACAGGGATTCCCTGAAAATTTCAAGGGAAACAGAGGTAAAACAAGGGAGATATGGAGAAAAAACTGTTTTTTTTTTTTTTTTTTTTTTTTTTTTTTTTTTTTTTTTTTTTTTTCAGACTGGAGCGGCTACGTCTTGGATTTTTTTTTTTTTATATATACAGAATGGAGCGGTTACGGCTCGGAAGGATTCTGGAACACGCCGACCGGCTGGATCTGGAACGGCTTGCAAAATGGATTTGAAACGGCGCAGCAGTGATCGACAATAGTTCAGCTGAAAGTAGATATGGACCCCAGGTATGTGCGGCTTCCTAATAGTTCAGGGTTTTCACTCGGCCACCAATGCTGTCTGATGGCTTGCGTATTGGGGCAGTACCCCTCACTCCACGGCTCAGGTAAAATTGATAACCGCTTTGCCACAAACGACAGCTCTTGGTTTACCTCACGGGTGGGAACTAGTCAATCAGGTAGGGGTCGTTGCCCTTTTAGCTGACAGGTCCTCTCAATGGGCCAGCTACTTCGGGGTTCCTGTGGTACTCCTCACAATGAGTTTTAGGGCTTATGCCCAAGTACTTCCCACAGTTAAGCGGATAGGGATTATTCCCAAATCCGAACCTGCAACAGATGCGAAAAAAAATTTTGGCAGAAATTTCACCCAGCGAGCCCAAGAAAGTGCTCTGATACCAGATGTGAGGCACCTGCAACAATTACTTAATGAAAATATGCGAAATAGCAGAAATGACAGAACTCAGAATCACTTTATATTGATCACGGGCCACTTCGAGGGGGCAACCTCCTTTGAGCAAGCTCAATACAAATAACTTCATGGTGCCTTCATAGGCCTCAACACACACTTATATACTAATTCTAGGCGCCAAGACTATGGATCGAAACCATGGGCCGTTACAAACTATGGATCAACAATACTACGGGCGACTTACAAAGCATATGCGCCAACAACAATAACACAAACTATTGATCAACAAATACTACGGGACGACTTACAAAGCATATGCGTCCAACAACAACATACTAACAAAGTAAAGACATGGGTTCCTAACAGTAAGTTGAATGTCAACTTTTACACCAATTGCATCAATATCATGAAAAATAGCTCTAATCTCAGAAGCAAGTTTCATTAGATCATTATCTTTTAATTCTAAGTTAAATAACTTCATCAACAATTGTATGATCTCAAGCTCAGAATGTGAATCATACAAATCTTTTAGTTTCTTTAATGCTTCCCACACACTTTTGCTAGAAACTAAATGTCTACTTACTTCTTCACTTATAGAGTCAGTGATCAAGGCATAAGCCTTCTTGTCTTTGCTTTTCCATAATGCTAACTCTTTGGTATCAGTAGGTAGTACTGGTGGTAATGGTACTATTTCTTCTCCATCTTTCTTATCTTCTAAATTCTCATTTTCACAAATTCCATCCCACATATCATTAAAAATAAGGGTATTTTTGACTTTACGAAACCATTCCTGATAATTTTATTTTCCAGACAAAATAACTCCAACAATTGAAACTAGAGAATGCATTTTAGTTTTTTTTTTTTTAAACTATAGCTTTACAGTCTTACCAAAATTTCTGATTTAGATCTCAGAGAATGCCCAGAATTTCTGTCACTGTTGGCTTGGCTGCAAGGGGTTTCTCTCCAGTTCTCAATTGCTGTAGGTGGCTCTCCTCCTCTTCTCCGTGGACTCTCTTCACGCGGGCTCTTCCACACATGCTCGGGCTTTCTTCTGCTACACAAAGAGGAAGACAGTAGTAGCAGCAACGATATAGCAACAAGTTCTGAAGATCAGTAGTGATCTTCAACATGGAGTTTTCTGTACACAATCTGCACACATTTTAGGGATCACCGCTCTGTGCTCTGATACCACTGATGAACAGAGCAGAAAATAACAGATGAACAGAGCAAGGTAGAAACTCCAAAATATATATTAAATCTATATCAAACAGCGAACAAGATATACAATATATAGCAGGAAACAAAATAGTTTTCCCACAGTCGGTTACTAACTGTAACTGGTTTATTAATCTAATCTAACACTGACGGATTTGTTAACAAGATGATTTGAAAGAGATGCAGTACTTGCAGGCTGCGCTATCTGAAACATTAAGGCTATATCCATCGCTCCCTATAAACTATAAAGAAGTGATACAAGACCAGGTATTGCCCGACAGGTCACAATTGAAAAAGGGAACAAATCTCATATTTCCAATATACTCCAGGGGAAGGATGGAGAATATCTGGGGAGTAGACTGCAGGGAATTCAAGCCCGAGAGATGGCTGCGAGAGGGCTTGTTTGTGCTGGAATGTGGCTATAAATACCCAGTGTTCAATGCAGGGCCAAGAGTTTGCCTGGGAAAGGATTTTGCTCATTTGGTTATGAAATGGGTGACAACGTCTCTTGTTTATCGATATCGTCTGAAAATGGAGAAGGATGTGATGGCCGAGCCTAAGCTAGGAATAAATCTGTTCATGAAGACTGAGTTGGTGGTCACCCTACATCCACAATTAGAAATATAGCCACATGTTGTTAAGATACTATGGAAAAAGGGTCAATGTCGAGTTATCCTATGGTATGTTATTATTATGACATGTTGCATTAGTACAGTTACTTAATTGGTAGGTTACAAATTAGGTATTATTGTTATTTATTTAGAATTTGGAACTAAATAAACTTTTAGCATTTCCTAAATAATCCAGGAAGATAATTCTTCCTATTCAATCTGGAATTCTAAAATATAAACATTTATTTAGAATTATGTATGTACTTTGGTATTGAAATAAAATGAACAAATTCCATACAGTTAGAATTTAATAAAAAACATTTTGACAATGTGTAATACATTGGTGGGAATAAGTATTTAGGTTTGGTTTGTTATATTACATGAAGTGTGAAAGTTATCAAACAACTTAGAAGCTAGTATGCTTCATGTGTCCATATATTTTTATGAGGGAAATATATGTAAATTGGATTTAGTAAGGAAATATGAGCATGGCTATAAAGTTTTGAGATGGTAATATGAGGTGTATACATGTAGATTTATCCTTAACATAATCAATGAAGTGTACTGTGTTTCACTTATCAATATAGATCCATCTTAAACCGGTATCTATCAAGCACCGATAGGGATCCAACTTTTTTAAATTTAAACTCAAGAAATTTGATCTCTTTTGATTGATAGATCTAGGTTTAAGTTTTAAGTTTTTTATTTTATAAACGAACATCTATTTTTTAATTACTTTTCATAATATTTTATTTTATGAACCAACATGGATTGTTTTTAAATACTTTCCATTTTTTTTATTTTATGAGCCGACATGAATTTTTTTAATTATTTTGTTAGTAACAAACGTTACATCACAAACTTTACAACATCTCCCCTATCTCATTTTGAGTTCATATCACTCTCTCTTCTCTATTCTCATTCTACTATCTTTCTCTTAATGTCATGTAAAAGTGTGATGGTGCACTTCTAGTTGCATATAGTCAAGGGAGGATTTTTATTTAGAAATTAAGGATATTTTTTATGCTTCCTCTTTAATAGACATATCATGAGAGCCACAACTCAAAATACCAAGTACTTCATGTAATATTTCCAATTAAAATTGAGATTCGAGCCATTTCCCTCATGGTATTTTCATGGTGATTTTGGGATGATATTGTACCTGTTTGATATCTTATTTCTGAGATTTTTGTCTATGTTGTGAGTTACATATGGAGTTAAATTGATGTCCCAAATAATGTATGTAGACCCCTAAAGTATTATTATCGTTTGTGACATAAATTCAAGGCCCCCTGTCTACTTTTTCTTCAAAATTACATGCCCTATAAGTTATTGATTGTTGGATGACCTATTCGACCCTAAAACCTAATACAATGATGCACATATGTTGTACTTGATGTCCCCTAACAGATCCAGTTCCCATATTGAATATTAGTGAAGTATGTACAGTGTTTGGAAGGGAAACTAGTGGTAGACCTAGGGGGGATTTTCACCAATCCAACTGACTAGTTTTGTTCCAAATATTCTCTCCTTGAAAATTGCCTACCATGGATGTTTATAGCAGGTGTTTGGGTTTCTAGTGATTGTATTAAAGTGTCCTATACCCTCCCAAGTCCCTCCTTGCACCATTCGAAAACATTTACACACTACAACTGGAGTTCATGCAAATCACTATACCTGCATTTAATGCAGATGGTTAATGATGGGGCCTATGAATCCAAGCTCAATTTTCTATATTACCCACCCCTCTTTCCTTTTAGAAATAAAACATTCTAAGGAAAGTAATTATCCATAACAATATGAAGAACATTTGGCTTGCCTCTTTCACCATTATCAACACATTAACGGTGTTCTTGACCAGTAGTTGAAGGTTTAGTAGAAACAAATGATAGCAAATAGAAATAAAAATAATTTATGCTTGCATATTAGTCAGTTGGTACCTAAATACTATCTCTTTCGAGCTTCTCTTCTCTTTCTTATGCATCTTCCAATATCTTATAGTTTGGTTTTTTTCCATCCTTATTATGATTGCAGTGGGTACAATGGCCTTGAAAAGCAAGCACAAGAAATATTTGTTATTTTTCCTTTATTAAATTGACTTTTGCATCTTCCAATATCTTATAGTTTGGTTTTTTTCCATCCTTATTATGACTGCAGTGAGTACAATGCCCATGAAAAGGAAGCAGAAGAAATATATGTTATTTTTCCTTTATTAAATTGATAGGGATGCCATTGGGGAACTTCCTTAGGTTATTCTCAGGATTTTCCTAACCTAAACAACGCCTTATTTGCTCATATACACCAAGGCAGAATCGAGAAAGAATTATAGCTATATAAACACATATCCTATTGAAACTATTATCATATCGTCAAGCTGTAGAGTAAACAATAAATAAATATTGGCTTTCAGTTCAAATCTGAAAGGTGTGGCTTGGTTTGTGACAAGCCATGGAGTCCTATAATGCTCTCTATGGTTTGATTTTGTTGTGTTTGATTGGGGTAAGTGAAGGGAAGTTCTTTGCACTGTCTTGCAATTGGAAAGTGGCTACCAATAACTCCAGCCTCCCTAGGTGCAACATCATGCATGTGCCCTTCAGAGGAGAATGACATATTCAGGTTGGGATTCATTGACTTAAATGCTTCTCGAAAATTCGTTATGTGTGTTGTAATAGGATTGAATATTACCTTGGTTCTTGCAATGGAGGTTTGGACAGCAAACATAAACAGGACGGTGGCAGAATGTGCTTGAGAGTCCTGGGAACCTCGTACTGGAAGACTCAGATGGAACCATGGTCTGGAGTATCGGTTCTGGTAAATGTAAAGGCATTTTAATGGCGGAGAATGGTAATTTTCAGATCTATAATACCGCAAATATTTCTGTTGTGTTTGAGGGTTTGAATCTTGTGTCGTTCTGATCCTCAAATACCTTTCTATGCAGGATATGTCTTTGCAGAAGCTTAAGTTTGGTATGGGGTTATACTGAATGTGTTACATATCTTGCAAAACCTTCTTTCAAAATCTCTGGCGATAAGAGACATTGGCAAGTTAGGGATTTCAGATATTTCCATGTCTATGAAGTCACAGAACAACTCAAAGTGGAATTGGAATAACACCACAAAGAGATGCCTTAGCGGATTACTCTAATCCAGGTAGAGTTTCATATTCCTTGCTTTACTTACCATTGGACTAATAACAAAATTGGACCTAATGGAATATATAGACAATCATCCAACGCATTAATTACTTCGATTTACCTCGAAAAGGTTGTGTGTTTTTTTCTTCAGCTTCACTTCTTTATGTGTCCTCTTCTTTGTTTTTTCTAGCCCTACTTGATGTGAGCGTTCTTCAATGAGGAGCTAAATCCGCTAATCCCTGCAACCTGTAGACTGCTTTCCTGTCCTCAATTTAACTTAACATTGGAATCTGGAACTTCTCTCTGTAGACTGCTTTCCTGTCCTCAATTTAACTTAACATTGGAATCTGAAGAAGTTCTTTAGAACTTCTCTGTGGCTTTAGAGGAATTAATGAAAGATAACCTCGTAGCCACATGATAGAATGTTCTGAGGGCATTGGCCGAACATCTAATTTGATAGTGTTGCATCCATTATTAGAACATCTAATTTAATAGTGTTGCATCCATTATAGAGCTACTCGTTTTGAACTGCCTTCAACCATTTATTCTATGGTAATATAGGAACCCACCCGCACTGCTCAGCTCCAATTTAGAGTCAAAGTTATTGGCTACTGGGGCTGCATTTTCTGTTTTATCAATACTTTGCCTCTCCCCTTCTGCAATCCTTCTGCAATGTTCGCCCTACTTCTCTTGTTCAAGAATGTCATATGATAGCACCATTTGATGTATGCAGGCCCTATGTTTTAAACTTAATATAAAACTTATAAAAATTCTAGATCAGTGTACTTTGAGTTGAGTTGATGTATGCAGGCCTTATGGATATATTTGAATTTATCTGATATTTTAATTTATGTTAATAAATTTTATGTAGATTGTCAAGGACCTAAATGAGATATGAATTAATTCTATCTAAAAGTGTGGATTACAAAAATGAAATTGTGGATGAGAAATGAATATGAATTTATTGTAGGAAGATATACTTAGCATAATTTTGTTTTTTGTTTTGTTTTTAATTTTTATTACTTTTTATAATTCCATAATTATAATTCAATAATTATTTTGCACAGATTGTCAAGTCTTTGTACTGTACCAGTTAAGAAATAGATAATTTAATTTAGAAAAAAATTAAAAATATTTTTTCTTTTTAAAAAAGATTTTATTTTAATAACAAAAAATTTAAAAACCTTGAAATATATAATTTAATTTAAAAAAAATTAAAAAAAAAATATTTTAATTATTTTAATAACAAAAAGTTTAAAAACCTTTGTTAACATTGGTTTTAATTTTGTTTTAGAAAAAAATGTTTTAATAACAAAATTTTTAAAAAGCTTTGGTTTGGTTTTAATTTTTTTTTGAAAAATATATTTTAATAATAAAAAATTTAAAAACCTTTGTTAACATTGTTTTTAATTTTGTTTTAAAAAAAATATTTTAATAACAAAAATTTTAAAAAGCTTTGGTTTGTTTTTAATTTTGTTTTAGAAAAAATTATTTTAATAACAAATTTTTTAAAAACCTTTGTTAACATTGGTTTTAATTTTGTTTAAAAAAATTAAAAAGAAAATTCAATTGAATGATCGACCTATAATCCCTGCGAAGTAGGAGTTAATAACTATTTTTCTTACTTGAAACCTATTTTTGACTATTTTACCATTATAATCTCTGTGAAGTAGAGATTAATAACTATTTTCTTAATTGAAACCTATTTTTTACTATTTTACCGAATCTAGTTAACTTAATAGATCGCCCAAATAATATTTCTAGATCACGCGATATCATGGCCAAAAATATTTCAGTGAATTATTTAACATCGAAGATTTCGATTTATTTACGGGATTACATTTTATTTTCTTTCATTGAATTATTGTTGCATACAAAATGCTGTCTACATTATTGTGGGGAGTAGGAAATTAGATTTTATGGTTTGGTTGTGTGAAAAGTTATATATCTTACATTGGATCGCGTTTGACATCGATTAGACTGTGAAATGGAAAAATTATGAAATAAATTCATTAAAACATTTTTTTTTTTTTTTTTATATCCTTTAGATGGTGAACTACAAAATTTTGAAATAAATTGTGGAGAATATCTAATAGTAGACTAAACAAAAATTTAGATAAATATTTTATGTTGCAGAAAACTATTTAAAACCTACAAATGATCATGAAATGTTATAATAGAACATACAAGTAAATAATGTGTAATAGGTTTTAAAAATGTTTATCTAGTTGTAACATACTAAAGTTGTGTAGTTTCTAAAATGTGTTGTAATGGCAAAGGTGGGGACATGTGCAATAGGTTTTAAAAATGTTTATTTAGTTGTAACATACTAGAGTCATATAGTTTCTAAAATGTGTTATAATGGTGAAGGTGGGGATATAAGAAGGAACAATGGTGACGATGGAGATATAAGAAGGAATAAAAAAAATCTAAAGAAAATCGTTATGGCTTTATAAAATGCTTAAAAATAAAAAGCTAAAGGTGAAAATATTACATGAAAAGATAAGAATTTTTGTAAAAATTCTAGTTAATTTAAACAATTTCCTAAATATTGAAACATGGCCTAGACCAAATATCTTCAAAAAAACCCAACACCTAATATGATGATGGATCTTGCAAGATGTTCTCGTTTGGAAAGAATGCAATGAATTTTTGTATAATGATCTTTCTAATACTATTAAGGTTTTGTGAAATATAAAACTATGTTGTTTTAATAATAATTAAAGTTTCGATTTATTTGAGAAGTTTTTTACAATTAAAAGCTTATAGAATGAGTTGGATTTGTTCTGAAAGCAAACTAGGTTTACGATTTTACTTCTGTATTTTAACGGTTGAAACGCTAAGTAATATTGTTTAGAATACACGGTACATCCTGTAATTTTGCCTACCTAATTTACTTATAATATGAGTTGTGTTATAAAACAAACTACCTTACTGTACATGAAATAAATTAGTTTACTAAAACAGATCTCTATGATACATTTTCCATCTATGTTAAAAGATCCTTCTAATCTACTCCTAAATAACTTCTATGTACTAGAGTACGATACATAAAGTATGTGGAAAAATACAGAGAAGTATTTCGACTCTATCATTTACCATTTAACACATTCAGAAATATTCATTAAGTTCTAAACTTTACAGATAAATGGACTTTCAACTTAGATAAAATGATAGAAATTTTTAAAAACATTTACTTAATAGTTCAAGAGATATCTAAGTTTTTAAACAGAAAACTGATAACATAATATAAGCATTTCCTCAGTAAATAGTTGGACAGAATGTAAATAAGATAACACAATTAGAGCCTGGTAACTATAGAAGAGACAAACAGGCAAAGGAGCCCGCTCCACCTAACCTTTTCCTGAAGACAGCCAAGTTTCTTGCCTTAGGACCCCCGAGCATGTTCACTGAACCACCAGGACGAATATGCTGTGTGGAGAAATGGAATAAATTCCCTTGCAACTCAGCAGTAGTACTTGACAGCAATACTTCTGCCTTTGACAATATTGAACTCAACAATGTGGCTATACTAGTTCAGAATGCAGTATTAACTCACTCAATCACTTCTAACCTTCCCCTCATCGAATCTCTTGTGCTCTCTTATCTTTCACTTTTAGAAATTTTCACAAGGTAAGAACCGAACAACCTCCTACTGAATTTGATGGGTAGATAAAGCATGCCTAGGTCTTTGGTGAGTTGTTTTAGTTAATGAGCCACCTTGTCAGTTCCACTTTCTTGGGGAACATGACCATAAAAATAGGGAAGTTGCACCCCACAACAGCTAGAAGTGAGTTGAGGATGCTTCCAATTGTTAATTTGCTCTCTACCCCAGTCCATTCCTCCTAGTGGGTCAGTGAACACTCATTCAACAATCTCCTTTGGATATTTGTCTCCTATTTTATTTATAAATAATAAAATATTCAGAGTAATTAATTACAGTCATCCTTGGCCTCACTTCGTCAATAAACATAAAACTTTACAATAACATAAAACATAATATTTTTCTGACAACATAAAATGTTTAGAATTCGAGTATTTGACAAACACCCCCTCTTAAATTCAACATCGTCCTCGATGTTGCTTTATTCATCATCCTCTAATTTCTGCTGGAATAGATTTGGATATGCCACCCGCATATTACTTTCCAACTCCAAAGTTGCTTCATCTGGACTAAGGTGCTTCCACTGCACCTTTATCTATCCAATGGTATGATTACAAAGCAAAATTTCCCTCTTTTCGAGGATACAATCCGGTTCCACCAGAAAATCTCCTTCTGGTTCCACCTGTAAATCATTCCAATTAATCACATGAGTAGCATCATGCACATACTTTTTCAAAAGAGAGATGTGAAATACATTATGTACTTTAAGACTTGGTGGCAAGACCAACTGATATGCCACTGGTCCTACCTTGGATAGTATTTCAGAAGGTCCACAATACTTTGGTGCTAGTTTGTCACAGCTTCCTAACTTTAATGAGCTCTTTTTGGGTTTTACCTTGAGGAACACATGTTCACCAACCCGAAACTCTTTTTGAGTTCTTTTGAGATCTGCATGACTTTTTTGTCTATCTTGTGTAGTTTTCAAATTGCCTTGAAGCTGTTTCACAATTAGTTCCATTTCTTTTAATAACTTAGGTCCTAACATTAACCTGTCAACTGGATTACTCCATGAAATAGGAGTATTGAATTTTCTGCCATATAAAATTTCAAATGGATTGAGTTTTGATGAAGCTTGGTAAAGATTAGTTTTGTTGAAGCTTGGTAAAGATTATTATATGCAAACTGAACAAGATGTAAATATTCCTCCTATTTACCTAGCTGATCTCTAACATACATTCTTAACATATCTTCAAAAATCTGATTGACTCTTTCGGTCTGCCCATCCGTTTGTGAATGAAATGTTGTATTGGAATTTAAAGTAGTATCTGAACCTTTAAATAAAGACTTCCAGAAATTTCCTGTAAACTTTGAGTCTCTGTTAGAAATTATAACTTTTGGAATCCCATACAAACGAAAAATTTGTTTTATAAAAATTTCAGCAATGTTAGTAGCCTTGTAGGTTGTCTTAACATGTATGAAGTGGGATGCTTTACTAAGCTTATCCACAACTACCATTATGGAATCATTCTGTTTCTGATTTTTAGGTAAACCAGTAATAAAATCAATACTAATTATTTCCCACTTCCAATCCAGAATAGCTAGTGGGCACCAGTCCTGCTGGGTGTTGATGTTCAGCCTTTATTTGCTGACATTCCATACACCTGGAAATATATTTATCTACCTCATTTTTCATACTTGGCCAAAATTAATCCTTCCTCAGCATTGTTATCATCTTTTGGTAAGCAGGATGCGATGAGTATGGACTTTTATGTAATTCATTTAAAATTATCAACTTAATTTCAGCAACATTAAGCACATAAAGTCTATTTTTATACAACATTAATCCTCTTTTATCAATTTTGAAATCTGTTATTAAATTTTCAGCATTATCTTCAGCAACCTTTTCAAGTAATTTTTGATATTTTTCATCTATTTTGATTCCTTCCTTAATCTGATTTTTTAGATCAGTTTTATAAGTACTGATTGCTGAAACAAAATTTAGCCTAGCATTTCTGCTTAAGGCATCAACAAATTTATTTTCTTTACCTTTAATGTGCTGAATCTCAAAATCATATTTGCTAAGGAAAGCTAGCCACCTAGCTTGCCTCGCATTCAGATTTGGTTGATCCAACAAATATTTTAAACCTTTATTATCTATCATTAGTTTAAATTTTCTTCCGATTAAGTGATGACGCCACATCTTTAACGCATTTATCATGGCATGCAACTCTAAGTCGTAAGTTGCATAGTTCTTCTCATGAATTTTTAACTTCCTAGACTCATATGTAATCACATGACCTTCTTATGTTAAGACCCCACCAATTCCATCATTGCATGCATTAGTGCACATGATGAAATCCTTGTTTGGATCATCAATTTTTAGAATAGGTGTTGTTGTTAATAGTTCTTTTAGTTTCTTAAAACTTTCTTCACATTTTTTATCTCAGATAAATTTTCTACCTTTCTTTTGTAAAGAAATTATAGGATTCACTATTCGAGAGAATCCTTCTCTAAATTTACGATATTAACCTGTAATTCCCATAAAAGATCGTACACCAATTATGTCTTTAGGGGTAGGCCATTCATTAATTGCTTTTATCTTGTCTGGGTCTACTGTGATTCCATCCTTGGATATCACATGTCCTAGGTACTATATTCTATCTTTATAGAAATATCGTTTGTTGAACTTAGCGTAAAGTTGGTGTTCTCTTAACACTTGTAAAATTATTTTTAAGTGTTCATCATGTTCTTCTCTAATCTTAGAATAAATTAGAATGTTGTCAATGAAAACAATTACAAACTTATCTAAGTACTGATGTAAAACATTATGCATAAGACACATGAAAAATGTTGGAGTGTTTGTTAGCCCAAAAGGCATAACCACGGACTTGTAGTTCCCATAACAGGTTCTAAAAGCAGTCTTAAAGATGTCCTCACATTTAATTCTACCTTGATGGTACCCCGACCTCAAGTCTGTCTTAGAAAATATCTTTGCGTCGCGTAGTTGATCAAAAATATCATCAATGCGAGGCAAAGGATGTTTGTTCTTTATGGTCATTTTATTTAACTGACGGTAATCTATGCATAAACACATAGTTATGTCTTTCTTTTTAATGAAAATTACAGGTGCTCTCCATGGATACACACTGGGCCTTATATAATTTTTATCAATCAGTTCTTTAAGCTGTGATTTAAGTTCATTTAGTTCCAGAATTTTCATTCTGTAAGGAACCTTTGAGTTTTGTACCACTCCTGGTACTAAATCAATGGTGAAATCTAGTTCCCTTTTCGGAGGTTGTCCTGGAATTTCTTCCGGGAATACATCCGAAAATTCCTTTAGAATAGGTATGTCTTCCAAATTTAACTTATCTTCCTTATTTGATTGTTTGTCATTAATTACATTTACATCAAACAACTTACACCTTTTCGAACAACCCTTTTAACTTGCAAAGTAGAAATTTGTTTAACATAAGTCTTTGTAGGAATTCTTTTTACTGTTATAGTTTCACCTTTTTCATTCAAACAAGTAAAAGTCTTTTCAAAACAATTTAACATTACCCTATGCTTCTCTAACCAATCCATTCCAATCAGAACATCGTAAGAACCTAAAGGTAACACATTCAGCTTAACATGAGTCCTAAACTGATTCATCAGTAATTCACACTCTTTTACATACTCAGTCACTTTTCTTTTAGTTCCAGTAGCTAATTGAACCAACCATGACTTATCCAACTTGTCTATTTCCAGATTGCAACATTTACCTAAACCAAGTGACACATAGCTAAAAGTTAGTCCTGAATCAATTAAAATAGAAATGGGTTTATTTTTAAGCATACCTTCTACTTCAACCATGGAAGTTTGATGATCAACTTGTATGTTCTCCAAAGATGCATTTATCCTGGGCATCTCCCTTGCTAAGTCACCAACAGTAGTCTCCTCCTTACTGTGTGTATGTTGTTGACGATCCTTTTTCTGAGTGGGCAGTTGGATGCATAGTGAGGTCGGTGATAGTCCCAACATTTAACATATTCTTTATGTTCATTGTTTTTAACGAAATTTTCTGGTGAATCACTATTTCTTGCAGCTGTAAATTTTGACTGTGTATTACCTATTGAATTACTTCCTTGAAATTTTCTATTAGAGAAATTATGTGAATTATTATTCCAAAAGTTGCAATTAAAAGAAAACTGCTTTTTCCTTTGTTCACAATTATTAGGCCTTTTTGCCTTCCAGTTTGGTATGTCTTCTCTCTTCTTATTTTGTTCATAACAGATATTTGTTTTTCTCATGGCCTCTTCAAGAGTTTGAGGACCATCATACTCAATCTCGTCCTTTATATGAGAGGGCAAACAACTTAGAAATCTCTGTACCTTAGGATTTTCTTCAACGAGATAAGGCACACACCTTAATAAATTTAAAAACTTGCTGCTTAATTCCCTCATATCCATGGAACCTAACTTTAAATCATAAAACTTTTTAGTTCATTCCTCATAATATTGTTCCGACATAAACTTTCTTTTAAAATATTTGTTAAAATTACTCCAATTTACACTTTTCTCTTTTAAACCTTTTACTCATTTAAGATATTGCCACCACGTGTCTGCTTTTCCAGTCAGATTATAAATTGCCATTTTCGTTTTTAGATGAATCGAGTAGTTGTAAATCTGAAAGTACTTATTCATACCGGACAACCATGCTTCAGTTGTCTCACTCTTTTCTGTTTTTCCATTAAAAGTTGGTGGTTTGATCTTTTTAAACTCGCAAGAAATTTCTTCGTATGGCATGTACTTCTTCTTTTTAGTGTAGCCGTCACTTTCACTACTATCACTGGAATACTTGTGCTTTTTCCTACGTGCTTTTTCATAAAATTCAGAAGATGAGATGCTGTCATAATTATTCAATTTTAACTTTTTATCCTTACGTTGGTAGGACATAGTTCCAAATTCAACATTATTTTTTGTTCCTTTATCTTTATCATTATTATGAAAATTATTTGTTCCTTTATCTTTATCATTATTATGAAAATTATTTTGCAGGATTTGATTCAGCTCCTCTTGAGCTTTCAGGATTCGTTCATTTTCTTCCTTAATAGTTTTTATTTCAATTTTTAAATCCTTTACTATTCTTAATAATTCATATGAATTATCATTCAATTCAACAAATAAGTTTTTTGCATTAATATGTCCTTGTTCATTATTATTCTGTTCATTATTTAGGGACCTGTCTTCAGTCGACTCTTCTGGTCCTTCCATACCTGCAGACTAAATTTATAAAATGCTGAAACTGAAAGAAAAAAAAAATCAATAATTTGCAATTTTGTTTTAGAGTTTAAATGTGCGCGTTGAGACACTTTAGGCCTAGTATTTGAACATGCGCTCTGATACCACATGTGAGCATGATAGTGTATGTAGGGGTTGTGTACTTGGGACGAATGTTAAAAAGAGTTTCTCTAGTAGTAGTACTAGATCTAAAGGGATTTTAGATTTAATACATCCTGATGTATGTGGTCCGATGTCATCCCCTTCTCTCAGTGGATATTTTTATTATGTACTCTTTATAGATGACTTCTCTAGAAAGTCATGGATTTATTTCCTAAAGGCTAAGAGAGAAACCTTTATCAAGTTTCGGGAATTCAAAGCCCTAGCGGAGAATCAGATAGAAAAGCACATCTATGCTTTGAGATATGATAATGGAGGTGAATTTGAATCACCTGCATTTAATGAGTTCTGTATTGATGCAAGAATTTGTAGATAGTTAATTATACCCTACAAGCCTCAGCAAAATGGGGTTTCCGAAAGGAAGAATATAATCATATGTGAGGCTACAAAATCCATGATGCATAATCAAGACCTGTCTACCTCATTATGGGAATAGGCCACAAGTGCAGTAGTATATATCCATAATAGATGTCCTCATGCCATTTTGGATGAGAATACACCTGAAGAAGTGTTCACTGGTGAAAAACTAGATATTTCACACCTGAGGATATTTGGGAGTCCTATATACATTCATGTGACGAAAGAAAAGAGGTCAAAGATGGATCCATAAGGAAATAAGGGAACCTTTTTTTGTTATAGCGAATCATCCAAAGCCTACAAAATATATGTGTTGGGTGAAAGGCACATTAAGGTCAACCGAGATGTGACCTTCCATGAAGAGGCAACATTCAAGCGATCAAAAGAGATTCAATATGATATAGACACAGAGGAGCATGCGACTCCTATGCTGGAGGACCCAAATATTGATTCTCCCCATTCAAATGCTCAGAGGGAGAATCCAGCAGAGTTCTTAGATTCACTAGCTCCTGATGAACTAGTAGAACTAGCTGATGAACCTCCTTCCAAGAGGACGTCTGCATAGTGCCAAGATATGCTACAAGATTTAGAGAGGCATGGAGCACCATTAGGATCTTCCAGAGATCGGAATCAACCTGATAGATATTCAGGGTATGTTGCATAGATGATTCACATTAGTGATTCAGATCCTTCCACCTATGAATCAGCTGCAAAGAAGCAAGTATGGAAAGATGCAATGGTAGAGGAATACAAGTCTATTATGAATAATGATGTTTCGGAAGTTGTTCCTAAACCTGAAGGGAAATCCATAGTTAATTGCAAATGGCTTTACAAGATAAAGCATGCTATTGATGGCAGTATTGAAAAGTATAAAGCTAGATTTGTTGCCCGAGGTTTCTCTTAGAAAGAAGGCATAGACTATGAGGAGACATTCTCTCCTATGGCTAGGTACACCACTATTCGAGTTTTGATCTCACTTGCATCTATTCTAGGATGGAAGCTTCACCAGATGGATATGAAGACAACCTTCCTCAATGGTGAGGTTGAGGAAGAGGTTTATATTCAGTGTCCTGAGAGTTTTGTGGTATTCGAGAATTGACATCTATCTTCAATGATTGGGATTCTCTACGAGCGAAGTTGATCAAAATTTGTACTTCAAAGTAGTGAAGAACCAATCGTTGATATTGGTTCTATATGTTGATGATATTTTCCTTGCTGGAGAGGAAAAATTGATTACTTGGTGCAAGAGGGAGCTCACTTCTGAGTTCAATATGAAATATTTAGGTCTTATGCACTACTTTCTTGGCCTTGAGATTTGGCAAAGAAAAGATCAGATATTTATTTCTCAAGAGAAGTACACTATTGATATATTGTGTAGGTTTGGCATGATGGATTGCAAATCCATGAGTACTCAGATGGTTTCCAATTTGAGGAAACTACATGAGTCAGATTCTGGATCGGATCTAGTGGACCCCACTTTGTATAGACAGCTTATTGGTTTGTTGATGTACTTGATACAACCGAGACCTTATTTATGTTATGTTGTGAGTATTCTGAGTCGGCTTATGTCCAATCAAAGGCACAGACATTGGGTTGCTTCTAAGCATGTTCTTAGGTACCTTCGAGGTACGATTGCTTATGGAATTAGATATGCCTCCAGTGGAGGGGTGTTGTTACTTGGTTATACTGACTCTGATTGGGGTGGTAGCATTGTGGACTGAAAGAGTACATATGGCTATTGTTTTAGAATGGGTTCTACTATGATCTCTTGGTCAAGCAGGAAGCATGGATATGTAGCCTAGAGTACTAGAGAAGCAGAGTATATCGCTGCTAGTACTGCCTGCCGAGAGGCAATGTTGCGTAGGAAGCTAATTGTTGGGTTGTTCGATGAGAAGCTTGAGTCCACATTCATTCGGTGTGACAATCAAAGATGCATCGAGCTTTCAAAAAACCCTGTGTTTCATTATAAGTCGAATCACATTGAAATGATGTAACATACCCTAAATTATACAAGTAAGTATTATGGCAAAAATTTAATATAATAAATCCTTTTCATTGAATTTGCTCAAGTATAAAAGTATTTGTGATAAAAACCAAGTTCCCAAATTCTGTCACCTTGCATCAGAAACATTTATAACAAACTCCATAATCCATTCTATGTAAAAACCTTCCATTATCCATAAATTATTCAAAATCTTCATCATTCTTGCATAATAATACAACAACTCTTCTTTATAATCCATTGGGAGAAGGTCTTCATGATTCAATAACCTACTTGGGTCAAGACACAAAAGTTGCTATGATTCTTTGTGCAAACATTACCTCATAAACATTGTTACCAACAACTGAATTTATCCATTTAATAAATATTATCATTTGCTTGACTGAAGAACAGATACATCTAGTTTGACGATAATCACCATGAGCACATACACATAAATCACGGACAAGAGAATACACACAAATCACAGATAAGAGAAAGAGACTCAATATACGGTGGTTCACCCAGCTCTCTGGGCTACGTCCACAAAATTTGTTGTATCATGTAATATTTATTCAGAATGTTACAACCCACACACAACATACTTATTGCGGTGACAATCTTCTATGACATAAAGCCTCTCTTCTACTCCTCTTGTGGAGAGTATTTTTCTGACATATCAGTGTTAACAACAGCTAATACCGAGATCTAATCTCCGGTAAAATGGTACTTAACCTAACCTTTTACACCTAATTCAACTTTACATCAATGATGACAGAGATCCAAGAGGAATCGTTATTTGACTAAGTCCACATATATATATGAGTCTACACATTAACATACTAATCATGTTTTCTATAATTAACTTCATAGAGATAGTACTTGAAGACGAAAATCAAAGTAAAACCCCATCATTCAACAGTAAACACATTTCAGGATTACTGTGAATGATCAATCAAATTATACAAAACTGGAATCTGCATAATCAAGGAACTTTAACACAATAATAATAAAATTTCCTCGGTTGTAATTCAAAATAACACAGAGTTAAAAGTCTACTATTCTACAAATTAAGGATAGCACTAGCATCCTCATCCAAGAATAAGCAGTGAATTTCTAAACACAATTTCAACATACAATCTAGATATGAACAAGAACAAAGATCCGACAGTAAAACCCCATCATTCAACAGTAAACACATTTCAGGATTACCGTGAATGATCAATCAAAATATACAAAACTGGAATCTGCATAATCAAGGAACTTTAACACAGTAATATGATGGCATTCAGGATTTGATAAGGTCAAACTCTGCAACAACAATGATCAATCAAATATACAGTTTTTAACATATATTTGTCAATAGCAAGCATGCACAGAGATAGACAGATCCATAGCTTATCAACAAATCAAATCGATACAACAAAACATCACATGGAAAATCCTCAACAGAGGTTCTGTCAAAGCCATGTATAGTATCATCTCTATATCCCATAGGGATCCATCGTGGCTATAAAACCTAAACTAACTGGATCTACACAAAAATTGGTAGTAGAAAGAAAGATCCTATCTGGATCCATTCAATACCGAGGCGATATACATATAAATCTACCTGGATCTGCCCAAAATCGTGGTAGCATAAAAACTTATAATTAAAGATCCTATGATGAACATTCCCAAATGAAATAGCTCTACGATTTAGCTTAGCCTACAACCACACATTGGCATCTTCATTCAAACAAGGAAATATTACTTTCGACAAGGAAACCGTCTCTAACACAGAGATCCTAAGCGTTTCCCCATTATGAAATAGATCTACGAATTTAACTCAGCATACAAACAGACATTGGCGTCTTCCGAAGACAGAGAAACAAACTAACTTAAAACTCAATAGTTTTCAAGACGGAGGATCACACTTTCACTTCATAAATCTACATACCAGATTGCACAAAAGACAGAGATCACGATTGGAGGATCGGGATTTCATTTCAGCACTCTACAATCCAGAAATGATTTCATGGGCCAACGCTTACTCGTAGGGATCACGACTTCGATTGCCCTTTCTACTCCAAAAATTACAGCTCTTCATACGCAACCCTCTTCCCCCTGGAACACAGATGCTGCGTGATAATGGCGGTCGTTTGCTGTGTGATAAACAGATCCGAGACATGTGCATCAACTTCATTCTTGCTGGCCGGGACACTACTTCCGTTGTGCTCCCCTGGTTCTTCTGGCTGCTTATTCAACATCCAACCGTGGAAGAAAACATTTTGTCTGAATTACGGCAGATCAGCAGACAACGATCAAATCCCACTGGGTCTACCGTAGATGAGATGAACAGAGCAGAAAATAACAGATGAACAGAGCAAGGTAGAAACTCCAAAATATATATATTAAATCTATATCAAACAGCGAACAATATATACAATATATAGTAGGAAACAAAACAGTTTTCCCCCAGTCGGTTACTAACCGTAACTGGTTTATTAATCTAATCTAAAACTCACGGATTATTTAACATTCCCCCCTTAATCCTAAGAGTCATTTGACATGCCTAGTATCATTCTGAATTTTTCAAAATTTTCACATCGCAATGCTTTAGTAAATATATCGGCGATTTGTTCTGAAGTAGGACAATGAGTCAAATGAATAGTTTTAGCCTCAACACGATATCGAATCAAATGATATTTGGTATTGATATGTTTGGTTTGATCGTGAAATTTAGGATTCTTGACCAATTGTATTGCAGAAGTATTATCAACAAAGAACGACGTTGAAGTCTTCTGTTTCTCCTGCAAATCTTCAAGAATTTTCCGAAGCCAAATGATTTCTTTTGTGGCTTGAGCGGCTACAACATATTCGGCTTCAGTGGTAGAATCAGCAGGAACTGATTGCTTTCGTGATCTCCAAGTGACCGCTGTTGATCCAAGATTCATCAAATAACCTAAAGTAGACACCCCATGCTCTTTATCTCCATCAAAATCTGAATCTGAATAACCAGTAAGATGAAAGTCTGAAACTTTAGAGTATTTGATGCCAAACGACTGAATACCTTTTAAATATTTTAGCACTCGTTTTACTGCGATCCAATGACCTTCACAAGGTTGATGCATAAACCTGGAAAGTATTCCTACAGCAAAATTTATGTCAGGACGAGTAGTAGTAAGATAAATCAATCTTCCAACAAGTTGCCTGTACTTTGTTGGATCTTCACATGCACTGCCTTCATGTGAACTAAGCTTTTGATTATGCTCCATTGGAATAGAAACAGGATTACAATCCAACATCCCAAATTTACTCAACAGATCTCCAATATTCTTCTTTTGAGAAATAAATACATACTTAGGTTTTTGATCTACTTCAATTCCTAAATAATAATGAAGTAATCCCAAATCCGTCATGTCAAAAACCTTTTGCAGCTCCTTTTTAATAAAGACTATATAATCATCATTATTCCCTGTGATAAGCAAATCATCAACATAGACTACTAGATATACAACTGATCGCCCAAATTTCTTAACAAATAAAGTTGCATCATCTAGATTGAAATGCTTATAATTCAATTTGAGAAGATGTTCAGTTAACTTCTCATAACATGCTCGGGGTGCTTGTTTCAAACCATATAAAGACTTCACCAATTTACATATCTTCTGTTCTTTTCCTTTAATAGAAAAACCTTCCGATTGAAACATATAGACATCTTCTTTTGGATCTCCATTTAAAAAGGCAATTTTTACATCCATATGATGTATTTTCCATCCATTTTGAGCTGCAAGAGAAAACACAGTTCTAATAGTGCCCCATTTTGTAGTAGGAGCAAATGTTTCTATGTAATCAATACCTTCTTTTTGAGCATACCCCTTTGCTACAAGTCTTGCCTTGTATTTGTCAACTGAGCCATCAGCCTTATATTTAGTTTTATAAACCCACTTAGAGCCAATTGGATTAATGCCAATAGGAGGGTCCACCAACCTCCAAGTGCCATTTTTAATAAGAGCATCATATTCTTTCTGCATTGCATATTTCCATTCATTACAACTAGCAGCTTCTTCAAAAGAAGCAGGCTCATTAACAGCAATAGAAAAATTTAAATTAAATTCATCAAACCTTTTTGGAATTGTTTTTGTTCGTGTTGATCTACGAACTGATTGCTGCGGTGACGGCTGAATAGTTTCTTCAATTTCTGATCATTGAATAGTTTCTGCAATTTCTAATGGCTGAAGAGTTTCTTCAATTTCTGATTCTGTATTATTGCCAATTATTTTCCCTTCTATAGAATCATTATTATCAACTAATTTGTCTTCGTTCTCAGGTGTTGAAACATAAGGAAAATTAATTGAAGGGAAATCCAGAGACTGATCAAGAATCTGAATCCCCCCTTCAGGATGTGGAAGATCATTATCACATTCATAATAAAACTTCTTGGAAGAGAATTTATCCAAATGATTGAGTTGTCTATCAATAGTAGAAGCATCTTTAGCAAATTCAAGAAAAACTACATCTCTTGAAACAATAAATTTCTTGTTCTCCTCATCATACAATCTGTAAGCTCTGGAAGTATTAGAATATCCCAAAAAAATACATTTGCGGCTCCTAGCGCCCAATTTGTTACGTTGTTGTGTAGGAATCAAGGCAAAGCAAGGAGAACCAAAAACTCTAAAATGTTGAACAATAGGAAGCCGATTATACCACATTTCATAAGGAGACTTATTATTGATAGCAGTATAAGGACACCAATTATGAATATAGATTGTACAAAGTACTACTTCTCCCCAAAACATCAACTTGACATTTTGAAAAAACATCATAGACCTTACCATATTAAGCAAAGTTCTGTTCATACGTTCTGCCACACCATTTTGTTGTGGGGAATAAGGAACGGTTGTTTGATGTTTAATACCATTATCTTGTAAGTACTTTTCAAAATCATTAGATGTGTATTCACCACCATTATCTGAGCGAAGAGTACCAATATTAAGTTGAGTTTCATTTGTAATCCACAAATAAAAATTCTTAAAAGTTGCAAAAACTTGCGATTTCTCTTTCAACAAGTAAACCCAGCACATCCTAGTGTAATCATCAATAAATGTTAGCAGATATTTGTTACCATTGGAAGATGGAATAGGCATGGGCCCACATAAATCTGAATGTATAAGTCCTAACTTTCTGGAAGCTCTAGAAGTAGATTTATGAAAAGGCTGTTTACAATGCTTGCCTAAAATACAAGCATTACATGGCGACAATTTTCTTGGAACAGTAGGAAGCCCCTGTATACCATGTTGTTTCATATTTCTGATACTATCATAATTGATATGACCAAAATGAGCATGCCACAATAAGCTGGAGGATAGAGTATCACTATGCTGAGACAAAAGAGCTAAGTTGGATAAAAAAGATGATGTCCCTTTTAGTTTTAAGAGTTTGTCTTCTTCAACACCAGTCATAACAATCACATCATCACATGTTCTTTGTATCTCAATTATACCGTCAAACATATGTATAGAATGCCCTTGCTGCCTAACTTGTATGAGAGACATCAAATTTATTTTTAATTGAGGAATATAAAGAACATCATGCAAAATATAATCAGCAAGTCTGGGTAACTTAAGCCGAATAGAACCAATACCAAAAGGCTTCAACTGTGACTTATCAGCAAAATAAATTATACCATCAAAATGATCACTAAATGTCTCAAAACAATATCTTCTGAAGGTCATATGACATGTGGCACCAGTATCTAAAATCCAAGTATCTTCCCACGAAGTAAAAGAAGTGCTAAAACTTCATTAATACTAAGATTACAATGCGAAACTATATAGTGAGCAGATTCAGGTGGTTTTCCTTTGTCCAAGGGCTGTTGCTCTTTCTTCTCATTAATCTTTTCCCAAGGAGCGCGACAATAACTTGTAGTATGACCAAGTTTTCCACATCTATAACACTTAACAGATTGCCTATCATTCTGAACATATTTTTGCTGTCTGTCATCTTGATGATGACTCCCCCTGCCTCTAAATGTTCTCCTACCACGAACTCTGCTACTATGGTCAAGTCTAGTAGACTCCCCTCTAGGCTTCTATTCTTTCTTGGTGAGACACAAAGTCTCAACAGTGGAACTAGAAAGAGACTCTTTCTTCCCAAAATCTTTCTCTCTTTCAGCAATTTTCTCAACAAGCGTTTCAAAAGTCATAGCTTTCATTTATCCACTAGCCTGAAATGATTCTAAATAATGAGTATAGGTAGGATATAGAGCTTTAATAAATGCAGTAAGTTGAATGTCAACTTTTACACCAGTTGCATCAATATCATGAAAAATAGCTCTAATCTCATAAGCAAGTTTCATTGGATCATTGTCTTTTAATTCTAAGTTAAATAACTTCATCAACAATTGTATGATCTCAAGCTCAGAATGTGAATCATACAAATCTTTTAGTTTCTTTAATGCTTCCCACACATTTTTGCTAGAAACTAAATGTCTACTTACTTCTTCACTTATAGAGGCAGTGATCAAGCCATAAGCCTTCTTGTCTTTTCTTTTCCATAATGCTAACTCTTTGGTATCAGTAGGTGGTACTGGTGGTAATGGTACTATTTCTTCTCCATCTTTCTTATCTTCTAAATTCTCATTTTCACAAATTCCATCCCACATATCATTAAAAATAAGGGTATTTTTGACTTTACGAAACCATTCCTGATAATTTCATTTTCCAGACAAAATAACTCCAACAATTGAAACTAGAGAATGCATTTTAGTTTTTTTTTTTTTTTTAAACTGTAGCTTTACAGTCTTACCAAAATTTCTGATTCAAATCTCAGAGAATGCCCAGAATTTCTGTCACTGTTGGCTTGGCTGCAGGGGGTTTCTCTCCAGTTCTCAATCACTATAGGTGGCTCTCCTCCTCTTCTCCATGGACTCTCTTCACGCGGGCTCTTCCACACACACTCGGGCTTTCTACTGCTACACGAAGAGGAAGACAGTAGTAGCAGCAAGGATATAGCAACAAGTTCTGAAGATCAGCAATGATCTTCAACATGGAGTTTTCTGTACACAATCTACACACGTTTTAGGGATCACCGCTCTATGCTCTGATACCACTGATGAATAGAGCAGAAAATAATAGATGAACAGAACAAGGTAGAAACTCAAAAATATATATTAAATCTATATCAAACAGCGAACAAGATATACAATATATAGCAGGAAACAAAACAGTTTTCCCCCAGTCGGTTACTAACTGTAACTGGATTATTAATCTAATCTAACACCGACGGATTAGTTAACAAGATGATTTGAAAGAGATGCAGTACTTGCAGGCTGCGCTATCTGAAACATTAAGGCTATATCCATCGCTCCCTATAAACTATAAAGAAGTGATACAAGACCAGGTATTTCCCGACAGGTCACAATTGAAAAAGGGAACAAATCTCATATTTCCAATATACTCCAAGGGAAGGATGGAGGATATCTGGGAGTAGACTGCAGGGAATTCAAGCTCAAGAGATGGCTATGAGAGGGCTTGTTTGTGCCGGAATGTGGCTATAATTACCCAGTGTTCAATGCAGGGCCAAGAGTTTGCCTGGGAGAGGATTTTGCTCATTTGGTTATGAAATGGGTGACAACGTCTCTTGTTTATCCATATCGTCTGAAAATGGTGAAGGATGTGATGGCCGAGCCTAAGCTAGGAATAAATCTGTTCATGACGACTGGGTTGGTGGTCACCCTGCATCCACAATCAGAAATATAACCACATGATGTTAAGATACTATGGAAAAAAGGGTCAATGTCGAGTTATCCTATGGTATGTTATTATTATGACATGTTGCATTAGTACAGTTACTTAATTGGTAGGTTACAAATTAGGTATTATTGTTATTTATTTAGAATTTGGAACTAAATAAACTTTTAGCATTTCCTAAATATTTCAGGAAGATAATTCTTCCTATTCAATCTGAAATTGTAAAATATAAACATTTATTTAGAATTATGTATGTACTTTGGTATTGAAATAAAATGAACAAATTCCATACAGTCAAAATTTAATAAAAAACATTTCGACAATGTCTAATACATTGGTGGGAATAAGTATTTAGGTCTGGTTTGTTATATTACATGAAGTGTGAAAGTTATCAAACAACTTAGAAGCTAGTATGCTTCATGTGTCCATATATTTTTATGAGGGAAATATATGTAAAGTGGATTTAGTAAGGAAATATGAGCATGGCTATAAAGTTTTGAGATGGTAATATGAGGTGTATACATGTAGATTTATCCTTAACATAATCAATGAAGTGTACTATGTTTCACTTATCAATATAGATCCATCTTAAACCGGTATCTATCAAGCACCGAGAGGGATCCAACTTTTTTAAATTTAAACTCAAGAAATTTGATCTCTTTTGATTGATAGATCCAGGTTTAAGTTTTAAGTTTTTTTATTTTATAAAGGAACATCTATTTTTTAATTACTTTTCATAATATTTTATTTTATGAACCAACATGGATTTTTTAAATGCTTTCCATAATTTTTTATTTTATGAGCCGACAGGAATTTTTTTAATTATTTTGTTAGTAACAAACGTTACATCACAAACTTTACAACATCTCCCCCATCTCAGTTTGAGTTCATATTCACTCTCTCTTCTCTATTCTCATTCTACAATCTTTCTCTTAATGTCATGTAAAAGTGTGATGGTGCACTTCTAGTTGCATATAGTCAAGGGAGGATTTTTATTTAGAAATTATGGATATTTTAGATACTCCCTCTTTAATAGACATATCATGAGAGACACAACTCGAAATACCAAGTACTTCATGTAATATTTCCAATTAAAATTGAGATTCGAGCCATTTCCCTCATGGTATTTTCATGGTGATTTTGGGATGATATTGTACCTATTTGATATCATATTTCTGAGATTTTTGTCTATGTTGTGAGTTACATATGGAGTTAAATTGATGTCCCAAATAATGTATGTAGACCCCTAAAGTATTATTATAGTTTGTGACATAAATTCAAGGCCCCCTGTCTACTTTTTCTTCAAAATTACATGCCCTATCAGCTATTGATGGTTGGATGACCTATTCGACCCTAAAACCTAATACAATGATGCACATATGCTGTACTTGATGTCCCCTAACACATCTAGTTCCCATATTGAATATTAGTGAAGTCCGTACAGTGTTTGGAAGGGAAACTAGTGGTAGACCTAGGGGGGATTTTCACCAATCCAATTGATTAGTTTTGCTCCAAATATTCTCTCCTTGAAAATTGTCTACCATGGATGTTTATAGAAGGTGTTTGGGTTTCTAGTGATTGTATTAAAGTGTCCTATACCCTCCCAAGTCCCTCCTTGCACCATTCGAAAACATTTACACACTACAACTGGAGTTCATGCAAATCACTATACCCGCATTTAATGCAAATGGTTAATGATGGGGCCTATGAATCCAAGCTCAATTTTCTATATTACCCACCCCTCTTTCCTTTAAGAAATAAAACATTCTAAGGAAAATAATTATCCATAACAATATGAAGAACATTTGGCTTGCCTCTTTCACCATTATCAACACATTAACATGTTCTTGACCAGTAGTTGAAGGTTTAGTAGAAACAAATGAACGCAAATAGAAATAAAAATAATTTATGCTGGCATATTAGTCAGTTGGTACCTAAATAATATCTCTTTCGATCTTCTCTTCTCTTTCTTATGCATCTTCCAATATATTATAGTTTGGTTTTTTTCCATCCTTATTATGATTGCAGTGGGTAAAATGCCCTTGAAAAGCAAGCACGAGAAATATTTGTTATTTTTCCTTTATTAAATTGACTTCTGCATCTTCCAATATCTTATAGTTTGTTTTTTTTCCATCCTTATTATGATTGCAGTGGGTACAATGCCCATGAAAAGCAAGCACAAGAAATATATGTTATTTTTCCTTTATTAAATTGATAAGGATGCCATTGGGGAACTTCCTTAGCTTATTCTTAGGATTTTCCTGAGCTAAACAACGCCTTATTTGCTCATATACACCAAGGCAGAATCGAGAAAGAATTATAGCTATATAAACACATATTCTATTGAAACTATTATCATATCGTCAAGCTGTAGAGTAAACAATAAATAAAATTTGGCTTTCAGTTCAAATCTGAAAGGTGTGGCTTGGTTTGTGACCAGCCATGGAGTCCTATAATGCTCTCTATGGTTTGATTTTGCTATGTTTGATTGGGGTAAGTGAAGGGAACTTCTTTGCACTCCCTTGCAATTGAAAAGTGGCTACCAATAACTCCAGCCTCCCTAGGTGCAACATCATGCATGTGCCCTTCATAGCAGTCATAGATGGGAATGAGAAAGCTATTGTTAGCGAGAATGACATATTCAGGTTGGGATTCATTGACTTAAATTCTTCTGGAAAATTCGTTATGTGTGTTGTAATAGGATTGAATATTACCTTGGTTCTTGTAATAGGATTGAAAATTCTTACTTGAAACCTATTTTTGACTATTTTTGATAAATATTTTATGTTGCAAAAAACTATTTAAAACCTACAAATGACCATGAAATGTTATGAAATGTTATAATAGAACATACAAGTAAATAATGTGTAATAGGTTTTAAAAATGTTTATCTAGTTGTAACATACTAGAGTTGTGTAGTTTCTAAAATGTGTTGTAATGGCGAAGGTGGGGACATGTGCAATAGGTTTTAAAAATGTTTATCTAGTTGTAACATACTAGAGTCGTGTAGTATCTAAAATGTGTTATAATGGTGAAGGTTGGGATATAAGAAGGAACAATGGTGAAGATGGAGACATAAGAAGGAATAAAAAAATCAAAAGAAAATCATTATGGCTTTATAAAATGCTTAAAAATAAGAAGCTAAAGGTGAAAATATTAAATGAAAAGATAAGAATTTTTGTAAAAATTCTAGTTAATTTAAACAATTTCCTAAATATTGAAACTTGGCCTAGACCAAATATCTTCAAAAAAACCCAACATCTAATATGATGATGGATCTTGTAAGATGTTCTCGTTTGGAAAGAATGCAATGAATTTTGCAATTATTTGGTATAATGATCTTTCTAATACTATTAAGGTTTTGTGAAATATAAAACTATGTTGTTTTAATAATAATTAAAATTTCGATTTATTTGAGAATTTTTTTGCAATTAAAAGCTTATAGAATGAGTTGGATTTGTTCTGAAAGCAAACTAGGTTTATGATTTTACTTCTGTATTTTAACAGTTGAAACGCTAAGTAATATTGTTTAGAATATAGGGTACATCCTGTAATTTTCCCTACCTGATTTATTTATAATATGAGTTCTGTTATAAAAGAAACTACCTTACTGTACATGAAATATATTAGTTTATTAAAACAGATCTCTATGATACATTTTCCATCTATATTAAAAGATCCTTCTAATCTACTCCTAAATAAGTTCTCTGTACTAGAGTACGATACATAAAGTATGTGGAAAAATACAGAGAAGTATTTCTACTCTATCCTTTACCATTTAACACATTCAGAAATATTCATTCAGTTCTGAACTTAACAGATAAATGGACTTTCAGCTTAGATAAAATGATAGAAATTTTTAAAAACATTTACTTAACAATTCAAGAGATATCTAAGTTTTTAAACAGAAAACTGATAACATAATATAAGCATTTCCTCAGTAAATAGTTGGACAGAATGTAAATAAGATAACACAATTAGAACCTGGTAACTGTAGAAGAGACAAACAGCGAAAGGAGCCTGCTCCACCCAACCTTTTCCTGAAGACAACCAAGTTACTTGCCTTAGGACCCCCGAGCATGTTCACTGAACCACCAGGACGAATATGCTGTGTGTAGAAATGGAATAAATTCCCTTGCAACTCAGCAGTAGCACTTGACAGTAATACTTCTGCTTTTAGCAATATTGAACTCAATAATGTGGCTATACTAGTTCAGAATGCAGTCTTAACTCACTCAATCACTTCTAACCTTCCCCTCATTGAATCTCTTGTGCTCTCTTGTCTTTCTCTTTTAGAAATTTTCACAAGGTAAGAACCAAACAACCTCCTATTGAATTCGATGGGTATATAAAGCATGCCTAGGTCTTTGGTCAGTTGTCTTTAGTTAATGAGACACTTGGTCAGTTCCACTTTCTTGGGTAACATGACCATAAAAATAGGAAAGTTGCCCCCTACAACAGCTAGAAGTGAGTTGAGGATGCTGCCATGTGTCAGTTTGCTCTCCACCCCAGTCCATTCCTCCTAGTGGGTCAGTGAACACACATTCAACAGTCTCCTTTGGATATTTGTCTCCTCTTTTATTTATAAATAATAAAATATTCAAAGTAATTAATTACAGTCATCCTTGACCCCAATTGGTCAATAAACATAAAACTTTACAATAACATAAAACATAATGTTTTTCTGACAACATAAAATGTTCAGAATTTGGGTATGTGACAAACAACCCCTCTTAAATTCAACATCGTCCTCGATGTTGCTTTATTCATCATCCTGTAATTTCTCCTAGAATAGATTTGGATATGCCACCCACATATTACTTTCCAACTCTCAAGTTGCTTCATCTGGACTAAGGTGCTTCCACTGCACCTTTACCTATCCAATGGTATGATTACGAAGCAAAATTTCCCTCTTTTCAAGGATACAATCTGGTTCCACTAGAAAATATCCTTCTGGTTCCACCTATACATCATTCCAATTAATCACATGAGTAGCAACATGCACATATGTTTTCAAAAGAGAGATGTGAAGTACATTATGTACTTTAAGATTTGGTGGCAAGATCAACTGATATGCCACTGGTCCTACCCTGGATAGTATTTCAAAAGTTCCACAATACCTTGGTGCTAGTTTAGCACAACTTCCTAACTTTAAGGAGCTCTTTTTGGGTTTTACCTTGAGGAACACATGTTCACCAACCTGAAACTCATTTTGAGTTCCATTTCTTTTGATAAATTAGGTCCTAACATTAACATGTCAACTGGATTACTCCATGAAATAGGAGTATTACATTTTCTGCCATATAAAATTTCAAATGGATTGAGTTTTGTTGAAGCTTGGTAAGGATTATTATACGCAAACTCAGCAATATGTAAATATTCCTCCCATTTACTTGGTTGATCTCTAACATACATTCTTAACATATCTTCAAGAATCTGATTGACTCTTTCAGTCTGCCCATCCATTTGTGGATGAAATGCTGTACTTAAATTTAAAGTAGTATCTAAACCTTTAAATAAAGAATTCCAGAAATTTCCTGTAAACTTTGAGTCTCTATTAGAAATTATAACTTTTGGAATCCCATACAAACGAAAAATTTGTTTCATAAAAATTTCAGTAATGTTAGTAGCCTTGTAGGTTGTCTTAACATGTATGAAGTGGGCTGCTTTACTAAGCTTATCCACAACTACCATTATGGAATCATTATGTTTCTGATTTTTAGGTAAACCAGTAATAAAATCAATACTAATTATTTCCCACTTCCAATCCAGAACAGGTAGTGGGCGCCAGTCCTGCTAGGTGTTGATGTTCAGGCTTTATTTGCTGACATTCCATACACTTGGCAATAGATTCAACTACCTCATTTTTCATATTTGGCCAAAAGTAATCCTTCCTCAGCATTGTTATCATCTTTTGGTAACCAATATGCCCTGAGTATGGACTTTTATGTAATTCATTTAAAATTAGCAACTTAATTTCAGCAACATTAAGCACATAAAGTCTATTTTTATACAGCATTAATCCTCTTTCATCAATTCTGAAATCTGTTATTACATTTTCACCATTATCTTCAGCAATCTTTTCAAGTAATTTTTGATATTTTTCATCCATTCTGATTCTTTCCTTAATCTGATTTTCTAGATCAGTTTTATAAGTATTGATTGCTGAAACAAAATTTAGCCTAACATTTCTACTTAAGCCATTAGCAAATTTATTTTCTTTACCTTTAATGTGCTGAATCTCAAAATCATATTCGCTAAGGAAAGCTAGCCACCTAGCTTGCCTTGCATTCAGATTTGGTTGATCCAACAAATATTTTAAACCTTTATTATCTGTCATTAGTTTAAATTTTTTTGCAATTAAGTGATGATGCCACATCTTTAACGCATGTATCACGGCATCCAACTCTAAGTCGTAAGTTGCATAGTTCTTCTCATGAATTTTTAACTTCCTAGACTCATATGTAATCACATGATCTTCTTGTGTTAAGACCCTGCCATGTCCATCATTGCATGCATCAGTGCACACGATGAAATCCTTGTTTGGATTATCAATTTTTAGAATAGGCGTCGTTGTTAATAGTTCTTTTAGTTTCTGAAGACTTTCTTCACATTTTTTATCTCAGATAAATTTCTTACCTTTCTTTTGTAAAGAGGTTATAGGATTCGCTATTCGAGAGAATCCTTATCTAAATTTACAATATTAACCTGTAATTCCCATAAAATATCGTACACCAGTTATGTCTTTAGGGGCAGGTCATTTATTAATTGCTTTTATCTTGTCCGGGTCTATTACGATTCCATCCTTGAATATCACATTCCCTAGGTACTGTATTCATAAGACACATGAAAAATGTTGGAGCGTTTGTTAGCCCAAAAGGCATAATCACGAACTCGTAGTGCCCATAACGGGTTCTAAAAGCAGTCTTAAAGATGTCCCCATATTTAATTTGACTTGATGGTACCGCGACGTCAAGTCTGTCTTAGACAATATCTTCGCGTCGCGTAGTTGATCAAAAAGATCATCAATGCGAGGCAAAAGATATATGTTCTTTATGGTCATTTTATTTAACTGACGGTAATCTATGCATAAACACAAGGTTCTGTCCTTCTTTTCAACGAAAATTACAGGTGCTCCCCATGGATACACATTGGGCCTTATATAATTTTTATCAATTAGTTCTTTAAGCTGTGTGTAATATCCCAACTTTTTGACTAACTATGCTATGATGTTATATCAGGTCACGACCCCAGTATAGGTGATTTATTATGTTTGACATAGAATTAATAAAGCTGACATAGTATAGGTGACTAACAATTAAGCTGTGTGTAATATCCCAACTTTTTGACTAACTATGCTATGATGTTATATCAGGTCACGACCCCAGTATAGGTGATTTATTATGTTTGACATAGAATTATGTTTTGATTTATTCCTTCACGAGTTGATATATTGGGCATAGACCCTGATTTGTTTCATTGTTGAATATATGTGGGGCCAGAAAGCCCAAAAATGAATAAACTATGTTGTATATTGTGAATTGGTTACAAATTATGATATACAGAGATTATCTCTTTTTGCTACATTATACTTTGCAGAGCATGACTTACATGATTGATTATTTATTGTGTTGAGCGTGGGCTCAGAAACACACAAATGACCTATATACTGGGCCTAAGCCCTGTTGTATTTAGAGGATTCTATTCTGTACTGGGCCAAAGCCCCGAGGTACGTTGAGTGTTGGGAAAGAGCCCTGGAGCACTCCAAGCTTGAAAGAAATGATTACCAGATCTGAGGCCACTTAAATATCCTAGATGTGCCTCACAATGACATTCTAGCCCTAGTGTTGAGCAGAGGCTCTGGAATTACACTAGCGTAATGCCCATGTGAGAGTGTTGAGTTAAAAGGCTCTGAAGAGCTCTCAAGGTTACTAAATCTCAAGTTTTGAGTCAAGAGGACTCTAAGTAGTACTTATGTGTCTTATCACAACTATTTCGACTTGATTAAATAAATCTCATTATCATCACCTACTGAAGGAACTACCATGTTAAAAAGAGGGAATTTGATATGCAAAGCGAGAGACTAGAGGTGCCTTACCATCTTACCAAAACCGTCTAGAGAAGTGGACCTTTCCTTAAAAAGAATTAAAAAGAAGCATTGTGTAAAACAAATGCCTAAGGACCACAAAGCTAAGTATTATTATTTAAGAGTTTCAATATTTAATATGGTTATTCATTACATGTATACCTATACATAAGTGGGCTGCCACTTACAAATTTGTAGCTATTTATGTTTAGGTAGAATAGTAATTTTTATATTATTATTATGCAAAGATTTAATACCAAAAACACTTTGGTAAAACAAAGTGAGACCTCTTAGTTTCCAAAATAGCTAGTAGTTAAATAAACAAATATTGTTTTTATAAATTAAATTATTTTAAAGAAACTAGTAATTTCCAACAGTCATAATTCAAGATTTGTCCTACTTAAGGAGGACAGACCCCAAAGTTTGGGGGATCTTTTTCTTTTGGTATTATTATGCCAAGAAGAACTCTCTGCTCAAGGAAGTGAACTCTACCCATAGATTTTGAGATCTGAACCAGCTACACACCTAAGGCCTCTACTTCTCAGTTTTCATGTCAGAACCAGCTCAGGGGGATTCATACTGAACCAAGAATGGTTGTAGAATCATGGTTGGGAGGAACGTGGTAGTCCCAAACTCATCCAATCCAAGATCGATTATCAGGTTAGCTAAGAGTTAGTAGTTTTCCTAACTAGTTGGATGAGTGTGCAGGTTAGTATCAACAAGAACAAGTTACCGGGATCAGTAGGTCATCATCAGCAGGACAAGCTACAGAGATCAATAGGTATGATTAATTATAAAACCCTCCTAGGTTTTATATCCCTGTTATAAATGCAATGTTAAAATAACAATATTCTTATTATCAGTTTTTAAATCAAGTTTCCAGAAATCGAATGGCATTCCCAGTAGGACTAGCCAGCTAGTCTTTGCTAGTCATTTATACTGCTTAGATTGTTAGAACAGGTGAATTGTCAATTTGAACACAGAAAAATATTTATAGTATTTTGTTTCACTTATGGTAGTATTTTATTTCACTTATCTAAACCCTTGTTTTAGATCATCAACAAAATCACCTAGCTACAGAAATCAAACCCATAACAGAAATCGTTGAACAACATGTAAACCATTCTAAATCCCAACTTTACAACCACAACAAAGGAAACGCAGACATCATTGTTTATTATAAATATTCTCCATATATTCAAATTGTGTATCCAAGACTGATTTTATTGCACATTTCTCTGCCCGATCTATTCTTTTGTTTTTCTTCTCAAATCATACATACCACCTATTAAAACAAAGATACCAATTATGATAGAGATCATATATTGCGAGTTGCCCTATTTACATTTCATACCTATTGCATCAATAACCCTATGTTAATCAATTAGACAGATCCGAGACCTTTCCATTTCTTTTCAACATACAAAACCTACGATAGTCATCTACAGGAGTAATTTATTCTTTTCAACATAAAAAACCTACGATAGTCATCTACAGGAATAAGTTATTCTCTAGGGTCAGAGTCTCATAAAACCACGACGCAGAGACCAATCATAAATAGAGGCAAGGGAAATGCATTTCGTATGACCACCACAAAGATGCCTATCGAAAGCTGGGATCAAGATCAAATCCCGTGGCCTTCATAAAAGCCAAATTGCATAAGATATTCCTACGGAATACAAGTCTTTACATAAAACCAAAACACTGAGTACATCCTTGAAACCCTTGCCAGGCAAGCACCCATTCTACCCACGCAACCAGTAAGCTAACAAGATCTTCTTAATCACAATCTACCACATTACAGAAATAGAGGCATAGAAATCTTCGTTGATGTCTTATCTTACCACATACAATACATTAATCATACATAAACACTATAGCAATATCCAACACCAATAGCAAGTGCGAACGAAATTGACACACGAACCACAGCTTTATTTACAAGCTAAAGGCGCCAATGGCCCCTTTATAATGTCTACATTGTCTGTACAGTAGTTTCCAAAAATACCCAGGAAACCCATAACATTAGAACTCTTAACGTTTCATCTTGAATGCTTAAATACACACAGGAAAAATAGACATTTAACATATGAGACCTGGTCGACCATACATTCCAGTTAGAAGTCATGCCTACTATTTCAAACATAAATTGCATTATACAGAGATGTGAAGCGTCGTTGAAAAAGACACAGCTTCATATTATAGAATAGTCCCAGTTGCATATTCTGAACCCTTAAATTTACATTTAGAAAACCCCACAACTCCTGCTCTAGCCATTTAGGAGACCCTCAGAACTCCCCAAAGTGAATCAGTAAGCCAATGGCTTACGGGAGTTTTACTCTAATAACTGGGCCAAACGCATACATACAACATCAGAGCTGCAGGAGATAGGGCACGATTGGGTAAGCCAGACTTACCATATATCCTAGCCACATCTACGTCACCTCGAACCCTAGCAGCTCCCATGTTAAAGCTTTCCCCTCTATCACAAATGATAGGCAATATTGGTTAGCTCCACCACGTATTCAAATAACAGAAGAAAGATAGGAAAATACCAAACACGAATAGAGATATTTTCCTTACCTGTATGGAGCAGGATCATCTTATGCCATCAACGGCCTCAATACCTAACCAACATGCTGACCACGAGCAGAGCTTGGGTCAGTACCCAACACAGTAACCATAACCAACGAAGTGCAAAGCCAAACGAAGCATAAGTCGAATGCAGGAGTGATGGGAAAAAGCCCCAAAACATTTTCCCAAACCCTCGTGACAAATTGTCCCCCATACTCCTTTACAGTGCATTCAATTTACACCAAACTCACCCTAGTGGAGATGAAATTAATTGTACAATCCTATAGTGAAGTCGCAGGGCCAACTCTTGTTTAAAATAACTAAGGGGTTCGATTTTGCACCATATCAAACTATGAATCAACGCACCTTAGTTTATATGACCATAAGCTTTTAGTCGTGAACCTTACAATGGGAAAACCCTCATGTTGTGCACTCCCATGGTAATAGGATAGCCATTCTCCTTTTATAACTTATCATTTTGCCCTAGTGAATTAGTATCAATAGAAAAATAGGCACCAAACTTTATAGATGATATCCTCAGATTAATTACACCTACAAACACAAAGGCAAAATAGGATATTAGCAAAATGCTAAGTAAGTCCGGCAACCCTTACTCTTACCCATACCTCCTGGAAACCCTGTTGAGGTATGTAATTACCTTTCCCAGAGTATTTTAATTACCACCATGGGGATAATATACCATCATCAAAGGAGCACATCACCTGAAGGTGCAGTAGACAATCACAATTAAAATCACATGATTCTTGAAATGGTAAAGAGTGGTATGTTGTACATTTGGAACCAGCTTTTCAATTGCAACAAAAACATGCCATCATAACAGTTCCACATCACTTCTGCAATCTTAAAACTTACACACAGATGAGACCATGTAAAAACAGAAGTCTTAGGATTTCAATTGTTTCATGCTAGTGTGGATGTTTTAAATGACTTTAGTTTTAAAGTATGAATCTTTTACTGTAAATTGACGAATATTGCAGGAAGGAAAAAATTTTAAAATTTTGTTATTTTTGGGACATTACACTGTGATTTAAGTTCATTTAGTTCCAGAATGTTCATTCTTTAAGGAGCCTTTGAGTTTGGTACCACTCCTGGTACTAACTCAATGGTGAAATCTAGTTGCCTTTTCAGAGGTAGTCCTGGAATTTCTTCTGAGAATACATACGAAAATTCCTTTAGAATAGGTATGTCTTCAAACTTTAACTTATCTTCCTTAGTTGATTGTTCGTCATTAATTACATTTACAGCAAACAACTTACACCCTTTTCAAACAGCCTTTTTAACTTGCAAAGCAGAAATTTGTCTAACATAAGTCTTTGTAGGAATTCCATTTACTGTTATAGTTTCACCTTTTTCATTCAAACAAGTAAACGTCTTTTCAAAACAATTTAACATTACCCTATGTTTCTCTAACCAATCCATTCCAATTAGAACATCATAAGAACCTAAAGGTAACACATTCAGCTTAACATGAGTCCTAAATTGATTCATTAGTAATTCACAGTCTTTTACATACTCAGTCACTTTTCTTTTAGTTCTAGTAGCTAATTGAACCAACCATGACTTATCAAACTTTTCTATTTCCAGATTGCAACATTTAACTAAACTAGGTGACACATAGCTAAGACTTTCTCCTGGATCAATTAAAATAGAAATGGGTTTATTTTTAAGCATACCTTCTACTTCAACCATGGAATTTTGATGATCAACTTGTCTATTCTCCAAAGCTGCATTTATCCTGGGCATCTCCCTTGCTAAGTCACCAATAGTAGTCTCCTCTTGTACTGTGTGTATGTTGTTGATGGTCCTTTTTCTGAGTGGGCAGTTAGATGCATAGTGAGGTCCGTGACAGTCCCAACATTTAACAAGTTCTTTCTGTTCATTGTTTTTAACGAAATTTTTAGGTGAATCACTGTTTATTGCAGCTGTAAATTTTGACTATGTATTACCTGTTGAATTATTTCCTTGAAATTTTCTATTAGAGAAATTACGTGAATTATTATTCCAAAAGTTGCGATTAAAAGCAAACTGCTTTTTCCTTTGTTCAAAATTATTAGGCCTTTTTGTCTTCCAGTTTGGTATGTCTTCTCTCTTCTTGTTCTGTTCATAAAAAATATTTTCTTTTCTCATGGCCTCTTCAAGAGTTTGAGGACCATCATACTCAATCCCGTCCTTTATATGAGAGGGAAAACAACTAAGAAATCTTTGTACCTTAGGATTTTCTTCACCGATATAAGGCACACACCTTAATAAATTTAAAAACTTGCTGCTTAATTCCCTCATATCCATGGAACCTAACTTTAACTCATAAAACTCTTTAGCTCATTCCTCATAATATTGTTCTGACATAAAATTTCTTTTAAAATATTTTTTAAAATTACTCCAATTTAGACTTTTCTCTTTTAAACCATTTACTTGTTTCAGATCTTGCCACCACATGTCTGCTTTTCGAGTCAGATTATAAATTGCCATTATCATTTTTAGATGATTTGAGTAGTTATAAATCTGAAAGTACTTATTCATACCGAACAACCATGCTTCCGTTGTCTCACTCTTTTCTGTTTCACCATTAAAAGTTGGTGGTTTGATCTTTTTAAACTAGCAAGAAATTTCTTCGTATGGCATATACTTCTTCCTTTTAGTGTAGCAGTCACTTTCACTACTATCACTGGAATACTTGTGCTTTTTCCTGTATGCTTTTTCATAAAATTCAGAAGATGAGCTGCTGTCATAATTATTCAATTTTAACTTTTTATCCTTACGTTGGTAGGACCTAGTTCCAAATTCAACATTATTTTTTGTTCCTTTATCTTTATCATTATTATGAAAATTATTTGTTCCTTTATCTTTATCATTATTATGAAAATTATTTAGCAGGATTTGATTCAGCTCCTCTTGAGCTTTCATGATTCATTCATTTTCTTCCTTAATAGTTTTTATTTCAATTTTTAAATCCTTTACTATTCTTAATAATTCAAATGAATTATCATTCAATTCAACAAATAAGTTTTCTGCATTAATGTGTCCTTGTTCATTATTATTCTGTTCATTATTAAAGGACCTGTCCTCAACCGACTCTTCTGGTCCTTCCATACCTACAGACTAAATTTATAAAACGCTGAAACTGAAAACAAAATAAAATAAAATTAGTAATTTGCAATTTTGTTTTAGAGTTTAAATGTGCACGTTGAGACACTCTAGGCCTAGTATTTGAACGTGCAGTCTGATACCACATGTGAGCATGATAGTGTATGTAGGGCTTGTGTACTTGGGACAAATGTTAAAAAGAGTTTCTCTAGTAGTACTACTAGATCTAAAGGGATTTTATATTTAATACATCCTGATGTATGTGGTCCCATGTCATCCCCTTTCCTGAGTAGATATTTTTATTATGTACTCTTTATAGATGACTTCTCTAGAAAGTCATGGATTTATTTCCTAAAGGCTAAGAGAGAAACCTTTAGCAAGTTTCAAGAATGCAAAGCCCTATTTGAGAATCAGACAGGAAAGCACATCTATGCTTTGAGATATGATAATGGAGGTGAATTTGATTCACATGCATTTAATGAGTTTTGTATTTATGCAAGAATTTGTAGACAGTTAATTATACCCTACAAGCCTCAGCAAAATGGGGTTTCCGAAAGGAAGAATATAATCATATGTGAGGCTACAAAATACACGATGCATGATCAAGACCTGTCTACCTCATTATGGGAATAGGATACAAGTGCAGTAGTATATATCCATAATAGAATTCCTTGTGCCATTCTAGATGAGAAGACACCTGAAGAAGTGTTCACTGGTGAAAAACCAAATATTTCACACCTGAGGATATTTGGGAGTCCTATATACATTCATGTGACAAAAGAAAAGAGGTCAAAGATGGATCCATAAGGAAATAAGGGAACCTTTTTTTGTTATAGTGAATCACCCAAAGCCTAGAAAATATATGTGTCGGGTGAAAGGCACATTAAGGTCAGTCGAGATGTGACCTTCCATGAAGAGGAAACATTCAAGCAATCGAAAGAGATTCAATATGATACAGACACAGAGGAGCATGTGACTCTTATGATGGAGGACCCAGATATTGATTCCCCCCATTCAAATGCGTAGAGGGAGAATCCAGCAGAGTTCTTAGATTCACTAGCTCCAGATGAACTAGTAGAACTAGCTGATGAACCTCCTTCCAAGAGGAGGTATGAATGGTGCAGAGATATACTACAAGATTTAGAGAGGCATGGAGCACCATTACGATCTTCCAGAGATCGAAATCAACCTGATAGATATTCAAGGTATGTTGCACAGATGATTCACATCAGTGATTCAGATCCTTCCACCTATGAATAAGCTACAAAGAAGCAAGTATGGAAAGATGCAATGGTAGAGGAATACAAATCTATTTTGAATAATGATGTTTGGGAAGTTGTTCCTAAACCTAAAGGGAAATCCATAGTTACTTGCAGATGGATTTACAAGATCAAGCATGCTACTGATGGCAGTATTGAGAAGTATAAAGCCATATTTGTTGCCCGAGGTTTCTGTCAAAAAGAAGGCATAGACTATGAGGAGACATTCGCTCCTATGGCCAGGTAGTTGTGATCTCACTTGCATCTATTCTAGGATGTAAGCTTCACTAGATGGATGTGAAGACAACCTTCCTCAATGGTTACGTTGAGGAAGAGGTTTATATTCAGTGGCCTGAGGGTTTTTTGGTATTCGAGACTTGACGGCTATCTTCACGACTGGGATTCTCTATGAGCGAAGTTGATCAAAATTTGTACTTCAAAGTAGTGAAGAACCAACCATTGATATTGGTTCTATATATTGATGATTTTTTCCTTACTGGAGAGGAACAACTGATTACTTGGTGTAAGAGGGAGTTCACTTTTGACTTCGATATGAAAGATTTAGGTCTTATGCACTACTTTCTTGGCCTTGAGATTTGGCAAAGAAAAGATCAGATATTTATTTCTCAAGAGAAGTACACTATTGATATATTGTGCAAGTTTGGCATGATGGATTGCAAATCCATGAGTATTCCGATGGTTTCCAATTTGAGGAAACTACATGAGTCAGATTCTGGATCGGATCTAGTGGACCCCACTTTGTATAGATAGCTTATTGGTTCATTGATGTACTTGATACAACCGAGACCATATTTATGTTATGTTGTGAGTATTCTGAGTCAGCTTATGTCTAATCAAAGACACAGACATTGGTTTGCTTCTAATCATGTTCTTAGGTACCTTCAAGGTACGATTGCTTATGGAATTAGATATGCCTCCAGTGGAGGGGTGTTGTTACTTGGTTATACTGACTCTAATGGGGGTGTTAGCATTGTGGACCGAAAGAGTACATATGGCTATTGTTTTAGCATGGGTTCTACTATGATCTCTTGGTCTAGCAGGAAGCAGGGATCTGTAGCCTAGAGTACTACAGAAGCAGAGTATATCGCTGCTAATACTGCCTGCCGAGAAGCAATGTTGCTTAGGAAGCTAATTTTTGGGTTGTTCGATGAGAAGCTTGAGTCTACATTCATTCGGTGTGACAATCAAAGATGCATCGAGCTTTCTGAAAACCATGTGTTTCATTATAAGTCGAAGCACATTGAAATGAAGTATCACTTCATCAGAGACATGGTCTAGATAGGTACATTGAAACTTCAGTACATTGCTACCGATGAGAAGATTGCAAATGTGTTAACAAATCCTCTATCAGTGACAAAGTTCAAGTACCTCCAATACAAGCTTGGTATGGCATAGAATGCCTCCGTTACCGAGAGGGAGTGTTAAATGTATAGCATCACGAGTCATTCTCCAAGCCAATCTTGTCCAGCCAGGATGGGGACTCATGTGTTGAGGTAGGGAGCCTGAGTTGGACTCAGTAACTTGGAGTAGATTCTTGAGTTGGACTCAACAATGACTAAGCCTTAAGTTGTAAAAGGTTATTCCTCATGTGTTGAGGTGAATGCTTTGATGTATCAAAGTGACGATGTTGTAAAATCTTGTTGGACAAGGCTCGGGACTTGTGTGTCAAGTTAGATTCTCATGTGGACCTCTAGTTATAGTAGATACCCATGGGGTGGACCTCCAGTTATAAAGATAGATTCTTTTCATGTTGAAGCATTAATGTTGTGTGATGTATTACTAACCATGGTCACCGATTGCTATCAAGTATCTTTTAGAGATGGGCCACCTCCAAAGTGAATCACTTTAGCATATGATCATTTGGTCCGAGAGTAATATAATATGATCACAACATCTGACAAATCTTCTGAGTATAATCTGATATGATAGATAATTAAAGTTAACACATATTGACCATGCAGTAAAGATAAGAGATAAAGAAAAATGCATAGATAAAAAGAGAATTTGAATTGCTCATGAGATGACTAACTGAACTCCAATTGTTAAGATTAAGTTAAACACACAATGTATTCCTTTGTTAATTAAAAAACTCACAGTGGTCACTACAAGTAAATCAATAAGCATGATTTCAGTTAATAATAGTTAACTAAGTGTTATTGCATGAAGACACTTATGTTAAACTGAAAGACAACACTTATGTTAAACTAAAAGATGACACTTGAGTTGCGACACTTGCATGACTACACTTAAGTGAGCCACCTAACTAAGTGGGAAAGCTTTCAGTTAAGGGGCAATTTCATCCTAAGACTTAGTTCAGTGAGTTAATGCACTACATGAGAAGTGGGGCACTCTTCTTTATGCAAGATTGATACATCCAGATGGAGGGCAAGTTCATCATGAAGTCAAAAGATAAAAATAGAAGTTGATGCATGTGAAGAATATAAAAATATGATATACAGGATTGATGAATTCAGTGTGAAGCGAATTCTCTTCTCTCTTGAAGGAAATGCACTTCTTTTTGTACAGGATAATTCTCGAAGAAGGCAATTCACATTTTTTGCATGTGCTGCAGTACCATTACCCATGCAACCATTCGCCACAACTTGCATGCAGTGATTCTTGCTTGTTATTAATGTATTGGACACATGGCAAGTTGATACAGGTTATCTTATTCTCTATTGCTCAGTATTCTCTCTTATCTAGCACCTAGGGTGCCAAAAGCAATCTGCTATTTTGTAAAGGACATTCTCTACCTATCATAATTATACTCCGAAGATTTGTTGGGAGTTTTCATCCTCATTGTTTTGGGGGTTTTCCCCATGGTACATCTTGTGTTATGGTTGAATGTTTCATGTGATTGAATAGTTCATTGATTCAAATATTTAATATTTCCGCACTTGAAATTTTAAAGTTCAAAGCTCATCATATTTGCTCAAAAATTAACATGACAAAGGATGAAAAACATGAATTCGAGCTCTAACAAAGGGTATTATTCATGGGTAATATTTAATCTTTAAACTTAGTCATTCTCAATACATAATAGTTATGGAATTCCCATTTCCTCGAACTAATTTAGATCTTCAAAAATAATAGACTTGAACCTAGTCATTGTTTTTGCTTATGGTGCAGATATAATAAAAGAATGCAAGAAATGCAAAATCATAATATTCTTAAAAGGAAATAGAAAATGAATTATATACTAAGGATGGCTGCATGATCTGCTAGCTCGTTAGTGTTTGCAACAATATCACGACTTGATACAAGGTCCTTCAAATATAAATGTATACAACCATTATAACCCAAACATTGTTATACTTTAAACATGGGATCGATGCCAAGTATCACCACAACATGAGGTTACATAACCAATTAATCAAAGGTATATTTTCACCTAAATACAACAAAAAAAAACTCAAAGGTTTATGCTAACAAATCATGTTGTTTGAGCAACCGTACGAACAAAGACCCTTGCCCATGCTAGATGTATTTGTTAAAAAATGCATATTAAGTACATTAAACTTTGTGTAAATATAACATGTGTCTTTATATTTCAGAAAAAATTATTTATGAAAAATAATTAAAAGATCGACACGTGATTTTAGGTCAATCACCAATTAAAAAATATATAATTGATTAAAAATTCAAATATGTTGTTTATTATATAAATTTATTTGAGAAAAAATTAAGTTTTTATTAAACATTTATTTAATATATATTTAATCTATTTTAATTACAACAATTCAAAATATAATTTCTTAATTATTTATGCTAAATCTCTAAATAATAATATGAAAAACTACATATAATGCCCACAATAAAATTTCTGCTTATACATAATACCCACAATAAAATTTCTGCTTATACATAAATACTGAAACTTAAAATTAAAATATTGTTGACACATTAAGAAATTTCTTTGAAAGTGTCAAAACTATGGAGATATATATGAAAAGATGTATTAAAATAAAGTAATTTTAGATTGAGATTGCATAGAGTAAAAAGTCGATTAAAATTTGTGCGATAAATTATATTTTATAATTTTTTAAAATAAATTTAAAATACGTTAATAATTTAAATTGATATAAAATTATTATTTTAAAAATTTATATTAACCATATTTAATATAAAATTATTATTTTAAAAATTTATATTAATAATATTTGATATAAAATTATTATTTTAAAAATTTATATTAATAAAATTTTATTAATCTATATTGCTAAAATTTTATTCATTTATTATTTAAATTTATTTTTAAATATTTTTAAACTTATTAAGTTTTAAAAACTATTTTTTTTCTTTCAAATAACATTATTTTTTAATCATATCTGTCAAAAATATTGATTCGAAATGTAGAGCACGATCTAAAATATGCTAAGACGAAACTGAAATGCAAGACAAGTTGAATACGGCAATGGAAGGTGAGGCTAGGAGAGCCTCACCTCCTAAACTAAAACACAATAGGAACTTAGAACTCTATCAACAACTACTAACACAATAGAAAGGAAAGATAGACAAGCTTGGCACAAACAAGACTAATTGTATTATGAGGCAGGGTGCGTTTTTATAACAATTACAAAAGGATCACAATAAAAGCTGCTCATTATTAAATACTAAGATATCTCTAATAATCTGAATAACAACTAATACATTCGCAGAACCCAAATAGTGCCTAATACATGAAGGGGGGGTGTGGGCCTCCCATACGGATCATTCCTCCCCATCTAAGTGGAAAGCATCCCTGCTTTCTGTAATATCCCTCCTTTATGTCTGATTAATTTGTAAATATAATTAAGTATTGTTTGTTGTACTGGTGTCTGGTGAGGAGCTCAAGGCCAAGGCCCCACCAGTGAAATTTGTGATGCATGTGGTTTGCATTTCTAAGTTTTAAATTATAGTACCTAAGAGACTGCAGTACGGTGACGCAACTAAAACAATGGGGAACTAAGCCTACTATAAGGATCGTTGAGGGTGTTAAGCCTCAAATCGATGACTAATGTTGTCCTAGTGCCGCGAGCACTTGAACGAACTTTAAGGTTTACCAAAGGTCACTTAGAAATTTTGAACTTACCTTGTAAAGATACTGAAACACCTTACCTGACGAAGAGCATCTACCGACTCCTAAGAACTAATGGTTAACACTATGTTAAAGGGGGAATCCCTATGGATATCCTCAAGATCCTAGTCCGACAATTAAAGCCAAGAAAATATGTTATAAGATGAAAATAACCCAAGAGTAGAGTACCCCATAAGGTATCTTTAGGAGCTAAATTATACAATAAGTATTATTTTATAATATAAATATATATATATATATAATATTGATATATGTGTATAATGGGGTATGTCTATATAATATGTAGTTATTTATACATATAGAAAACATTGAGATCCTATCTACATCTATACATATATATAATCATGGAAAAGATAAAGTGTTATTTTTATATATAGATTTTATATAAGTAAAATAGAGAAAAGATAATAATTATTATTGTAAAGATTTGATCTAAATATGAATAGATAATTATTATATACCGTTACTTTAACTCAATATATATACAATGCATTGAAATTACAATGCAACTGATGGAGTTGGGTACTCTACTTCTTTAAACTATGGACTGATTGTAAGTCAAGCTAAAACTACCTCAGCCTGATTTTGTGGTGAGGGGATGCCAACTCGAGTTAAAGGGATCTTGGTGGGTCTCTCTCTCTCAGAAGAAAACCGATCCCATTGATGGAGATCGGAAACATGCCACTTGGCATTCTTGGCTCCCCAACGCTCCCCAGTCAACTTCCACTTGGCTGGAAGATTCTCCATCACACGGTGGAGTTTCCAAAGCCATTTTTTGTTGTTGTTACCTTTGGAACTGATAAATATAGGGGGGAGGAAAGTCTGAATGGCGGCACATAGGAAAGATCGGCTGGATCGATTATCTTGGATTGCACATTGCTATCGACTCGTTGGATCGTTGTATTGCAGAAGTTGCCATCTCAAGGTAACTCTGTGATATTTACTTCCGTATGAACTTCAACGATAGAGATAATGGAAGTGATCTCGACGGGTCCATTTCTTAATAGACAGCGTGCTCATATAAGTATTTCTGTATTCTATTTAAACTATAGAATTTTAGTTGTTAAATGGGCGCCATTCCTTCTTAGATAAGTTCGGCATTTTCGTTCCATCTATTGAAGCAAATTAACTAATCGAGGCAGGCTCAGTAGATAGACTTGGGGAAAATCAGATGTCGAAGGGTATCGTTTGAATTTGAGTTTCATTTTATGTTTGATGCCTGATCTACCTTCTTAGAATAAACACAGTCATAAGACGAATTGTATGATGAAAATCGGGTGTCATTGTGGCATTGTTTATACTCTGTGTTTTGTTTGCAGAATGTCGGATTGACCACTCTTGGTATCTGTTTGTTGAGATCTTTATTACATTGTTGTTGTACATGTGTGAAAATACTACACCGATCCATATGCAGATTGATTGCTTAATACTTTATAGACCAGCATTCTTATGGAATGTTAGCGTGAACCTCTACTTGCCCCTTTTGTTTTTACGCTGCATAGAAACCGTATTAAACCCTGTCTCTATCAGTTCTTTTCTAAGGATTGACCCTACTAGTGTTTTTAGATCTCTGTTATTTTCTACAGATCACTGACCTCAGTAAAAGTTGTTGGTGCCAGCATTGATCCACCAGATTCTTCTCTCCTTATTCTATGTTCCTTTTTATGCTAGTGTGATCCAACATTGACTAATGGGTTGGTCTATGCCAATGTTACCCTGTTCCTCATTTATATCACTGCTACAAGAGAAACATTGTTCCATTTGACCTATGTTTTGTACTTAATTTTCTACAGCAGTGATACGCATTGGTTCACTCTTGTGATAACCTTGGAGTAGCATATAGTTCCTCCTCTAATATAGGTTAATTTTAGGTTCGGCAATAACCTTTAGATTGACCTTTGAGTTCTTTTGTATAAAGGATTCTACATGTCATGCATTGAGGGATCTAACTATGCCTTAGTAATTATTATTATTATTATATATATATGAGTCCTGATCCAGGATTGCTGGATAGAAAACGTGTGGGCCAGGTGGATGTGGGGTTAAACATGGTTAAATAAATATCTCTAGAGGCAGAGTGTATCTCTGTTCATGTTTTATTAAATATTTAAAGTCTCGAGCTGTGATGGATCACGGGATTGATCCATTGGATTACATATAGAGTCTACCTCTAGTTCAAATATTATGAAATGTATAAATCAACGATCTAAAGTAGATAGAAGGATTTAAGCTAGAGTTTGGTTCGTTTTAAAAACGTTGTTAAATATACCCTCATTGTTTTCAGTTTATTTCTGTAGATTCTAGTTGTTCTCTAAATGCTTTCCGATGTTGATGTATTTTATAACTTCGGAATGTATTCACTTGCATATGTTATGTTATATTTTTATTTTTGTACCTTCGTGGAGATGTTTATTCCTCCAGTCGGAGAAGTCATTATTGTACTTGGGTCATGTAAAATCATTGAGGTCAAATCCTCCCATGTATGTCAGGGCATTAGACCCTAGATTTAAGTTATTAATGGGTTATTAGACTCTCCTAGAGAATTCGGCCTAGTCAGTTACACTTAGAGGCCGACCTGTTTGGGGTTAAGGCTAAGTGAAAGTTAAAGTATAAATAGAGAGGGTGCTCCTCTCTATTTCAGCATTCACACGCTCAATCACTTTGCATTAGTGAGAGGGAGGAGGAGTTTGCACAAGTGTAGGAGGAGGAAGCTGCTAGAGACCATCTACTTGTTTTGGGGTTTTGTATTATTGCTCATTCTATCTTTGAGGAAGTTGCGGGGTTTTCTCCTTTATGGTTTCCCCGGTGAAATGCTTTGTGTCTCTTGTTCATAATATTTCTACATTTGGTAAATTGGATTATATCGGACATATATAGATGTATATATATAAGTTGCATTTCACTCTTGGACAAATTATATGTATTATCTCCAAATTAAATAAGTAGGTAAGTATGCCATGTAAAGGATATAGATTTTATACACAATAAGGAAAATATACTTAGGGTTGTATCTCCTGTTATTTATGAAAATAGTAGTAATTTTCTTGTGTCGAGAACTCATTATGTTACATGTTAGACCCTAGTAGAACCTCTCATCAATTTACCCTCTGATGGGATCTATCTTGATAGAAATGAAAGAGTTAAGAATTACTTTAGAGTTGTAGAGGAAATAGTTTTATAATCATTCTTACTTTTTATTATTAAGTGAGAAATTGTATACCCTATTTAAATTGGATAAAGTCGTATTAAGGGTGTGTCTTGAGATAAATATCAAGTGTTAAAGTGCACAGTAATTTATGTGTATTAAACTTATAAATGAAGAAAGGATGTGTGGATCCGCACCGGATTTAAGACTTATCTTGTATCATTTGTTTGGGACCGAGTCCCTACATCAAAGTTGTGTTCCTTTGGTGAATAGCTGGGAAGAAACCCCATTATTTTCCGAAGTTAGATTTTGGGAAGTTTTGAATATACTCTCTCCATAAGAGAGACCTCAGCATGTGGAAAGAAATCGCTATATGATAGATTGTACCCCCTTGAATTTGATGAATAATAATAAGATATGACTCTCTTTGGTGGACGTAGCCCCTCCTTGGTGAACCACGTGAAATATCGTCTCTCTCTTGTATGCTCATATTGGTTGGTTGTGTCAAGTGCTTCTTGGTAAATGTTGGTTATGTAGTATTTCTCTTGTTTGGTTCCTTATATTATGTTTAACGTTGCATGAAGGTATCATGGGAGAGTAGCCGATCCGTAGTCTCATGTGTCTGATTAATAAGGGTCTCCTTCATTGTGTAGTCATGATGACTTGGTTGTTTATATGTTGTACATCATGCGTTTTATATTAATATATATATTAAGAGATTTAATTACTTATGAATATGTATCCTGATATAGAATTTCTCATAGGTAGAATTGATGATGCATGATGAATGTTTTCATTTAATTAATCGTTGTTTTTAGTCATGGAAGTATGGTAAGAAATTTCAAATTTACTACTTTAGTAACTGCTATATTTGGGTATGTCACACTTTCCTTCCTCCCGGTCTAAGTTTGAAGCCATGTTTGCAAAGAAGAGAAACCATGTGTAGAAGAGGTGTCGCTGTTGTATCAGAGCAGTTTGCTCCTCTACCTGATCGTTATAAATTCAAAAAAAAAGTCATGTGTCTGGTTTTCTTGATGAGTCTATAGTTTCTTGTCTTGTTATATAGGTTTAGGTTTCTTTTGTTGTTGTTGGTTTCTTGGGTATGAGAGACATCACTTTGGTTTTTCACCTGCACACTTTTTCTTTTGCACTCACACTACCCTTGCTGCTCATGCCCAACGCTTCTGCCTCTACCATTCCACTTCCGCTTCCGCTCTCCTTTGGGTCTCCACATTCACACTCACATTCTTCCACCTACTCCTTCCATTCACGCATTCACTCACATAGCCTAACGTTGTCCACTATACAACTCCCATGCTCAGCATTCTTTAGGCTCAGTATTTTTCCTTCAACGCTGCCCCTATCCTGTGCCTAATTTCCTCCATTCTTCGCTACTCAGCTATATCCCTTTCTCCCAAACTCCTTCACGTTACACTCACTCCCAACCCTAGCAGCTTCATTGTAGAACTCCCACGCCCCCATTTCTGTGCCCATCCTCCATGCTACTACTGTTCACCCTTTACACGCTAACCTTTCTGCGAACCCTAGAACCAACCTTCACACAGCCTATCTCTTCCACGCTGCGCTCTAAGATCTCTAGCCACGTCCTCCTTTCAGCATTCACGCCCCACCTTCACTCTCAACCTGCCCAAAATTCATTGCCATCTTCCTACTCCCGACCTACACTATGCACCTCATTCACTACCCATTCATCGCTGCCACTCCTACAATCCCTCTCCCCATCACGTTGCCCACTCCATCATTAATGCTCTCTCTGTTTGCAATTCTGTGTTCACGCTGCATAACTCCCTCCCTCATTCACGCCCCAACACTCACTACCACCCACTCTCTACCTAGCATCCACGTGCATCTCCATTAACATCCATCTCCTGCGAACCCTAAATCCCATTCCACGCTGCCCAGCTTCTTCCCACCTAATCCCTCCATCATAGCTGCTCTCTTTGCCAACACGTCCAACCTGCAATAGCTGCCTGACAATATTCTCTATCCACCCATGCTCTAGGTAACCAATCCTTCACGCAGAGATTGTCTATCCATGCTCCAGATCAGACTACGCCCTCCCTTCATGCTTTTCTCTCCCCATTACACTTGCATGCTTCACACTGTTGCATCTTCTATAGCAGTCGCCCTTTTCTTAGATCGATCCACTCTGCCATCACTCCTGCACATGCCCTCTTCATGAGAGGCTCCCACTCTCTCCCATTCACCGCCAGCCTCTCCAGCTTCATGCATTCCTCAACAGCCCCTTAACGCAACTCCCTTTGTTCATGCTGCGTTGTGTCTCATCACAAACAAGAGAACTCTTCACGTTGCCATATAGCACCATCTTCCTAACTCTCGGATGCTTCAGGATACGCCTCACTCATAAATTTGCAGTGGCCCATATGGGACGTACCAGAGATCCACAAGTATTGGAAACGATGGATGTTGTTTTGGATGTTGGTGGACTGTATGATCCAAGCAAAGACCATTATGCTCATCACCAAAAAGTGTTTAATGAAGTACTTGGACATGGGTTTGTAACTAAACTTAGCAGCGCTGGACTTATTTAGAAGCACTTTGTTTTGGAAATCATTTCAAAGGAGATCGATCGAGATCTAGGGCATCTAGATGTGGAGATATGGAGCATATGTATTCAGCAGCACTTCACAGAGTTTTGAGTGTTGTAGCACTCGCCATATCGCTCCTGAGGTTCCTCTTCACTGGTTCACAAGGGTTCTCTTTCGCTTTGGGGCATCCGGTGTCTCCACCGTCTCCAACTACGCAGCACAACACACTGAGCAGCCAGGTGTCTCCACCCTCTCAGTCTCATCCGCACTCACTAGGCATCAAGGTGTCTCCACCCTCCTAGTCTTTGGAACATTAACAATCCTTTTGTTCTAGCATCACTACAACTTCTGAGTAGACATGTCAATCTGCACTCCATCCACAGTGCTCTAAAACTTCAACTGGGAGGAAGGAAAGCAGGGATGCTTTCCACTTCAACCAGGAGGAATTGGTCTATGTGGGAGGCACACACTCCCCATTTTGGATATTAGTTTCAATATGCTAGGTTTAATGTATTAGAGATAATATTATATTAGATATTATTATAATAATGACTAGCATTTATATTCTCTCTCCTTGTAATCTATAAAAGGGCACCTTGCCTCATAATACAAACAAGTTATTGTGTGCCAAAAAAAAAATCAGAAATGAGAATGATCAGGTATAGGAGCGAACTGCTTTGATACCAATTGATCCACAATGTAGAGCAAGATCTGAAATATGCTAAGACGAAACTTAAATGCAAGACAAGCTGAATACAACAATGGAAGGTGAGACTAGGAGAGCCTCACCTCCTAAACTAAAACACAAAAGGAACTCAGAACTCTATCAACAACTAGTAACACAATAGAAAGGAAAGACAGACAAGCTTGGCAAAAACAAGACTGATTGTATTATGAGGTAGGGTGCCTTTTTATAACAATTACAAAAGGAGCACAATAAATGATGCTCATTATTAAATACTAAGATATATTTAATAATCTAAATAACAACTAATACATTCGTAGAACCCAAATAGTGCCTAATACATGAAGGGGGAGTGTGGGCCTCCCATATGGATCAAATATACTATTTTTAAAAAGCTAATTAGTTAAGCCATTTTATTTCCAAACAATATACCCATTTTAAAATATATACAATTAAATCTTCTAATTTCAGTTATGACTAGTAACTACAAACAAAATAGCTATGATGTATATGCACTGTGGATAAACGTCCCTCCAATGTGTATGATATTTGGATATATGGACACAAGTAAATCAATATCCCGCACTTTTTTAGGTCATAATATAGTTTGGTTTGATATTTAGATAAATCGACACAAACAAATCAATATTTCACATTTTTTAAAGTTATTTAATATATAGTTGTAGCTAAGATAAGAACATACTCTCATAAGTTGCATAGTGAAATAAGGCATTGAACGATTCCTAAAACACCATGGGTGGAAAGAATGTCATCTTTGTGAATCTATGAGCGTTGAAGATGAAAATCACTCTCTTAGAGTGCCATGCGTACACCCACATTAGTTCAAAGTTTCGTAATCTTTGCTACAATACAAACCCCCTAACCTTCTAACATGTCAAAACTATAGCGACCTAAGAATAGTTCTTTCTAAGCTTTTGAGCATATGAATCAAATTTATAGCAATCCAAATAATTCTTTCTTTTCTCTTAAGGTCCTATAGACCAAGTTAGTCTTAATGGATGTTAATCATCATAGTTATTGTCATTATTATGACAATATATATTTTTTAGTAACTCAAAGTGAAGTGGATGATTATTTTCATGGACACTAGTAATCCAAAATCTTCATTTCTGGTAGCTAAAATGTCTTGGAATTCACTAGCTTCCTTTTTGTTTTACCAAGGCTTTCATGGTTATAATTTCAACATGCTTTTAAAAAATATATCTATAGTTTTTGCAATCTCTCCTTAATCTAGTTGATAAAGATATTTAAAATAAACGAGCATACCTAGTAAGTTAAAAAACATGCCATGTTTAATGTTTTCTACTCCTTCCATCATTTCTGAAATTGTAATTTTAATATTTTTAATTGATTAAATGTTTTCTATTTCTTCTATCATTTCTGAAATTGTAATTTTAATATTTTTAATTGATTAAATGAAAAATTGAATTGCAATTTCAAAGCACATAATTAATTACACTAGAATCATATTTTGAAAACTATAAAAAAATTGAATAATTGAGATTACAACTATAGTGATGTCATAATGGGAAATAAGTGCTTGTTATCCCATGGTGTTGGCCTATTGTGCATTTACTAGATTACCCTTACCTATAAGTGTCCAGGGGAGTATTACCATGCATTACCATCTTGCAGAAAGTATACAAATTTCCCTCTTATCAGAGGGAGGGTGATACTATATAGGTGAACATTGTTTAGTTTCATATGCATATTTTATTGCAGTAGTTTTTATATCATGAATGTTGGGCCACATGGTTTCTGCATCTACATACTTACACCTATATTTTGGTACGAAAATATCATTAGACTAAGATGCTAACAAAAGTGCCTTTCAATGTTAATTGGATTCGCACAGATTTCAAATTTTAGAACCATTGATGTTTGCAGCAATGGCATTGAGTTCCATGACCAGCGCTGGTGTTATAGCCTTCCACAGATCCATAAGGTTGATCCAGTGTGCAAAGACGAGAACGAGAAAACATAATATGGCTTCATGGCATGTCTATGAACACTGTGTTCTTCTGGCTGGAAGGCTGGCTGTATTTTGCTGGTGCTTACTTTTAAAATTTGTGCGCAGAAACTCCGATGGGAATATGCGCAAAGGATACCCATGAGATGCCCACCGGTCGGCCAGACGTGTTCAGGCGGCTCGCAGCTCTTATAAACCTAAATATACTATGCTTGGATTCCTTCTGAAATTGCAGGTCGGCTTTCGTTTCTCATAAGGTGCTTTATCATCATCTTTATTAGTTGGTTGATTATTTGTTACAGTGGAGATTTAATTTGTGTATGTGTCGCCCATTGTTTTATTTTTAAAAACTACAGGTCTTCTGGTGGAGGTTCATGTCCTGTCAATTATATTAACACGGTGGGGGTTAATCCAGGTCGATCCAGGATGCACTAACAAGCCTATCGATACCATAGACCCAACCTTCCTTAAAGGCCTTAAAAAATCTTTCAAACAGGCTCAAGAATTAGGCTCCTTATGGATATTTGGTGAGTTCGGGAATATTTAAACTCCGTCTCCCAAATTACAAAATACTATGCTTAAGGTCTTAGATGGCCAAAGAAAAACGCTTTAGATCAACCAGCCTTCGCTTTAGATCAACCAGCCTTCTTAGTATCACACCCTTGTGGAGAAAACCATTTTTTATCAATAAAATATCTCCTTGGGCTTTATAGTTTATACTGCTGGTGTTCATTTTGCTCCGCCTAGGCATGGTATTTAAACCAGGTTACTGTGGTATTTAAACCAGGTGTTACCATAATTGATATGGTAAACCTTCGGAGAAGCACAGGCCTATTTTCACTCTTAAAGAAGGGTTTCTGATCTAATTGGTTTAAACCCACACGACTTTCTTAAGGAAAAGATACTACAGATCTGCATCAGAAAGGCCACCAATATTGTCAAGCTGATAAGAATTTAATGCAGATCGTTGTAAAATGTATAATGGAGTGAGTTGCTATGAACGTAAACTCTTTCAGTTTTTCGGAGGCTAAAGTTTCATTTTTAATTATTTATTTTTCAAAATTAGAGAAGTGGCCCAAAATCTTTGTATTCAAAATTTAATAACCAAAATTTTGATAATTATAATATCAATTATATAAGTTGAATCATGTAAAATTAAAATTATTAATATTTTGTAGTGCTACAAAGCATTTGAATGTAAATAGATCTATCATCGAAATTCTCATCAATACTCTACAAAATAATATTTTAACAAAGAATTTGAAAAAATACAATACAATGAAAAGAATTTTGTATAAAGTATAGTGTTGCATATTTCTCTGAACAGGAAGAAGAACAGTCATAAAAGAATACCATCTCTACCTTCGAAAAGACAGCTGTTTAACAACATGTCCGTGAGAATTAACAATCAGTAAGCCACTGGCAATGCTTTGTGTTGATTTCTGCAAGAACGGCGGCCGTTTCAATTTGGTAACTAAGCCACGAAGGAATCCACGTCATGCAGAAAGTCGAGCGTTTTCGCGTACCATAAGAGGCATGCAATGGACCAAGAATTATTGGTTTTGCCTATTTCCTGAGAATTATTCATTTTGCAAATCTGAACCGTTATTTTTGTTTTATTTGGAATTGTAGATTCTAAATAAGTAGATTTCAGATTTTGTTATTATGTAAATATTATAATTATAGTATATTTGTTTATTTCAGATTTTGTTATTATGTAAATATTATAATTATAGTATTTTTGTTTATGTGTTATCATTTATATACTCAAATTTAAGATAGAAATAATTTTTGTTAAATAATTATAATAGAAATATATAAGATTTTAAATTGAAATATTTTTTTTTAAAGAATTATAATAGAATAGAAATATATTAGATTTCAAATTGAAATAGTTTTTGGAGGAGGATTATAAAAGAAAATATATTTGATTATGTATTATTAACTTAATAGTAAGAAAATGAGTTCAATATTAGTTTTGTAATAATTAGAGATTAATCATTAATTTATTCATTCTTTATCACTTCACAAGATAAACATATCATTTGGTTGATGTATTAAATTAATGTTATAAATTTTTTTATTCATTATTGTTAAAATGTCAAAATTTCATGACATGAGAATCCACAATAATCAAAATTTTAAAACAAATTTACACAAATTGCATATGCTTTTAGGTTTTCTTTCATCTTTTTTAAATTAGCAAATGTTCTAAAAATCTAAACTTTAATGAAGATTTATAAATTATCTACATTTATACTTGATACGAGGAGTTCAATTATAAATAATACTTAATGCTCGAACTCATGCAAAATATGCAGAAAGCTAAACATGATAGTATTTATACATGATCTAGATCTATATGTATTGATTCTGAGCTATTTAATTATAAATAATATTTTTTTTATAAAAAACCCAATGTATATTGTTGAAAATCATTAAAATTTTATTTTAAATTTATAAATAGTTTATGAAATAATTAGAAAATTAAAAATGAATTGTAAACTAAACTATTTTTTATAAATTAAAATTATTTCAGTTCATAAATCCTATATTAAAATTGAATTCTTAAATCTAATATTACAGATCTAAGTAAGTTCACAATTAACTTCTAAAATATTTATCATGAATTAAATTAATAAAGTTAATAATATATATTAATATTAATAAAATATTAACAACTTTAATAAAATTAAAGTTAATGATATCAATACTTGATATGAGGAATTCAATTATAAATAATACTTAATGCTCGAACTGATGAAAAAATATGTAGAAAGCTAAACATGATAATATTTATACATGTTCTAGATCTATATGTATTGATTAAAAGCTATTTAATTATAAATAATAATTTTTTATAAAAAAAACCCAATGTATAATTTTGAAAATCATTAAAATTTTAAATTTATAAATAGTTTATGAAATAATTAGTAAATTAAAATGTTAAAAACTATTAATAGTTTATGAAATAAATAGTAAATTAAAATATTATAAACTATTTTTTATAAATGAATTGTAAACTATTTTTTATAAATTAAAATTATTTTAATTCATAAATCTTATATTAAAATTGAATTCTTAAATAGATAGGTAAGTTCACAATTAACCTCAAAAATATTTATGATGAATTAAATTAATAAAGTTAATAATATATATTAATACTAATAAAATATTAAAAACTTTAATAAAATTAAAGTTAATGATGTTAATATTTTAACATCATTAACTTCATTAAAATACTAACAACTTTGTGATGTTAATGTTAATATTTTATTAATGTTATTAACAACTTTAATGTTAATATTTTATTAATATAAAATATTAATATTTTAATGAAGTTAATGATGTTAAAATATTAACAACTTTTGTGATGTTAATATTTTATTAATGTTAATGTGATATTATAAACTTATTATTCCATTTTGTTATTATCATTATAATATTAAAGTCAATATTAATAAAATCAATAAAATATTAAAAGCATTAATATTAATGTTATTATTATATTATATTATCATTGTAATATTAATATTTATATTAATATTAATATTAGCAAATTATTAAAATTTCAATAATATTTTTAATAACAACCATAATAATAATAATTAACTATATAAGAATAAAATTTATAACAGAAAATACTAACAATTTTGATATTCATTTTTAATCCTAATATTTATGTTAATATTTATGAACACTCTCAATTATGTATCCTTCTAATAAATTGAAAACTACTATAATAATAAAACGTCATGTGTATTATATTTTATTATGTGTAAAGAATATTAATATAAGAAAAAGTTTATAATCTTATTTAAAACAATGATTTTATATTTTTATTTAAGTTTTGTTTGAATAAATTTTAAAGGAAATTATGATAAAAGATTATTGTTCTATGTTTTCAAATTTTACTTGGAATAATAAAAGACAATTTAATATTTTTAATTAAGATTTTACAAATTTTAAAGAAATTTTAGGTTTTCTAATTTCTATACTAACATATTTAATCATATTAAATAATAATAGGTTAATGTCATCGATGAATCAACTCAATCAAGGTTAACCATCATAACCATAAACTTCCAATATTAGAAAAAAATATCATTAATGTTTATATTTTATCTTAAACATAACCTTATAAAATAATTAACTCTTAAAAAAAATCTTATAAAATTATTATTCATGGCTTTCACATTTTGACATAATGTTGAAACATTATTTTTACATTATTACTTATTAAATGTATTATTTCGACATTGTTGCTTCTTAATTGTGCCTATATAAGATATGAATAACATTAATATTAACTCTAAGGTTATGAACATTAAAGTCAATGTTAATAATATCATTAATATTAATAATATTGAGAAAGAGTATTAAAGTCAACCGTGGTAAACCAAAGTCATGGTTCCATGGTTAACAACGTCAATAAAGTCACCAAAGTCAACCAAATTCCACCATGGTCAAATAAAGTCAACTAAAGGTCAACCAATATCAACCATGGTCAACCTTAGTCAACCCAAATCAACCATGCTAAACCAAGTGAACAATGGTGAACCTAAACATAACTCTAAATGACCATGCAAATGTGATATAACCATCGAGGTATATAACAATTCAACCATACCCAAACACAGTAAACCATGAACAATCATAGTCAACCACGAACAACCATGCTTATCTATGAACAACCATAACCAACGATAATCCGCTATGGATAAGCATGGTCAACCATCATTGACTATAGTCAACCATAGTCAATAATGAGCAACATATTCAACCATGGTTAACCATTATTAATTATAGTCAACCATAGTCAATAATGAACAGCCATATTGAACCATGGTCAACCGTCAATAACTATGGTCAAGCATAGTGAACGATGGTGAACCATGAACAACAATGGTTAACGAAAAGTTAACCAAAGTCAACCAAAGTCAGCCATGGTTAATCAAAAGCCAACCAAAGTAAACCATGGTCAACCATAGTCAACCATGGTTAATATTAGTCAACCATGGTCAACCAAAGTGAACCATGGTAACTAAAAATCAACCATGGTTTGCCATGGCACCTAAAAGTCAAACATAGTTAGCCAAAGTCAACCTTGTCCAACCAAAGTCAACCATGGTCAACGAAAATTAGCCAAATCCAACCAAAATCAACCATAGTCAACCAAAATTAACCAAAGTTGACCACAGTCAACCAAATTCAACCATAATAAACCAAACTCAACCATTGTCAAGCAAATCCAACCATGCTAAATGAAAGTCAACCATGGTAAATGAAAGTCAACCTTGGTCAACCAAAATCAACCATGGTCAACCAAAGTCAATTATGGTCAATCAAAGTCGGCCATGGTTAAACAAAGTCAACCTTGATCAACCAAAGTCAACCATTATTAACAAAAGTCAACCATGGTCAATCATAGTTTACCATGGTTGACTATGGTAAACTTTGGTTGACCATGGTTGACTTTGTTTGATTCTGGTTAACCATGGTTGACTTTAGTTGACCATGGTGGTTGATGGTCGACTATGGTTGACTTTATTTGACTATGCTTCACCTTGGTTGACCATTGTTAACTATGTTTGACCATTGTTACCTATGGTTGTTCATGGTTTACCATACCCATAGTCAACCATAGTCAACCAAAAGTAAACTGAATTCAACCATAGTCAACCTTAATGAACCATGGTCAAGCAAAGTCAATGATAATTAATTAAAAGTCAACCAAAGTCCACCATGGTAAACCAAAGTCAACCAAACGCAACCATGGTCAATTAATGCCAATCATGTTGAACCAAAGTCAACCTTGGTCAACCATTGTGAACCATAGTTAGTTAGTCTACCAAAGTCAACCATTGTCAGCTGATGTCAGCCAAATTCAACGATAGTAAACTAAAATCAGCCATGTTCAACCAAAAGTAAACTAAAGTCAACTATGGTAAACCATAGTCAACCTTAGTGAACCATGGTCAAGCAAAGTCAACCATGATACACCAAAAGTCAACTAAAGACCACCATGATCAACCAAAGGCAGCCATGGTCAATTAACAACAATCATGGTGAACCGAAGTCAACGAAACTCAACCCTAGTCACGCATGGTGAACCATAGTCAATTAGTCTACCAAACTCAAGCATAGTCAACTGAAGTCAACCAAATTCAATGATAGTCAACTAAAATCAACCATAGGCAACCATTATGAACCATATTCAAAAGTCATACATGGTAAATCAATAATTGATATGGAAAAAAGATGAACCATAGTCAACCATGGCTAGCATAGTGAACGATGGTGAACCATGAACAACAATGATTAACGAAAAGTTAACCAAAGTCAACCATGGTTAATCAAAAGTCAACCAATGTAAACCATGGTCAACCATAGTCAACCATGGTTAATAATAGTCAAACATGGTCAACCATAGTCAACCATGGTTAATAATAGTCAAACATAGTCAACCAAAAGCCACCCATAGTCAACCAAAGTGAACCATGATAACTAAAAGTCAATCATAGTTTGCCATGGCAACTAAAGTCAACCATGGTTAGCCAAAGTCAACCATGTCCAACCAAAGTCAACCATTATCAATGATGTTCAACCATAGTCAACTAAAGTCAACCATGGTCAACGTAAGTCATCCATGGTCAACCAAATTCAACCATTGTCAATCATGGTAAACCATAGACAAGTGAACCAAATGCAACCATGGTCAACAAAACAGGTATTTGTTGAACAACTTTCAAATTGGAATTAGAAAAAGACCTTTGGAAATTATGTTTTAGTAAGTACTATTGAAGATATATTTATTTCAATTTATGGTTGACCATGATCAAACATGGTCAAATATGATCAACCATAATCAACCATGGTTGACCATGGTCAACTATGGTCAAGCATATTCAACTATAGTCCACCATGTTCAACCATAGTTAGCCATAATCAACCAAAATTCAACCAAAGTCGACCATGGTCATTGATAACCAACCATGGAAAATCGAAGTCAACCAAAGGTAGCCAGGGTCATCACAATTTAACCATGATCAACCAAAGTCAACCATGTTTAACCAAAGTCAACTTTGGTCAACCAAATCCAGCTAAAGTCCATTGAAGCCACCCATGGTCAACTAAAGTCATCCACATGGTAAACCAAAGTCAACCATAGTCAACCATATTCAACCAAAATCATTCATTTTCAACCATGGTCAAACATGATCAGCCATTAACAACCATAGTCAACCAAAGTCAAGAATGGTAAACCATATTCAAGCATTATCAACCACGATCAACCATGGTCAACCATAGCCAACCATAGTAACTCGTGGTCAACCAGAATTAATCGTGGTTAACCAAAGTCAGCCATGGTCAGCCATGGTCAATTAAAGTTGACCATGGTCAACCATAGTCAACCATGGTAAACCATAGACAACCAAAACCAACCATGGTCAAACAAGTTAACCATGGTTGACTATAATCAAACATGGTTAACAAATGTCAAGTAAGGTCAACCATGGTCAACTATAGTCAACCATAGTCAACAATGTTCTATCATACTCAACCATGAACATCCAAAGTATGGTCAACTAAAGTCAACCATGGTCAACCAAGGTCAACAATAGTCCACCATGGTTAACCGTATATTTAATTAATATTATTAACTATGTGGCCATAATATTTTTTAAAATTATTATACTAATAATAATAATTAACCAAACCTAACTAGCAGGTCGGCCGTCAACTAGCAAGCCATAATAATAATTAATATGGCTTATATACGTCGATAGACGTATTTAGGTCACACATTTAAATGTGGTTGATATATGCCGATCTAGTATATAAGCCATATTAATTATTAATATAGCTTGCTAGTTATTAATATGGTTGTGCTATTATTAATAAAAAAAAATTAACGACTTTAAAATATCTATTTGCTATGCTTAAAAATGTATAAGCCCTCCACATGCCCATTATAAATTTGACCAACATTTTGTGAATAATGGATCATTTTACATATCAAAGAAGGCTTAAATTTTAAACTAACGGTCAAATAAAGCAAAGAAGGTCAAATAAAACAATGAAAGAGTGAAAACATTCCTCTATATTGTCAAACCAACCTGCAAACTTTGACAGGTAAAATTGTTTTCCAATTCCTACCTGGGCCCGACATAACATATCTAGACCAATAATTACAGCTGCTTTTCTCGCTCACTTATATAGCTGGTGCGGCACGTCTGATATGCTATATTGCTACGATTTCTTGATATTCTGAAAGGATGAACAACTGGTCGCTGTTTACTCAATTTGCTCTTGGGATTTCCCTCCTAATTAGCTTATCTGCAGCAATATTATGGCACCACATTGTCCTTCGTAGGAAGACAAGGCTGGGTCTAATTTCAATCTGGCCACTGGCAGGTATGCTTCCTTTTATTTTTCTTCATTTAAATTATCTTAGATCCAAATTCTAGGCTCTATCAAGCGGAGAGGTGCAAACCTTTCCTTGAATAGCTCTTTGAGTGCAATACGTGAGCCACCTAATCCTAAGATCCAAAGTGTCTAGTTTAAGTCTCATATTTACTTTTTACTTTATATTATTCTTTTTAGTTTATGGCCAACATAATATTTATTAGTTTTTACTTTGTATTATTATTTTTTGTTTACTTTGTATTATTTTGTTACAGGACAAACACTGGACAAACACTCTCTCATATTTACTTTTTACTTTGTATTAAAAGTACAAAGTAAAGTCTCTAGTTTAAGTCTCGTATTTACTTTTTACTTTGTATTATTCTTTTTTGTTTATGGCCAACATAATATATACCACCTAATCTTAAGCTCTAAAGTCTCTAGTTTAATTTTCATATTTACTTTTTACTTTGTATTATTTTTTTTTTTATGGGTGACATAATATTTATTACTTTTTATTTTGTATTATTCTTTTTTGTTTATGGCCTACGTAATATTTATTACTTTTTACATTGTATTATTCTTTTTTGTTTACTTTGTATTATTTTGTTACTAGACAAACACTCACATGTGACAAGATCTCCCTCATATTGGGCTGTAAAGCACTCTTTTTTTCACTTGCCCACGCATAAAAATCATATAGTTGCAATAATAGATAAGTCCATTCACTGTAAATTGCCCGTAGAGCTCGAAGACGCTTCCCAAACTAGTTCGGTTGTGGATATTCAGGAGCTATTTATTCGATTTGCTCTTGGAGTAGATCTCGGTTCCCTCACTCTGGCTGCACGAGATGTTGGGATAGCAGAAGCTTTTCAAGAGGCAGTGGACGCGACCATCAGGCGGTTTGTCGTTCCTTATAGCATATGGAAAACAATGAGGTTTTTGGGCATTGGGAGCGAAGGAAAGCTCAAGGCCTATCTGCAAACCATTGATGAATTTGCTACCGAGATGATCAGCCTCAGACGGAAATAATTACTTAAAATAATGAAAATGTTGAACGATGTGACATGTTGTCTAATTGCATGATGCTGCGTGATAATGGTGGTCATTTGTTGTGTGATAAACAGATCCGAGACATGTGCATCAACTTCATTCTTGCTGGCCGGGACACTAATTCCGTTGCGCTCTCCTGGTTCTTCTGGCTGCTTATTCAACATCCAACTGTGGAAGAAAACATTTTGTCTGAATTACGGCAGATTAGCAGATGAGGATCGAATCCCACTGGGTTTACGGTAGATGATTTGAAAGAGATGCAGTACTTGCAAGCTGCGCTATCTGAAACATTAAGGCTATATCCGTCGCTCCCTATAAACTATAAAGAAGTGATACAAGACCAAGTATTGCCCGACGGGTCACAATTGAAAAAGGGAACAAATCTCATATTTCCAATATACTCCATGGGAACGATGGAGAATATCTGGGGAGCAGACTGCAGGGAATTCAAGCCCGAGAGATGGCTGCGAGAGGGCTTGTTTGTGCCGGAATGTGGCTATAAATACCCAGTGTTCAATGCAGGGCCAAGAGTTTGCCTGGGAAAGGATTTTGCTCATTTGGTTATGAAATGGGTGGCAGTGTCTCTTGTTTATCGATATCGTTTGAAAATGGTGAAGGATGTGATGGCCGAGCCTAAGCTAGGAATAAATCTGTTCATGAAGACTGGGTTGGTGGTCACCCTGCATCCACGATCAGAAATATAGCCACGGGATGTTGAGATACTATCGAAAAAGGGTCAATGTCGAGTTATCCTCTGGTATGTTATTATTATGACATGTTGCATTAGTATAGTTACTTAATTGGTAGGTTACAAATTAGGTATTATTGTTATTTATTTAGAATTTGGAACTAAATAAACTTTTAGCATTTCCTAAATAATTTAGGAAGATAATTCTTCCTATTCAATCTGAAAATGTAAAATATAAACATTTATTTAGAATTATGTATGTACTTTGGTATTAAAATAAAATGAACAAATTCCATTCAGTCAGAATTTAATAAAAAACATTCCGACAATGTCTAATACATTGGTGGGAATCAGTATTTAGGTCTGGTTTGTTATATTAGATGAAGTGTGAAAGTTATCAAACAACTTAAAAGCTAGTATGGTTCATGTGTTCATATATTTTTATGAGGAAAATATATGTAAAGTGGATTTATTAAGGAAATATGAGCATGGCTATAAAGTTTTGAGATGGTAATATGAGGTGTATACATGTAGATTTATCCTTAACATAATCAATGAAGTCTACTATGTTTCACTTATCAATATAGATCCATTTAAAATCAAGAAATTTGATCTCTTTTGATTGATAGATCCAGGTTAAGTTTTAAGTTTTTTATTTTATAAACGAACATCTATTTTTTAATTATTTTTCATAATATTTTATTTTATGAACCAACATGGATTTTTTTAAATACTTTCCATAATTTTTTATTTTATGAGCCGACATGAACTTTTTTAATTATTTTTTTAGTAACAAACTATACATCACAAACTTTACAACATCTTCCCCATCTCAGTTTGAGTTCATATTCACTCTCTCTTCTCTATTCTCATTCTACTATCTTTCTCTTAATGTCATGTAAAAGTGTGATGGCGCACTTCTAGTAGCATATAGTCAAGGGAGGATTTTTATTTAGAAATTATGGATATTTTAGATGCTGCCTCTTTAATAGACATATAATGAGAGCCAAAGCTCGAAATACCAAGTACTTCATGTAATATTTCCAATTAAAATTGAGATTCAAGCCATTTCCCTCATGGTATTTTCATGGTGATTTTGGTATGATATTGTACCTGTTTGATATCATATTTTTGAGATCTTTGTATATGTTGTGAGCTACATCTGGAGTTAAATTGATGTCCCAAATAATGTATGCAGACCCCTAAAGTATTATTATAGTTTGTGACATAAGAAGTATTATAGTTTGTGACATAAATTCAAGCCCCCCTATCTACTTTTTCTTCAAAATTATATGCCCTATAAGCTGTTGATTGTTGGATGACTTATTAGACCCTAAAACCTTATACAATGATGCACATATGTTGTACTTGATGTCCCCTAACAGATCCAGTTCTCATATTGAATATTAGTGTTGTTCGTACAGTGTTTGGAAGGGAAACTAGTGGTAGACCTAGGGCGGATTTTCACCAATCCAATTGACTAGTTTTGCTCTAAATATTCTCTCCTTGAAAATTTCCTACCATGGATGTTTATAGCAGGTGTTTGGGTTTCTATTGATTGTATTAAAGTGTCCTATACCCTCCCAAGTCCCTCCTTGCACCATTTGAAAACATTTACACACTACAACTAGATTTCATGCAAATCACTATACCTGCATTTAATGTAGATGGTTAATGATGGGGGGTATGAATCCAAACTCAATTTTCTATATTACCCACCCATCTTTCCTTTTAGAAATAAAACATTCTAAGGAAAGTAATTATCCATAACAATATGAAGAACATTTGGCTTGCCTCTTTCACCATTATCAACACATTAACGCGTGTTCTTGACCAGTAGTTGAAGGTTTAGTAGAAACAAATGAAAGCAAATAGAAATAAAAATAATCTATGCTAACATATTAGTGAGTTGGTACCTAAATACTATCTCTTTCGAGCTTCTCTTCTCTTTCTTATGCATCTTCCAATATTTTATGGTTTGGTGTTTTTCCATCCCTATTATGATTGCAGTGGGTACAATGCCCTTGAAAAGCAAGCACAAGAAATATTTGTTGTTTTTCCTTATTAAAGTGACTTCTGCATCTTCCAATATCTTATAGTTTGGGTTTTTTCCATCCTTATTATGATTGTAGTGGGTACAATGCCCTTGAAAAGCAAGCAGAAGAAATATATGTTATTTTTCCTTTATTAAATTGATAGGGATGCCATTGGGGAACTTCCTTAGCTTATTCTCAGGATTTTCCTAAGCTAAACAACGCCTTATTTGCTCATATACACAAAGGCAGAATTGAGAAAGAATTATCGCTATATAAACACATATTCTATTGAAACTATTATCATATCGTTAAGCTGTAGAGTAAACAATAAATAAAAATTGGCTTTCAGTTCAAATCTGAAAGGTGTGGCTTGGTTTGTGACAAGCCATGGAGTCCTATAATGCACTCTGTCGTTTGATTTTGTTGTGTTTGATTGGGGTAAGTGAAGGGAAGTTCTTTGCACTGCCTTGCAATTGGAAAGTGGCTACCAATAACTCCAGCCTCCCTAGGTGCAACATCATGCATGTGCCCTTCAGAGGAGTCATAGATGGGAATGAGAAAGCTATTGTTAGCGAGAATGACATATTCAGGTTGGGATTCATTGACTTAAATTCTTCTCGAAAATTCATTATGTGTGTTGTAATAGGATTGAATGTTACCTTGGTTCTTGCAATGGAGGTTTGGACAGCAAACATAAACAGGACGGTGGCAGAATGTGCTTGAGAGTCACGGGAACCTCGTACTGGAAGACTCAGATGGAACCATGGTCTGGAGTATCGGTTCTGGTAAATGTAAAGGCATTTTAATGGCGAAGAATGGTAATTTTCAGATCTATAATACCACAAATATTTCTGTTGTGTTCGAGGGTTTGAATCTTGTGTCGTTCTGATCCTCAAATACCTTTGGACAGGTTTAAAAAACAGAGATTTCTATGCAGGATATCTCTTTGCAGAAGCTTAAGTTTGGTATGGGGTTATACTGAATGTGTTACATATCTTGCAAAACATTCTTTCAAAATCTCTGGCGATAAGAGACATTGGCAAGTTAGGGATTTCAGATATTTCCATGTCTATGAAGTCACAGAACAACTCAAAGTAGAATTGGCATAACACCACAAAGAGATGCCTTAGCGGATTACTCTAATCCAGGTAGGGTTTCATATGCCTTGCTTTACTTACCATTGGACTAATAACAAAATTGGACCTAATGGAATATATAGACAATCATCCAACGCATTGATTACTTCGATTTACCTCGAAAAGGTTGTGTGTTTTTTTCTTCAGCTTCACTTCTTTATGTGTTCTCTCCTTTGTTTGTTCTAGCCCTACTTGAAGTGAGCGTTCTTCATAGCCACAAACTGTCTTAAATGAGGAGCTAAATCCGCTTATCCCTGCAACCTGTAGACTGCTTTCCTGTCCTCAATTTAACTTAACATTGGAATCTAAAGAAGTTCTTTGGAACTTCTCTCTGTAGACTGCTTTCCTGTCCTCAATTTAACTTAACATTGGAATCTGAAGAAGTTCTTTAGAGCTTCTCTGTGGCTTTAGAGGAATTAATGAAAGATAACCTCGTAGCCACATGAGAGAATGTTCTGAGGGCATTGGCCGAACATCTAATTTGATAGTGTTGCATCCATTATTAGAACATCTAATTTAATAGTGTTGCATCCATTATAGAGCTACTCGTTTTGAACTGCCTTCAACCATTTATTGTGTGGTAATATAGGAACCCACCGGCACTGCTAAGCTCCAATTTAGAGTCAAAGTTATTGTCTACTAGGGCTGCATTTCTGTTTTATCAATACTTTGCCTCTCCCCTTCTGCAATGTTCGCCCTACTTCTCTTGTTCAAGAATGTCATATGATAGCACCTCATTTTTACAGCTACTTATGCAAATAACCATTTGATGTATGCAGGCCCTATGTTTTAAACTTAATATGAAACTTATAAAAATTCTAGATCAGTGTACTTTGAGTTGTATGCAGGCCCTATAGATATATTTGAATTTATCGGATATTTTAATTTATGTTCATAAATTTTATGTAGATTGTCAAGGACCTAAATGAGATATGAATTAATTCTATCTAAAAATGTAGATTACAAAAATGAAATTGTGGATGAGAAATGAATATGAATTTATTATAAGAAGATGTACTTGGCATAATTTTGTTTTTAATTTTTCTTACTTTTTATAATTCCATAATTATAATTCGATAATTATTTTGCACAAATTGTCAAGTCTTTGTAATGTACTAATTAAAAAGTAGATAATTTAATTTAGAAAAAAATTAAAAATATTTTTTTATTTTTAAAAAAAAAATTATTTTAATAACAAAAAATTTAAAAACCTTGAAACATATAATTTAATTTTAAAAAAATTAAAAATATTTTTATTTTTAGAAAAAATTATTTTAATAACAAAAAATTTAGAAACCTTTGTTAACATTGGTTTTAATTTTGTTTTATAAAAAAGTATTTTAATAACAAAAATTCTCAAAAGCTTTGGTTTGGTTTTAATTTTGTTTTAGAAAAAATTATTTTAGTAATAAAAAATTTAAAAACCTTTGCTAACATTGGTTTTAATTTTGTTTTAAAAAAAATATTTTAATAACAAAAATTTTAAAAAGTTTTGGTTTGGTTTTAATTTTGTTTTAGAAAAAATTGTTTTAATAACACATTTTTTAAAAACCTTTGTTTACATTGGTTTTAATTTTGTTTAAAAAAATTAAAAAGAAAATTCAATTGGATGATCGACCTATAATCCCTGCGAAGTAGGGGTTAATAACTATTTTCTTACTTGAAGACTATTTTTGACTATTTTACCATTATAATCTGTGTGAAGTAGAGATTAATAACTATTTTCTTAGTTGAAACCTATTTTTTACTATTTTACCAAATCTAGTTAAGTTAATAGATCGCCCAAAATACAGAGATATTTCTAGATCACGGGATATCATGGCCAAAAATATTTCAGTGAATTATTTAACATCGAAGATTTCGATTTATTTACCGGATTACATTTTATTTTCTTTCATTGAATTATTGTATAATAATATTTTTTTGCATATAAAATGCTGTCTACATTATTGTGGGGAGTAGGAAATTAGATTTTATGGTCTGGTTGGGTGAAAAGTTATATATCTTACATTGGATCGCGTTTGACATCGATTAGACTGTGAAATGGAAAAATTATGAAATAAATTCATTAAAACACTTTTTTTTTTTTTATATCCTTTGGATTGTGGACTGGAAAATTTTGAAATAAATTGTTGAGAATATCTAATAGTAAACTAAACAAAAATTTAGAGTGTTGAGAATATCTAATAGTAAACTAAACAAAAATTTAGATAAATATTTTATGCTGCAAAAAATTATTTAAAACCTACAAATGACCATGAAATGTTATAATAGAACATACAAGTAAATAATGTGTAATAGGTTTTAAAAATGTTTATCTAGTTGTAACATACTAGAGTTGTGTAGTTTCTAAAATGTGTTGTAATGGCAAAGGTGGGGACATGTGCAATAGGTTTTAAAAATGTTTATCTAGTTGTAACATACTAGAGTCGTGTAGTTTCTAAAATGTGTTATAATGGTGAAGGTGGGGATATAAGAAGGAACAATGGTGAAGATGGAGACATAAGAAGGAATAAAAAAAGTCGAAAATCATTATGGCTTTATAAAATGCTTAAAAATAAAAAGCTAAAGGTGAAAATATTAAATGAAAGATAAGAATTTTTGTAAAAATTCTAGTTAATTTAAACAATTTCTTAAATATTGAGACTTGGCCTAGACCAAATATCTTCAAAAAAACCCAACACCTAATATGATGATGGATCTTGCAAGATGTTCTAGTTTGGAAAGAATGCAATGAATTTTGCAATTATTCAGTATAATGATCTTTCTAATACTATTAAGGTTTTGTGAAATATAAAACTATGTTGTTTTAATAATAATTAAAGTTTCGATTTATTTGAGAAGTTTTTTGTAATTAAAAGCTTATATAATGAGTTGGATTTGTTCTGAAAGCAAACTAGGTTTACGATTTTACTTATGTATTTTAATAGTTGAAACGCTAAGTAATATTGTTTAGAATACAAGATACATCCTGTAATTTTGCCTACCTGATTTATTTATAATATGAGTTATGTTATAAAAGAAACTACCTTACTGTACATGAAATAGATTAGTTTATTAAAACAAATCTCTATGATACATTTTCCATCTATGTTAAAAGATCCTTCTAATCTACTCCTAAATAACTTCTCTGTACTAGAGTACGATACATAAAGTATGTGGAAAAATACAAAGAAGTATTTCTACTCTATTATTTACCATTTAACACATTCAAAAATATTCATTTAGTTCTAAACTTAACAGATAAATGGACTTTCAGCTTAGATAAAATGATAGAAATTTTTAAAAACATTTACTTAATAGTTCAAGAGATATCTAAGTTTTTAAACAGAAAACTGATAACATAATATAAGCATTTCCTGAGTAAATAGTTGGACAGAATGTAAATAAGATAACACAATTAGAACCTGGTAACTATAGAAGAGACAAACAACCAAAGGAGCCCGCTCCACCCAACCTTTTCCTGAAGACAACCAAGTTACTTGCCTTAGGACCCCCGAGCATGTTCACTGAACCACCAGGATGAAGATGTTGTGTGGAGAAATGGAATAAATTCCCTTGCAACTCAGCAGTAGTACTTGACAGTAATACTTTTGCCTTTAGCAATATTGAACTCAACAATGTGGCTGTACTAGTTCAGAATGCAGTCTTAACTCACTCAATCACTTCTAACCTTCGCCTCATTGAATCTCTTGTGCTCTCTTATCTTTCTCTTTTATAAATTTTCACAAGGTAAGAACCGAACAACCTCCTACTGAATTCGATGGGTAGATAAAGCATGCCTAGGTCTTTGGTCAGTTGTCTTTAGTTAATGAGCCACCTTGTCAGTTCCACTTTCTTGGGGAACATGACCATAAAAATATGGAAGTTGCCCCCCACAACGGCTAGAAGTGAGTTGAGGAAGCTGCCAAGTGTCAATTTTCTCTCCACCCCAGTCCATTCCTCCTAGTGGGTCAGTGAACACTCATTCAACAATCTCCTTTCGATATTTGTCTCCTCTTTTATTTATAAATAATAAAATATTCAGAGTAATTAATTACAGTCATCCTTGACCCCACTTGGTTAATAAACATAAAACTTTACAATAACATAAAACATAATGTTTTTCTGACAACATAAAATGTTTAGAATTCGGGTATGTGCAAACACTCCATCTTAAATTCAACATCGTCCTCGATGTTGCTTTATTCATCATCCTCTAATTTCTCTTGGAATAGATTTGGAGATGCCATCCGCATATTACTTTCCAACTCCCAAGTTGCTTCATCTGGACTAAGGTGCTTCCACTGCACCTTTACCTGTCCAATGGTACGATTATGAAGCAAAATTTTCCTCTTTTCGAGGATATAATCCGGTTCTACCAGAAAATCTCCTTCTGGTTCCACCTGTATCATTCCAATTAATCACATGAGTAGCATCATGCACATACTTTTTCAAAAGAGAGATGTGAAATACATTATGTACTTTAAGATTTGGTGGCAAGACCAACTGATATGCCACTGGTCCGACCCTGGATAGTATTTCAAAAGGTCCACAATACTTTGTTGCTATTTTATCATAGCTTCCTAACTTTAAGGAGCTCTTTTTAGGTTTTACCTTGAGGAACACATGTTCACCAACCTGAAACTCTTTTTGAGTTATTTTGAGATCTGCATGACTTTTTTGTCTATCTTGTGTGTTTTTCAAATTGCCTTGAACCTATTTCACAATTAGTTCCATTTCTTTTAATAAATCAGGTCCTAACATTAACCTGTCAACTGGATTACTCCATGAAATAGGAGTATTAAATTTTCTTCCATATAAAATTTCAAATGGATTGAGTTTTGCTGAAGCTTGGTAAAGATTATTATATGCAAACTCAGCAAGATGTAAATATTCCTCCCATTTACCTGGCTAATCTCTAACATACATTCTTAACATAACTTCAAAAATATGATTGACTCTTTCGGTCTGCCCATCCGTTTGTGGATGAAATGTTGTACTGAAATTTGAAGTAGTATCTAAACCTTTAAATAAAGACTTCCAGAAATTTTCTGTAAACTCTGAGTCTCTATTAGAAATTATAACTTTTGGAATCCCATACAAACGAAAAATTTGTTTCATAAAAATTTCAGCAATGTTAATAGCCTTGTAGGTTATCTTAACATGTATGAAGTGAGCTGCTTTATTTGGAATGTCAGCAAATAAAGGCTGAACATCAACACCCAGCAAGACTGGTGCCCACTACCTGTTCCGGATTGGAAGTGGGAAATAATTAGTATTGATTTCATTACTGGTTTACCTAAAAATCAGAAACAGAATGATTCCATAGTGGTAGTTGTGGATAAGCTTAGTAAAGCAATACACCTGGCAATATATTCAGCTACCTCATTTTTCATACTTGGCCAAAAGTAATCCTTCCTCAGCATTGTTATCATCTTTTGGTAACCAGGATGCCCTAAGTATGGATTTTTATGTAATTCATTTAAAATTAGCAACTTAATTTCGACAACATTAAGCACATAAAGTCTATTTTTATACAACATTAATCCTCTTTCATCAATTCTGAAATTTGTTATTAAATTTCCAGCATTATCTTCAACAACCTTTTCAAGTAATTTTTGATATTTTTCATCCATTCTGATTCTTTCCTTAATCTGATTTTCTAGATCAATTTTATAAGTACTGATTGTTGAAACAAAATTTAGTCTAGCGTTTATGCTTAAGGCATCAGCAAATTTATTTTCTTTACCTTTAATGTGTTGAATCTCAAAATCATATTCGCTAAGGAAAGCTAGCCACCTAGCTTAACTTGCATTCAGATTTGGTTGATCCAACGAATATTTTAAACCTTTATTATCTGTCATTAGTTTAAATTTTCTTTCGATTAAGTGATGACGCCACATCTTTAATGCATGTATCACGACATGCAACTCTAAGTCGTAAATTGCATAGTTCTTCTCATGAATTTTTAACTTCCTAGACTCATATGTAATCACATGACCTTCTTATGTTAGGACCCCACCAATTCCATCATTGCATGCATCAGTGCACACGATGAAATCCTTGTTTGGATCATCAATTTTTAGAATAGGTGCCGTTGTTAATAGTTCTTTTAGTTTCTTAAAACTTTCTTCACATTTTTTATCTCAGATAAATTTCTTACCTTTCTTTTGTAAAGAGGTTATAGGATTCACTATTCGAGAGAATCCTTCTCTAAATTTACGATATTAACCTGTAATTCCCATAAAAGATCGTACACCAATTATGTCTTTAGGGGCAGGCCATTCATTAATTGCTTTTATCTTGTCTGGGTCTACTGTGATTCCATCCTTGGATATCACATGTCCTAGGTATTGTATTCTATCTTTATAGAAATCTCATTTGCTAAACTTAGCATAAAGTTGGTGTTCTCTTAACACTTGTAAAATTATTTTTAAGTGTTCGTCATGTTCTTCTCTAGTCTTAAATTAGAATGTCATCAATGAAAACAATTACAAACTTATCTAAGTACTGATGTAAAACATTATGCATAAGACACATGAAAAATGTTGGAGCATTTTTTAGCCCAAAATGCATAACCACGAACTCGTAGTGCCCATAACAGGTTCTAAAAGCAGTCTTAAAGATGTCCTCATATTTAATTCTTCCTTCATGGTACCCCGACCTCAAGTCTTTCTTAGAAAATATCTTTGCGTCGCGTAGTTGATCAAAAATATCATCAATGTGAGGCAAAGGATGTTTGTTCTTTATGGTCATTTTACTTAACTGACGGTAATCTATGCATAAACACATAGTTCCGTCCTTCTTTTTAACGAAAATTACAGGTGCTCCCCATGGATACACACTAGGCCTTATATAATTTTTATCAATCAGTTCTTTAAGCTGTGATTTAAGTTCATTTAGTTCCAAAATGTTCATTCTGTAAGGAGCTTTTGAGTTTGGTACCGCTCCTGGTACTAAATCATTGGTGAAATCTAGTTCCCTTTTTGGAGGTAGTCCTGGAATTTCTTCCGGGAATACATCCGAAAATTCCTTTAGAATAGGTATGTCTTCCAAATTTAACTTATCTTCCTTAGTTGATTGTTCGTCATTAATTACATTTACAGCAAACAACTTACACCCTCTTCGAATAGCCCTTTTAACTTGCAAAGCAGAAATTTGTCTAACATAAGTCTTTGTAGGAATTCTTTTTACTGTTCTAGTTTCACCTTTTTCATTCAAACAAGTAAAAGTCTTTTCAAAACAATTTAAAATTAACCCATACTTCTCTAACCAATCCATTCCAATCAGAACATCGTAAGAACCTAAAGGTAACACATTCAACTTAACATGAGTCCTAAACTGATTCATCAGTAATTCACACTCATTTACATACTCAGTCACTTTTCTTTTAGTTCCAGTAGCTAATTGAACCAACCATGACTTATCCAACTTGTCTATTTCCATATTACAACATTTAACTAAACCAGGTGACACATAGCTCAAACTTGCTCCTGGATCAATTAAAATAGAAATGGGTTTATTTTTAAGCATACCTTCTACTTCAACCATGGAAGTTTGATGATAAACTTGTCTGTTCTCCAAAGCTGCATTTATCCTGGGCATCTCCCTTGCTAAGTCACCAATAATAGTCTCCTCATGTACTGTGTGTATGTTGTTGATGGTCCTTTTTCTGAGTGAGTAGTTGGATGCGTAGTGAGGTCCGTGACAGTCCCAACATTTAACAGGTTCTTTCTGTTCATTGTTTTTAACGAAATTTTTAGGTGAATCATTGTTTCTTGCAGCTATAAATTTTGACTGTGTATTACCTGTTGAATTATTTCCTTGAAATTTTCTATTAGAGAAATTACGTGAATTATTATTCCAAAAGTTGTGATTAAAAGAAAACTGCTTTTTCCTTTGTTCAAAATTATTAGGCCTTTTTTCCTTTCAGTTTGGTATGTCTTCTCTCTTCTTATTCTGTTCATAAAAGATATTTTCTTTTATCATGGCCTCTTCAAGATTTTGAGGACCATCATACTCAATCCCATCCTTTATATGAGAGGGCACACAACTCAGAAATCTTTGTACCTTAGGCTTTTCTTCAGTGATATAAGACACACACCTTAATAAATTTAAAAACTTGCTGCTTAATTCCCTCATATCCATGGAACCTAACTTTAACTCATAAAACTCTTTAGCTCTTTCCTCATAATATTGTTCCGACATAAACTTTCTTTTAAAATATTTCTTAAAATTACTCCAATTTACACTTTTCTCTTTTAAACCTTTTACTCATTTAAGATCTTGCCACCACATGTCTGCTTTTTCAGTCAGATTATAAATTGCCATTTTCGTTTTTAGATGAATTGAGTAGTTGTAAATCTGAAAGTACTTATTCATATCAGACAACCATGCTTTGGTTGTCTCACTCTTTTCTGTTTCACCATTAAAAGTTGGTGGTTTGATCTTTTTAAACTCACAAGAAATTTCTTCGTATGGCATGGACTTCTTCCTTTTAGTGTAGCAGTCACTTTTGCTACTATCACTAGAATACTTGTGGTTTTTCATAAAATTCAGAAGATGAGTTGCTGTCATAATTATTCAATTTTAACTTTTATCCTTACGTTGGTAGGACATAGTTCCAAATTCAACATTATTTTTTGTTCCTTTATCTTTATCATTAATATGAAAATTATTTGTTCCTTTATCTTTATCATTATTCTGAAAATTATTCAACAGGATTTGATTCAGCTCCTCTTGAGCTTTAAGGATTCGTTCATTTTCTTCCTTAACAGTTTTTATTTCAATTTTTAAATCCTTCACTATTCTTAATAATTCAGATGAATTATCATTCAACTCAACAAATAAGTTCTTTGCATTAATGTGTCCTTGTTCATTATTATTCTGTTCATTATTTAGGGACCTGTCTTTAGCCGACTCTTCTGGTCCTTCCATACCTATAGACTAAATTTATAAAATGCTGAAACTGAAAACAAAATAAAATAAAATCAGTCATTTGCAATTTTGTTTTAGAGTTTAAATGTGCGCGTTGAGACACTTTAGGCCTAGTATTTGAACGTGCGCTCTGATAATACATGTGAGCATGATAGTGTATGTAGGGGTTGTGTACTTGGGACGAATGTTAAAAAGAGTTTCTCTAGTAGTACTACTAGATGTAAAGGGATTTTAGATTTAATACATCCTGATGTATGTGGTCCCATGTCATCCCTTTCCCTGAGTGGATATTTTTATTATGTACTCTTTATAGATGACTTCTCTAGAAAGTCATGGATTTTCCTAAAGGCTAAGAGAGAAACCTTTAGCAAGTTTTGGGAATTCAAAGCCCTAGAGGAGAATCAGACAGGAAAGCACATCTATGGTTTGAGATATGATAATGGAGGTGAATTTGATTCACTTGCATTTAATGAGTTCTGTATTGATGCAAGAATTTGTAGACAGTTAATTATACCCTACAAGCCTCAGTAAAATGGGGTTTCCGAAAGGAAGAATATAATCATATGTGAGGCTACAAAATCCATGATGCATGATCAAGACCCGTCTACCTCATTATGGGAATAGGCCACAAGTGCAGTAGTATATATCCATAATAGATGTCCTCATGCCATTTTGGATGAGAAGACACCTGAAGAAGTGTTCACTGGTGAAAAACTAGATATTTCACACCTGAGGATATTTGGGAGTACCATATACATTCATGTGACGAAAGAAAAGAGGTCAAAGATGGATCCATATGGAAATAAGGGAACCTTTGTTTGTTATAGCAAATCATCCAAATCCTACAAAATATATGTATTGGGTGAAAGGCACATTAAGGTCAACCAAGATGCGACCTTCCATGAAGAGGCAACATTCAAGCGATCGAAAGAGATTCAATATGATACAGACACAGAGGAGCATGCGACTCCTATGATGGAGGACCGAGATATTGATTCTCCCCATTCAAATGCTCAGAGGGAGAATCCAACAGAGTTCTTAGATTCACTAGCTCTTGATGAACTAGTAGAACTAGCTGATGAACCTCCTTCCAAGAGGAGGTTTTCATGGTGTCGAGATATACTACAAGATTTAGAGAGGCATGGAGCACCACTAGGATATTCTAGAGATCGGAATCAACCTGATAGATATTCAGGGTATGTTGCACAGATGATTCACATCAGTGATTCAGATCCTTCCACCTACGAATCAGCTACAAAGAAGCAAGTATGGAAAGATGCAATGGTAGAGGAATACAAGTCTATTATGAATAATGATGTTTGGGAAGTTGTTCCTAAACTTGAAGGGAAATCCATAGTTACTTACAGATGGCTTTACAAGATCAAGCATGATATTGATGGCAGTATTGAAAAGTATAAAGCCAGATTTGTTGCCCGAGGTTTCTCTCAGAAAGAAGGCATAAACTATGAGGAGACATTCTCTCCTATGGCTAGGTACACCACTATTCGAGTTTTGATCTCACTTGCATCTGTTCTAGGATGGAAGCTTCACCAGATGGATGTGAAGACAACCTTCCTCAATGGTGAGGTTGAGGAAGAGGTTTATATTCAGTGGCCTGAGAGTTTTGTGGTATTTGAGAATTGATGGCTATCTTCAGCGATTGGGATTCTCTACGAGTGAAGTTGATCAAAATTTGTACTTCAAATTAGTGAAGAACCAACCGTTGATATTGGTTCTATATGTTGATGATATTTTCCTTACTAGAGAGGAAAAATTGATTACTTGGTGCAAGAGGGAGCTCACTTCTGAGTTCAATATGAAAGATTTAGGTCTTATGCACTACTTTCTTGGCCTTGAGATTTGGAAAAGAAAAGATTAGATATTGATTTCTCAAGAGAAGTACACTATTGATATATTGTGAAGGTTTGGAATGATGGATTGCAAATCCATGAGTACTCCTATGGTTTCCAATTTGAGGAAACTACATGAGTCAGATTCGTGATTGGATCTAGTGGACCCCACTCTGTATAGACAGCTTATTGGTTTGTTGATGTACTTGATACAACCGAGACCATATTTATGTTATGTTGTGAGTATTCTGAGTAAGCTTATGTCTAATCAAAGGCACAGACATTGGGTTTCTTCTAAGCATGTTCTTAGGTACCTTCGAGGTATGATTGCTTATGGAATTAGATATGCCTCCAGTGGAGGGGTGTTGTTACTTGGTTATACTGACTCTGATTGGGGTGGTAGCATTATGGACTGAAAGAGTACATATGGCTATTGTTTTAGCATGGGTTCTGCTATGAGATATTGGTCCTACATGAAGCATGGATCTGTAGCCTAGAGTACTACAGAAGCAGAGTATATCACTACTAGTACTGCCTGCCAAGAAGCAATGTTGCTTAGGAAGCTAATTGTTGGGTTGTTCGATGAGAAGCTTGAGTATACACTCATTTGGTGTGACAATCAAAGATGCAACGAGCTTTCTGAAAACCCTGTGTTTCATTATAAGTCGAAGCACATTGAAATGAAGTATCACTTCATCAAAGACATGGTCTAGAAAGGTACAATGAAACTTCAGTACATTGTTACCGATGAGAAGATTGCAGATGTGTTAACAAATCCTCTATTAGTGACAAAGTTCAAGTACCTACGTTACAGGCTTGGTATGGCATAGAATGCCTCCGTTACCGAGAGGGAGTGTTAAATGTATAGCATCACAAGTCATTCTCCAAGCCAATCTTGTGTAGCCAAGATTGGGCCTCATGTGTTGAGATAGGGAGCCTGAGTTGGACTCAGTAACTTGGAGTAGATTCTTGAGTTGGACTCAGTAACTTGGAGTAGATTCTTGAGTTGGACTCAGTAACTTGGAGTAGATTCTTGAGTTGGACTCAAGAATGACTAAGCCTTCAGTTGTAAAAGGTTATTCCTCATGTGTTGAGGTGAATGCTTTGATGTATCAAAGTGACGATGTTGTAAAATCTTGTTGGACAAGGCTCAGGACTTGTGTTTCAAGTCAGATTCTCATGTGGACCTCTAGTTATAGTAGATACCCATGGGGTGGACCTCTAGTTATAAAGGTAGATTCTTTTCATGTTGAAGCATTAATGTTGTGTGATGTATTACTAAGCATGGTCACCGATTTCTATTAAGAATCTTTTAGAGACGGGCCACCTCCAAAGTGAATTACTTTAGCATATGATCATTTGGTCCGAGAGTAATATAGTATGATCACAGCATCTCACAAATCTTCTGAGTATAATCTGATATGATAGATAATTAAAGTTAACACATATTGATGATCCAGTAAAGATAAGAGATAAAGATAAATGCATAGATAAAAAGAGAATTTGAATTGCTCATGAGATGACTAACTGAACTCCAATTGATAAGATTAAGTTAAACACACAATGTATTCCTCTATTAATTAAAGAAATCACAGTGGTCACTACAAGTAAATCAATCAACATGATTTCAGTTAATAATAGTTAACTAAGTGTTATTGCATGAAGACACTTATGTCAAACTGAAAGACGACACTTATGTTAAACTAAAAGATGACACTTGAGTTGCGACACTTGCATGACTACACTTAAGTGAGCCACCTAACTAAGTGGGCAAGCTTTCAGTTAAGGGGCAATTTCATCCTAAGACTTAGTTTAGTGAGTTAATGCACTACATGAGAAGTGGGGCACTCTTCTTCATGCAAGATTGATACATCCAGATGGGACTGGAGCTTGAGGCTCATTTATTCTAAACTGAACACTAAAATACCTGGGCAGTCTATATATTATCCATCAGATTATGAACTGAGGTTCATCACTTTTCTTGACGAGGAAACTTACCTTGAGGTTTTGCTGTTTGCACTCAAGAGATTTGTTGAGGGGATAGGCTAGGGTTGATCATGTTGTGAGTCTGCCAAAACTCTTAGTGAGTTCAAGAGGTTGTTGATGAGTGGAGAAGGCATTTTACAGGAGGTTGATACCGAGTGGAGAAAGTATTTTGAGTGCCTTGCTTCTACACTGATTTCCACCCACTTACTGGATCAGTAATAAGGATCGGGGGTTTATTAGAAGTCAGTAGTTGAGCTGCTTCTTCTGAAGCAGGTTGGGAGGAACATGCTTCCTTGGGTGTTTGTCGGCCTATCGCCGGTCACAGGTTCTATTTGTCTTATCTAATTTATTTGTCAAGTTCTGTTATTTATTTCTGTGTGTTTTAAAGATTCTGTTATCTACTAGTTTTACTGTTTGAAGTTTTATCTCAGTTTACTGAATGATTTAATAATTCTATGTGAATCGAAATGATTGAATAAAATAGTCTTTGCATTTTTCCCCATGCAAAAAGGAACAACATCGTACTCTAGTATAGAGATAGATTAAAATAGATAAGTCTGATAGGCATTCAGCCATGAGATTGAGAAAATTAAATTATCACAAATTTCTCAAAGTTTCTACTTCTGTTTAATTCCTATATTTACATTACAGTGACCTCATTATTATTTACTTTATTAGCTAACTATTTCCTAATTTACATATATGTTCCCTTCATGATAAATATCTCTATTTTCAAAAGAATCAGAGTTCTGCATTAACAGTAAATATTTTATCAGTATTCAGTAGTCGTAATGCTCATGTTTATATTAGGAAAAACTTATATATTTACAGCAGAGAAATATTTCCTCTTAGATAATAGCATTTTCCAATTATTCATGCATATTTTCATACACTGTTTTTCTCAATTTACTGTACAAAAGCATGTTAAAATAATATTTCAAGATTACCATTTCTGATCGTCGAATTTTACATTTTGTTTTCAACTTTTCCACACATATCACGATACACATATTTCACTGTAAATTCATTTATCTTGATACAAAATCAGAAATACATTATTTCTTGACCTTTGAAATTTTGTTTTGACTTTACAACCTACAATAAAGCAAACCCTAAACCCTACAGTTTTCGGGCAAACCCTCGACACATTGAACCAGCATTTTATTTGCAGGAGTAAGTACAACTATCCATTTTTTTACATGACATATTTAGAATAGGTAACATTTTCAATATTCATTTCACATTCAAGTTCATCAGACCACAAAACAAAGATGATAGCAGCTGGAACTTTAAACACTAGCTTGCAAACTACTTTTTAAAAACTGAGCATAGAACTCTGTTACAATCCAAGTTTTCATTTCAACATTAAAACCTAAGCACATGATATTCTCAGGACAAAACCCTTTTACACAAAATTTCCTTACTATTATTCTTTCATGTTTATATCATCAAACCACAGGTTAGGTTGACGGGCCAAGCCCTTATGAAATAGAACTATTACTGCAACATTGCATTTCTTCTTATTGACAGAAAAAAAAACTCGATAGAGCTTGAAGAAAACTATCAAACGATAGAATTACATCGTTTAGATTTAAACTCATAAACCCAAAATACAGTAGGATTTAAACATTGTTACTTCGACCCTAAAGTTAAAAGGTATCCACACTACAGGCGCGAGAAATAAGCTTTTATAACTATGGCCACAGCATTGCTAAGAATCCAATGCATTCCTTTAATGGAAGAAGCCATGCCTGCATACTTCATGATAGGAGTACCCACAAGGGTTATGCCACCGAGGCTTACTGGTGAAAGCGAGACCGAATCTCCTTGAAGCTTTCAATAGTCGCAACACCCAGAATCGATATAACCTTTACCTGCAACAAACCATAGCATTGTGTTTAAATCCAATACCTCAACTACTTCACTACAAATGAAAATGATACAAGATTATACAGTTCACTCTTAGAAAAACTAAATACATTACCTGGAAGCTCATAAGCTTGGATGCTGGAGATTCAAGCACAAAGACCAAACTCGAATCCATCTAACAGTAACAGTATGAGGACTCTCATTTAAAACCCTTCGTCAACAGTTGCAGACTAAACTCTTACATGCACTATCTCTCCATTAAAGCCGAGCTAAAGTAACAACGATAACCAAAGGTTTCATCATCAATTCTGGACAAAGGAGTCACGATTTTTCAAACAGAACAAAACCCTACTTTCAAGCAGCCTCTCGGCTAACTCTCCCATACTCTACCCTTTCAACTGAATGCGTGAATGCATCAGTTACATTATGGCAATAATTTCCTTAGGGTTTTACCCACCTCATTATTTGAGACAGGAGATCAATGTCCAGGATCGAGCCAACGAATCAAAATAGTACTATGGTAGAGCCATCACCAAACAACATTTATTAACCGTATTCATTATACATTACAGTTGGATGCCACATCATTCAAGGCTGATCTTACAACACGACGATTTATCACCACACTTACAATAGTATCACGTGGAGCTAACAACATGTAGGAGCCAATGAAGCTTACCACTACCAACAAACAGGGTTCTATTTAATACCAGATTTCACGTATCTGCTGCCAAGACTTTACCTGCAATCACATTTAATGGCTATCAGTCTCAAGTTATGGTATCAGCTAAGTCTCGGGATCATATCACCATCATATAGCAGTTACAATACAACTGGTGCAATCTGCAAAACCATAGGATAATACATGTCAAAGTCATAATCATTGCATTATAAGTTATCAACCATAGTATAGAAAGGTTGATGTCATACTACAACAAGGTTTAATCACAACCATAAAACTTTATCACAACGGTTTCATTCATGCTAAGAGCGTTAACTTGTTCTAAAATCATACAGTACCTTTTTGCAATACACATCCAAACTATAGGATTTACTCATCACATTTCTTCCATGATTTTCACATAGTATCCATATATATTATCATAACTAGGGAATTGGTATATTTTATATACCAAGCATGTATTTATTATCAATATAATGCCTTAGTATGATAGGCACGACCCTAAAAGTTTATTATCTAAGCGGGTACATTTAACTTAAACATGCCTTACGATTTTAGCTAGAACACTTTACACATCTAGGGTTTAACCCAAACCCTATGTGACGTACACGATGTTGTCTAGTAATACCTTATACACAAGTTAACATAGCAGAACTACATCACTTTAAATATTTCAAGATTTACTATATCATAGCCATCATCTCCAGCAACTTCAACTAAGTTTTACAATGACTCTATCATACATAGGATCATCTTGATCGCTTTTTCAGACTGTCGAACCAAGTTGTAATCTACTAACCCTCCCAACAAGAACAAAAAGTATAATGCATAACACTGCTAGCAACATAATCAAATAGTACCATAAAGACAATGTAGAGACGATGAAGTGGAAATCGAAATTACATACCAGCAGTATCTTCTTACATGGCAAATTACATAGTTATCTTAAACATAGAGATGACAAATGGAAGCTTATAACTTGTCTTATAAAAACTGGAATTGCTCTCTTACCTCACCTACAGATCTATGAAGAAAGAATCCAATGCTTTAGCTATCAAAGCTAAGTAAACCTAAGGGCACCCTGTAGGAACCCCTTTCATAAATATGCAAACAATTTATCAGTATTTTACCAGTTCTTCTCACATTTTGAAACAAACCCTGTTCTATTACATTTCATTTACAATCAAGCGTCTTTTTATATTTAAAATTTAAAACACAATAGTTTAATGAAGTACCTTTCATCATTTAGTTAACAAATTACTGTTCCACAAATAGCATTTATCTCATAAAATAAGCTATACCAATTTTTTTATTTTTTTTTTTTTGCGATTTTTGGGATGTTACAATAACGTCCAATTTTGCTTCCTAAATGACGTCGAGGTTTTCTTCCTAAATAACATCCTATTTTTCTTCGTAGAGATCGTCATCTTTTACTTCCTAAATGACGTCCCCATAAGTGCCATATTTGCATCCTTAAAAGCGTCGTGTTAGCATTTATGTTTGCATCTCCATTTGCACCATATTTGCATGCAAATTAACATCCAATTTTGCATCCATATGTGCTACCACTTTAGCATCCCATTTTGCACCAGGTTTTACTTCCAATATGCACCAATTTTTGCTTCTAATTTTGCACCAATTTTTGCTTCATTTTTTCCATCGTGTTTTGCTACCATGATGGAGCCAATTTTTTCTGCTATTGTTGCACCATATTTTGCTTCCTATGTAGTGCCATGTTTTGCATCCAAAGTAACATCTTATTTTGCTACCATATCAACGCCATGTTTGGATTCCTCATTAGCATCAAGTGTTGGGCCTCTTTTTAACGCCTAGTTTTGCATCTCTATTGATGTCAACATTAGCACCATGTTTTGGTACCACTTTAGCACCCAATTTATCATCCATTTTTACTCCCATACTATCACCACATTTTGCTTCCCATTTAGCAACTAATATAAATTATCACAACAAATATTTTTTTAGAAATACATTGCAATGTCATTAGGGCACAGAGGAATCGAACCACCAACCTTCTGCTTGTAAGGCAGGCGTTCTTCCATTGAGCTAGCACCATTTAAGAATTGGGGAGAGGATCAATATTAACACTTAGATTGCATGATTCGTAATTCTAATAAAAGACAATATGCATTGGTTGCAATCTATTAGATTGAATATCATATTGGAGTTTTTTGTGCAAAAGGGTTCTCCTTAAAAATATTCGTATATTGTTGTATGATTTCAATTGTCTTCAGTTTTATTATTGCTTAGTAAGGAAATAATATATGGTTGATAATATTCAAGATACCTATTATTTGGTTTTAACTGAAATTTGATATTAGTGCCATTGGGAGATTTCAACTCATCCAAAAGATTAAGATCGATTGGTATCATAGAAATATATTTATGAAACTATGGACTTGCAGTAAGGCATCCATGGGAAAATATCATAAGAGAATGATACTTTAGGAACTATAGGATATTAATAAACAAATCTATGAGGATAATGAACAACTATAAAAGACTTTCTAGTAGTTGGACGAGAAGAATGAAGAGTTGCATAAAAATTTGTAAAGCCATGTGAAGCTTCTTAAGGAGAAAAATGCCTAGTTGTGGAAAATATAGTGTAATAGTTGGCTTGTAAGAAATCCATATTGATGAGTCTTTAAATGGAGGTGGAAAATATTACGAAATAAAGGTTCCTTGTTTTGACTCAAGATACGCATACCATGATTGAGGGAATTTTAGGGAAAGCACTTCAACTTCACCCCTTGCTCAATTTCAATCAACATATGAGTCTTTTGGTAGTTTTGAATTTCATACCAAAGAGATAGGCTTGTATTTTTTACAAAGGATGGGTTTTGATGGCCAATGTCTTGAAAATCATGGTTAAGGCATGAAGATCTCCATTGCAGTGAACTCTAGACTACAACATGTGGCCAATGTCTTGAAGATCATTGTTAAGGCATGAAGACCTCCATTGCAGTGAACTATAGACTGCAACATGTTCATTTAAGATATTATGGTGGTAAGGAAGTCAAAGGTGGATGTTCTAAGACACATTTAAATAATGTGAAATCCTCAAAGATAATCTTTGTGGAGGCTCAAGATTGAGGAAATACAACAACTCCAACCAAAGAATAGATCACAAAGAATGCTCAACATCCCTTTGTAAGCTCTGAGAAAGGTAGCAAGAAAACAAGTTAAGCACCCATGCACATTCCAACAGTTGGAAGAACAAGTAACTTGGGAGAGATAAATCCCAAGTGAAAGCAAGAAAGGTTTCAGAACTAGAAACCGTATGTCACTTGTTTTTGTTACAAGAAGACGAGTCACAAGGAATACCAATGTTGATATTCATTACCTTGTTACTTTTGTGGATTAAACAACCACTATGTGGCTTATTATTGGAGGAAGTAGTAAAAAACCAAAGACAGATTTTATTCTGTAACTCATCAAAGCTAACTTCACTATGTTTCTTATCCCAAAATTCTAAGCAGCCAACTGCCCCTGCAAGCTAGAACATGGTATGATCCTGCCCGGTAGTCCTAACCTTCAACAATATAGCATCATGACCCAGACCAACTTGAATATGTAAGGATACAGAGTCTGTCCTTGCACTCGCTGAAAAGAAAAAGTTTGGGGATCAACCTAGGAGTCCAAGAAATAACATATCTCAAAATAAGAAAGTACTCCTTTGAAGCAATCACTCTCCCATGCATGTGCCAAATACCCTGACCTAAATCTTTCAAATACCTTGGGACCTTTCTATATTTTCTATAACTTAACTTTACTTGCACGTAGAAGGTAGAATGTACACAGGATCTGGAGGTGATAAATACCTCAAATTCATGATTCTCCAAAGGATGCTACAAAGTGGGGATTGATAGCTCTCTCTTGATGCTAAATGTAACAAATACCTATCAAACCACACATAAATTATAATGCAACTACAATTTGTTGATCTGCAAAGCATGAAGGTCTGTGACTGAGAAAACAAAGACATAACAAGTTGTGGCCTTAGTCTTGTGCAATGTGCCTCATATATGAATTTTATTTGTAACAAGATGAATGTGTGTGGATGATTTCAATAACTGTATGCATACCTCATAAACAAGACAAATACATGCCTGATCGACTCCAATCAATATAGGCATGAACATAAATTTTAACAAGGTTAAAACTGATCAATAAATGTGCGCTTATAGCTACTACTCTAAATGAGCTTAAAGTACAGTACACGAGAAACCTGCCCAACTACAACCTATAAGCTTGGAAAATTTTCAGTGCTAATTATTTCTTTCTCTAGGCTAGTTTTGGGAGCTGGTAGGATTTAGATAACATAGAAAACATTGGGCCCTCACCTTTAAAAATAAAAACTAATGAAGCACCCAAATAGATTAAAGAAATCACAAAAGAGCACTCCTGTACATGCACCTCCTATTCAAAAAGATGCCTAGAACAGGAATTATCCAAAGGTGTCAATCTGGATGGAACTTTAAATAAATAAACAAAGGAATCTCTACATGCTCTATAGTTATCCTCCTTCCAAGATTCATCATTGATATAGACAATCTTGGAAAATACGAGAACTTTAGAGGGTTTTAACTTTTATGTAAACTTCCAAAGGGCAACTCCTATCCATGCTTCTTTGATTCAAAAAATTTACCAAAAACAGGAAGATTCAATATTGTTGGTTCAAATGAACACATACTTTTCACCATATTTATAATGCGTAGCGATCTCCTTTTTTCTTTTTGTTTTTTCCAATCCTTTCCTTCAGGATTTCATTTGTTATGATTAAGTAGTCACCATATTTATAATACGTAGCGATCTTTTTTTTCCCAATCGTTTCCTTCAGGATTTCATTTGTTATGATTAAGTAGTTGTCAGGATTTCATTTGTTATGATTAAGTAGTCACCATATTTATAATACGTAGCGATTTTTTTTTTTTAATTTTATTTCAAATCCTTTCCTTTAGGATTTGATTTGTTATGATTAAGTAGTTGCAGCAGCACTTTAATACTCGCAGTCACTCTTTCAATATGATAATTTGGTCTTTCAATTTGATAATGTGGTTGTTTTGTTTTATTATGTAAATTTTAATACTTGACTTAAGGGACTAGCTCCCAAGCTTGCTATTATTTTTAAAATGAGAAGGGTATTTACAAAATTCATCCAAAATCTGTATGGAAAATTTCCCAACTGATGCATAGCACACTGATATTCATATATTATAATTATTGAGGATTACCCATGAAGAGGCATAGCATTTTTCTGAATATCAAGGAAGTAATTTTATCTCAAAAAATGAGAAGGCCATCGCTTATTTATCTATTCTGATAATACTCTCCACACGACCATAAAGGTAGTGTCATTCCAAATATCAGCTTATAAAACATTATCATTCAAAAGTCGTTTCAACTTCTTATCCCAACTGTATAATACAACAACTCACCAAAGAAGTTTTGAATAATAGTAAATTTAAATCTCTTAGTTAGAGAGCTTAACTGCTTTCAAAAAAATATAAAAAAATTGGTTCCTATTTCATGAATTCAAACTGAGCATAGAATCGAAGCTTGGTAAAATTTAAGACGCTGCCTATAATATATATTCATGGTCATTTATATTTTATAGCTTAATTAATATCTCAGCTTAAAGTTTAAGACGATGCCTATAATATATTCATGGTCATTCATATTTTATATATTTTATAGCTTAATTAATTACTTCAAGAACAGTCGTCCTCATTGCTTAGTTATTTTATTCACAAGTCCCTGTCTTAAAAATGAAACAATTGCTTAGTTATTTTAACTGATGGCTGATAATTATGGCGGTGTTACAACAAAATAGTAGTTGGCTTAGTCATGGAGTATTAGTAACGAGGCAGGCATCTGAAATTTCCAGAAAGAATATTAGGTTGTGATACTCATGGTTTCTTCAAGATCAACAGAGACATATGACCAACCTGCCAAGATATAAACACAAACTAAATAACACAATTAAAATGAAAAACTTGAAATGAAATGTGACTTGATATTATTATTTCTAGTGAAACCACTCATCACGTGGCAGCATGTGAATGATTATCTCAGCATGTAAATGATTATTTCAAATTTCCAAGTTGATTCAAATTTGAATGTAAATTAACTTTGTCTCAACTTGAATTTCAGTTTCACTTGATCTTTGAATTTGAACACAATCCTCAACTATCAAATATCTCGATCAAGTTTACTTCCTCAACAAAATAGCTATGGTAATATCTCCCATGTCAAGCTTTCTTAAGTTTCTATTGCCCAATATCAAGCTTCTTAAAATAATTGAAATAATTTCTTATTCCTTGGGTATCAAGCTTTCTTAAAATAATCCAAATAATTTCTTATTCGTTGCTCGATCCCAGGAAGAGACTTGGGAATTATTCATTACTGGATCAAAGGGAGAGGTCAGGAGAGGTCGTCTTCCTTATTCATACTTTGAATACCATATGACCGTATTTTAGATCGCTATCAGACTGTATCTCGGATCACCAACTACTTTGAAGACCATATGACCGTATCTTGGAGAGTTAGCCGACCGTATCTCGAATCACTAGCACTTATTTTTTTAGTCAAACAATGACAATCCCTCAGGCAAGTATTATTAACATTGCAGTTTCTTCATAAAAATAAATGCAGACCCTCATTCATTGTTCATAGACGCGAGTTCTTACCAAATAATAAGGTAGGATCCTTTTGTTTCCTTGCCATTCTCTACTTGCACAAATTAAAATATAATCCATTATTAATGAGGGTATTTGAAAAGCTGAAATAGGTTGAGTCAAAAGTTGAAAAAAATACTAGTGCAACAACAAAATACAGCTTTCTTACTTGGATGGTATTTCTACAATGCAAAATTTCAACACGAGCTGAATGTGCAACAGTGCTCCACGTTATTCCTTTAGGAGAAACATCAAGAAGTTAGTTGGTCAGCATGATACTCCATCGACAAGCTTAAATCATTGGTCCGGTCTGTGAAAGTATAATCAAAGTTTATAGAGTAAAAAAATTCAATAAAACTGCTCACAAACAACTATAGAATTAATCAGAGAGCAGTGTGGTGACAAATCTGTTGAAGGTGTGGTGCAGATTCTTCTTGAATATGGAGCAGCAATGGGCATTCAAGTATTAAAAAAATACATATGAATTCATTTCTCTTTATACCAAATATAGTTCTTCTCTACACAATATATACCCGAGGAGAGTGGATTCATGCAGCTCTTCTCCTCTTCTCTATACAACAAAGATAAACAATATATTTATGGGTGGTTTCTCCCTTACTAATCAAAAAAAGAACATCAATTAACACAATAACTAAAAAACAATATACACAAACCTTTACATATAAATATAAACGAGGCCTAAAGTTGGCTTCTCCAAGGAGAAGTCGCTCTTTTCTATGATATCAAGAAATCAAAATATTGCATTCACAAAGCAAGGAAAGTCGAGCATAGAGAGAAGCCATTCCACTTCCTTGGTACTACAAAACATGCAACTCATAGTATACAGTATTTATAAACAGAAAGGGTCGGCTCTTCCAATAGGCCGCTCTACATCTGCCCACAACGATCGTAAAAAAAGCATAAAAAGAACAGTTCTTTCTTGACAATAAGAAGCCAATATTCATGAGAGTATTTGAAAAGATCAAATGGGTTGATTCAAAGTTGAAAAAAAACAGGTTAGCGTGGAGTGGTCAATAGATCTTCGTTCATCTATTTGTCCGTGAAGCAAGAGGTTCCTTCCCAGCAAATGCGATGTGAGACATTCCACTTCTTTGTTCTCTTTTACCTCCCCATTATGTTTTGATTCATTCTCTTGATCCATCCATTGAAGCATTCTTGTTTACAAGAACAAAAAATAATATGTGTTATTCAAGAAGCATCAAAGCGAACGGATTAGTCCGATCAGCTCAGTAATGCGTACTAAGTACGATTTCTTATGGAATTAGATATGCCTCCAGTGGAGGGGTGTTGTTACTTGGTTATACTGACTCTGATTGGGGTGGTAGCGTTGTGGACCGAAAGAGTACATATGGCTATTGTTTTAGCATGGGTTCTCCTATGATCTCTTGGTCCAGCAGGAAGCAGGGATCTGTAGCCTAGAGTACTACAGAAGCAGAGTATATCACTGCTAGTAGTACCTTCCGAGAAGCAATGTTGCTTAGGAATCTAATTGTTGGGTTGTTCAATGAGAAGCTTGAGTCTACATTCATTCAGTGTGACAATCAAAGACGCATCGAGCTTTCTGAAAACCCTGCGTTTCATTATAAGTCAAAGCACATTGAAATCAAGTATCACTTCATTAGAGACATGGTCTAGAAAGGTACAATGAAACTTCAGTACATTGCTACCAATGAGAAGATTGCAGATGTGTTAACAAATCCTCTATCAGTGACAAAGTTCAAGTACCTCCGATACAAGCTTGGTATGGCATAGAATTCCTCTGTTACCGAGAGGGAGTGTTAAATGTATAGCATCGCGAGTCATTCTCCAATCCAATCTTGTGCAGCCATGATTGGGCCTCATGTCTTGAGGTAGGGAGCCTGAGTTGGACTTAGTAACTTGGAGTAGGTTCTTTAGTTGGACTGAGCAACTTGGATTAGATTCTTGAGATGGACTCAAGAATGACTAAGTCTTCAGTTGTAAAAGGTTATTCCTCATGTGTTGAGGTGAATGCTTTGATGTATCAAAGTGACGATGTTGTAAAATCTTGTTGGACAAGGCTCAGGACTTGTGTTTCAAGTCAGATTCTCATGTGGACCTCTAGTTATAGTAGTTACCCATGGGGTGGAGCTCCAGTTATAAAGGTAGATTCTTTTCATGTTGAAGCATTAATGTTGTGTGATGTATTACTAACCATGGTCACCGATTGATATTAAGTATCTTTTAGAGACAGGCCACCTCCAAAGTGAATTACTTTAGCATATGATCATTTGGTGTGAGAGTAGTATAATATGATCACAGCATCTCACAAATCTTCTGAGTATATAATATGATATGATAGATAATTAAAGTTAACACATATTGACCATGTAGTAAAGATAAGAGATAAAGATAAATGCATAGATAAAAAGAGAATTTGAATTGCTCATGAGATGAGTAACTGAACTCCAATTGTTAAGATTAAGTTAAACACACAATGTATTCCTCTATTAATTAAAGAACTCACATTGGTCACTACAAGTAAATCAATCAACATGATTTCAGTTAATAATAGTTAACTAAGTGATAATAAATAAGATCTAGTTAACTAAGTGTTATTGCATGAAGAAACTTATGTTAAACTAAAAGATGACACTTGAGTTGCGACACTTGCATGACTACACTTAAGTGTAACATACCCTTTAAGTTGGAAAACATTTTGTGTTAAGAAACATTATGATAACTTTTATTGTAAAGTTTATGATTGGACAGGTGTCCAAGGATGACTGTAATTTGCACAATATATTATTATTTAATAAATAAAATAGGAGACAAACACCTAAGAGGACTGTTGAAAGAGTGGTTACAGATCCACTAGGTAGAATGGAATCTGGGGTAGAAGGAAATGGACAAGTGGCAGCATCATGATGCAACTAACTAGCTGTTGGTATGGGACAACTCCCTTGAAATGTGGTCATAGTGCCCTGAAAGATGGGACTGGAGCTTGAGGTTCATTTATTCTAAACTGACCACTAAGAGATCTAGGCAGTCTATATAATAGCCATCAAATTGTGAACTGAGGTTCATCACTTTTCCTGACGAGGAAATTTACCTTGGGGTTTTGTTGTATTGCAACCAAGAGATTTGATGAGGGGATATGTTGTTGTTGATCATGTTGTGAGTTTGCCAAACTCTTATTGAGTTCAGGACGTTGATGCTGAGTGGAGAAGGAATTTTTCAGGAGGTTGATACTGAGTGGAGAAGGTATTTTTGAGTGCCTTGCTTCTACACAAATTCCACCCACTTACTGGATCAATAATCAGGCTCGGGGGTTCATTAGAAGTCAGCAGTTGAGTTGCTTCTTCTGGAGCAGGTTGGGAGGAACAAGCCTCCTTGGGTGTTTGTTGGCCCTATCATCTTTTACAGGTTCTATTTTCTTATCTACTTTTATTTTTGAGTTTTGTTATCTATTTAAACATTCACTGTTAAGTTCTTTATTTCAGTTTTCCTGAATAAATTATTAATTCTATATCACTCGAATGATTGAACAAAATGATCTCTGCATTTTTCCCCATGCAAAAGGAACAGCATCGTACTCTAGTACAGAGATAGATTAAAAATAGATAAGTTTGATATGCAAATAGCCAAGTGAATGAGAAGATTAAATTATTATAAATTTCTCAAGTTTCTACCTTCTATTTAATTCTTGTATTTATATTTCAGTACCCTAGTTATTAACTATTTTTAGTTAGCTGTAATCATAGTTTATATACAATATTTCTGTTTATAAATATCTCTGTTTTTCAAAATAATTATATTTTTCCCTAACAGTATAGGATTCATTTGTCCATACTCAGCAGTTAAGATGTTCTTGTTTACACTAGGATAAATAAAGATTTGCTTTCAAAATATAGCAGAATGATATTCTTCTATAGACATCAAGTATTTCCATTTTCATGTTCACATTCATACATTTATTTAAATCATATTTACAGAGTGAAAATCCAGGTATTTTTTATTTCTGCCAAAACCTTAACAGAGTTATCAATTACTAGTTATATTAAACATTTCCATTTCTACAACAAGTTTAGCCTTGTTTCTCTTTCCCTATAAAAACATTACCATGTAAACAGGATCAAGATGTAATCTCAATAATTCATAGTAGAAGACCCGGTTAACATTATCATTTTGAATAACATTTTGATGTTCATTTATTTTAAACAATAGATAAACCATTTCAGATAGAAGTGTCAAGATAGGCAAGCTTGACTGTCATTATTATAACAAGACTAAAGACAATAATCGTTTACACCATAAACATGCCTGTAGATCGACTAGTTAGGAATGAGTTAACAAAACGACTGCAAGAGATTTACAAACAATTTTAGTGAACACAGGTTTATGCCGAGACCATATCTATGAGCTTAGTTAATCTTTTTATTTCAAAATAAAGGCCAAACCCTAGAATTGGAATTACTTTTCTATTTTTCTTTATGACACAGCAACAACATTATAAACAAAATGAAGCATATACAGGCCATAAGCCTTATCAACAATTTCATTTACCCATTGTTCTAATAAACCAAACAGTCGTATTATTGTTTCACAAAAACATTCACTCTTTGATCAATAACCAAGATAAACACAAAGGTTGACAAAACATTGTTTATTCTCATATCATCGACGAGTTACAATTCATGTTGCAGGCCAAGCCCTAAATCGACAAAAGACACAACTATAACTTCTAATTCATCAAACCCTAAACGTGGGATTAGGTTACATTATAAACAAAACTTCATACAGGTTGTAGCCATACATAGATATAAATTATATATCATGTCGCAAACAAACACATCGTTTTTACAGACTTTAAACACTTACATTTTAACCTTAGCCATATACAAAAGAAAAACGAGAACAGTAGTCGTGATACACCATGAAGTACATTATTCAAATCTGAGGGTAAAATCCTTGTTTATAAAACCATTGCAAGAACAGCTATTGCCTTATGGGTCGAGGTACATCCTCCCCATACTTTTAAACACTATGCAAACCCTATATCTACATTTTACAAAACTCTCTGAGTTATAAATACAACAGACACAATAGCACACAGTCGGACATTATCTCATCAACCCAGATTTTTCAAAGCTACTGCCGAGGCTTACCGGTTGGTATAGCTTTTCCAACCTTCAACACCAGATTCGAGGAGCCATTTCTTAGTTACACCTGCAATAACAATTACCAGTGGTTAGAATAGTATCTAAACTAAAAGACTTCGGTATTAGAAATTTCATAAACTGTTAGCATTTTGTGGAAATATTACCGTTACAAGGTGAATACATTACCTGTCAAAGTGTTAGCCGTAGTAGCAACAAACGCCAAATATTTTGTAATTGCAACGAAACCCTACCACGATAAATGCTCGAATAACTAGATCCAACACCCAACCATCAACTCTCAAACATTTCACAGCGTCAAGACCTGGAACAACCAAAGTGAAGGGTTGATTTCTCACACAAATCGAACTTCTAGAACCAACAAGTCTGACGATCGAATCTCTTCAAAGTTACAAACCCAACTGATAACTTAAACAAGTAACTACTGCATGAAGGACTGAGAACTCGGCTCTTCCATTTTATGAGGTTACGAGTTCAAAACTCAGAGGTTACAGGAAGAATAACAAGGCTAAAAGCCAGCAGCCTGTCGGCCACGCAGAGCCACCACTACCAAAAGACTTGAACACAATAACTCATCAAAAACGCAGCAAGATAGGTTAAACCCTTGCATCAAAACCATCGATAGATCAACGGTGTAGATCAATAGATGGAATCACGAAATCCGAAGACATCTACCCTATTAATTGTTACATCATTACAATTGCCACGATGAGCCACAATGGAGTCATGGTGGAGCCAACTCATCAACAAGTGAAAACGTATGCCACACTTCAACACTTTAAACAGCTATATTCAAGGTTGCAGCACATGGTTGAGCACACTAAGTAGTGCCACATCGAAACTCCATTACCTTGGCAGTTAGGTACATTCAATGCCCGGGTTACGTTACAGCTGCCAACCTGTAGGGCATATCAACGTTCACATCACATTAATAAATACATTGGATTTGCATATGGTATAGTTGAGAATTTACACCTTGTCACATTATGTTTGCACATAGTTGGAGAGATAGCTCCATAATTAATATAGCAACATTTGATCACATAGTTTACAAAATGTGCACATAACTCATATCCATTGCATAATATTCCTAGGGTAGGATATATAATAGGGTGTTACAATGCACACATATTGCATAGTTAGCATATAGATTATATTGTGCACGTAGTATCACATAATTCATAAGTGACATATAGGAGCATTATGGTGCACACAACACACATATCATATGTAATATGTAGTACATAGTGAGATTTGAATTATATCTCAAAATTACATCGTAATGTAAATCATATAAATAAACCAAAGGAACATACACACTATTGTGTGGTGTTGAACCCTAATGCACAATACTATGAAAGTCATAATGATAATGGAAGGCAATATTACCATAGCAGAGTTTCTTAACACAGGACCTTTGCTTTGGCTAGGAAAAAGAATCAACAGCTACGTACAGTTCTACATAAATATCAAATAGAAATTATCTATGATTCTGAGTATAAAACTGAGACCCATTTGTTATAGATCTTCTCACGATTCATCTACAAGTGTGCAATTTCTACAATATAAGACGTACTGTAAGTATCAATAGTCATTTTTCAGACATCTTAAACTTGAACACCTTAAAGTTGCAAACTAGGTTTCTCACCAATAGAATGCCCAAGAGTCTTTATCTCTTCACTTATCGAAAGAGAGATCTATTGAAAAACTGTTGGTCACTTGTCGTAAATTAAATCTCTTACCTGTAAATCTGTCACAAGTACGAATCAACATGCTTTAGCACGAATGCTAAGTAAGCCTCAGGGCGTCCGAAGGACCCCTTCACCAATCAAACAAAAGTACATTAGTCAAACAGATGTTTCATTCCATAAACAGCAACAGTAGAGGTGTGTAGCAGCACAACTAAATATGAATAACATCAAGACTTAAGTAGAAATATGTTTGTTGCAAACCCTTACTTAATAAACCAACATGGCATTTAATACAACAAGATAACATTTCATGCATTGTTCCATTTCCGTATTCATTGAATAAGCAATAAATGTCACATAGAAAAGTTTTAAATTTTTGTGATTTTTCCAGGATGTTACATTAAGTGAGCCACCTAACTAAGTGGGCAAGCTTTCAGTTAAGGGGCGATTTCATCCTAAGACTTAGTTCAGCGAGTTAATTCACTGCATGAGAAGTGGGGCACTCTTCTTCATGCAAGATTGATACATCCAGATGGAGGGCGAGTTCATCATGAAGTCAGAAGATAAAAATAGAAGTTGATGCATGTGAAGAATATAAAAATATGATATACAGGATTGATGAATTCAGTGTGAAGCGAATTCTCTTCTCCCTTGAAGGAAATGCGCTTCTCTTTATACAGGATAATTCTCCAAGAAGGCAATTCACATTTTTTGCATGTGTTGCACCATTACCCATGCAACCATTCACCACAACTTGCATGCAGTGATTCTTGCTTGTTAGTAATGTGTTGGACACATGGCAAGTTGATATAGTTGATCTTATTCTCTATTGCTTAGTATTCTATCTTATCTAGCACCTAGGGTGCCGATAGCAATCTGCTATTTTGTAAAAGACATTCTCTGCTATCTATCATAATTATACTCTGAATATTTGTTGGGGGTTTTCATCCTCATTGTTTTGAGGGTTTTCCCCATGGTACATCTTGTGTTATGGTTGAATGTTTCATATGATTGAATGGTTCATTGATTCAAGTATTCAATATTTCTGCACTTAAAGTTTTAAAGTTCAAAGCTCATCATATTTGCTCAAAAATTAACATGGCAAAGGATGAAAAACATTATTTCGAGCTAAAAGGTATTACTCATGGGAAATATTTAATCTTTAAACTTAGTCATTCTCAATACAAAATAGTTATGAAATTCCCATTTCCTGAAACTAATTTAGATCTTCAAAAATAATAGACTTGAAACTAATTTAGATCTTGAAAAATAATAGACTTGAACCTAGTCATTGTTTTTGCTTATCGTGTAGATATCAGAAAAGTATGCAAGAAATGCAAAATCATAATATTCTTAAAAGGAAATAGAGAACGAATTATATACTAAGGATGGCTGCATGATCTGCTAGCTCGTTAGTGTTCGCAACAATATCACGACTTGATACAAGGTCCTTCAAATATAAATGACCATTATGTATATGACCATTATAACCCAAGCATTGTTATACTTTAAACATGGGATCGATGCCGAGTATCGCCACAACATGAGGTCACATAACCAATTAAGCAAAGGTATATTTTCACCTAAATACAACAAAAAAAACTCAAAGGTTTATGCTAAAGACCCTTGGCCATGCTAGATGTATTTGTTAAAATATGCATATTAAGTACATTAAACTTTGTGTAAATATAACATGTGTCTTTATATTTCGGAAAAAATGATTTATGAAAAATAATTAAAAGATCGACACGTGATTTTAGGTCAATCACCAATTAAAAAATATATAATTGATTAAAAATTCAAATATGTTGTTTATTATATAAATTTATTTGAGAAAAAATTTAAGTTTTCATTAAACATTTATTTAATATATTTTAATTACAACAACTCAAAATATAAATTCTTAATTATTTATGCTAAATCTCTAAATAATAATATGAAAAACTACATATAATACCCACAATAAAATTTCTGCTTATACATAAATGCTGAAACTTAAAATTAAAATATTGTTGACACATTAAGAAATTTCTTTGAAAGTGTCAAAACTGTGGAGATATATATGAAAAGATGTATTAAAATAAAGTAATTGTAGATTGAAATTGCATAGAGTAAAAAGTCGATTAGAATTTGTGCTATAAATTATATTTTGTAATTTTTTAAAATAAATTTAAAATATGTTAATAATTTAAATTGATATAAAATTATTATTTTAAAAATTTATATTAATAATATTTGATATAAAATTATTATTTTAAAAATTTATATTAATAATATTTTATTAATCTATTTTGACAAAATTTTACTCATTTATTATTTAAATTTATTTTTAAATATTTTTAAACTTATTAAGTTTTAAAACTATTTTTTCTTTCTTTCAAATAATATTATTTTTTAATCATTTCTAACAAAAATATACTATTTTAATAAAGCTAATTAGTTAAGCCATTTTATTTCCAAACAATATACCCATTTTAAAATATACACAATTAAATCTTCTAATTTCAGTTATGACTAGTAACTACAAACAAAATAGCTATGATGTATATGCAGTGTGGATCAAAGTTCCTCCAATGTCTATGATATTTGGATATATCGACACAAGTAAATAAATATCCCGCACTTTTTTAGGTCATAATATAGTTTGGTTTGATATTTAGATAAATTGACACAAACAAATCAATATTTCACGTTTTTTAAAGTTATTTCACTTTCTCTTAGAGTGCCATGCGTAACATGTCAAAACTATAGCAACCTAGGAATACTTCTTTCTAAGCTTTTGAGCATATGAATCAAATTTATAGCAATCCAAATAATTCCTTCTTTTCTCTTAGGGTCCTATAGACCAAGTTAGTTTTAATGGACGTTAATCATCATAGTCATTGTCGTCATTATGACAATATATATTTTTCAGTAACTCAAAGTGAAGTGGATGATTATTTGTATGGACACTAGTGATCCAAAATCTTCATTTGTGGTAGCTAAAATGTCTTGGAATTCACTAGCTTCCTTTTTGTTTTACCAAAGCTTTCATGGTTATAATTTCAACATGCCTTTAAAAGATATATCTATAGTTTTTGCATTCTCTCCTTAATCTAGTTGATAAAGATATTTAAAATAAACTAGTTATACCTAGTAAATTAAAAAACATGCCATGTTTAATGTTTAATGTTTTCTACTCCTTCCATCATTTCTGAAATTGTAATTTTAATATTTTTAATTTATTAAAAGTTTTCTACTCCTTCTATCATTTCTGAAATTGTAATTTTAATATTTTTAATTGATTAAATGAAAAATTGAATTGCAATTTCAAAACACATAATTAATTACACTAGAATGAACTTCATTCTTGCTGGCCGGGACACTACATCCGTTGCGCTCTCCTGGTTGTTCTGGCTGCTTATTCAACATCCAACCGTGGAAGAAAACATTTTGTCTGAATTACGGCAGATCAGCAGACGAGGATCGAATCCCACTGGGTTTACGGTAGATGATTTGAAAGAGATGCAGTACTTGCAGGCTGCGCTATCTGAAACCTTAAGGCTATATCCGTCGGTCACAGTTGAAAAAGGGAACAAATCTCATATTTCCAATATACTCCATGGGAAGGATGGAGAATATCTGGGGAGCAGACTGCAGGGAATTCAAGCCCGAGAGATGGCTGCGAGAGGGCTTGTTTGTGCCGGAATGTGGCTATAAATACCCAGTGTTCAATGCAGGGCCAAGAGTTTGCCTGGGAAAGGATTTCGCTCATTTGGTTATGAAATGGGTGGCAACGTCTCTTGTTTATCGATATCGTCTGAAAATGGTGAAGGATGTGATGGCCCAGCCTAAACTAGGAATAAATGTTCATGAATACATCACAAACAATACAAAATCTCCCCCATCTCAGTTCGAGTTTATATTCACTCTCTCTTCTTTATTCTCATTCTTCTAGTTGCATATAGTCAAGGGAGGATTTTTATTTAGAAATTATGGATATTTTAGCTGCTGCATCTTTAATAGACTTATCATGAGAGCCACAGCTCGAAATACCAAGTACTTCATGTAATATTTCCAATTAAAATTGAGATTCTAGCCATTTCCCTCATGGTATTTTCATGGTGATTTTGGGATGATATTGTACCTGTTTGATATCATATTTCTGAGATTTTTGTCTATGTTGTGAGCTACATATGGAGTTAAATTGATGTCCCAAATAATGTATGCAAACCCCTAAAGTATTATTATAGTTTGTGACATAAATTCAAGGCCCCCTGTCTACTTTTTCTTCAAAATTACATGCCCTATATTGATTGTTGGATGACCTATTCGAACCTAAAACCTGATACAATGATGCACATATGTTGTACTTGATGTCCCCTAACAGATCCAGTTCTCATATCGAATATTAGTGAAGTCCGTACAGTGTTTGGAAGGGAAACTAGTGGTAGACCTAGGGGGGATTTTCACCAATCCAATTGACGAGTTTTGCTCCAAATATTCTCTCCTTGAAAATTGCCTACCATGGATGTTTATAGCAGGTGTTTGGGTTTCTAGTGATTGTATTAAAGTGTCCTATACCCTCCAAAGTCCCTCCTTGCACCATTCGAAAAAATTTACACACTACAACTGGAGTTCATGCAAATCACTATACCTGTATTTAATGCAGATGGTTAATAATGGGGACTATGAATCCAAGCTCAATTTTCTATATTACCCACCCCTCTTTCCTGTTAGAAATAAAACATTCTAAGGAAAGTAATTATCCATAACAATATGAAGAACATTTGGATTTCCTCTTTCACCATTATCAACAAATTAACGTGTTCTTGACGAGTAGTTGAAGGTTTAGTAGAAACAAATGAAAGCAAATAGAAATAGAAACAATTTATGCTGGCATATTAGTCAGTTGGTACCTAAATACTATCTCTTTCGATCTTCTCTTCTATTTCTTATGCATCTTCCAATATCTTATAGTTTGGTTTTTTTCCATCCTTATTATGATTGCAGTGGGTACAATGCCCTCGAAAAGCAAGCACAAGAAATATTTGTTATTTTTCCTTTATTAAATTGACTTTTGCATCTTCCAATATCTTATAGTTTGGTTTTTTTCCATCCTTATTATGATTGCAGTGGGTACAATGCCCTTGAAAAGCAAGCAGAAGAAATATATGTTATTTTTCCTTTATTAAATTGATAGGGATGCCATTCAGGAACTTCCTTAGCTTATTCTCAGGATTTTCCTAAGCTAAACAACGCCTTTTTTGCTCATATACACCAAGGCAGAATTGAGAAAGAATTATAGCTATATAAACACATATTCTATTGAAACTATTATCATATTGTCAACCTGTAGAGTAAGCAATAAATAAAAATTGGCTTTCAGTTCAAATCTGAAAGGTGTGGCTTGGTTTGTGACAAGCCATGGAGTCCTATAATGCTCTCTATCGTTTGATTGGGGTAAGTGAAGGGAAGTTCTTTGCACTGCCTTGCAATTGGAAAGTGGCTACCAATAACTACAGCCTCCCTAGGTGCAACATCATGCATGTGCCCTTTAGAGCAGTCATAGATGGGAATGAGAAAGCTATTGCTAGCGAGAATGATATATTCAGGTTAGGATTCATTGACTTAAATTCTTCTGGAAAATTTGTTATGTGTGTTGTAATAGGATTGAATATTACCTTGGTTCTTGAAATGGAGGTTTGGATAGCAAACATAAACAGGACGGTGGCAGAATGTGCTTGAGAGTCATCTGAACCTCGTACTGGAAGACTTAGATGAAACCATGGTCTGGAGTATCGGTTCTGGTAAATGTAAAGGCATTTTAATGGCAAAGAATGGTAATTTTCAAATCCATAATACCAAAAAATATTTATGTTGTGTTTGAGGGTTCGAATCTTGTGTCGTTCTGATCCTCAAATACCTTTGGACAGGTTTAAAAGACAGAGATTTCTATGCAGGATATGTCTTTGCAGAAGCTCAAGTTTGGTATGGAGTTATACTGAATGTGTTACATATCTTGCAAAACCTTCTTTCAAAATCTTTGGCGATAAGAGACATTGGCAAGTTAGGGATTTCAGATATTTCCATGTCTATGAAGTCATAGAGCAACTCAAAGTGGAATTGGCATAACACCACAAAGAGATGCCTTAGTGGATTACTCTAATCCAGGTAGGGTTTCATATGCCTTGCTTTACTTACCATTGGACTAATAACAAAATTGGACCTAATGGAATATATAGAGAATCATCCAACGCATTGATTACTTCGATTTACCTCGAAAAGGTTGTGTGTTTTTTTCTTCAACTTCACTTCTTTATGTGTTCTCTTCTTTGTTTGTTCTAGCCCTACTTGAAGTGAGTGTTCTTCATAGCCACAAACTGTCTTAAATGAGGAGCTTGTTAAGATTTAATATGCTAAGACAGAAAATAGCAGCATTACATTCCATTTCACAATAATAGCATATACAGGATCACTAAAGAAACAACAAGCACAGCATAAATACAAGAGACACAGATTTATCCTGGGAAACCCTCATGGGGTAGAAAACCCAGCAAAGCTTCCTCAATATAGATGACCAGCAATATACAAAGATGCAAACCAAAGACATGATCTCCTCCTCCACCATAGCAGACCTCTCCTCCACAGGAGCGCTACATTCTGAGTGAGTGAAGTGTGTGTATAATGAGGAACACACCTCGTCTATTTATACACATCTCCAACTTGTACTTTAAATTAACTAGGTCGGCCCCAACTTTACCACTGGGTTAAACACCCCACTACAACTGACTGGGCCGACCCCACTAGGGTGGTCTAATAACCCTTTGACCCACATAACACATATAGGGCCGACCCCCACTAGGGAAGTCTAATAACCCAAGTTACCACATTCTGACAGAGGAATAAACATCTCCGGATATACAATAAGATCTTCACGGAGGAATGAAACATCTCCGGAATAATAAAGTACAAATATAATATTCTTAGAAGTTACAATATCTCAATACTCCCCCTTAATGAGAAGGATATTATAACAACATCTGCAGGAGCAAGGAGTCATCAACCTGATACATCTTTAAATCATCGGAAGCTTTCACAACATCATCAGTCACTCAACCAGTTACTGGAACATCTTCAATGCTGGAACATCAACATCTTCAGTACTGAGTCTTTATCTTCTGCAGCACTCAAAAAACTACAGCAACATCAACATCTGAATCCTCACGATCATTAGCATCATCATCATATGATCATCATCATTATCATCACATGATCATCAGCATCGTCATCTCACGATCATCAACATCGTCATCACACGATCATCAGCATCATCATCACACGATCATCAGCATCGTCATCACACAATCATCAGTATCGTCATCACACGATCATCAGCATCGTCATCACATGATCATCAGCATTGTCAGCACACGATCATCAGCATCGTCATCACACGATCATTAGCATCATCATCACACGATCATAAACATTGTCATCATACGATCATCAACATCGTCATCATACGATCATCAGCATCGTCATCACATGATCATCAACATTGTCATCAGCATTGTCATCACACGATCATCAGCATCATCATCATACGATCATCAGCATCGTCATCTCAACATCGTATACCCTGCAATACACACGATCATATTACAGGATGATCAATCCTACTCTCTTTAGGACATAGGTCCATGGATGATGCAATCCTGTCATGTACCTTTTGAACCAAGGTCCAAGGATAATCCAGTCCTACCATGTACCTTTTGAACTAAGGTCCAGGGATGATCCAATCCTATCATGTACCTTTTGAACCGAGGTCCAAGGACGATCCAGTCCTATCATGTACCTTTTGAACTGAGGTCTAGGGACAATCCAGTCCTACCATGTACCTTTTGAACCGAGGTCCAAGGACGATCCAATCCTATCATGTACCTTTTGAACCGAGGTCTAGGGACGATCCAATCCTATCATGTACCTTTTGAACCGAGGTCTAGGGACGATCCAGTCCTACCATGTACCTTTTGAACTGAGGTCCAGGGATGATCCAGTCCTATCATGTACCTTTTGAATCGAGGTCCAGGGACGATACAATCCTATCATTCAATTCTTGGAGACCTCATGTCTACGGCTCAATTCAAGGGACCGAAGTCCGAGGGTGATCTAATCCCCTACCTGTTCATTCGGGACTTTATTTTTGGAGACATCTTGTCTACGACTCAATTCAAAGGACCAAATTCCGAGGACGATCCAATCCCCTACCTGTTAATTCAGGACTTTATTTTCAAAGACATCTTGTCTACGACTCAATTCAAAGGACCAAATTCTGAGGACGATCCAATCCCCTACCTATTCAGTCAGGACTTTATTTTCGAAGACATCTTGTCTACGGCTCAATTCAAAGGACCAAAGTCCGAGGATGATCCAATCCCCTACCTATTCATTCAGGACTTTATTTTCAGAGACATCTTGCCTACGGCTCAATTCAAAGGACCAAAGTCTGAGGACGATCCAATCCCCTACCTGTTCATTCAGGACTTTATTTTTGGAGACATCTTGTCTACGGCTCAATTCAAAGGACCAAAGTCCGAGGACAATCCAATCCCCTACCTGTTCATTCAGGACTTTATTCTCGAAGACATACGTCTATGGCTCTCTTTAGGACTAAAGTCCAAGGATGATCCAATCCTATCATGTACCTTTTGAACCGAGGTCCAAGGACGATCTAGTCCTATCATGTACCTTTTGAACCGAGGTCCAGGGACGATCCAGTCCTACCATGTACCTTTTGAACCAAGGTCCAGGGATGATCCAATCCTATCATGTACCTTTTGAACCGAGGTCCAAGGACAATCCAGTCCTATCATGTACCTTTTGAACCGAGGTCCAGGGACAATCCAGTCCTACCATGTACCTTTTGAACTAAGGTCCAGGGACGATCCAGTCCTATCATGTACCTTTTGAACCAAGGTCCAGGGACGATACAGTCCTATCATTCAATTCTCGGTGACCTCATGTCTACGGCTCAATTCAAGGGACCAAAGTTCGAGGACAATCCAATCCCCTACTTGTTCATTCAAGACTTTATTTTCGGAGACATCTTGTCTACGACTCAATTCAAAGGACCAAAGTCCAAGAACGATCCAATCCCCTACCTGTTCATTCAAGACTTTATTTTCGGAGACATCTTGTCTATGGCTCAATTCAAAGGACCAAAGTCTGAGGATGATCTAGCCCCCTACCTGTTCATTCAGGACTTTATTTTCACAGACATATTGTCTACGACTCAATTCAAAGGACCAAAGTTCGAGGATGATCCAATCCCCTACCTGTTCATTCAGGACTTTATTTTCGGAGACATCTTGTAGTCTTCTTATGTAAGGCCTTAGTCTCAACTCTCCCTAAAACTTGATTTGGAGCTTGATTAGGGTTTGCTAGAGAAACCCTAAAAATTCAATATTTGAATTTCACACTTCTGAATGGATGGAAGGATGTGTCTTGTTGAGTTGATCAAACTAGCATACTTCAATTTTGAAATCTCCAAAATTTGACCCCTCAAAATTGCCTTCGAAACTTCTAGATCTTCTGGACAGGATCCTGAACTAAGGTTTGATGAAGCCCACCCTTCTGCCCAATCAAAAGGTTTGATCTAAGGCTCTAAACTCTTACTTTTCTGAGGAGCTTCCAGCCATGGTCATAGACTTAAAAAATTCCAACTTTTGCTGAAGCCCCAATTTTCCATTTTTCTGATCAAAATCCCAAACTGGGGTTTGATCAAGCCAGGTCTTCTACCCAACCAACAAATTCGATCTTAGTCTCTAAATTTTGATTTTCCTGAGTAGCATTCAGCCATGGACTCCGATTCCAAAAATTCTAACTTTCTCCGAAACCCTAAATTCCGGAAGCCATGAATGAAGGAGCTCCAAAATAATTCTGTTTTGATAGAAATATGTACCTAATTGTTTCTGCTGTAACTCCAAACTTTTTGATCCATAGGGTCTGAAACATTTTTTTGTGGTATCCTGACCTGTCATATTTCCATCCTGATAGGTCTGACCTCAAGTGGATTTTCTGAGAGAGAGTTATGCCAAGTGTCGCAACGTGACCTGTTTATGGGATAAAATAGGAGAGCGAACTTGTACGGTGTGCCACGTGTCACTGGTTCAACTTCGGCCACTAAAAATGTTTCCGGAGATATTGCCGTCTGTGTACTACATGTCACTTTTTATGAAATTTCATTTGGAGCTTCCTATCCCAAGTTATGACCTTTTTTCCAAGGTCACCTGATTATGACTGAGATCTGGAAGAGGCATAAACCCTAACGTGTACTGATCATAACTCACAAAGTCCAATGAATATGAGGGTACCCTTTGGATTCAAGGTACACGGGGATGTTTTCTACGACCTGTCAACTTTTCCGATCCTGAACCTTCGTAAAAATGGATTTATAGCGAAAGTTCCACGATGACTAGGTTTTGCTATATAAAACCCAAACCTTCAAATTGTCCCAAGTGAAGCAAGTGTCGTAAGTGCCATACATTGCCTTCCTTCAGGTTAGCTCTGATACCATGTTAAGATTTAATATGCTAAGAAAGAAAATAGCAGCATTACATTCCATTTCACAATAATAGCATATACAGGATCACTGAAGAAACAACAAGCACAACATAAACACAAGAGACACAGATTTATCCCAGGAAACCCTCATGGGGTAGAAAACCCAGCAAAGCTTCCTCAATATAGATGACCAACAATATAAAAAGATGCAAACCAAAGACATGATCTCCTCCTCCACCATAATAGAACTCTCCTCCACAAGAGCGCTACATTCTGAGTGAGTGAAGTATGTGTATAATGAGGAACACACCTCCTCTATTTATACACATCTCTGACTTGTACTTTATATTAACTAGGTCGGCCCCAACTTTAACAATGGGTTAAACACCCCACTACAACTGACTGGGCCGACCCCACTAGGGTGGTCTAACAACCCTTTGACCCACATAACACATACAGGACTGACCCCCACTAGGGAAGTCCAATAACCCAAGTTACCACATTCTGACGGAGGAATAAACATCTCCGGACATACAATTAGATCTTCACGAAGGAATGAAACATCATCGGAATAATAAAGTACAAATATAATATTCTTAGAAGTTACAATATCTCAACAGAGCTAAATCCGCTAATCCCTGCAACCTGTAGACTGCTTTCCTGTCCTCAATTTAACTTAACATTGGAATCTGAAGAAGTTCTTTGGAACTTCTCTCTGTAGACTACTTTCCTGTCCTCAATTTAACTTCACATTGGAATCTAAAGAAGTTCTTTAGAACTTCTATGTGGCTTTAGAGGAATTAATGAAAGGTAACCTCATAGCCACATGAGAGAATGTTCTGAGGGCATTGGATGAACATCTAATTTGATAGTGTTGCATCCATTATTAGAACATCCAATTTAATAGTGTTGCATCAATTATAGAGCTACTCGTTTTGAACTACCTTCAACCATTTATTCTGTGGTAATATAGGAACCCATCCACACTGCTCATCTCCAATTTAGAGTCAAAGTTATTGGCTACTGGGGCTGCATTTTTGTTTTATCAATACTTTGCCTCTCCCCTTCTGCAATGTTCGCCCTACTTCTCTTGTTCAAGAATGTCATATGATAGCACCTCATTTTTATAGCTACTTATGCAAATAACCATTTGATCTATGTAGGCCCTATGTTTTAAACTTAATATGAACTTATAAAAATTCAAGATCAGTGTACTTTGAGTTGAGTTGATGTACGCAAACCCTATGGATATATTTGAATTTATCGGATATTTGAATTTATGTTCATAAATTTTATGTAGATTGTTAAGGACCTAAATGAGATATGAATTAATTCTATCTAAAAATGTGGATTACAAAAATGAAATTGTGGATGAGAAATTAATATAAATTTATTGTAGGAAGATGTACTTGGCATAATTTTGTTTTTTATTTTTATTACTTTTTATAATTCCATAATTATATTTCGATAATTATTTTGCACACATTGTCAAGTCTTTGTATTGTACCAATTAAGAAATAGATAATTTAATTTAGAAAAAAATTAAAAATATTTTTTATTTTTAAAAAAGATTTTATTTTAATAACAAAAAATTTAAAAACCTTGAAATATATAATTAAATTTAAAAAAAATTTTAAAAAAAATTATTTTTAGAAAAAATTATTTTAATAACAAAAAATGTAAAAACCTTTGTTAACATTGGTTTTAATTTTGTTTGAGAAAAAAATATTTTAATAACAAAATTTTTAAAAAGCTTTGGTTTGGTTTTAATTTTGTTTTAGAAAAAATTATTTTAATAACAAAAAAGTTAAAAACATTTGTTAACATTGGTTTTAATTTTGTTTTAAAAAAAAAAATTAATAACAAAAATTTTAAAAAGCTTTGGTTTGGTTTTAATTTTGTTTTAGAAAAAATTATTTTAATAACAAAATTTTTAAAAACCTTTGTTAACATTGGTTTTAATTTTGTTTAAAAAAATTAAAAAGAAAATTCAATTGAATGATCAACCTAAAATCCCTGCGAAGTAGGGATTAATAACTATTTTCTTACTTGAAACCTATTTTTGACTATTTTACCATTATAATCTGTGTGAAGTAGAGATTAATAACTATTTTCTTAGTTGAAACCTATTTTTGACTATTTTACCGAATCTAGTTAACTAATAGATCGCCCAAAATACAGAGATATTTCTAGATCACGGGATATCATGGCCAAAAATATTTCACTGAATTATTTAACATCGAAGATTTCAATTTATTTACCCGATAACATTTCATTGATTTATTTCATAACAATATTTTTTTGCATACAAAATGCTGTCTACATTATTGTGGGAGTAGAAAATTAGATTTTATGGTCTGGATGTGTGAAAAGTTGTATATCTTACATTGGATCGCGTTTGACATCGATTAGACTGTGAAATGGAAAAATTATGACTATGAACTGGAAAATTTTGAAATAAATTGTGGACAATATCTAATAGTAGACTAAACAAAAATTTAGATAAATATTTTATGTTGCAAAAAACTATTTAAAACCTACAAATGACCATGAAATGTTATGAAATATTATAATAGAACATACAAGTAAATAATGTGTAATAGGTTTTAAAAATGTTTATCTAGTTGTAACATAATAGAGTTGTGTAGTTTCTAAAATGTGTTGTAATGGCGAAGGTGAGGATATGTGCAATAGGTTTTAAAAATGTTTATCTAGTTGTAACATACTAGAGTAGTGTAGTTTCTAAAATGTGTTATAATGGTGAAGGTGGGGATATAAGAAGGAACAATGGTGAAGATGGAGACGTAAGAAGGAATAAAAAAAATCGAAAGAAAATCATTGTGGCTTTATAAAATGCTTAAAAATAAAAAGCTAAAGGTGAAAATATTAAATGAAAAGATAAGAATTTTTGTAAAAATTCTAGTTAATTTAAACAATTTCCTAAACATTGAAACTTGGCCTAGACCAAATATCTTCAAAAAAACCCAACACCTAATATGATCATGGATCTTGTAAGATGTTTTCGTTTGGAAAGAATGCAATGAATTTTGCAATTATTCGGTATAATGATCTTTCTAATACTATTAAGGTTTTGTGAAATATAAAACTATGTTGTTTTAATAATAATTAAAGATTCAATTTATTTGAGAAGTTTTCTGCAATTAAAAGTTTATAGAATGAGTTGGATTTGTTCTGAAAGCAAACTAGGTTTACGATTTTACTTCAGTATTTTAACACTTGAAATGCTAAGTAATATTGTTTAGAATACAGGGTACATCCTGCAATTTTTCCTACCTGATTTATTTATAATATGAGTTTTGTTATAAAAGAAACTACCTTACTGTACATGAAATAGATTAGTTTATTAAAACATATCTCTATGATACATTTTCCATATATGTTAAAAGATCCTTCTAATCTACTCTTAAATAACTTCTTTGAACTAGAGTACGATACATAAAGTATGTGGAAAAATACAGAGAATTATTTCTACTCTATCATTTACCATTTAACACATTCAGAAATATTCATTCAGTTCTAAACTTAACAGATAAATGGACTTTCAGCTTAGATAAAATGATAGAAATTTTTAAAAACATTTACTTAACAGTTCAAGAGATATCTAAGTTTTTAAGCAGAAAACTGATAACATAATATAAGCATTTCCTCAGTAAATAGTTGGACGGAATGTAAATAAGATAACACAATTAGAACCTAGTAACTGTAGAAGAGACAAACAACCAAAGGAGCCCTTTCCACCGAACCTTTTCGTGAAGACAGCTAAGTTACTTGCCTTAGGACCCCCGAGCATGTTCACTGAACCACCAGGACGAAGATGTTGTGTGGAGATATGGAATAAATTCCCTTGCAACTCGGCAGTAGTACTTGACAGTAATACTTCTGCCTTTAGCATTATTGAACTCAACAATGTGGTTGCACTAGTTTAGAATGCAGTCTTAACTCACTCAATCACTTCTAACCTTCCCCTCATCGAATCTCTTGTGCTCTCTTAACTTTCTCTTTCATAAATTTTCACAAGGTAAGAACCGAACAACTTCCTACTGGATTCGATGAGTAGATAAAGCATGCTTAGGTCTTTGGTCAGTTGTCTTTAGTTAATGAGCCACCTTGTCAGTTCCACTTTCTTGGGGAACATGACCAAAAAAATAGGGAAGTTTCCCCCTACAACAACTAGAAGTGAGTTGAGGATGCTTCCAAGTGTCACTTTGCTCTCCACCCCAGTCCATTCCTCCTAGTGGGCCAGTGAACACTCATTCAACAGTCTCCTTTGGATATTTGTCTCCTCTTTTATTTATAAATAATAAAATATTAAGAGTAATTAATTACAATCATCGTTCACCCCACTTGGTCAATAAACATAAAACTTTAAAATAACATAAAACATAATGCTTTTCTGACAACATATAATGTTCAGAATTTGGATATGTGACAAACACCCCCTCTTAAATTCAACATCGTCCTGGAATAGATTTGGATATGCCACCCGCATATTACTTTCCAACTACGAAGTTGCTTCGTTTGGACTAAGGTGCTTCCACTGCACCTTTACCTGTCCAATGGTATGATTACAAAGCAAAATTTCCCTCTTTTCAAGGATACAATCCGGTTCCACTAGAAAATCTCCTTCTGGTTCCACCTATACATCATTCCAATTAATCACATGAGTAGCATCATGCACATACGTTTTCAAAAGAGAGATGTGAAGTACATTATGTACTTTAAGATTTGGTGGCAAGATCAACTGATATGCCACTGGTCCTACCCTGGATAGTATTTCAAAAGGTCCACAATACCTTGGTGCTACTTTATCATAGCTTCCTAACTTTAAGGAGCTCTTTTTGGGTTTTACCTTGAGGAACACATGTTCACCAACCTGAAACTCTTTTTGAGTTCCATTTATTTTAATAAGTCGGGTCCTAACATTAACATGTCAACTGGATTACTCCATGAAATAGGATTATTACATTTTCTACCATATAAAATTTCAAATGGATTGAGTTTTGCTGAAGCTTGGTAAGGATTATTATACGCAAACTCAGCAAGATGTAAATATTCCTCCCATTTAATTGGTTGATCTCTAACATACATTCTTAACATATCTTCAAGAATCTGATTGACTCTTTCGGTCTGCCCATCCGTTTGTGGATGAAATGATGTATTGAAATTTAAAGTAGTATCTAAACCTTTAAATAAATACTTCCAGAAATTTCTTGTAAACTTTGAGTCTCTGTTAGAAATTATAACTTTTGGAATCCCATACAAACGAAAAATTTGTTTCATAAAAATTTCAGCAATGTTGGTAGCCTTGTAGGTTGTCTTAACATGTATGAAGTGGGATGCTTTACTAAGCTTATCCACAACCACCATTATGGAATCATTGTGTTTCTGATTTTTAGGTAAACCAGTAATAAAATCAATACTAATTATTTCCCACTTCCGATCCGGAACAAGTAGTGGGCGCCAGTCCTGCTGGGTGTTGATGTTCAGCCTTTATTTGCTGACATTCCATACACTTGGCAATAGATTCAACTACCTCATTTTTCATACTTGGCCAAAAGTAATCCTTCCTCAGCATTGTTATCATCTTTTGGTAACCAGGATGCCCTAAGTATGGAATTTTATGTAATTCATTTAAAATTAGCAACTTAATTTCAGCAACATTAAGCACATAAAGTCTATTTTTATACAGCATTAATCCTCTTTCATCAATACTAAAATCTGTTATTACATTTTCACCTTTATCTTCAGCAAACTTTTCAAGTAATTTTTGATATTTTTCATCCATTCTGATTCCTTACTTAATCTGATTTTCTAGATTAGTTTTATAAGTATTGATTGCTGAAACAAAATTTAGCCTAGCATTTCTGCTTAAGGCATCAGCAAATTTATTTTCTTTACCTTTAATGTACTGAATCTCAAAATAATATTCGCTAAGGAAAGCTAGCCACCTAGCTTGCCTTGCGTTCAAATTTGGTTGATCCAACAAATATTTTAAACCTTTTTTATCTGTCATTAGTTTAAATTTTCTTCCAATTAAGTGATGACGCCACATCTTTAACGCATGTATCACGGCATCCAACTCTAAGTCGTAAGTTGCATAGTTCTTCTCATGAATTTTTAACTTCCTAGACTCATATGCAATCACATGACCTTCTTGTGTTAAGACCCTACCATGTCGATCATTGCATGCATCAGTGCATACGATGAAATCCTTGTTTGGATCATCAATTTTTAGAATACGTTCCGTTGTTTATAGTTCTTTAAGTTTCTGAAGACATTCTTCACATTTTTTTATCTCAGCTAAATTTCTTACCTTTCTTTTGTAAAGAGGTTATAGGATTCGCTATTCGAGAGAATCCTTATCTAAATTTACGATATTAGCCTGTCATTCCCATAAAAGATCGTACACCAGTTACGTCTTTAGGGTCAGGTCATTCATTAATTGCTTTTATCTTGTCCGGGTCTACTATGATTCCATCCTTCAATATCACATTCCCTAGGTACTGTATTCTATCTTTATAGAAATCTCATTTGCTGAACTTAGCGTAAAGTTGGTGTTCTCTTAACACTTGTAAAATTATTTTTAAGTGTTCGTCATGTTCTTCTCTAGTCTTAGAATAAATTAGAATGTCGTCAATGAAAAAAATTACAAACTTATATAAGTACTGATGTAAAACATTATTCATAAGACACATGAAAAATGTTGGAGCGTTTGTTAGACCAAAAGGCATAATCACGAACTTGTAGTGCCCATAACGGGTTCTAAAAGTAGTCTTAAAGATGTCCTCATAGTTAATTTTGACTTGATGGTACCCTGACCTCAAGTCTGTCTTAGACAATATCTTCGCGTCGCGTAGTTGATCAAAAATATCAGCAATGCGAGGCAAAGAATATATGTTCTTTATGGTCATTTTATTTAACTAACAATAATCTATGCATAAACACATAGTTCTGTCCTTCTTTTTAACGAAAATTACAGGTGCTCCCCATGGATACACACTGGGCCTTATATAATTTTTATCAATCAGTTCTTTAAGCTGTGTGTAATATCCCAACTTTTTGACTAACTATGCTATGATGTTATATTAGGTCACGGCCCCAGTATAGGTGATTTATTATGTTTGACATAGAATTAGTATGTTTTGATTTATTCCTTCGTGAGTTGATATATTGGGCATAGACCGTGATTTGTTTCACTGTTGAATATATGCGGGGCCGAAAATCCTGAAAATGAATAAACTATGTTGTATATTGTGAATTGGTTACAAATTATGATATACAAAGATTATCTCTTTTTGCTACATTATACTATGCAGAGCATGACTTACATGATTGATTATTTTGTGTGTTGAGATCCTATCTACATCTACACATATATATAATCATGGAAAAGATAAAGTGTTATTTTTATATATAGATTTTATATAAGTAAAATAGAGAAAAGATAATAATTATTATTGTAAAGATTTGATCTAAATATGAATAGATAATTATTATATACCGTTACTTTGACTCAATATATATACAATGCAACCGATGGAGTTGGGTACTCTACTTCTTTAAACTATGGACTAATCGTAAGTCAAGCTAAAAATACCTCAGCCTGATTTTGTGGTGAGGGGATGCCAACTCGAGTTAAAGGGATCTTGGTGGGTCTCTCTCTCTTAGAAGAAAATCGAGCCCATTGATGGAGATCGGAAACATGCCACTTGGCATTCTTGGCTCCCCATCGCTCCCCAGTCAACTTCCACTTGGCTGGAAGATTCTCCAACACACGGTGGAGTTTCCAAAGCCATTTTTTTTTGTTGTTACCTTTGGAACTGATAAATATAGGGGGGAGGAAAGTCTGAATGGCGGCACATAGGAAAGATCGATTGGATCGATGATCTTGGATTGCACACTGCTATCGACTCGTCGGATCGCTGTATTGCAGAAGTTGCCATCTCAGGGTAACTCTGCGATATTTACTTCTGTATGAACCTCAGCGACAAAGATAATGGAAGTGAACTCGATGGGTCCATTTCTTAATAGACAGCATGCTAAAATAAGTATTTCTGTATTCTATTTAAACTGTAGAATTTTAGTTGTTAAATGGGCGCCATTCCTTCTTAGATAAGTTCAGCATTTTCGTTCCGTCTATTGAAGCGAATTAACTAATCCAGGAAGGCTCAGTAGATAGACTTGGGGAAGATCCAATGTCGAAGGGTATCGTTTGAATTCGAGTTTCATTTTATGTTTGATGCTCGATCTGCCTTCTTAGAAAAAACGCAGTCATAAGATGAATTGTATGACGAAAATTGGGTGTCATTGTGGCATTGTTTATACTCTGTGTTTTGTTTGCAGAATGTCGGATTGCCCACTCTTGGTATCTGTTTGCTGAGATCTTTATTACATTGTTGTTGTACATGTGTGAAAATACTACACCGACCCATATGCAAATTGATTGTGTAATAATTTATAGACCAGCATTCTTATGGAATTTTAACCTGAACCTCTGCTTGCCCCTTTTGTTTTTACGCTGCATAGAAACCATATTAAACCCTGTCTCTATCAGTTCTTTTCTAAGGATTGACCCTTCTAGCATTTTTAGATCTCTGTTATTTTCTACAGATCACTGACCTCAGTAAAAGTTGTTGGTGCCGGTGTTGATCCACCAGATTCTTCTCTTCTTATTCTATGTTTCTTTTTGTGCCAGTGTGATTCGACATTGGCTGATGGGTTGGTCTATGCCAATGTTACCCTGTTCCTCATTTATATAACTGCTACAAGAGAAACATTGTTCCATTTGACCTATGTTTTGTACTTGAGCTTCTACTGCAGTGATACGCATTGGTTCACTCCTGTGATAACCTTGGAGTAGCATATAGTTCCTCCTCTAATATAGGTTAATTTTAGGTTCGGCGATAACCTTTAGATCGACCTTTGAGTTCTTTTGTTTAAAGGATTATACATGTCATGCATTGAGGGATCTCACTATGCCTTAGTAATTATTATTATTATTATATATATATGAGTCCTGATCCAGGATCACTGGATAGAAAATGTGTGGGCCAGGTGGATGTGGGGTTAAACATGGTTAAATAAATATCTCTAGAGGCAAAGTGTATCTCTGGTTCATGTTTTATTAAATATTTAAAGTCTCAAGCTGCGATGGATCACGAGATTGATCCACTGGATTAAAAATAGAGTCTACCTCTAGTTCAAATATTATGAAATGTATAAATCAACAATCTAAAGTAGATAGAAGGATTTTAGCTAGAGTTTGGTTCATTTTAAAAATGTTGTTAAATATACCCTCATTGTTTTCAGTTTATTTCTGTGGATTCAAGTTGTTGTCTAAATGCTCTCCGATGTTGATGTGTTTTGTAACTTAAGAATGTATTCACTTGCATATGTTATATTGTATTTTTATTTTTGTACCTTCGACGAAGATGTTTATTCCTCCGGTCGGAGAAGTCATTATTGTACTTGGGTCATGTAAAATCATTGAGGTCAAATCCTCCCATGTATGTTAGGGCATTAGACCCCAGAGTTAAGTTATTAATGGGTTATTAGACTCTCCTAGAGAATTCGTCCTAGTCAGTTACAATTAGGGGCCGACCTGTTTGGGGTTAAGGCTAAGTGAAAGTTAAAGTATAAATAGAGAGGGTGCTCCTCTATATTTCATCATTCACACACTCAATCACTTTGCATTAGTGAGAGGGAGGAGGAGTTTGCAAAAGTGGAGGAGGAGGAAGCTGCTAGAGACCATCTACTTGTTTTGGGGTTTTGTATTATTGCTCAAGTTCTATATTTGAGGAAGTTGTGGGGTTTTCTCCTTTATGGTTTCCCAGGTGAAATGCTTTGTGTCTCTTGTTCATAATATTTCTACGTTTGGTAAATTGGATTATATCGGACATATATAGATGTATATATATAAGTTGCATTTCACTCTTGGACAAATTAGATGTATTATCTCCAAATTAAATAAGTAGGTAAGTATGCCATGTAAAGGATATAGATTTTATACACAATAAGGAAAAGATACTTAGGGTTGTATCTCCTATTATTTATGAAAATAGTAGTAATTGTCTTTTGTCAAGAACTCATTATGTTACATGTTAGACCCTAGTAGAACCTCTCATCAATTTACCCTCTGATGGGATCTATCTTGTTAGAAATGAAAGAGTTAAGAATTACTTTAGAGTTGTAGAGGAAATATTTTTATAATCATTCTTTCTTTTTATTATTAAGTGACAAATTGTATACCCTATTTAAATTGGATAAAGTCTTATTAAGGGTGCATCTTGAGATAAATATCAAGTGTTAAAGCGCACAATAATTTATGTGTATTAAACTTATAAATGAAGAAAAGATGTGCGGATCCGCACCGGATTTAATAATTAGCTTGTATCATTTGTTTGGGACCGAGTCACTACATCAAAGTTGTGTTCCTTTGGTGAACAGCTGGGAAGAAACCCCTGTATTTGCCCAAGTTAGATTTTGGGAAGTTTTGAATATACTCTCTCCATAAGAGAGACCCGAGCAAGTGGAAAGAAATCGTTAAATGACAGATTGTACCCACTTGAATTTGATGAATAATAATAAGATATGACTCTCTTTGGTGGATGTAGCCCCTCCTGCGGGAACCACGTGAAATATCGTCTCTCTCTTGTGTGTTCATATTGGTTGGTTGTGTCAAGTGCTTCTTAGTAAATGTTGGTTATGTAGTATTTCTCTTGTTTGGTTCCTTATATTATGTTTAACGTTGCATGAAGGTATCATGGGAGAGTAGCCGATCCGTAGTCTCATGCGTCTGATTAATAAGGTTCTCCTTCATTGTGTAGTCATGATGACTTGGTTGTTTATATGTTGTACATCATGTGTTTTATATTAATATATATATTAAGAGCTTTAATTACTTATGAATATGTATCATGATATAGAATGTCTCATAGGTAGAATTGATGATGCATGATGAATGTTTTCGTTTAATTAATCGTTGTTTTTAGTCATGGAAGTATGGTAAGAAATTTCAAATTTACTACTTTAGTAACTGTTATATTTGGGTATGTCACATATGGTATTAGAGCGCTAGGTTACAGCACTCGGGCCTAATGGGCTCAGCATGAAATAAATAGGTATGAAAGTTAACTAATCAAATTGCTTTGTTTGTTTCATTTTAGATGCATGGACCATAGTGGACGAGGGGAAAAAGAATCCCCAAGCTCGATTTCAAGTTTATCCTGCTAGGTATTTCGGATTTCAATTAAGTATGCTCCTTTGAATTATCATTTCTGCTTATAAAATGTTGTATTGTAGTTATACACATTCCTGTTGTATGGTACAATTGTGATGTTATAAAAGGTTGAATTGTATTCCCATATATTTTTGTTATATGAAAAAGGTGACATGTTCTTCTTGATGTAACTTGTTGAAGATTAAAATGTCTAAAAGGCTAATACCTTGAAAGGAAATATGGCAAGTGTATAAAAAAAAATACATGGATTTAGCTATTATCCTTGATAGATTAAGTTTATGTGTGGATATTATAGTATATGGAATAAAAGGATAATTAACATTGATGAAAGCCGAAGGATATCTAGTTGGCTTATAGTGGAATGATAATGTTAATAGTTATTATCAGGATGTACATTATGTTCAATTGATCAATGTCAACATTACAATGATAGTATGCGAACATAAGTTGGAAACCATCCATATAAGGTAAGCATAGCGAAGGAAGTAGTACCTTTAGAAGGGTTAAGGATTTATTATTTGAATTGAGAACTAGATATTTATGAAAGAAACGATGTTAAAAACGTGGTATTGTTTTGGATAAAGAAGTAATAAATCCATAGTTGACATTGCATGGTGTATCACAAGAATGTATCCAGAATCGTAATTTATTAAAGATAGCTTGATGAAATAGTAAATATTTTTTTATTATTATATAATGTCGTTGTTCTTAATTCTACTACTTATGGTGATGTATAAGTTTCTTCTTATGGATTCAAGCGTAAAAGGGTAAGTGGTTATTTTTAGAAAATGATGACAACTATGTTGTGACTATGTGATACATGATGGGTTAGTACTTAGAAAAGATACAAGTAAAGAAGATGCTTGATAGAGATATATTGGAACCATGCAAACTAACCGCTTAAATTATGATATTGACATATTGTTTATTAGTTGATTGGACCTCAGATTCACAATAAGAATATTGAAGGGTATACATTCATATATCATGGTGAATTGAAAAGGATGTACGATTTATCGAAGGAGCATGTGTGTAATGCTATGGGACGAATGTGTTCAACTGTTGAACAATTGAAGCAGTAATGCTTTCTCTTTTTCAAGAAGTAATTTTTAAACTATGACCGATGACATGACCAAGGAAGAATGTTGGTTACTTATCTTTTATAGTATGGTGTTGAGTCGAAAGGACTCTGGAGCATCATGACTATTAACCTATTAACTAGGTATTAAAGAGATTTGATGTTGAGTCAGGAGGGACTCTCGAGCATTATGGTTACTTATATTTTATAGTATGTTGTTGAGTCGGGAGGACTCTGGAGCATCATGACTATTAACCTATTAAAGAGGTTTGATGTTGAGTTGGAGGGACTATGGAGCATCGTGGAATTTTGAAACAACTGTGGGGACGTCCAAGTTGTATGAACATCCTGAAGAGCACCGGTAGGAGATATACCTAAAACTATATAATAAAGTGAAAGGGTATTATCCTCGTGTTGGATGGGCATGTTGCAGTAACAAGTCATGTGGAGGCCCGAGAATCCTCAAAAGCACATGTAAAAGGGTCTTGGACTGCGTCGTAGTATAAGACCACAGTCCCTGGAAAGGTATTATTAATGACCCCTGAAATAGGCTCGAGATCAATACCATGGGCGCATATTATACTCACGGATTATACTACCTATATATATCTAGTACTATTACAAATATGATTTTTGTTATGTTATGTTTACATGATTTGTTCCAGTTATTTTACAAAACCTACAAAAAAGGGGCTAGTGAACTGAAGTTATGGCTATTATGCATGTGTTGAGCATAGGCTCTTGAGCACATGAATTACTTCTATATGTGTTGGGCATAATCCCTAGAGCACATGGACTACTTTATGATAAGTTTTGATTAATTTAACACTCTACACCCTGGGAGCATGGAAATTATGTATGCTTGTGATAATAAAGCACAAACAAAAGTTAAAGTTTTCCATGAATTACAAACGTTGTGTTGCACAAAAGAACAGGTTATGAGCGATTGGAGAAAATCGTCAAAGTATGAAGGGGATCGGAACAAAAATGACGAAGCGAGCGAAGAATGACTCAGAGTAAAAAAAAACAAAAAAACAAAAAAAAAAGCATGAACACCAAGGATGGTGTTATTCCTAAGGGAGGGAGGATGTAATATCCCTCCTTTATGTCTGATTAATTTGTAAATATAATTAAGTATTGTTTGTTGTACTGGTCTCTAGTGAGGAGCTCAAGGCCATGGCCCCACCAGTGAAATTTGTGATGCATGTGGTTTACATTTCTAAGTTGTAAATTGTAGTACCTAAGAGACTACAGGACGGTGACGCAACTAAAACAATGGGGAACTAAGCCTACTATGAGGATCGTCTAGGGTGTTCAGCCTCAAATCGATGACTAATGTTGTCCTAGTGCTGCGAGCACTTGAACGAACATTAAGGTTTACCAAAGGTCACTTAGAAATTTTGAACTTACCTTGTAAAGATACTGAAACACCTTACCTGACGAAGAGCATCTACCGACTCCCAAGAACTAATGGTTAACACTATGTTAAAGGGGGAATCCCTATGGATATCCTCGAGATCCTAGTCCGGCAATTAAAGCCAAGAAAGTATGTTATGAGATGAAAATAACCCAAGAGTAGAGTACCCCATAAGGTATCTTTACGAGCTATATTATACAATAAGTATTATTGTATAATATAAATATACATTTATATATATATATAATATTGATATATGTGTATAATGGGGTATGTCTATATATAATGTAGTTATTTATACATATAGAAAACATTGAGATCCTATCTATATATATACATATATATAATCATGGAAAAGATAGTGTTATTTTTATATATAGATTTTATATAAGTAAAATAGAGAAAAGATAATAATTATTATTGTAAAGATTTGATCTAAATATGAATAGATAATTATTATATACCGTTACTTTGACTCAATATATATACAATGCATTGAAATTACAATGCAACTGATGGAGTTGGGTACTCTACTTCTTTAAACTATGGACTAATCATAAGTCAAGCTAAAACTACCTCAGCTTGATTTTGTGGTGAGGGGATTCCAACTCGAGTTAAAGGGATCTTGGTGGGTCTCTCTCTCTTAGAAGAAAACCGAGCCCATTGATGGAGATCGGAAACATGCCACTTGGCATTCTTGCCTCCCGAACGCTCCCCAGACAACTTCCACTTGGCTGGAAGATTCTCCATCACACGGTGGAGTTTCCAAAGCCATTTTTTTTTGTTACCTTTGGAACTGATAAATATAGGGGGGAGGAAAGTCTGAATGGAGGCACATAGGAAAGATCGGTTGGATCGATTATCTTGGATTGCACACTGCTATCGACTCGTCGGATCGTTGTATTGCAGAAGTTGCCATCTCAGGGTAACTCTGCGATATTTACTTCCGTATGAACCTCAACGACAGAGATAATGGAAGTGATCTCGATGGGTCCATTTATTAATAGACAGCGTGCTCAGATAAGTATTTCTGTATTCTATTTAAACTGTAGAATTTTAGTTGTTAAATGGGCGCCATTCCTTCTTAGATAAGTTCGGCATTTTCGTTCCATCTATTGAAGCAAATTAACTAATCGAGGAAGGCTCAGTAGATAGACTTGGGGAAAATCTGATGTCGAAGGGTATCATTTGAATTCGAGTTTCATTTTATGTTTGATGCCTGATCTGCCTTCTTAGAATAAACACAGTCATAAGACGAATTGTATGATGAAAATCGGGTGTCATTGTGGCATTGTTTATACTCTGTGTTTTGTTTGCAGAATGTCGGATTGCCCACTCTTGGTATCTGTTTGCTGAGATCTTTATTACATTGTTGTTGTACATGTGTGAAAATACTACACCGATCCATATGCAGATTGATTACTTAATAATTTATAAACCAACATTCTTATGGAATGTTAGCGTGAACCTCTACTTACCCCTTCTGTTTTTACGCTACATAGAAACCGTATTAAACCCTGTCTCTATCGGTTCTTTTCTAAGGATTGAACTTGCTAGCGTTTTTAGATCTCTGTTATTTTCTACAGATCACTGGCCTCAGAAAAAGTTGTTGGTGCCAACGTTGATCCACCAGATTCTTCTCTCCTTATTCTATGTTTCGTTTTATGCCAGTGTGATTCGACATTGACTGATGGGTTGGTCTATGCCAATGTTACCCTATTCCTCATTTATATTACTGCTACAAGAGAAACATTGTTCTATTTGACCTATGTTGTGTACTTGATTTTCTACAGCAATGATAAGCATTGGTTCACTCCTGTGATAACCTTGGAGTAGCATATAGTTCCTCCTCTAATATAGGTTAATTTTAGGTTCGGCGATAACCTTTAGATTGACCTTTGAGTTCTTTTGTTTAAAGGATTTTACATGTCATGCATTGAGGGATCTAATTATGCCTTAGTAATTATTATTATTATTATATATATATGAGTCCTAATCGAGGATCGCTGGATAGAAAATGTGTGGGCCAGGTGGATGTGGGGTTAAACATGGTTAAATAAATATCTCTAGAGGCAGAGTGTATCTTTGGTTCATGTTTTATTAAATATTTAAAGTCTCGAGCTGCGATGGATCACGGGATTAATCCACTGGATTACAAATAGAGTCTACCTCTGGTTCAAATATTATGAAATGCATAAATCAACGATCTAAAGCAGATAGAAGGATTTCAGCTAGAGTTGGGTTCGTTTTAAAAACGTTGTTAAATATACCCTCATTGTTTTCAGTTTATTTCTGTGGATTCAAGTTGTTGTCTAAATTCTCTCCGATGTTGATGTATTTTGTAACTTCAGAATGTATTCACTTGCATATGTTATATTGTATTTTTATTTTTGTACTTTCAATGGAGATGTTTATTCCTCCAGTCGGAGAAGTCATTATTGTACTTGGGTCATGTAAAATCATTGAGGTCAAATTCTCCCATGTATGTCGGGCCATTAGACCCGAGAGTTAAGTTATTAATGGGTTATTAGACTCTCCTAGAGAATTCGGCCTAGTCAGTTACACTTAGGGGCCGACCTGTTTGGGGTTAAGGCTAAGTGAAAGTTAAAGTATAAATAGAGAGGGTGCTCCTCTCTATTTCATCATTCACACACTAAATCACTTTGAATTAGTGAGAGGGAGGAGGAGTTTGCACAAGTGGAGGAGGAGGAAGCTGCTAGAGACCATCTACTTGTTTTGGGTTTTGTATTATTGCTCATTCTATCTTTGAGGAAGTTGCAGGGTTTTCTCCTTTATGGTTTCCCCCGTGAAATGCCTTGTGTCTCTTGTTCATAATATTTCTACGTTTGCTAAATTGGATTATATCGGACATATATAGATGTATATATATAAGTTGCATTTCACTCTTGGACAAATTAGATGTATTATCTCCAAATTAAATAAGTAGGTAAGTATGCCATGTAAAGGATATGGATTTTATACACAATAAGGAAAAATACTTAGGGTTGTATCTCCTGTTATTTATGACAATAGTAGTAATTTTCTTGTGTCAAGAACTCATTATGTTACATGTTAGACCCTAGTAGAACCTCTCATCAATTTGCCCTCTGATGGGATCTATCTTGTTAGAAATGAAAGAGTTAAGAATTACTTTAGAGTTGTAGAGGAGATCTTTTTATAATCATTCTTTATTTTTATTATTAAGTGACAAATTGTATACCCTATTCAAATTGGATAAAGTCGTATTAAGGGTGCGTCTTGAGATAAATATCAAGTGTTAAAGTGCACATTAATTTATGTGTATTAAACTTATAAATGAAGAAAGGATGTGCGGATCCGCACTGGATTTAAGACTTAGCTTGTATCATTTTTTTGGGACTGAGTCCCTACATCAAAGTTGTGTTCCTTTGGTGAATAGTTGGGAAGAAACCCTTGTATTTTCCCAAGTTAGATTTTGGGAAGTTTTGAATATACTCTCTCCATAAGAGAGACCCGAGCAAGTGGAAATAAATCACTATATGACAGATTGTACCCCTTTGAATTTGATGAATAATAATAAGATATGACTCTCTTTGGTGGAGGTAGCCCCTCCTAGGTGAACCACGTGAAATATTGTCTCTCTCTTGTATGTTCATATTGGTTGGTTGTGTCAAGTGCTTCTTGGTAAATGTTGGTTATGTAGTATTTCTCTTGTTTGGTTCCTTATATTATGTTTAACGTTGCATGAAGGTATCATGGGAGAGTAGCTGATCCGTAGTCTCATGCGTCTGATTAATAAGGGTCTCCTTCATTGTGTAGTCATGATGACTTGGTTGTTTATATGTTGTACATCATGCGTTTTATATTAATATATATATATATATTAAGAGATTTAATTACTTATGAATATGTATCCTCATATAGAATGTCTCATAGGTAGAATTGATGATGCATGATGAATGTTTTCATTTAATTAATTGTTGTTTTTAGTCATGGAAGTATGGTAATAAATTTCAAATTTACTACTTTAGTAACTGTTATATTTGGGTATGTCACACTTTCCTTCCTCTCGGTCTAAGTTTGAAGCCATGTTTGCAAAGAAGAGAAACCATGTGTAGAAGAGGTGCCGCTGTTGTATCAGAGCAGTTCGCTCCTCTACTTGATCGTTATCAATTCAAAAAAAAAAGTCATGTGTCTGGTTTTCTTGATGATTCTATAGTTTCTTGTCTTGTTATCTAGGTTTAGGTATTTTTTTTTTTTGGGTTTCTTGGGTATGAGAGCCATCAATCTGGTTTTTCACCTGCACACTTTTTCTTTTGCACTCATACTGCCCTCGCTGCTCATGCCCAACGCTTCTGCCTCTACCATTCCACTTCCGCTTCCGCTCTCCTTTGGGTCTCCACATTCACACTCACATTCTTCCCACCTACTCCTTCCATTCACGCATTCACTCCACAGCCTAACGTTGTCCACCATACAACTCCCATGCTCAGCATTCTTTAGGCTCAGTATTTTTCCTTCAACGCTGCCCCTATCCTGCGCCTAATTTCCTCCATTCTTCGCTACTCAACAATATCTCTTTCTGCCAAACTCCTTCACGTTACACTCACTCCCAACCCTAGCAGCATCATTGCAGAACTCCCACGCCCCCATCTTCTGTGCCCATCCTCCATGCTACTACTGTTCACCCTTTGCACACTAACCTTTCTGCGAACCCTAGAACCAACCTTCACACATCCTGTCTCTTCCACGCTCCACTCTAAGCTCTCTAGCTGCATCCTCCTTTCAGCATTCACGCCCCACCTTCACGCTTAGCCTGCCCAGAATTCATTGCCATCTTCCTGCTCGAGACCTGCACTCTGCACCTCATTCACTACCCATTCATCGATGCCACTCCTGCAATCCCTCTCCCCATCACGTTTCCCACTCCATCGTTAACGCTCTCTCTCTTTGCAATCCTATGTTCAGGTTGCATAACGCCCTCCCTCATTCACGCCCCAACAGTCACTACCACCCACTCTCTACCTAGCATCCATTTGCATCTCCATTAACATCCATCTCCTGCAAACCCTAAATCCCATTCCACGCTGCCCAGCTTCTGCCCACCTACTCCCTCCATCATAGCTGCTCTCTTTGCGAACACGTCCAACCTGCAACAGCTGCCTGACAATATTCTCTGTCCACCCACTCTCCAACTAACCCATCCTTCACGCAGAGATTATCTATCCATCCTCCGGCTTAGACTATGCCCTCCCTTCACGCTTTTCTCTCCCCATTACACTTGCACGCTTCACACTGCTGCGTCTTCTATAGCAGTCGCGCTTTTCTTAGATCGTTCCACTCTTCCATCACTCTTGCGCATGCCCTCTTCATGACAGGCTGCCACTCTCTCCCATTCACCGCCAGCCTCTCCAGCTTCACGTATTCCTCAACAGCCCCTTAACGCAACTCCCTTTGTTCATGTTGCGTTGTGTCTCATCGCAAACAAGAGAACTCTTCACGCTGCCATCTAGCACCATCCGCCTAGCTCTCGGATGCTTCAGGATACGCCTCACTCATAAATTTGCAGCGGCCCAATTGGTACGTACCAGAGATCCACAAGTATTGGAAACCATGGATGTTGTTTTGGATGTTGGTGGACTATATGATCCAAGCAAAGACCATTATGCTCATGACCAAAAAGTGTTTAATGAAGTACTTGGACATGGGTTTGTAACTAAACTTAGCAGCGCTAGACTTATTTACAAGCACATTGTTTTGGAAATCATTTCAAAGGAGATCGATCGAGATCTAGGGCATCCAGCTGTGGAGATGTGGAGCATATGTATTCAGCAGCACTTCACACAGTTTTGAGTGTTGTAGCACTCGCCGTATCGCTCCTGAGGTTCCTCTTCACTAGTTCACAAGGTTTCTCTTTCGCTTTGGGGTAGCCAGGTGTCTCCACCCTCCCCAACTACCCGACACAACACACTGAGCAGCCATGTGTCTCCACCCTCTTAGTCTTAGCTACACTCACTAGGAAGCCAGGTGTCTCCACCCTCACAGTCTTTGGAACATCAACAATCATTTTGTTCTAGCATCACTACAACTTCTTAGTAGACATGGCAGTTTGCACTCCATCCATAGTGCTCTAAAACTTCAACCGGGAGGAAGGAAAGCAGGGACTCTTTCCACTTCAACCGGGAGGAATTGGTCTGTATGGGAGGCCCACACTCCCCATTTTGGATATTAGTTTCAATATGCTAGGTTTAATGTATTAGCGATAATATTAGATTAGATATTATTATAATAATGACTAGCATTTAATATGCTCTCTCCTTGTAATCTATAAAAGGGCACCTTGCCTCATAATACAAACAAGTTATTGTGTGCCAAAAAAAAAATTCAAAAATGAGAATAATAAGGTATAGGAGCGAACTGCTGTGATACCAATTGATCCGCAATGTAGAGCAGGATCTGAAATATGCTAAGACGAAATTCAAATGCAGGACAAGCTGAATACAACAATGGAAAGTGAGGCTAGGAGAGCCTCACCTCCTAAACTAAAACATGATAGGAACTTAGAACTCTATCAACAACTACTAACACAATAGAAAGGAAAGTCAGACAAGCTTGGCACAAACAAGACTGATTGTATTATGAGGCAGGGTGCATTTTTATAACAATTACAAAAGGAGCACAATAAATGCTGCTCATTATTAAATACTAAGATATCTCTAATAATCTAAATAACAACTAATACATTCTTAGAACCCAAATAGTGCCTATTACATCAAGGGGGAGTGTGGGCCTCCCATACGGATCAAATATACTATTTTTAAAAAGCTAATTAGTTAAGCCATTTTATTTCCAAACAATATACCCATTTTAAAATATATACAATTAAATCTTCTAATTTTAGTTATGACTAGTAAATACAAACAAAATAGCTATGATGTATATGCAGTGTGGATAAACGTCCCTCCAATGTCTATGATATTTGGATATATCGACACAAGTATATCAATATCCAGCACTTTTTTAGGTCATAATATAGTTTGGTTTGATATTTAGATAAATCGACACAAACAAATCAATATTTAACGTTTTTTAAAGTTATTTAATATATAGTTGTAGCTAAGATAAGAACATACTCTCATAAGTTGCATAGTGAAATAAGGCATTGAACAATTCCTAAAACACCATGGGTGGAAAGAATGTCATCTTTGTGAATCTATGAGTGTTGAAGATGAAAATCAGTTTCTCTTAGAGTGCCATGCGTACACCCACATTAGTTCAAAGTTTCATAATCTTTGCTACAATACAAACCCCCTAACCTTCTAACATGTCAAAACTATAGCGACCTAGGAATACTTCTTTCTAAGTTTTTGAGAATATCAATCAATTTAATAGCAATCCAAATAATTCCTTCTTTTCTCTTAAGGTCCTATAGACCAAGTTAGTCTTAATGGACATTAATCATCATAGTCATTGTCGTTATTATGACAATATATATTTTTCAGTAACTCAAAGTGAAGTGGATGATTATTTTCATGGACACTAGTAATCCAAAATCTTCATTTGTGGTAGCTAAAATGTCTTGGAATTCACTAACTTCCTTTTTGTTTTACCAAGGCTTTCATGGTTATAATTTCAACATGCCTTTAAAAAATATATCTATATTTTTTGCAATCTCTCCTTAATGTAGTTGATAAAGATATTTAAAATAAACGAGTCATACCTAGTAAGTTAAAAAACATGCCATGTTTAATGTTTTCTACTCCTTCCATCATTTCTGAAATTGTAATTTTAATATTTTTAATTGATTAAATGTTTTCTACTCTTTCTATCATTTCTGAAATTGTAATTTTAATATTTTTAATTGATTAAATGAAAAATTGAATTGCAATTTCAAAACACATAATTAATTACACTAGAATCATATTTTGAAAACTATAAAAAATTGAATAATTGAGATTACAACTATAGTGATGTCATAATGGGAAATAAGTGCTTGTTATTCCATGGTGTTGGTCTATTGTGCATTTACTAGATTACCTTGAGCTATAAGTGTCTAGGGGAGCATTACCATGCATTACCATCTTGCAGAAATTATACAAATTTCCCTCTCATTAGAGGGAGGGTGATACTATATAGGTGTAGATTGTTTAGTTTCATATGCATATTTTATTGCAGATAGAAAATTAAAGTAGTTTTTATATCATGAGTGTTGGGCCACATGGTTTCTGCATATGCATACTTACACCTATATTTTGGTACGAAAATATCATTAGACTAAGATGCTAACAAAAGTGCCTTTCAATGCATAATCAAACCTGGACTTAGTAGAAAACAGTGTCACCCTAGAAATCAAACTAGAGATCAACATTTTCATTTTCCATCTTTACTTGTAGAACCTAGCTAATACAAGCTCCAAGCAAGACATGTGACTAATTCATAAATCCTATACAAGAAAGCAAGAACTATATATTCACAAACATGTACATGTAGTGACCATTGTTAATATATATTGATTTAATATAGTTTCAAACAAGTGACCTAACAAAGAGTGTCTTAACAATATACCCATTCACCATCTATTCTATGCCCAATGGCCAATAATAATAATAATAATATGGCTACCACAACCTATTTTTAAAATGGTTGATATACACTTAATAATTATTTTTAAAAATGATGGAAAATGGAACCTAAAAATGTTGTTGTGCTAGTAATAAGAAGGCCTATCAGTATATACCAACAAAATTTAAAAATATAAATGTGCTAATTAATATGCAAGCCATAGCACAACCTCATTTTTAAAAGTTGTTGATATATATATATATATATATATGGATGTTGAATACTTCATTATACATTATCATTTTACATCTTTTAATAATGATATCATATATCCATTGCTTGTAATAATATAATTGTGCTAATTAATATGTAAACCATAGCACAACCTCATTTTTAAAAGTTGTTGATATGTATTTATCATATTTAAATAAGTTGAATACTCTATTATAAACTATAATTTTAATTCTTTAATGATAGCATATATCAACTACTTTTAATAATATAATTGTGTTATTATTAATTAAAAAAATTACAACTTTAAAATATCTATATACCCTACTTTTAATAATATAGTTTTTAATAATATAGTTGTGTTATTAGGTTGTTTTATTTTAACTTTAAGGTTAAAGTTGGGGTGGCAAATTTTTCATTTAAAAAAAAAAATGAATGTTCAGATTTAAAAGATTATTCTTGTCTTAAGCATAAATAAAGGATGGGGATTTAATGAATTAACTGGGGTGCATGTTTAAATAGAACAGTCCCCAATAATTAATATAAAAAATAGAGTTATTTCAAACTGCAACGTTGTGTAGTTGTTTAACTGGTTGTAGTATGTGCTATGAGATATGCGCTATTGTATCGATGGAGGATTGAAACGTTTGGGTATCTATATCCGTTTCACATATGTGCAGCTACGTTATCAAACCTTTAATATTCCCTCTGTTAACAAACCTATCAAGCAATTGCAAAGCACTTGTTTTTTTAAATGTTAATTCGATTCGCACAGATTTCAAATTTTAGAACCATTGATGTTTGCAGCAATGGCATTGAGTTCCATGACCAGCGCTGGTGTTATAGCCGCCCACAGATCCATAAGGTTGATCCAGTGTGCAAAGATGAGAACGAGAAAACATAATATGGCTTCATGGCATGTCTATGAAACTGTCTTCTTCTGGCTGGAAAGGCTGGCTGTATTTTGCTGGTGCTTACTTTTAAAATTTGTGCGCAGAAACTCCGATGGGAATATGCGCAAAGGATACCCATATGAGATGCTCGCCGGTCGGCCAGACGTGTTCAGGCAGCTCGCAGCTCTTATAAACCTAAATATACTATGCTTGGATTCCTTCTGAAATTGCAGGTCGGCTTTCGTTTCTCATAAGGTGTTTTATCATCATCTTTATTAGTTGGTTGATTATTTGTTACAGTGGAGATTTAATTTGTGTATGTGTCGCCCATTGTTTTATTTTTAAAAACTACAGGTCTTCTGGTGGAGGTTCATGTCCTGTCAATTATATTAACACGGTGGGGGTTAATCCAGGTCGATCCAGGATGCACTAACGAGCCTATCGATACCATAGACCCAACCTTCCTTAAAGGCCTTAAAAAATCTTTCAAACAGGCTCAAGAATTAGGCTAATAAGAAACTGCTCCATAAAGTATTAAGTGTTACGGCCCATCGGGGATAGATTAAGATAGTTCGTGAAGGATACCCGAAGCCATATTCCCCTAACTCCCTAAAGGATTAATTTGTCGCTCTAGATTGGCTTGCTTGGAATTTTGCAATTCCCTTTCGACCTTTACGCACTAATCAGCTTGGCATTCTCACTAAACAAATAAATAACTCTTCGCTATGTATTTTCCGAAGCAGTTATAACCTTTAATCCACCCGACGATGCCAGAGAGAATAACGACTTCTCGAAAGCCAACAACTCATATGATCTATAGATATTTTATGAGTTCGGGAATATTTAAACTCCTTCTCCCAAATTACAAAATACTATGCTTAAGGTCTTAGATGGCCAAAAAAAACGCTTTAGATCAACCAGCCTTCTTAGTATCACACCCTTGGGGAGAAAACCATTTTTTATCAATAAAATATCTCCTTGGGCTTTATAGTTTATACTGCTGGTGTTCATTTTGCTCCGCCTTGGCATGGTTTTTTAACTTTGTTTCATCTATTTAGCTTACGTCTTTTAACGTTTCATGTACTCTATTGTAAATACATTTTATTGTTAGATGAAATGTATAATTGGTATATACACAAAAATTTGAGGCATTCCAGATTGACAATGTATATAAACCATGTTACTGTGTTATTTAAACCAGCTGTTACCATAAACCAGGTTACTGTGGTATTTAAACCAGGTGTTACCATAATTGATATGGTAAACCTTCGGAGAAGCACAGGCCTATTTTCACTCTTAAAGAAGGGTTTCTGATCTAATTGGTTTAAACCCACACGACTTTCTTAAGGAAAAGATACTACAGATCTGCATCAGAAAGGCCACCAATATTGTCAAGCTGATAAGAATTTAATGCAGATCGTTGTAAAATGTATAATGGAGTGAGTTGCTATGAAGGTAAACTCTTTCAGTTTTTCGGAGGCTAAAGTTTCATTTTTAATTATTTATTTTTCAAAATTAGAGAAGTGGCCCAAAATCTTTGTATTCAAAATTTAATAACCAAAATTTTGATAATTATAATATCAATTATATAAGTTGAATCATGTAAAATTAAAATTATTAATATTTTGTAGTGCTACAAAGCATTTGAATGTAAATAGATCTATCATCGAAATTCTCATCAATACTCTACAAAATAATATTTTGAAAAGAATTTGAAAAAATACAATACAATTAAAAGAATTTTGTATAAAGTATAGTGTTGCATATTTCTCTGAACAGGAAGAAATGCAGTCATAAAAGAATACCATCTCTACCTTCGAAAAGACAGCTAGCGCTGTTTAACAACATGTCCGTAACAATGAGTAAGCCACTGGCAATGTTTTGTGTTGATTTCTGCAAGAACGGCGGCCGTTTCAATTTGGTAACTGTTAAGTCAGTAAATTTTTCTGCATTTTTAGTTTTTTCTCTCCAAATTTTGGTTTGTTTTTTGAGTTTACCTTAGTTAATTTTTGGTTTTCAGTTTCGGTTTTTCGCCTTATTAAGAATCTTATGAATGCTTGAATAAAGTTTGAGCCCAGTCCTTTCAGATTTCATTTGATTTTGGTCATTTTTATATTGAAAGTGGGTCAATGTGAGTTATATATTCAAAAGGAGAATCAATAATGACTTTAGAGAGTAGCTAAACTAGTGTCCTAAACCAAATAGCTGCCAAAATCTCCGACAAATTGGAAAAAAGTTAGAAAATTTGCTAAATTTTGGTTTAAAGATATTCTTGTAGCGCTACACCAAAGTTTAACACAGAGTGCGCTACAGGAATATCGTGGCATGAGTTTTTTGTAAAATCTCGATCTGATTTCAATCATCATGAAGAGTGTGAGTATCTAATCGCATCGTGTGAAGTGTTTAACACGTGTATGCAGCATTTTGAGCATGATGTTAGTTGGTTGATAATCACGAAGAGAAGACAAGGGCATCATTACAGGTTATGCGGGTTCAGTTGCACAGAGACCAGCCAATTCCGGGTTCAGCTGTCAAGTTTCCCTCGACACACGCATCATCACTGAGGAGTTAGTGTTTGAAGAGGAGATTTCACTGGGAAACGTTGGATTACGTTACTGTGGAAGAAGACAGTTGTGATTCTGGCGCCAGCAGAAATTAGGGCTTTTGAATTCGTTCACCTGCAGCCAAAGAAGCGTTAGGAGGACACTTGTGCTCGAAGAAGAACGTTATTGACACCTCAATTTGAAGACATTACGCCACGATGCAGGAGTAATTGACAGGTATTACGTATAACCCTCATAGCTGGAGAATTCGGGTTTTTGCTGCTGCGTGTTCTTCTAAAAAAATTGGTTGCTGAGAAGGATGTAATAGAATGAAAGGATGAAAAATTCATCACTGAAATGGTTAGCTGAAGCATGATAGGAGGAATTTGCATGACTGTTTCTTTTATGACCTAATCAGAATAGGGCGTTGAAAAAACTCACAGAATTGCCTGTAGAACTCAGTTTGTTTACACAGAGGGAAGTTTGCTAGCTTGATACAGGTGTTACACAGGGAGGTTTGTAGATTTGTGCAGGGGTTTTAAATATCATTGAAATTGTTATAACCTGCAGTACTATTTGCCCAGAAAACAGCTTATAAGACACTTCTGAAACCTAAAACTAGACTGTCCCAGTTCCTTGAAAAGAAAGAGATGGGAAAAAACAGTAAAAGTGGTAAGATTAATAGGGCTGAACCCACAGACTTGACATGGATCCAAAAACTTCCAGATTGTGCAGAGCTGTTCCAACAGGCATGATGGTTGAAATTCTTCAAGAAGATAGATGGCTAAATAATGCCCAAGTATCCTGCAATTTTGCCAAAGGACTTAAGAATGAGGTGATCATAATGGATCCTTTGAGATTCAAATTGACTGTAGATTTAATTTCAGAAGCCACTGAAATTGATAATGAGGGCGAGCTCTGGTTTAAGAAGTCTCCTTTTGAGTTTGATCCTCAAAGATACTTATTGCCCAATGTTGTTCCTCACTGGAACAAAGGTATTATCATTCATAATTTCAAGAGGGAATGGATTGAACCTATAAGGATTCTTCAGAGCTATATAACTTGTGAAGGGAGGTACTCATTAGTGTTCAAATACCATCTCAGGTTCTTGCAGCACATGGCAGGGGTGTCTAAAATGAATTTGCCATTCTTTTTCTTCAAAAGCTTGCAGAAAATGTCTAGCAAAATTAAACAGCAGGATGATCATACTTCTCAACATTGTTTCATCATGGTCTCATCAAGTTAATCATCTCTACAGTGTTGCAGCAGGAGGAAAAAACTTGGGACTTCTTTTTGTTTTGGTCAGGGATTCATTCTAAAGGAGAAGACCAACAACCCAAAAGGCAAACTGATAAGGGAAAAGTAATGGTACAAAAGTTGGGGTATTCAGCTAAACCTGCAAACAAACATGGCATTAAAGCTAAAAAGGAAACAAAGCAGGTAGCAGATGAAGAACAGACTAACAGTCAGCCTCAGGAAATTCCACAGCACAGTAAAGTCAAATTTTCATTATTCGATGACAAAAAGGAAAAGGAAATTCTTGAAAAGAAGTCATCATCTATAACAGTGGTTCAAGAAGAGAGGAAAATTGATATCAAGGTTATTCCTGTAGCAAAAGAGGAAGTCCAGAATCAGCCCAAAATCCCTATCACAGTCCTCTCAGATGATGAGGGCTATATGTTAGAGGAAGAGCAGTTTATTCCTGAGATCAAGGTTAAAGCTGAGATTAAAGAAAATCAAGCTATAGAGGATAAAACTACCAAGCCTAAAAAGAAGATCAAAAAGCTAGAAGTGGTAGAGTTAGCATCTATTCAATATCAAGGGAAGACACTAAAAATGATGGGAGAGCCAGCTTCTTTATGGAGACCTAAAACTAGGTCTAAAAACAAATTAAGATTAAGTATGAAAAAGTTGTTAAATCCAAAATTGAAGATTGATAAGGTGAACATCTCTGATGAAGAACCCATGGAGGAACAGTCAAAGAAAAATGAATTGCATTCAGTTAAAAAAGAAGATTTTGGGTCTGTAAAGGTAACAGGTGAGGAGAGCTCTAAATCCATTGTTGAAAACAATTCTAAAAAATTGTTAACAGAAGAGATTAAATCAACACAGGAAACAGGTGTTTCAAACCCTATCATTGAAGATATTGCTGTAAAGCCATTGACAGAGGAATTAATGTTTAAGAAGTTTGATATGTTTTGGAAACCAAGTGAAGATCACGATGCTGCAATAGAAAAACTGGTTAATTCTGACAAGGAGAATTTGAAGAAGGTGGTCAAACAGTACAAGCATCAAATGAACTACATGCAAGAAGTTAATGATGGTCTAATGTTGGCAAATAGGAGATTGAGAGAAGATCTTCAAGATACTCATGATAATTTTCAGGAGTTGGTGATTGATGCAAAAGAGGCACTCAGAAGGAAAAGGATTGCTGACAGGAATTGCTCAGAATTAGAAAAGACAGTTCAAACCTTGCAGCATGAAAATGAACACCTACACAAAAGGATAGCTGAGCTGGAGCAAAAGCACAAAAGAGTGAAGAAAAGATCTTCAAGTCCAGATGGCATAGCTTTGCTAGTGGAGGCATCGAAAGAGATCTAGGGCAGTTAGGTTCATTTAAAGCTTTTTGTTAAAGATTTGCTATTTTTAGCAAATTTGTAATTTGTAAAAAATGTAAATGTTATTTTACCTAATCTAGTCATTCGATGGAGGATTAGTAGGAAATACCCTAAATGTTTTTGGGAGATGAAAAACTATTTAGAGAGGGAGAAAAGACATGGTAAGGGTTCGAATTTTTGGAGAGCTAGAGGAGGTCTGCAAACTGTGTTTTCATCCAGACTTGTTCACTGCTAAGTATTGCAAACTCTCATATTACATTTTTGATGAAACTATGAATATATGACTCCTTATTCTACTTCTGATATGTGTTGGCTTCATTTTAAACTTATACAGTTTCTTGATTGACAATTTCATTTCTGGTTTTAGGTATAATTTCCAGTGGTGCTTGTCTTTTATTGAATGAACTTCATTGAATCTTTTGTTGAATTTCTGAGATATATATGCATCTTCATGGATATATGTATGTGAATTAGTTTTTACTTATTTGTTGAATGTATTCCCTTATGCTCTTGAAGTTTTCTTACCAAAACCTACAAAACAAAACCCTAAAAACCTAGTTTGGATTGATTTTATTCTTGAGATTGTGTTGGCTTGTTACCCTAGCCTTAGTAACAATTTCTGACACAAACAGTAACTAAGCCACGAAGGAATCCACGTCATGTAGAAAGTCGAGCGTTTTCGCGTACCATAAGAGGCATGCAATGGACCAAGAATTATTGGTTTTGCCTATTTCGTGAGAATTATTCATTTTGCAAATCTGAACCGTTATTTTTGTTTTATTTGGAATTGTAGATTCTAAATAAGTAGATTTCAGATTTTGTTATTATGTAAATATTATAATTATAGTATTTTTGTTTATGTGTTATCATTTATATACTCGGATTTAAGATAGAAATAATTTTTGTTAAATAATTATAATAGAAATATATAAGATTTTAAATTGAAATATTTTTTGTTAAAGAATTACAATAGAATAGAAATATATTAGATTTCAAATTGAAATAGTTTTTGGAGGATTATAAAAGAAAATATATTCGATTATGTATTATTAACTTAATAGTAAGAAAATGAGTTCAATATTAGTTTTGTAATAATTAGAGATTAATCATTAATTTATTCATTCTTTATCACTTCACAAGATAAACATATCATTTGGTTGATGTATTAAATTGACCTTATAAGATTTTTTATTATTATTGTTAAAATGTCAAAATTTCATAACATGAGAATCCACAATAATCAAATTTTTAAAACAAATTCACACAAATTGCATATTCTTTCTTTCATTTTTTTAAATTAGCAAATGTTCTAAAAATCTAAACTTTAATGAAGATTTATAAATTATCTACATGTATACCAGTTGTTCAATTATAAATAATACTTAATGCTCGAACTCATGCAAAATATGTAGAAAGCTAAACATTATAGTATTTATACATGATCTAGATCTATATGTATTGATTCGGAGCTATTTAATTATAAATAATATTTTTTTTATAAAAAACCTAATGTATATTGTTGAAAATCATTAAAATTTTATTTTAAATTTATAAATAATTTATGAAATAATTAGAAAATTAAAATGAATTGTAAACTAAACTATTTTTTATAAATTAAAATTATTTCAGTTCATAAATCCTATATTAAAATTGAATTCTTAAATCTAATATTACAGATCTAAGTTCACAATTAACTTCTAAAATATTTATGATGAATTAAATTAATAAAGTTAATAATATATATTAATATTAATAAAATATTAACAACTTTAATAAAATTAAAGTTAATGATGTTAATACTTAATATGAGGAATTTAATTATAAATAATACTTAATGCTCGAACTCATGAAAAAATATGTAGAAAACTAAACATGATAATATTTATACATGTTCTAGATCTATATGTATTGATTAGGAGCTATTTAATTATAAATAATATTTTTTTATAAAAAAACCCAATGTATATTGTTGAAAATCATTAAAATTTTAAATTTATAAATAGTTTATGAAATAATTAGTAAATTGAAATGTGAAAAACTATTAATAGTTTATGAAATAAATAGTAAATTAAAATGTTATAAACTATTTTTTATAAATTAAAATTATTTCAATTCATAAATCTTATATTAAAATTGAATTCTTAAATAGATAGGTGAGTTCACAATTAACCTCTAAAATATTTATGATGAATTAAATTAATAAAGTTAATAATATATATTAATACTAATAAAATATTAAGAACTTTAATAAAATTAAAGTTTGTGATGTTAATATTTTAAAATATTAACAACTTTTGTGATGTTAATATTTTAAAATATTAACAACTTTTGTGATGTTAATGTTATTAACAATTTTAATGGTAATATTTTATTAATATTAAATATTAATATTTTAATGAAGTTAATGATGTTAAAATATTAACAACTTGTGTGATGTTAATATTTTATTAATGTTAATGTGATATTATAAACTTGTCATTACATTTTGTTATTATCATTATATTATTAAAGTCAATATTAATAATATCAATAAAATATTAAAAGTATTAATATTAATGTTATTATTATAGTATATTATCATTGTAATATTAATATAAGAACCGTAATAATAATAATTAACTATATAAGAATAAAATTTATAACATAAAATACTAACAATTTTGATATTTATTTTTAATCTTAATATTTATGTTAATATTTATGAACACTCACAATTATGTATCCCTCTAATAAATTGAGAACTACTATAATAATAAAAAGTCATGTGTATTATATTTTATTATGTGTAAAGAATATTAATATAATAAAAAGTTTATAATCTTATTAAAAACAATGATTTTAGATTCTTATTTAAGTTTTGTTTAAATAAATTTTAAAGGAAATTATGATAAAAGATTATTGTTCTATGTTTTTACACTTCACTTGGAATAATAAAAGACAATTTAATAATTTTAATTAAGATTTTACAAATTTTAAAGAAATTTTAGGTTTAATCATTTTTATACTAACATATTTAACCATATTAAATAATAATAAGTTAATGTCATCGATCAATCAACTCAATCAAGGTTAACCATCATACCCATAAACTTCCAATATTAGAAAAAAATATCATTAATGTTTATATTTAATCTTAAACATAACCTTATAAAATAATTAACTCTTAAAAACAATCTTATAAAATTATTATTCATGGCTTTCACATTTTGACATAATGTTGAAACATTCATTGTTGCTTCTTAATTGTGCCTATATGAGATATGAATAACATTAATATTAACTCTAATGTTATGAACATTAAATTCAACATTAATAATATCATTAATATTAATAATATTGAGAAAGAGTATTAAAGTCAACCGTGGTAAACCAAAGTCATGGTTCCATGGTTAACAAAGTCAATAAAGTCACCAAAGTCAACCAAATTCCACCATGGTCTACCAAAGTCAGCCATGGTCAGTCATGGTCAACCATAGTCAAAGCCAACCACAGTCAAAGCCAACTGAAATTCAACCATGGTTAAATAAAGTCAACCAAAGGTCAACCAATATCAACCATGATCAACCTTAGTCAACCCAAATCAACCATGCTAAACCAAAGTGAACCATGGTGAAACTAAACATAACTCTAAATGACCATGCAAATGTGATATAACCATCGAGGTATATAACAATTCAACCATACCCAAACACAGTAAACCATGAACAATCGTAGTCAACCACGAACAACCATTCTTATCTATGAACAACCATAACCAACGATAATCCGCTATGGATAAGCATGGTCAACCATCATTGATTATAGTCAACCATAGTCAATAATGAGCAACATATTCAACCATGGTTAACCATTACTAGTTATAGTCAACCATAGTCAATAATGAACAACCATATTGAACCATGGTCAACCGTCAATAACCATGGTCAAGCATAGTGAACGATGATGAACCATGAACAACAATGGTTAACGAAAAGTTAACAAAAAGTTAACCAAAGTCAGCCAAAGTCAGGCATGGTTAATCAAAATCCAACCATAGTTAATATTAGTCAACCATGGTCAACCAAAGTCAACCAAAAGTCACCCATAGTTAACCAAAGTCACCCATAGTTAACCAAAAGTCACCCATAGTCAACCAAAGTCAACGAAACTCAACCTTGGTCACACATGGTGAACCATAGTCAATTAGTCTACCAAACTCAACCATAGTTAACTAAAGTCAACCAAATTCAAAGATAGTCAACTAAAATCAACCATAGGCAACCATTATGAACCATATTCAAAAGTCAGACATGGTAAACAATAATTGATATGGAAAAAAGGTCAACCATAGTCAACTGTAATGTCCCTTCTTAGGAATTTGATTAAAATGGCAATTTTTCACTTTTTTCCTTGGTTCGACCTTTGATTAGTTTCGATCTCGAGGTCCCAAATTTGCCCCAAATGATCCCAAATCTTCTGAGAAGGTATATGAATGATATTAGAACATAAATATGTGTTTTAGGGATGCATTTGTACCTTTACAACACTTCTGCAAATAGTCTTTCAATTCTGGTCAATGTAGGTAACTTTACTAGTGATTTCCCTTTGACTAGTATTGGTCTCTAGGTCTCAAATTGACTCCAAATGCCTTCAAATATTCAAGGAAGGTGTATGAATGATATTAGGAATTGAATATGATGTTCAGGGATAACATATGGCCACCAAAATACCTATGCAAACTCTCTTAAGATTCTGGACCAAGTATGCAATTTTACTAGTAATTTGGGGTTCAAATCCCCCTAAGGTAAGTACTGAAAATGGCTTCCCAAATGCCTCCAAACCCACTCAAATTTATGAACAGAGGTATCTAATGTGTTAAGTATGTTATTAAGGTATCATAAGCACCATTAATGGTTTATTACAACTGTTCTCACCCTCTCCCATTCAACTGCAAAAATCACCAATTCGACCCTTGGGGAAATGACACTATTTCTTCTCCCAATGCAATTAAACTGAGTAAAAATACTTCAAATGCTCAAGTACAGTACATGAAACTTATAAAATACATCTATTGAAGTCCATTAATCACAAATTTATCATAGAATCATCCATTCATTCGAAATCATCATCAATACATTGGTTCACAACAAGGTAGTGGGGAAATGGCATTGTTCTTCCATTAAAAATGAGATTTATACATTTCTACTTGGAATTTCGACCTGAAACTTTATGGAGATGAAGAAAAGAGTATTTAATTCATATTAAAAAATAAATGGGGCATTAGAAGCTCCCCCAAAGAGTACAATAGCTCACCAAAAACGCCCTCCCTCAAGGATCAAGAATATGCCATCAAAACTGGAAATGGTTGAAGGAGCGAGCTGCAATAGAAGAAACCATGATCTTCCCTGTAGCTTACACCTGCAAATAAAGACTCCATTAAAGCTCCAAATTAAAGGTCTGAATGGCCTTTCCAATTGCCAACTTGGATGGGAATCTTTCACCCTCGAAATTGGCTAAGGCAAGAAACTAGTCATCCATTAGCTCTCCCTCTTCACAAATGCAATTGCAAATTCTACAAATGATCAAAAGATGGTTTCATTCTTTGTTATTGACATTTATAAAGTTCTAATGTCCTCCATGGGTCGAATTCCTTCCAAGAGACTCATGCCAACTCAAGTTGGGAAGAGATTCCAAAGAACACCACTTGTACAACAATTCCTAGTCTCCCACTTCCACCAAATCACATGTGGAAGCATCTTAGCTGCCCTAACACCCTTGAGCACCCTCTTGGAGTCTATTTTTAGCCCTGACATGTCATATATGTCATATGTCAGCCTTCAAGTCTGATTTGTGTCATAGGTCTCATAGCATCTTCATCATTGTTGTCATAGAGCTAGGGAATCTAGCCCAAGTGTCTCACTAGCTCCAAATTGCCTCTTCCTCTTCCATGGGAGTTACTCTTCCTATATATTTCGACCTTGGATGAATCATGCCATGAATAATACCTTTTGGACTCCCCCAAGTATGTTACCATTCACCTTGAATTTGAATTGGTGAGAGAATGATTCCAAGTGTAGTGGGGAAATCTAGCCATATGTGGGTCCCACTTCCTCCATGTGTCTTCATGATGAAATTCCACTTTGATTTTCACTTGTATATATTTATTTAGCTCCTTTATTAAATATTTATTCCATTCTAATGTTCAAACATCATTTATTATCCCCATTATTCCAAGTCCCAAAGCTTCCACCCCAAACCTAGGAAACTAGTAATTTTCCTCCTTGGCAATTATTTGACCTTTAGCATCAATTTGACAAACTCTAATGAATAGGGCCAATGTGATTAGGCCATTGTGACCCAATACCAAATTTGGGACATGACAAATCCTCCCTTCCCAATATTGCTTGTCCTCAAGCAATTTTAAACGTGGGTGTTGAAGAACCTGCTTTCTGTATAATTCTTTGAAGTTGCCATTGAATTGCCAAACCTTGAGGCTTTGAGTTTCCATGAAGATTTTAGAGAGGAACCACCATTCTTGCTGCTGCACTACTCTGATTAAAATCACTTTATTAAGTGGGGAATCCATCTCCAATGCTGCTTGCTTCCCCAAAAAATATGAAACCAATGAGATAAAAATTATTCCAGGGTCCCATTGCTTGTATTGCACCCCAACAATTAAGAGTGCTCTCCAACCCACACCATTAGATAAGAGGATTCCTGGATCCCATTTTCTTGTATGCATTCTTCCAAACATCATGAGTACCAAATATATATCATCAAAGTACATAACAACATAATGAAAATGTACATCATGGATATGCTTCATCAAAGAGTCATGAAAGTGATTATACCTCCAAGCAAGTAGACCACCATTTTCCAAGTGCATACAAGCTTCAAGTGACCAATCAAATCTGCTCCAATCACATAGGTGAGGATCCCATGTCCTATAATGCTGCTCCAAAAGGATGTGATATGCATCAAAATATTCAACCATGTATTCTTTCATCCAAGAAGTGAATGAAGAATCTCCACTAAAATCTGAACCAAATAATGAGCAGAAAAAACAAGGAGACTTCAAATGACTCAAAGAAGTCTCACCCATACATCCATGAATGTGAGAATCATAAAGATGTAACAAAGTATGTGGCTTCCAACAAAAATGTTCTCCCATCATAAATCTATTCATCCAAGTGTTGGATGAAGTTCCTCTAACATCAAATGAACCCAGTGTTGAGCAAGAAAAACCATGAGTCTTCAAGTGACTCAAATCCATATCATAGGTGCATCCATGTAGATGTGAATCATCATAAAGTGACAAATTATGATGCTGCAAATGTGAATAAGAATGTGTTCCAACCATGTCATCATAAAAGTTAAATCTATGAGTTCCATACTCCTCATGTGGCACCATCAAAAAGAACCCTTTCACCCATACTTCATTGAGACTAATACTGCAAAACATGGAATCGTAGGATGTAGGAGAATGTAATAACTCACCCAAATGATCAAAAAGTTCAGGAGTTTCATCATGGGAAGGATCCATGTGGGTAGTATCATGCAGCTCCTTCAAAAGTGGGAAACTTTTGTCATAGATTGGTTCCAATGTAGAGGAATCATGCTCTTCTTTAAAAATTGCATAAGCTTCATCAAGAGACAATTCAAGTTCCTCTTCCACCACATCAAGTGTTTGGATCTCTTCAAGTTCATCTTCGAACACATTAAGCACATTCAAATTCCCACATTTCTCATGATCCACCATGTCATGAGATTCCTCCAAACAATCTACCATTTGACAATCTGAAACATAGGAGGAAAAACAAGTATCTTGCAACTTTTCAAGAAGTTGCTCATTTTGAATTGTGAGCTTATGGATATCCTCATTATTCTTCAAGTATGCATCGTGTAACAATTCATTAAGCTCAAACAAATGGTTTCTATCAAAAAGAAAAGACATGAAATTACCTTTGATGTGGCACATTGCTCTTTGAATCTTCTCCATGTCTTCAAGGAAGGATGTTTCCTCCAATGAAGTAGCTCTCCAACAAGAATTTGACACCAATGCTTGAATGTCATGGAGAATGCTGAGGGACTCTTGGATCTTATTTTCATTCATCTTTAAGGACCCTTCAAGAAAATGAGTCTCTTGCAAATGAACCTCCTCATCTTCTTCAATTTTGCTTGGACCAACTTCATGAAGCTCAAGTGGTGATGGGGAAGTTGATCTTGGTTCTTCTTCAACTGCTACAAGGTCTTCATTGTCATGCTTAATGAAACTTGTACTTGTAGAAACACTTTCAAAAGTGATCTCTATGTCACCAACATAGAGGTGTGAGCACCCATCAGTAGGTACTCCTTCATAGTTTAAGCATCCATCAGTAGATGCTCTTTGGTTCATGTCTAAGCTAGAAGGTGTCTCGAAATGATCTTCCATATTTTCAATAGAATCTTCTTCATGCTCTTGTGATGTCTCTTCATTTTTCTCCTTAAAGCAAGCTGATGCATTTTGCCCCTTGTTTTCCTTAGGATCAATATATTTGGAATCTCTTCTTGAATAAATCTCAAAAGCTCTCCTCAAGGAGGACATCATTTCATGCACACATATATGATACTCGCTCCAAGGGTTTTTACAAGAAGGACATAAACCTTTCTTCACTAAATCCACATCTTCATTTTTGGGCCTATTTTCAAAAACATGTTCCGCATAGTACTCAAAAGACATGGCATTTTGTGTATTTTTGCTAAAAGCAAGATATTCTTGATATTTTTGATATTGTTGGGGCAAGGTTTTATATTTAGCTCTCCATCTTTGGAACTCACTCATAGAATTATCCTTGGTTGGTGTGACACACTCATATTCATCAGATTTAAAGTCATAAGAATAATCTTCATTTCTCTTGAAATTGTAAGAAGTGTTGCATGATGGCACCTCTTCCTCATACCATTCACATTCTGCTTCATATTGCTCATAAGCATCTGCATATTCCTCATAAGAATTGTACTCATAGGATTCATCATAATAGTAAGACATGGATGCCAATTATTCTTGAATGTATGTACCTAATACACAGGTGCAAGGACCATGCTCTGATACCACTATAATGTCCCTTCTTAGGAATTTGATTAAAATGGCAATTTTTCACTTTTTTCCTTTGTTCGACCTTTGACTAGTTTTGATCTCTAGGTCCCAAATTTGCCCCAAATGATCCCAAATATTCTGAGAAGGTATATGAATGATAATAGAACATAAATATGTGTTTTAGGGATGCATTTGTACCTTTAAAACACTTCTGCAAATACTCTTTCAATTCTGGTCAATGTAGGTAACTTTACTAGTGATTTTCCTTTGACTAGTATTGGTCTCTAGGTCTCAAATTGACTCCAAATGCCTTCAAATATTCAAGGAAGGTGTATGAATGATATTAGGAATTGAATATGATGTTTAGGGATAACATATGGCCACCAAAAGAACTCTGCAAACTCTCTTAAGATTCTGGACCAAGTATGCAATTTTACTAGTAATTTGGGGTTCAAATCCCCCTAAGGTAAGCACTGAAAATGGCTTCCCAAATGCCTCCAAACCCACTCAAATTTATGAACAGAGGTATCTAATGTGTTAAGTATGTTATTAAGGTATCATATGCACCATTAATGGTTTATTACAACTGTTCTCACCCTCTCCCATTCAACTGCAAAAATCACCAATTCGACCCTTGGGGAAATGGCACTATTTCTTCTCCCAATGCAATTAAACTGAGTAAAAATACTTCAAATGCTCAAGTAAAGTACATGAAACTTGTAAAATATATCCATGGAAGTCCATTAATCACAAATGCATCAGAGAATCATCCATTCATTCGAAATCATCATCAATACATTGGTTCACAACAAGGTAGTGGGGAAATGGCATTGTTCTTCCATTAAAAATGAGATTTATACATTTCTACTTGGAATTTTGACCTGAAACTTTATGGAGATGAAGAACAGAGTATTTAATTCATATTACAAAATAAATGGGGCATTAGAAGCTCCCCCAAAGAGTACAATAGCTCACAAAAAATGCCCTCCCTCAAGGATCAAGAACATGCCATCAAAACTGGAAATGGTTGAAGGAGCGAGCTGCAAAAGAAGAAACCATGAGCTTCCCTGTAGCTTACACCTGCAAATAAATACTCCATTAAAGCTCCAAATGAAAGGTCTGAATGGCCTTTCCAATTGCCAACTTGGATGGGAATCTTTCACCCTCGAAATTGGCTAAGGCAAGAAACTAGTCATCCACTAGCTCTCCCTCTTCACAAATGCAATTGCAAATTCTACAAATGATAAAAAGATGGTTTCATTCTTTGTTATTGACATTTATAAAGTTCTAATGTCCTCCATGGGTCGAATTCCTTCCAAGAGACTCATGCCAACTCAAGTTGGGAAGAGATTCCAAAGAACGCCACTTGTACAACAATTCCTAGTCTCCCACTTCCACCAAATCACATGTGGAAGCATCTTAGCTGCTATAAAACCATTGAGGACCCTATTGGAGTCTATTTTTAGCCCTAACATGTCATATATGTCATATGTCAGCCTTCAGGTCTGATTTGTGTCATAGGTGTCATAGCATCTTCATCATTGTTGTCATAGAGCTAGGGAATCTAGCCCAAGTGTCTCACTAGCTCCAAATTGCCTCTTCCTCTTCCATGGGATTTACTCTTCCTCTATATTTCGACCTTGGATGAATCATGCCATGAATAATACCTTTTGGAATCCCCCAAGTATGTTACCATTCACCTTGAATTCGAATTGGTGAGAGAATGATGCCAAGTGTAGTGGGGAAATCTAGCCATATGTGGGTCCCACTTCCTCCATGTGTCTTCATGATGAAATGCCACTTTGATTTTCACTTGTATATATTTATTTAGCTCCTTTATTAAATATTTATTCCATTCTAATGTTCAAACATCATTTATTATCCCCATTATTCCAAATCCCAAAGCTTCCACCCCAAACCTAGGAAACTAGTAATTTTCTTCCTTGGCAATTATTTGACCTTTAGCATCAATTTGACAAACTCTAATGAATAGGGCCAATGTGATTAGTCCATTGTGACCCAATACCAAATTTGGGACATGACATCAACCATGGCTAGCATAGTGAACGATGGTGAACCATGAACAACAATGATTAACGAAAAGTTACCCAAAGTCAGCCATGGTTAATCAAAAGTCAACCAATGTAAACCATGGTCAACCATGGTTAATAATAGTCAAACATGGTCAACCAAAAGTCACTCATAGTCAACCATGGTCAACCAAAGTGAACCATGATAACTAAAAGTCAACCATGGTTAGCCAAAGTCAACCATGTCCAACCAAAGTCAACAATTATCAATGATGTTCAACCATAGTCAACTAAAGTCAACCATGGTCAACGAAATTCACCCATGGTCAACCAAATTCAACCATGTTCAACCATTGTCAATCATGGTAAACCATAGACAAGTGAACCAAATGCAACCATGGTCAATAAAACAAGTATTTGTTAAACAGCTTTCAAATTGGAATTGGAAGAAGACCTTTGGAATTTATGTTTTAGTAAGTACAATTGAAGATATATTTATTTCAATTTATGGTTGACCATGATCAAACATGGTCAAATATGGTCAACCATAATCAACCATGGTTGACCATGGTCAACTATGGTCAAGCATATTTAACTATAATCCATCATGTTCAACCATTGTTAGCCATAATCAACCAAAATTCAACCAAAGTCGACCATGGTCATTGATAACCAACCATGGAAAACCAAAGTCAACCAAAGGTAGCCAATGTCATCCAAATTTAACCATGATCAACCAAAGTCAACCATATTTAACCAAAGTCAACTTTGGTCAACCAAATCCAGCTAAAGTCCATTGAAGTCACCCATGGTCAACTAAAGTCAGCCACATGGTAAACCAAAGTCAACCAAGGTTAATAAAAGTCAACCATAGTCAACCATGGTTGACTTTGTTTGATTCTGGTTAACCATGGTGGACTTTAGTTGACCATGGTTGTTGATGGTCGACTTTATTTGACTATGCTTCACCTTGGTTAACCATTGTTACCTATGGTTGTTCATGGTTTACCATACCCATAGTCAACCATAGTGAACCAAAAGTAAGCTGAATTCAACCATGGTCAACCATAGTCAACCTTTATAAACCATGGTCAAGCAAAGTCAATGATAATTAATTAAAAGTCAACCAAAGTCAACCAAACGCAACCATAGTCAATTAACGCCAATCATGCTGAACGAAAGTCACCCTTGGTCAACCATAGTCAACCATGGTGAACCATAGTCAGTTAGTCTACCAAAGTCAACCATTGTTAACTGATGTCAACCAAATTCAACAATAGTCAACTAAAATCAACCATGTTCAACCAAAAGTAAACTAAAGTCAACCATAGCCAACCTTAGCGGATTACTCTAATCCAAGTAGGGTTTCATATGCCTTGCTTTACTTACCATTGGACTAATAACAAAATTGGACCTAATGGAATATATAGACAAGCATCCAACGCATTGATTACTTCGATTTACCTCGAAATCGTTGTGTGTTTTTTTCTTCAGCTTCACTTCTTTATATGTTCTCTTCTTTGTTTGTTCTAGCCCTACTTGAAGTGAGTGTTCTTCATAGCCATAAAATGTCTTAAATGAGGAGCTAAATCCATTAATCCCTACAACCTGTAGACTACTTTCCTGTCCTCAATTTAACTTAACATTGGAATCTAAAGAAGTTCTTTGGAACTTCTCTCTATAGACTACTTTCTTGTCCTCAATTTAACTTAACATTGGAATTTGAAGAAGTTCTTTAGAACTTCTCTGTGGCTTTAGAGGAATTAATGAAAGATAACCTCGTAGCCACATGAGAGAATGTTCTAAGGGCATTGGACGAACATCTAATTTGATAGTGTTGCATCCATTATTAGAACATCTATTTTAATAGTGTTGCATCCATTATAAAGCTACTCAAATTGCTCAACTCCAATTTAGAGCCAAAGTTATTGTGTACTGGGGTTGCATTTCTGTTTTATCAATACTTTGCCTCTCCCCTTCTGCAATGTTCGCCCTATTTCTCTTGTTCAAGAATGTCATATGATAGCACCTCATTTTTATAGCTACTTATGCAAATAACCATTTGATGTATGTAGGTCCTATGTTTTAAACTTAATATGAAACTTATAAAAATTCTAGATGAGTGTACTTTGAGTTGTATGCAGGCCCTATGGATATATTTGAATTTATCGAATATTTTAATTTATGTTCATAAATTTTATGTAGATTGTCAAGGACCTAAATGAGATATGAATTAATTCTATCTAAAAATGTGGATTACAAAAATGAAATTGTGGATGAGAAATGAATATGAATTTATTGTAGGAAGATGTACTTGGCATAATTAAGAAGTAGATAATTTAATTTAGAAAAAAATTAATTTTTTTTTTTTTTTTTAAGATTTTATTTTAATAACAAAAAATTTAAAAACCTTGAAATATATAATTTTATTTAAAAAAAATTAAAAATATTTTTATTTTTAGAAAAAATTATTTTAATAACAAAAAATTTAAAAACCTTTGTTAACATTGGTTTTAATTTTATTTTATAAAAAAAAATTTAATAACAAAAATTCTAAAAAGCTTTGGTTTGGTTTTAATTTTGTTTTAGAAAAAATTATTTTAATAACAAAAAATTTTAAAACCTTTTGTTAACATTGGTTTTAATTTTGTTTTAAAATAAAATATTTTAATAACAAAATTTTTAAAAAGCTTTGGTTTGGTTTTAATTTTGTTTTAGAAAAAATTGTTTTAATAACAAATTTTTTAAAAACCTTTGTTAACATTGGTTTTAATTTTGTTTAAAAAAATTAAAAAGAAAATTCAATTGAATGATCAACATATAATCCCTGCCAAGCAGGGGTTAATAACTATTTTCTTGCTTGAAAACTATTTTGACTATTTTACCATTATAATGTCAGTGAAGTAGAGATTAATAACCATTTTCTTAGTTGAAACCTATTTTTTACTCTTTTACCGAATCTAGTTAACTTAATGGATCGCCCAAAATACAGAGATATTTCGAGATCACGGGATATCATGGCCAAAAATGTTTCAGTGAATTATTTAACATCAAAGATTTCGATTTATTTACGGCATTACATTTTATTTTCTTTCATTGAATTATTGTATAACAATATTTTTTTGCATACAAAATGCTGTCTACATTATTGTGGGGAGTAGGAAATGAGTAAATAATGTGTAATAGGTTTTAAAAATGTTTATCTAGTTGTAACATACTAGAATTGTGTAGTTTCTAAAATCTGTTGTAATGGCGAAGGTGGGGACATGTGCAATAGGTTTTAAAAACGTTTATCTAGTTGTAACATACTAGAGTCGTGTAGTTTCTAAAATGTGTTATAATGATGAAGGTGGGGATATAAGAAGGAACAATGGTGAAGATGGAGACATAAGAAGGAATAAAAAAAATCAAAAGAAAATCATTATGGCTTTATAAAATGCTTAAAAATAAAAAGCTAAAGGTCAAAATATTAAATGAAAAGATAAGAATTTTTGTAAAAATTCTAGTTAATTTAAACAATTTCCTAAATATTGAAACTTGGCCTAGACCAAATATCTTCAAAAAAACCCAACACCTAATACGATGATGGATCTTGTAAGATGTTCTCGTTTGAAAAGAATGCAATGAATTTTGCAATTATTCAGTATAATGATCTTTCTAATACTATTAAGGTTTTGCGAAATATAAAACTATGTTGTTTTAATAATAATTAAAGTTTCAATTTATTTGAGAAGTTTTCTGCAATTAAAAGCTTATAGAATGAGTTGGATTTGTTCTCAAAGAAAACTAGGTTTACGATTTTACTTCTGTATTTTAAGATCTGAAACGCTAAGTAATATTGTTTAGAATACAGGGTACATCCTGTAATTTTACCTACCTAATTTATTTATAATATGAGTTCTGTTATAAAAAAAACTACCTTACTGTACATGAAATAGATTAGTTTATTAAAACAGATCTCTATGATACATTTTCCATCTATGTTAAAAGATCTTTCTAATCTACTCCTAAATAACTTCTTTGTACTAGAGTACGATACATAAAGTATATGGAAAAATACAGAGAAGTATTTCTACTCTATCATTTACCATTTAACACATTCATAAATATTCATTCAGTTCTAAACTTAACAGATAAATGGACTTTCAGCTTAGATAAAACGATAGAAATTTTAAAAAACATTTACTTAATAGTTCAAGAGATATCTAAGTTTTTAAACAGGAAACTGATAACATAATATAAGCATTTCCTCAGTAAATAGTTGGACAGAATGTAAATAAGATAACACAATTAGAACCTAGTAACTGTAGAAGAGACAAATAGCCAAAGGAGCCCGCTCCACCCAACCTTTTCATGAAGACAGCTAAGTTACTTGCCTTAGGACCCCCGAGCATGTTCACTGAATCACCAGGACGAACATGCTATCTGGAGAAATGGAATAAATTCCCTTGCAACTCAGCAGTAGTACTTGATAATAATACTTCTGCCTTTAGCAATATTGAACTCAACAATGTGGCTGTGCTAGTTCAGAATGCAGTCTTAACTCACTTAATCACTTCTAACCTTCCCCTCATCGAATCTCTTGTGCTCTCTTGTCATTCTCTTTTAGAAATTTTCACAAGGTAAGAACCGAACAACCTCCTACTGAATTCGATGGGTAGATAAAGCATGCCTAGGTCTTTGGGAAATTATCTTTAGTTAATGAGCCACCTTGTCAATTCCACTTTCTTGGGGAACATGACCATAAAAATAGGGAAGTTCCCCCCTACAACAGCTAGAAGTGAGTTGAGGATGCTGCCAAGTGTCTGTTTGCTCTCCACCCCAGTCCATTCCTCCTAGTGGGTCAGTGAACACTCATTCAATAGTCTCCTTTGGATATTTGTCTCCTCTTTTATTTATAAATAATAAAATATTCAGAGTAATTAATTACAATCGTCCTTGACCCCACTTAGTCAATAAACATAAAACTTTACAATAACATAAAACATAATGTTTTTATAACAACATAAAATGTTTAGAATTCGAGTATGTGACAAACACCCCCTCTTAAATTTAACATCGTCCTCGATGTTGCTTTATTCATCATCCTCTAATTTCTTCTGGAATAGATTTGGATATGCCACCCGCATATTACTTTCCAACTCCCAAGTTGCTTCATCTGGACTAAGGTGCTTCCACTGCACCTTTACCTGTCCAATGGTATGATTACGAAGCAAATTTTTCCTCTTTTCGAGGATACAATCCGGTTCCACCAGAAAATCTCTTTCTAGTTCCACCTGTACATCATTCCAATTAATCACATGAGTAGCATCATGCACATACTTTTTCAGAAGAGAGATGTGAAATATATTATGTACATTAAGATTTGGTGGCAAGACCAACTGATATGCCACTGGTCCTACCCTGGATAGTATTTCAAAAGGTCCACAATACCTTGGTGCTAGTTTATCACAGCTTCCTAACTTTAAGGAACTATTTTTGGGTTTTACCTTGAGGAACACATGTTCACCAACCCGAAACTCTTTTTGAGTTCTTTTGAGATCTGCATGACTTTTTTGTCTATCTTGTGTAGTTTTCAAATTTCCTTGAACCTGTTTCACAATTAGTTCCATTTCTTTTAATAACTCAGGTCCTAACATTAACCTATAAACTGGATTACTCTATGAAATAGGAGTATCAAATTTTCTGCCATATAAAATTTCAAATGGATTGAGTTTTGTTGAAGCTTGCTAAAGATTATTATACGCAAACTCAACAAGATATAAATATTCCTCCCATTTACTTGGCTGATCTCTAACATACATTTTTAACATATCTTCAAGAATCTGATTGACTCTTTCGGTTTTCCCATTCGTTTGTGGATGAAATGTTGTACTGAAATTTAAAGTAGTATCTAAACCTTTAAATAAAGACTTCCAGAAATTTCCTGTAAACTTTGGGTCTCTGTTAGAAATTATAACTTTTGGAATCCCATACAAACGAAAAATTTGTTTCATAAAAATTTCAACAATGTTAGTAGCCTTGTAGGTTGTCTTAACATGTATGAAGTGGGCTGCTTTACTAAGCTTATCCACAACTACCATTATGGAATCATTCTGTTTCTGATTTTTAGGTAAACCAGTAATAAAATCAATACTAATTATTTCCCAATTCCAATCCGGAACAGGTAGTGGGCGCCAGTCCTACTGGGTGTTGATGTTCAGCCTTTATTTGCTGACATTCCATACACCTGACAATATATTCAGCTATCTCATTTTTCATACTTGGCCAAAAGTAATCCTTTCTCAGCATTGTTATCATCTTTTGGTAACCAGGATGCCCTGAGTATGGAATTTTATGTAATTCATTTAAAATTATCAACTTAATTTTAACAACATTAAGCACATAAAGTCTATTTTTATACAGCATTAGTCCTCTTTCATCAATTCTAAAATCTGTTATTAAATTTTCAGCATTATCTTCAGCAACCTTTTCAAGTATTTTTTGATATTTTTCATCCATTCTAATCCTTCCTTAATATGATTTTCTAGATCAGTTTTATAAGTACTAATTGCTGAAACAAAATTTAGCCTAGCATTTCTGCTTAAGGCATCAGCAAATTTATTTTCTTTACCTTTAATGTGTTGAATCTCAAAATCATATTCGCTAAGGAAATCTAACCACCTAGCTTGCCTTGCGTTGAGATTTGGTTGATCCAACAAATATTTTAAACCTTTATTATCTATCATTAGTTTAAATTTTCTTCCGATTAAGTGATGACACCACATCTTTAACGCATGTATCACGGCATCCAACTCTAAGTCGTAAATTGCATAGTTCTTCTCATGAATTTTTAATTTCCTAGACTCATATGTAATCACATGACCTTCTTATGTTAAGACCCCGCCAAGTCCATAATTTCATGCATCAGTGCACACGATGAAATCCTTGTTTGGATCATCAATTTTTAGAATAGGTGTCGTTGTTAATAGTTCTTTTAGCTTCTTAAAACTTTCTTCACATTTTTTTATCTCAGATAAATTTCTTACCTTTGTTTTGTAAAGAGGTTGTAGGATTCACTATTCGAGAGAATCCTTCTCTAAATTTTATGATATTAACCTGTAATTCCCATAAAAGATCGTACACCAGTTACATATTTAGGGGTAGGCCATTCATTAATTGCTTTTATCTTGTCCGGGTCGACTGTGATTCCATCCTTGGATATCACATGTCCTAGGTATTGTATTCTATCTTTATAGAAATCTCATTTGCTGAACTTAGCGTAAAGTTGGTGTTCTCTTAAAACTTGTAAAATTATTTTTAAGTATTCATCATGTTCTTCTCTAGTCTTAGAATAAATTAGAATGTCTGAAAACAATTACAAACTTATCTAAGCACTGATGTAAAACATTATTCATAAGACACATGAAAAATGTTGGAGCATTTGTTAGCCCAAAAGGCATAACCACGAACTTGTAGTGCCCATAACAAGTTCTAAAAGCAGTCTTAAAGATGTCCTCATATTTAATTCTGCCTTGATGGTACCCCGACCTCAAGTTTGTCTTAGAAAATATCTTCGCGTCGCGTAGTTGATCAAACATATCATCAATGCGAGGCAAATGATGCCTGTTCTTTATGGTCATTTTATTTAACTGGCAGTAATCTATGCATAAACACATAGTTCCGTCCTTCTTTTTAATGAAAATTACAGGTGCTCCCCATGGATACACACTGGGCCTTATATAATTTTTATCAATCAGTTCTTTCAGCTGTGATTTAAGTTCATTTAGTTCCAGAATGTTCATTTAGTTCCAGAATGTTCATTTAGTTCCAGAATGTTCATTCTATAAGGATCCTTTGAGTTTGGTACCGCTCCTGGTACTAAATCAATGGTGAAATCTAGTTCTCTTTTCAGAGGTAGTCCTGGAATTTCTTCCGGGAATACATCCGAAAATTACTTTAGAATAGGTATGTCTTCAAAATTTAACTTATCTTCCTTAGTTGATTTTTCATCATTAATTACATTTACAACAAACAACTTACACCATTTTCGAACAGCCATTTTAACTTGCAAAGCAAAAATTTATCTAACATAAGTCTTTGTAGGAATTCCTTTTACTGTTATAATTTCACATTTTTCATTCAAACAAGTAAAAGTCTTTTCAAAACAATTTAACATTACCCTATGCTTCTCTAACCAATCCATTCCAATCAGAACATTGTAAGAACCTAAAGGTAACACATTCATCTTGACATGAGTCTTAAACTGATTCATTAGTAATTCACACTCTTTTACCTACTCAGTCACTTTTCTTTTAGTTCCAATAGCTAATTGAACCAACCATGACTTATCCAACTTGTCTATTTCCAAATTGCAACATTTAACTAAACCAGGTGACACATAGCTAAAACTTGCTCCTGGATCAATTAAAATAGAAATGGGTTTATTTTTAAGCATACCTTCTACTTCAACCATGGAAGTTTGATGATCAACTTGTCTGTTCTCCAAAGCTGCATTTATCCTAGGCATCTCCCTTGCTAAGTCACCAATAGCAGTCTCCTCCTGTACTATGTGTATGTTGTTGACGGTCCTTTTTCGGAGTGGGCAGTTGGATGCGTAGTGAGGTCCGTGACAGTCCCAACATTTAACAGGTTCTTTCTGTTCATTATTTTTAACGAAATTTTTACGTGAATCACTGTTTCATGCAGCTGGAAATTTTGACAGTGTATTACCTGTTGAATTATTTCCTTGAAATTTTCTATTAGAGAAATTACGTGAATTATTATTCCAAAAGTTGCGATTAAAAGAAAACTGCTTTTTCCTTTGCTCAAAATTATTAGGCCTTTTTGCCTTCTAGTTTGGTATGTCTTCTCTCTTCTTGTTTTGTTCATAATAGATATTTGCTTTTATCATGGCCTCTTCAAGAGTTTGAGGACCATCATACTCAATCCCGTCCTTTATATGAGAGGGAAAACAACTCAGAAATATCTGTACCTTAGGATTTTCTTCAGTGATATAAGGCACACACCTTAATAAATTTAAAAACTTGTTGCTTAAGTCCTTCATATCCATGGAACCTAACTTTAACTCATAAAACTCTTTAGCTCGTTCCTCATAACATTGTTCCGACATAAACTTTGTTTTAAAATATTTCTTAAAATTACTCCAATTTACACTTTTCTCTTTTAAACCTTTTACTCGTTTAAGATCTTGCCACCACATGTCTGCTTTTTCAGTCATATTATAAATTGCCATGTTCGTTTTTAGATGAATTGAGTAGTTCTAAATCTAAAAGTACTTATTCATACTAGAAAACCATGCTTCAGTTGTCTCACTCTGTTCTGTTTTGCCATTAAAAGTTGGTGGTTTGATCTTTTTAAACTCGCAAGAAATTTTTTCGTATGGCCTGTACTTATTCCTTTTAGTGTAGTAGTCACTTTCACTACTATCACTGGAATACTTGTGTTTTTTCCTGCGTGCTTTTTCATAAAATTCAGAAGATGAGCTACTGTCATAATTATTCAATTTTAACTTTTTATCTTTACGTTGGTAGGACATAGTTCCAAATTCAACATTATTTTTTGTTCCTTTATCTTTATCATTATTATGAAAAATATTTGTTCCTTTATCTTTATCATTATTATGAAAATTATTCAGCAGGATTTGATTCAGCTCCTCTTGAGCTTTCAGGATTTGTTCATTTTCTTCCTTAACAGTTTTTATTTCAATTTTTAAATCCTTTACTATTCTTAATAATTCAGATGAATTATCATTCAATTCAACAAATAAGTTTTCTGCATTAATGTGTCCTTGTTCATTATTATTCTGTTCATTATTAAGGGACCTGTCTTCAGCCGACTCTTCTGGTCCTTCCATACCTGCAGACTAAATTTATGAAATGTTGAAACTGAAAACAAAATAAAATAAAGTCAGTAATTTGCAATTTTGTTTTAGAGTTTAAATGTGTGTGTTGAGACACTTTAGGCCTAGTATTTGAACGTGCGCTCTGATACCACATGTGAGCATGATAGTGTACGTAGGGTTTGTGTACTTGGGACGAATGTTAAAAATAGTTTCTCTAGTAGTACTACTAGATCTAAAGGGATTTTAGATTTAATACATCCTGATGTATGTGGTCCCATGTCATCCCCTTCCCTGAGTGGATATTTTTATTATGTACACTTTATAGATGACTTCACTAGAGATTCATGGATTTATTTCCTAAAGGCTAAGAGAGAAACCTTTAGCAAGTTTCGGAATTTCAAAGCCCTAGCTGAGAATCAGACAGGAAAGCACATCTATGCTTTGAGATATGATAATGGAGGTGAATTTGATTCACCTACATTTAATGAGTTCTGTATTGATGCAGGAATTTGTAGACAGTTAATTATACCCTACAAGCCTCAGCAAAATGGGGTTTCCAAAAGGAAGAATATAATCATATGTGAGGCTACAAAATCCATGATGCATGATCAAGACCTGTCTACCTCATTATCGGAATAGGCCACAAGTGCAGTTGTATATATCCATAATAGAAGTCCTCGTGCCATTTTGGATGAGAAGACACCTGAAGAAGTGTTCATTGGTGAAAAACCAGATATTTCACACCTGAGGATATTTGGGAGTCCTATATACATTCATGTGACAAAAGAAAAGAGGTCAAAGATGGATCCATAAGGAAGTAAGGGAACCTTTTTTTGTTATAGTGAATCATCCAAAGACTACAAAATATATGTGTTGGGTGAAAGGCACATTAAGGTCAACCGAGATGTGACCTTCCATGAAGAGGCAACATTCAAGCGATCGAAAGAGATTCAATATGATACAGATGCAGAGGAGCATGCAACTCCTATGATGGAGGACCCAGATATTGATTCTCCCCATTCAAATGCTCAGAGGGAGAATCCAACAGAGTTCTTAGATTCACTAGCTCCTGATGAACTAGTAGAACTAGCTGATGAACATCCTTCCAAGAGGAGGTCTGCATGGTGCCGAGATATACTACAAGATTTAGAGAGGCATGGAGCACCATTAGGATATTCTAGAGATCATAATCAACCTGATAGATATTCAGGGTATGTTGCACAGACGATTCACATCAATGATTCAGATCCTTCCACCTATGGATCAGCTGCAAAGAAGCAAGTATGGAAAGATGCAATGGTAGAGGAATACAAGTCTATTATGAATAATTATGTTTGGGAAGTTGTTCCTAAACCTGAAGGGAAATCCATAGTTACTTGTAGATGGATTTACAAGATCAAGCATACTACTGATGGAAGTATTGAAAAGTATAAAGCCAGATTTGTTGCCTGAGGTTTCTCTCAGAAAGAAGGCATAGACTATGAGCAGACATTCTCTCCTATGGCTAGGTACACCACTATTCGAGTTTTGATCTCACTTGCATCTGTTCTAGGATGGAAGCTTCACCAGATGGATGTGAATACAATCTTCCTCAATGGTGAGGTTAAGGAAGAGATTTATATTCAGTTGCCTGAGAGTTTTGTGGTATTCAAGAATTGACGGCTATCTTTAGCGATTTGGATTCTCTACGAGCAAAGTTGATCAAAATTTGTACTTCAAAGTAGTGAAGAACCAACCGTTGATATTGGTTCTATATGTTGATGATATTTTCCTTACTGGAGAGGAACAAATGATTACTTGGTGCAAGAGGGAGCTCACTTCTGAGTTCGATATGAATGATTTAGGTCTTATGCACTACTTTCTTGGCCTTGAGATTTGGCAAAGAAAAGATCAGATATTTATTTCTCAAGAGAAGTACACTATTGATATATTGTGTAGGTTTGGCATGATGGATTGCAAATCCATGAGTACTCCGATGGTTTTCAATTTGAGGAAACTACATGAGTCAGATTCTGGATCGGATCTAGTGGACCCCACTTTGTATAGATAGCTTATTGGTTCGCTGATGTACTTGATACAACCAAGACCATATTTATGTTATCTTGTGAGTATTCTGAGTCAGCTTATGTCTAATCAAAGGCATAAACATTGGGTTGCTTCTAAGCATGTTCTTAGGTACCTTCGAGGTACGATTGCTTATGGAATTAGATATGCCTCCAGTGGAGGGGTGTTGTTACTTGGTTATACTAACTCTGATTTGGGTGGTAGCATTGTGGACCGAAAGAGTACATATGGCTATTGTTTTAGCATGGGTTCTGCTATGATCTCTTGGTCCAGCAGGAAGCAGGGATCTGTAGCCTAGAGTACTACAGAAGCATAGTATATCACTGCTAGTACTGCCTGCTGTCGAGCACCCTATATGCAGATAGATTATTACCAGCACACAGAGCATACGAGATTTATTGTCAACCCGAGAAAGTATTTTTATTTCAAAGGATAAATGCACAGTCTATGCTTAAACACCAAATCACTATAATTGAATACTGTTATACTCTAACAACTATGTTCATCCCAAGGAGCTGTGTAATCCCAGTTGCTGTCTAATTACTATTCTACCATGCATCAACAAGAAACAAAATCAGATTCAAAGACAATTGCAGATACAAAGAAATCCTATTCACATCCTAGAACAAGTAACTCACTTCTTCAATCTGATCACTCTTGAAAACCATAAGCAGAAACTGAATATTAATCTAGAAATTCAATTGCAAAGGATTGAGTTCAGCTGTTCTAAGAAATTGAATTGCAGGAATGAAAATCAACAATCATAACAGGAAGGATAAATTGCAAGGGCTCATGGGATCACAACTGAATTGCAAGATGAACAAAGCTGTGTACAACTATCATGTGAAATGCATAAAGAAAGTTCCTACTCAGTCGACTGTTGCTCTGCACCATTTACCAATCTCGAGGAAATATAATCTCAATTATACCGAAAATCCACACCACACTTACTACTGCTGCGCACAAAGGAAATTTCATAAACAAAACATCACACAACAACAAATTTGAAATCCTATTTTAACTCAGCAATCTCTGTGGAAGACGGGCCCAGCCTTCACACAGAGACGTTGGCTGAACAACGCAAGTTCCTTTAACTCAGAGGTAACTCCTTATATTAACAGAAGAATGATTACACAATTGCTTTTGTTGCTAATACAATGACTTAATTATCTGTTGTTCAACCCCCTGGGTCGAGGCAGCTCCCCATATTTATACATGCAGATCATAACATCTAATTCTATTAATGGGCGGCCATGAAGATCTCTGATCTTCAGGCGCCCTAAATGATACAACTATTACAAACATGGCATAATAAGGATATATAAAGATATGAGAAAGATGTTGACTGGACCAGGAGTGGCGATCTTTCCAGATCACGATTAAATCGAGCAACAAACAACTAAAAGATCTCCAATTATGGCGCATTCTGTTACAGCTACCCTATTCATAGCTCTGTCTAGAATGTTGCATTAGAACCACGTGCCTTAATCGATGATCTGAGCCCCAAGGATCCCTTTTTAAGCAGCGAACACCCTTCCTTTGAAGACTTTGTTCAGCCCACCTTCCTACAGTCCACTTATCTCAAACTACCTTCATAAATCATAACATGTTAGCACAATTCAGAGATAAACAGCCTCAATTATCACAATCATAAGCATTAATAATATAAAACAATGATCAGTCATACCTTGGCAGTTTGGGGGAATAAAGTGAGGATAACAGGTCTGATTAGCATGATAAATGGTGTAGGACAGGGGAAGGAAAGGTGATCAAGGATTATTAGAAGGGGCCAATTCTGGGCTCAACATCTCCCCCCAACTACCCTGTTGCATGTCCTCATGCAACAACCTGCATCATTTGGAATCTGAGTCCTGTACTGAGCTCTATCCATGGAGAGAGGAAAAAAAATTGTAGGGAAACTCAGGCGCCCCATCTATCCTTCCAATGCTACCTGCTGGTGTCTGAAAATGTAATTGATACAAGTGGAAATCACTTCTTCCTGCAGTCTCATTGTATGTTGTGCCTGGGGAGGACTTTGAAAAGAAATCTTTAATCTGAATCCAAATCAATGACATTTCTAGGAGGTAGAAGCACTGGTTCTTGTGGGGCAGTGTCTTCCAGCATATCTAAGTTTAATAAGAGAGTTGCTGGTTCTTGTGTAACAGCAACATCCTTTAGACCTTCTTCAGCAGCTACCTTCATTGCTTTTAGAGACACTGGTTCTTGTGTAACAGTGTCTTCTTTGTCCTTCTGCTGCTGAGATTGGATATCCTTCTCATTATGCAGCTCCTCCTCCAAGATTTCAGTGTCACCTGAGCATGGTGTCTGTACCTATTCATCTTCACTCCACTGTGTATCGGGAATGATATCCATTCCAGGGTTATCTTTCAAATGAAATTCAGGAGTTCCTGCTGCAGCCTCCAAGGATGTTAGTTCTTGTGTAGAAACATCCTGGCTTGCCTCTTCATCCTCCTATTGTTGCAACTCTTCTCCTATGAGATCTGTGTCATGGGAACCCTCTGGGGTTACAACCCAGAGTTCATCATTAAATTACAGAGTGTCCTCTATTCCAGGTTCTTCTCCCATCTGCTTGGCCAATTGGACAGGTATCCTCAGGTTTGTTGGTTCTTGTGTTACAACACCCTGTTCAAGTTTATCAATGTCCTGCCCTTGTGGCTCATCTTCTAGAATTTCTGTGTCATGGGAACATTCTGGGGTTACAGTATAGAATTCCTCATTAGACTCCAGAGTGTCCCCCATTCCCGGTTCTTCTCCCATCTGCTCTATAATCTCTGTTTTGTGGGAGCATTCTGGGGTTATAATCAATTCTTTATCCCCATCATCATACATGAGTTCATCCCTTAGCTCCTCTGTCATAGGATTGGTGGTAGCTTCAGCAAGGATGTGTAAAGATGCTGGTTCTTGTGTGGCAGCATCTTCTTTTTCTGGAGCTTCCTCTATTGTGGCTGCAGGCTGTTCTGCTGAGCAGGTACGAAGTACAATCTTGTGGCCTGCCTCCTTGAAGATTTCTCCACAGGTGGGACAGAGTATTCATTCATCCTCTTGTCCAGCTTCAGTAGATTTTGATCCCTCCAGTTGGTCTGCAGCCTCTACCAATGTATAAATTTTTATTTCTCCTTGTTTTCTGCAGGTTTCCTTCCACGTTTCCAACTCCCTTCGAAGTACTTGGAGGTCTTCTTTTAATAGTGCATTCTCAGCCAGAAGTCCTTCAATTCCAGGTTCTTCCTCCACTGACCTTTGTGGAGCATCCATTGGTCTTGGTACAAGTATCGGGGGTTCAACCTATGCCTCTAAGGTTGCCCATCTTTTTCTGGCTGCCTCTGCTACTGTAGCTGATCTAGTTATTTTCTTTCTGATAGGTGAGGTTATGTTAAATTCATTGATTGCTCTCTTTCTTTTCTTTTGTGGAGCTGGTACATAGGGAATCACAGCTGAGGTCGAAGGAATGTTTTCTTGCCTCTCATGTTGTTTTTCTTCAATTAAAGCTCCTCCTTCCCACTCAGGTGAGGATTCAATAGTTACCAGCTCAATGTTTTCTTCTATTGCCCTGGCTCTGTCATCTTCAGGTTCAATTGTCGCAGCATTTAATGCTGCTCCAATTTCACCTTCTGTTGTCGGAGCTACCCTATTGTCTGGATTTTCCACAGGGTTTTTATCTACACCCTCCCCCGATGGCTCTGCCTATGATGGAGTTTCATCCCCCAATTGTTCTTCTTCTAATGGAGTTTCATCCCCCCCAAATGGCTCTGCCTGTGCCCCTGGTTGATCTTCTTCTAATATAGTTTCGTCCACCCCAGATGGCTCTGCTTCTGCCCCTGGTTGCTGTTCTTCTACTATAGTTTCATCCCCCCCAGATGGCCCTGCTTTTGCCCCTGGTTGTTGTTCTCCTTCCATTTCATCCCCCCCCCCCAACTTCAATGGAGGGACTCCGGTCCTCCTGTTGAGGTGGAACCCATATCTGCTGTAATGAGACGACCCGCAAGGGAATGGGTTGCTGAGCTCGGGCTGTGAATTGTTCCCAGGTTATATGATGTTGGGCAAGGGTTCTTACAATTATTAGTTTGATAAGGCCATGGTGAGTGAGGGAGGAAAGTGGGTTCTTATAAGACTAGACAAATGCTGCCATATGACGCAAGTCATGCAGTAGATAATATGGAATGTTTAATAAAATGCCATGGCGGAGATGAGAAAGTAAAGGGAGTTCAGAATTATACACAGTTTGATATCTACCTTCACAAGTGATGTACTTCTTGAGGAATACAGCAACCTAGTCCCATGGCCGTGGCAATGAGTGCAATGCGATCCCTCTTCTTGATGCTTCTACTTGCTCCCCCTCCATTAAAAATGCTTCCCGTGCAGTCGTTGCAGGGACTCGTCGGTTAAACCATGGCTTTCCCACCAGCGGAATGGCCGTAACCTCGGATATAATGGCCTCAGAGACCTCTATGCGCAGCCCCCACACCGTGGAGTGAGTTTTGGTGAGGTTTAGAGCAAATTGCAGGGCTGCGTCCTGATTGAATCCATCCAGTCGCTCAAAAAATTTGAGCCAGCCGGCAGCTTGAAAAATGGCAAGAACCTGAAGATTTTTCTTGAGTTCCTGTGTATTCATAAGTTCATGACGAACTGGAATCCCCATGGTCCTGGCTGCAGGCTGAAGTTGCTATCCCATAGATGGCAGAATCCGAGAATGGAAGCTGCAGCACAGAGGATGTATGAATCATTGGGCGAAGATGTTGAGAGAATAGGCAAATTTGGAAAGTTGAGCACAGAAAAAATGTTCGAAATTTCCATGCCGAATTGGGGAAGGTGGCAGTTATTAGTGTTTACATCGTACGAGGGAAAGGTTTAATCAGGTATAATGGTAATACGAGTAAAGGTATGACTGATATTGTTTAAATGATATCAACACTTAATCACGTGATAAATAAAAGCCATACCTCATGAGACTGTGCGTCGGATAGCCTGCGGAGAATGGTGGAGCGTGCAGTTGGTGATGTTGCGGAGCCAGACTCGTGCACAGTCATAAATTTGATGATGATGATGAGAATAATGCAATAATTTCTTTCGCCGATGAAACACAAACCATCGCGTTCTCGGGGTCGGAATGATGGATTCGCCGGCACGACTGGGATGAACCAGAGCCATAGTTTAGCAGGTTTGGAGCAATTCTTTCGTTAACACAGGAGTTACCACTGCAAGTTGCCAGAAATGCTATCACAGCCGACGAAAAAGATGTTGCAGCCACCAGGAAAGAATCATAGCCACCCGGAAAAGGATTTACGGGATCGGGAGGAATTACGGCTGTCAGGGAAAAGTTTTATGGTGGCGGGAAATATGTCGCAGTCGCTAGGAAATATGTTGCAGCCACCGGGAAATATGTTGCAGCCGCCAGAAAATGGTTCATGGAAGCCGGGAAAAGAAATTACGAGATCGGGAAAAAAATTACGGCTGTCAGAAAAAAGTTTTACGGCGGTGGGAGATATGTCACAGTTACCGGGAAATAAGTTGCAGCCGTCGGAAGATATGTTGCAGCTACCAGAAAATGGTTCATGGCAGCCGGGAAAGAGGTTTTACGACTGTCGAAAAAATGATATTGCAGCCACTGGGAAATGGTTCGCGGCTGCCGGGAAAAGATGTTGCAGCTGCTGGGACATGATGTTGCAGCCGCTGGGAATAGTTCACAGCTGCCGGGAAAAAGGGTTACGGCTGCCGGGAAAATGATTTTATGGTTGACGGGAAATGATAATGCAGCTGCTGGGAAATGATGTTGCAGCCACTGGGACATGATGTTGCAGCTACCGAGAAATGGTGTTGCAGCCACTGGGAATGGTTCACAGCGGCCGGGAAAAGGATTTACGGCAGCCGGGAAAATGATTTTACGGTTGACGGGAAATGATAATGCAGCCGCTGGGAAATGATGTTGCAGCCGCTGTGACATGATGTTGCAGCTTCTGGGAAAAAGGGTTTATGTCTGCCGGGAAAGCGATTTTAGGGTCGATGGGAAATGATATTGCAGCCGCTAGGAAATGATGTTGCAGCTGCTGGGACATGATGTTGCAGCTGCTGGGAAAAGTTGTTGTGTCGAGCACCCTATATGCAGATAGATTATTACCAGCACACAGATCATATGATATTTATTGTCAACCCGAGAAAGTATTTTTATTTCAAAGTATAAATGCACAGTTTATGCTTAAACACCAAATCACTATAATTGAATACTGTTATACTCTAACAACTATGTTCATCCCAAGGAGCTGTGTAATCCCAGTTGCTGTCTAATTACTATTCTACCATGCATCAATAAGAAACAAAATAATATTCAAAGACAACTGCAGATACAAAGAAATCCTATTCACATCCTAGAACAAGTAACTCACTTCTTCAATCTGATCACTCTTGAAAACCATAAGCAGAAACTGAATATTAATCTAGAAATTCAATTGCAAAGGATTGAGTTCAGCTGTTCTAAGAAATTGAATTGCAGGAATTAAAATCAACAATCATAACAGGAAGGATAAATTGCAAGGGCTCATGGGATCACAACTTAACTGCAAGATGAACAAAGCTGTGTACAACTATCATGTGAAATGCATAAAGAAAGTTCCTACTTAGTCGACTGTTGCTCTGCACCATTTACCAATCTCGAGGAAATATAATCTCAATTATACCGAAAATCCACACCACACTTACTACTGCTGCACACAAAGGAAATTTCATAAACAAAACATCACACAACAACAAATTTGAAATCCTATTTTAACTCAGCAATCTCTGTGGAAGACGGGCCCAGCCTTTACACAGAGACACTGGCTGAATAACGCAAGTTCCTTTAAATCAGAGGTAACTCCTTATATTAATAGAAGAATGATTACACAGTTGATTTTGCTGCTAATACAATGAATTAATTATCTGTTGTTCAACCCCCTGGGTCGAGGTAGCTCCCCATATTTATACATGTAGATCATAACATCTAATTCTATTAATGGGCAGCCATGAAGATCTCTGATCTTCAGGATCCCTAAATGATACAACTGTTACAAATGTGGCATAGTAAGGATATAGAAAGATATGAGAAAGCTATTGACTGGCCCAGGAGTGGCGATCTTTCCAGATCACGATTAACTCGAGCAGCAAATAACTAAAAGATCTCCAATTATGGCGCATTCTGTTACAGCTACCCTATTCACAGCACTATCTAGAATGTTGCATTAGAACCACGTGCCTTAATCGATGATCCGAGCCCCGAGGATCCCTTTTTAAGCAGCGAACACCCTTCCTTTGAAGACTTTGTTCATCCCACCTTCCTGCAGTCCACTTATCTCAATTTACCTTCATATATCATAACATGTTAGCACAATTGAGAGATAAATAGCCTCAATTATCACAATCATAAGCATTAATAATATAAAACAATGATCAGTCATACCTTGGCAGTTTGGGGGAATAAAGTGAGGATAACAAGTCTGATTAGCATGATAAATGGTGTAGGACAGGGGAAGGAAAGGTGATCAAGGATGATTAGAAGGGGCCAATTCTGGGCTCAACACCTGCCGAGAAGCAATGTTGCTTAGGAAGCTAATTGTTGAGTTGTTTGATGAGAAGCTTGAGTCTACATTCATTCGGTGTGACAATCAAAGATGCATCGAGATTTCTGAAAGCCCTGTGTTTCATTATAAGTCGAAGCACATTGAAATGAAGTATCACTTCATCAGAGACATGGTCTAGATAGGTACAGTGAAACTTCAGTACATTGATACCGATGAGAAGATTGAAGATGTGTTAACAAATCCTCTATCAGTGACAAAGTTCAAGTACCTCCGATACAAGCTTGGTATGGCATAGAATGCCTCCATTACCGAGAGGGAGTGTTAAATGTATAGCATCATGAGTCATTCTCCAAGCCAATCTTGTGCAACCAAGATTGGGCCTCATGTGTTGAGGTAGGGATCCTGAGTTGGAATCAGTAACTTGGAGTAGATTCTTGAGTTGGACTCAGTAACTTGGAGTAGATTCTTGAGTTGGACTCAAGAATGACTAAGCCTTCAGTTGTAAAAGGTTATTCCTCATGTGTTGAGGTGAATGCTTTGATGTGTCAAAGTGACGATGTTGTAAAATCTTGTTGGACAAGGCTTAGAACTTGTGTGTCAAGTCAGATTCTCATGTGGACCTCTAGTTATAGTAGATACCCATGGGGTGGACCTCTAGTTATAAAGGTAGATTCTTTTCATGTTGAAGCATTAATGTTGTGTGATGTATTACTAACCATGGTCACCGATTGCTATTAAGCATCTTTTAGAGACGGGCCACCTCCAAAGTGAATTACTTTAGCATATGATCATTTGGTCCGAGAGTAATATAATATGATCACAGCATCTGACAAATCTTCTAAGTATAATCTGATATGATAGATAATTAAAGTTAACACATATTGACGATGCAGTAAAGATAAGAGATAAAGATAAATGCATAGATAAAAAGAGAATTTGAATTGCTCATGAGATGACTAACTGAACTCCAATTGTTAAGATTAAGTTAAACACACAATGTATTCCTCAGTTAATTAAATACCTCATAGCGGTCACTACAAGTAAATCAATCAACATGATTTCAGTTAATAATAGTTAACTAAGTGTTATTGCATCAAGACACTTATGTTAAACTGAAAGACGACACTTATGTTAAACTAAAAGATGACACTTGAGTTGCGACACTTGCATGACTACACTTAAGTGAGCCACCTAACTAAGTGGGAAAGCTTTCAGTTAAGGGGCGATTTCATCTTAAGACTTAGTTCAGTGAGTTAATGCACTGCATGAGAAGTGGGGCACTCTTCTTCATGCAAGATTGATACATCCAGATGGGACTGGAGCTTGAGGTTTATTTATTCTAAACTGACCACTAAAAGACCTAAGGAGTCTATATATTATCCATCATATTATGAATTGAGGTTCATCACTTTTCCTAACGAGGAAACTTACCTTGAGGTTTTGCTGTTTGCACTCAAGAGATCTGATGAGGGGATAGGCTAGGGTTGATCATGTTGTGAGTCTGCCAAAACTCTTAGTGAGTTTAGGAGGTTGTTGCTGAGTGGAGAAGGAATTTTATAGGAGGTTGATACCGAGTGGAGAAGGTATTTTGAGTGCCTTGGTTCTACACATATTTTCACCCACTTACTGGATCAGTAATCAGGCTCGGGGGTTCATTAGAAGTCAGCAGTTGAGCTGCTTCTTCTGAAGCAGGTTGGGAGGAACAGGCCTCCTTGGGTGTTTGTCATCCTATCGTCAGTCACAGGTTCTATTTGTCTTATCTAATTTATTTGTCAAGTTCTGTTATTTATTTCTGTGTATTTTAAAGATTCTGTTATCTACTAGTTTTATTGTTTGAAGTTTTATCTCAGTTTATTGAATGATTTAATAATTCTATGTGAATCGAAATGATTGAATAAAATAGTCTCTGCATTTTTCCCCATGCAAAAAGGAACAACATCGTACTCTAGTACAGAGATAGATTAAAATAGATAAGTCTGATAGGCATTTAGCTATGAGATTGAGAAAATTAAATTATCACAAATTTCTCAAAGTTTCTACTTCTGTTTAATTCCTGTATTTACGTTATAGTACCCTCATTATTATTTAATTTATTAGCTAACTATTTCCTAATTTACATATATGTTTCCTTAATGATAAATATCTCTATTTTCAAAAGAATCAGAGTTCTGCATTAACAGTAAATATTTTATTAGTGATCAGTAGTCGTAATGCTCATGTTTATATTAGGAAAAACTTATAGATTTACAACAGAGAAATATTTCCTCTTAGATAATAGCATTTTCCAATTATTCATGCATATTTTCATACACTGTTTTTCTCAATTTACTGTACAAAAGCATGTTAAAATAATATTTCAAGATTACCATTTCCGATCGTCGAATTTTACATTTTGTTTTCAACTTTTCCACACATATCACGATACACATATTTCACTATAAATTCATTTATCTTGATACAAAATTAGAAATACATTATTTCTTGACCTTTGAAATTTTGTTTTGACTTTACAACCTATAATAAAGCAAACCCTAAACCCTACAGTTTTCGAGAAAACCCTCGACACATCGAACCAGCATTTTATTTGCAGGAGTAAGGACAACTATCCATTCTTTTACATGACAGATTTAGAATAGGTAACATTTTCAGTATTCGTTTCACATTCGAGTTCATCAGACCACAAAAAAAAGACGATAGCAGCTGGAACTTTAAACACTAGCTTGCAAACTACTTTTTAAAAACTGAGCACAGAACTCTGTTATAATCCAAGTTTTCATTTCAACATTAAAACCTAAGCACATGATATTCTCGGGACGAAATCCTTTTAGACAAAATTTCCTTACTATTATTCTTTCATGTTTATATCATCAAACCACAGGTTAAGTTTACGTGCCAAGCCCTTATGAAATAGAACTATTACTGCAGCATTGCATTTCTTCTTATTAACAGAAAAAAAACTCGATAGAGCTTGAAGAAAACTATCAAACAATAGAAGTACATCGTTTAGATTTAAACTCAGAAACCCAAAATACAGTAGGATTTAAACATTGTTGCTTCAACCCTAAAGTTAAAAGGTAGCCACACTACAGGCACGAGAAATAAGCTTTTATAACTATGGCCACAGCATTGCTAAGAATCCAACACATTCGTTTAATGGAAGAAGCGAGGCCTGCATACTTCATGACAGGATTACCCACAAGGGTTATGCCACCGAGGCTTACCAGTGAAAGCGAGACCGAATCTCCTTGAAGCTTTCAACAGTTCCAACACCCGGAATCGATATAACCTTTACCTGCAACAAACCATAGCATTGTGTTTAAATCCAATACCTCAACTACTTCACTACAAAAGAAAATGATACAAGATTATACAATTAACTCTTAGAAAAACTAAATACATTACCTAGAAGCTCATAAGCTTGGATGCTGGAGATATAAGCACAAAGACCAAACTCGAATCCATCTAACAGTAATAGTATGAGGACTCTCATTTAAAACCCTTCGTCAACAGTTGCAGACTAAACTCTTACATGCACTATCTCTCCATTAAATCCAAGCTAAAGTAACAACGATAACCAGAGGTTTCACCATCGATTCCAGGCAAAGGAGTCACGATTTTTCAAAAAGAACAAAACCCTACTTTCAAGAAGCCTGTTGGCTAACTCTCCCATACTTTACCCTTTCAACTGAATGCGTGAATGCATCACTTACGTTATGGAAAGAATTGCCTTAGGGTTTTACCCACCTCATTATTCGAGATAGGAGATCAACGTCCAGGATCGAGCCAACGAATCAAGATAGTACTATGGTAGAGCCATCACCAAACAACATTTATTAACCTTATTCATTATCCATTACAGTTGGATGCCACATGATTCAAGGCTGAGCTTACAACTCGACGATTTATCACCACACTTACAACAGTATCATGTGGAGCTAACAACACGTAGGAGCCAACAAAGCTTACCACTACCAACACACAGGGTTCTATTTAATACCAGATTTCACATATCTACTGCTAGGACTTTACCTACAATCACATTTAATGGCTGTCAGTCTCGAGTTATGGTATCAGCTAAGTCTTGGGATCATATCACCATCATATAGCAGTTACAATACAACTGGCGCAATCTGCAAAACCATAGGATAATACATGTCAAAGTCATAATCGTTGCATTATAAGTTATCAACCATAGTATAGAAAGGTTGATGTCATACTACAACGAGGTTTAATCACAACCATAAAACTTTATCACGACGGTTTCATTCATGCTAAGAGCATTAACTTGTTCTAAAATCATATAGTACCTTTTTGCAATACACATCCGAACTATAGGATTTACTCATCACATTTCTTCCATGATTTTCACATAGTATCCATATATATTATCATAACTAGGGAATTGGTATATTTTATATACCAAGCATGTATTTATTATCAATATAATGCCTTAGTATGATAGGAACGACCCTAAAAGTTTATTATCTATGCGGGTACATTTAACTTAAACATGCCTTATGATTTTAGCTAGAACACTTTACACATCTAGGGTTTAACCCAAACCCTATGTGACGTACACGATGTTGTCTAGTAATACCTTGTACACAAATTAACATAGCAGAACTACATCACTTTAAATATTTCAAGATTTACTATATCATAGCCATCATCTCCAGGAACTTCAACTAAGTTTTATAATGACTCTATCATACATAGGATCATGTTGATCGCTTTTTCAGATTGTCGAACAAAGTTGTAATCTGCTAACCCTCCCAACAAGCACAAAAAGTATAATGCATAACACTGCTAACAACATAATCAAATAGTACCATAAAGACGATGTAGAGACGACGAAGTGGAAATCAAAATTACATACCAGCAGTATCTTCTTACACTACAGATTACATAGTTATCTTAAACATAGAGATGACAAATGGAAGCTTATAACTTGTCTTATAAAAACTGGAATTACTCTCTTACCTCACCTGCAGATCTGCGAAGAAAGAATCCAATGCTTTAGCTATCAAAGCTAAGTAAACCTAAGGGCACCTTGTAGGAACCCCTTTCATAAATATGCAAACAATTTATCAGTATTTTACCAGTTCTTCACACATTTTTAAACAAACACTGTTCTATTACATTTCATTTACGATCAAGTGTCTTCTTATATTTAAAATTTAAAACACAATAGTTTATGAAGTAACTTTCATCATTTAGTTAACAAATCACTGTTCCGTAAATAGCATTTATCTCATAAAATAAGCTATACCAATTTTATTTTTTTTTGCAATTTTTGGGATGTTACAATAGCGTCCAATTTTGCTTCCTAAACAACGTCGATGTTTGCTTCCTAAATAACATCCTATTTTTCTTCCTAGAGATCGTCATCTTTTACTTCCTAAATGACGTCCCTATAAGCGCCATATTTGCATCCTTAAAAGCGTCGTGTTAGCATTTATGTTTGCATCTCCATTTGCGCCATATTTGCATCCAAATTAACATCCAATTTTGCATCCATATGTGCTACCACTTTAGCATCCCATTTTGCACCAGGTTTTACTTCCAATATGCACCAATTTTTGCTTCATTTTTTGCATCATGTTTTGCTACCAAGATGGAGCCAATTTTTTCTGCTATTGTTGCACCATATTTTGCTTCCTATGTAGTGCCATGTTTTGCATCCAAAGTAACATCTTATTTTGCTACCATATCAACGCCATGTTTGGCTTCCTCATTAGCATCAAGTGTTGGGCCTCTTTTTAACGCCTAGTTTTTCATCTCTATTGATGTCAACATTAGCACCATGTTTTGGTACCACTTTAGCACCCAATTTATCGTCCATTTTTACTGCCATACTATCACCACATTTTGCTTCCTATTTAGCAACTAATATAAATTATCACAACAAATATTTTTTTAGAAATACATTGCAATGTCATTAGGGCACGGAGGAATTGAACCACCAACCTCCTGCTTGTAAGGTAGGCGCTCTTCCATTGAGTTATCACCCTTTAACAATTGGGGAGAGGAGCAATATTAACACTTAGATTGCATGATTCGTAATTCTAATAAAAGACAATATGCATTGGTTGCAATCTATTAGATTGAATATCATATTGGAGTTTTTTGTGCAAAAGGGTTCTCCTTAACAATGAATAGAATTTCCAAAAACAAAAAAATGCTGCAAATAGTGCATACATGGGATGGATTAATGTAGCCGCATATACATGTTGTGGCAATGTATAGGTTGTGTATGATTGTCAAAATCAGGAAAACATGTAGACAAATCATTGAAATTACTGCTGAAGCCACCTGGATGGAAATCTGCAATAACCTAAAACAGAACAACTAAACACCCAGATCTACAATCCAAAAGATAGATCCTTGATGCTAGATTAGTCTACAATAGATTTCAATTAAAAACTACAAAAATAAATCAAGAAAAAACTTGAAAATTTTTGATATTTTTTAAATTAATGGTGAAAGTTAGTTCTTGAGAAAAAATTTCAAATATGTAGAATAAAGTTCAAATTTGAAAAACTACCACTTGGGTATTGTATACCAAGTCACCAAACTTCAAAATGTGGAGTGCTCAAGTAAAAACATGAGACAATGTTGCTTGAAAACAAAAACATAAGATTTTACTGAAGAAGGTAGAGTACAGTAACCTGCTCTGATACCATGCTAGAATATTCACAATATGAGAAAATCATACAACAATACAAAACATGCATAGTATGGACTATTCTATCCTTCTATTTAACCAAACAACAAAGAACATGAATAAAAAAGGTTATAAAATAATAGACAAGAGAACACCAGATATACATGGTAAAACCAGAAATGGGGAAACATCCACAGGAAGGGAAAAATCTTATTACTCCTCAAAATATCTCCAACATTACAACTTGAGATCCACTCCACATCTGCTATCCTAGAGTATTTCAATGATGATACAATTATTTTCAACATGATTTGATATGATTTCCCAAATGATTCCCCTCACCTCTATTATATGCCAAGAGGTATAGAAGAATACCATCCCTCTTTTATATGCGTGATAAATGATTTTCCACCTCTTTATATAATTAATGGTAAAATAAGTACTTTTCTCCATTATAAATGTTGGATATCTCAATATTATAATATTAAGAGTTATTTTGTTTGATTTTTCTTTCCAATTCTAGTTATGACTTCTCAAGACATCAACTAGACATCATTACACATGTAATTATTAAAATTACATATTCCAACATTTGATAAGCCCATAGTTTGAGATATGGACCAACCTTGGTTCCATATCAAAGTAGTAGCATCATTAACAGTCTGCGATAAATAATATATATTGTGGTTTTTGAGAAACTAGATAAGGTATGTGAAGAGAATAAATTCTCTCCAACACACCAAATAGAATCCAATCCAATCCTAATATGGGTGCCATTTCCTACCTTTCACACCAAAAGTGATCCAATGGTTGGGAAAGTGGTCATCAAATCCTTCCACTAAATGGAACCTCTACAAATAATTTTCTTCTCTCCTCATATCCATCCAACCAAATTTGATGGGCCCCAATACTTGTGCTTAATGATCCATTGCCAAAGGCTATTCTTTGTAATAATGTTTCGAACCAACCTTGTTTCTAGAGATATGCTAAAAACAATAATGTCTTTTAAACCCCAACCACCTTCACCCTTCAGCTTTGCAATTGAATTCCAGTTGGTCTAATAAAATACTCTCGATTCCTTCCCATGACAAAGAAAGTTGAAAATTAGTTGTTGAATTTTTCCCATGACACCCTTCATAATAGAAGTTTGCATTGAAAAATTGTTTGAAGGTGTTATACAACCTACCCTTCCATTGCACTATAATTGTAGTGTCCCTAGACGGTTGTAGACCTTGAGGGAACTTGTCAAGTGACTCGACTAATTGAAACTTCCACAAGTTAACCCTTTAAATTTATACTTTTGAATAATTGAATAACAACTGGGTATGTACGTGACAACAACTGATGAATGAAAATAATGAATTGTATGACAATTATGAAATTAAATAATTATCTATTCTGAAAAATAGCATGTTGTGTATTGACTAGATGTATGATGAATTATGTGATGAAAACGAAAGAAATACATGTAACGTAATTCCTTACTGATTAACAATATATAAGATGTTATGAGTAAACTGTAATTGCTTAACGATTAGCATGTATAAAATGATTATGATGAATGAGGACAGGATTATTAATATGTGTTTTTGAGAATGTGTGTAGCGACAGGTGAAACGGTTCACCGACGGACACACAAAGGAAATAAAGGGTCGTAGAGTACGAATAAATCACACACGGAAGAATGACGAGGGTGTCGAATTCCAACGGATCCCACGGCTGAGTTCAAAAATCCCTTATCTGCTTACTCGGGGTCACGTGAAGTCGTGCGATGCGGACTACGACGAAGTTGGTCACGTACGAGTTGGGGGGCACGCAGTAAGAGTGGACTTACTCCTCAGCAACATTATTCCCCAATAGCGTGTATATAGAGGATTGAAGGTAATGGATCCTAAATCCCTACATGAAGTTCGCGCAAGTCAAATGAAAAGATATTGGCAGAAGGACCCGACGGTGTGGTACCTTGCCGAGAAATGGATACGACAGATAAATGGACTCGACGGAGTGGTACCATGTCGAAAGATGAGCATAAAGGACAGATGGGCCCAACAGTGTGGCACCTAGGTCCTAAAAGGGATGTATTGGTAAAATTTATGCATAAAAACCATATAACACTGCATTTAGAACACTTGCTCATGAAAATACATTGTAGTATTAAAAATAATAGAAATAATTATTTTTAGGCATTTGCACATGTAAATACTTTTTAGTATTTGAAATATTAGAAATAATTATATTATGAGCAAAATGGAATCCTAGGCTTGAGTTATTAGCTAACACCACATGCACCCACAAAATAGAATTTAGAGTGAGCATCTTAGAGACAAACTTGAGTAAATTTAAGAAAGTAGGTGCATTCTTCAAGGAAACTTGACACATGGATTTGTGAGATAAATTACTTTTTGAATATTAAGAAATTAGGTATTTTGCATGAAGCGGCATGTGTCGCAGGGGAATTTCCTATTTAAGGAAGGCTTTGGGGATGGGTAAAGGACCCAGTTTTTGGATGGTTATTGTAATCTTGAAAAAGTGAGTGACTTGTTGCTATTGGGGTTTGGCTAGAAATTATTGTGTGGGGGAAACCCATTGAGGAGTTTCTTGAATGGTGTGTGTGAGCTCTATGACCCTAAACTCAGGGGTGGCCATGCGACTGAAAGCATGACCCTATGGTTGGGTGGGGAAGCTAACGGTTGCTTTGCTAATGGTTAATCGAGCTTTGCTGGAGGGATCCTACGAAAGACGCGGACAACAACGCACAAGCTGGATCGGATTAAAGGAAAATTCTCCTTCGAAAACGGTCACGACCTATGGTCGACAGGTTATGGTTTTGTCTATATTTGCTAAGTTATTCGGTTAATTTATTTTATTTCTCTAATGATTATGCTATCTAATCTGTTTTGTATTAGTCTGTTAAGTTTCAAGTTAAGCACAGAAGGAACCTACAGGAGGGGCCCTACATTTGGTATAAGAGCCGGTCGAACCTTGAGGGCACCAGACTCACATTAATTAGGGGTTCGTTGGTGGTCGTGGTGATCAAATGGCGAGATTAGAGCGACGATCTTCGAATAATTTCACCTCTGACTGGATCAGCTATTCCTATAGGTTCTTCATTGCTTGAATATTTCAGATTTATTTCAGTTTGATTTGAGAAGTTATAGATCTGGAATATCATGTGAAAATGTGAATTTGTGATTATGCATTTTTGTACATTTTAGCATTTTAATCGTTGTGTATTGAAGAATTTTTATTAAAGAAACTGCTGCGAATTTCAGTATTTTAATCATTGTGTATTGAAGAATGTTTATTAAATAAACTGCTAAAAATTTCAGTATTTTAATCGTTGTTTATTGAAGAATTTTTATTACAGAAACTGTTGTACATTTCAATATTTTAATCGCTGTGTATTTGAAGAATTTAATTTGGGGATTACTGTGTTTTCTTTGTATTTTAAAAACACTGTGCGATGAAGTGATCCGTTTATTAGAAATCACGGTACCTATATTCTAATCTTTAACGCATGAGAAATATTAAAGGGCTGTAGTGCCCCTAGATGGTTGTAGACCTTAAGGGCACTTGTCGAGTGACCCGATTGATTGAAACTTCCAGAAGTTAACCCTTTAAATTTATACTTCTGAATACTTCAAGAACAACTGGGTATGTACGTGATGACAACTGATGAATGAAAATAATGAATTGTATGACAGTTATGAAAGTAAATAATTATCTATTCTGAAAAATAGCATGTTGTGTATTGACTAGATGTATGATGAATTATGTGATGAAAACGAAAGAAATACATGTAACGTAATGCCCTATTGATTAACAAGATATAAGATGTTATGAGTAAACTGTAATCGCTTAACGATTAGCATGTATAAAATGATTATGATGAATGAGGACATGATTATTAATATGTGCTTTTGAGAATGTGTGTAGCAACAGGTGAAACGGTTCACCGACGGACACAAACGAAATAAAGGGTCGTAGAGTATGAATAACTCACACATGGAAGGATGAAGACGCTGTCGACTTCCAATGGATCCCACGGCTGAGTTCAAAAGCCCTTATCCGCTTACTCAGGGTTGCGTGAAGTCGTGTGATGCAGACCACGACGGAGTTGGTCACGTACGAGTTGGGGGGCGCACAGTAAGAACGGACTTACTCCTTAGCGACATTACTCCCCAATAGCGTGTAGATGGAGGATTGAAGGTAATGGATCCTAAATCCCTACATGAAGTTCGCGCAAGTCAAATGAAAAGATATCAATAGAACGACCCGACGGTGTCGTACCTTGCCGGGAAATGAAAATGATGGACGCAAGGACCCGACGATGTGGTACCTTGCCGAGAAATGGATACAACGGATAAATGGACCCGACGGAGTGGTACCATGTCAAAATATGAGCATAAAGGACAGATGGGCCCAATGGTGTGGCACCTAGGTCCTAAAAGGAATGAATTGATAAAATTTATGCATAAAAACCATATAAAATGTCATTTAGAACACTTGCTCATGAAAATACATTTTAGTATTAAAAATAATAGAAATAATTATTTTTAGGCATTTGCACATGTAAATACTTTTTAGTATTTAATATATTAGAAATAATTATATTAGGAGCAAAATGGAATCCTAGGCTCGATTTATTAGTGAACACCACATGCACCCACAAAATAGAATTGAGAGTGAGCATCTTAGACACAAACTTGAGTAAATTTAGGAAAGTAGGTGCATTCTTCTAGGAAACTTGACACATGGATCTGTGAGATAAATTACTTTTTGAATATTAAGAAATTGGGTATTTTGCATGAAGCGACATGTGTCGCAAGGGAATTTCCTATTTAAGGAAGACTTTGGGGATGGGTAAAGGACCCAGTTTTTGGATGGTTATCGTAATCTTGAAAAGGTGAGTGACTTGTTGTTATTGGGGTTTGGCTAGAAATTCTTGTGGGGGGGAAACCCATTAAGGAGTTTCTTGAATAGTGTGTGTGAGCTCTACGACACGAAGCTCGGGGGTGGCCATGCGAGTGAAAGCATGACCCTATGGTTGAGTGGTGAAGCTAACGGTTGCTTCGCCAATTCTTAATCGAGCTTAGGCTGGAGGGATCCTACGGAAGACGCGGAAAACAATGCACAAGCTGGATCAGATTAAAGGAAACTTCTCCTTCAACAACGGTCATGACGTATGGTCGACAGGTTATGGTTTTGTCTATATTTGCTAAGTTATTTAGCTAATTTTTTTTATTTCTCTAGTGATTATGCTCTCTAATATTTTTTGTATTAGTTTGTTAAGTTTCAGGTTAAGCACGGAAGGACCCTATAGGAGGGGCCCTACATATGGTATTAGAGCCGTTCGAACCTTGAGGACACTAGACTCACATTATTTAGGGGTTCCTTGGTGGTCGTGGTGATCAAATTGCGTGATTGGAGCGGCGATCTTCGAAGAATTTCATCTCCGAATGGAGCAGCTATTCCTACAGGTTCTTCATTGCTTGAATATTTCATATTTATTTCAGTTTTATTTGAGAAGTTATAGATCTGGAATATCATGTGAAAATGTGAATTTGTGATTATGCATTTTTGTACATTTCAATATTTTAATCGTTGTGTATTGAAGAATTTTTATTAAAGAAACTGCTGCAAATTTCAGTATTTTAATCACTGTGTATTGAAGAATTTTTATTAAAGAAACTGTTGTACATTTCAGTATTTTAATCGTTGTGTATTTGAAGAATTTAATTTGGGGAATTACTGTGTTTTCTTTGTATTTTAAAAACACTATGTGATGAAGTGATCCGTTTATTAGAAATCCCCGTACCTATATTCTAATCTTTAACGCATGAGAAATATTAAAGGGTTGTAGTGCCCATAGACGGTTGTAGACCTTGAGGGCACTTATAGAGTGACCTGACTGATTGAAACTTCCACAAGTTAACCCTTTAAATTTATACTTCTGAATAATTGAAGAACAACTGGGTATGCACGTGACGACAACTGATGAATGAAAATAATGAATTGTATGACAGTTATGAAAGTAAATAATTATCTATTCTGGAAAATAGCATGTTGTGTATTGACTAGATGTATGATGAATTATGTGATGAAAACGAAAGAAATATATGTAACGTAATGCCTTACTGATTAACAAGATATAAGATGTTATGAGTAAACTGTAATTGCTTAACAATTAGCATGTATAAAATGATTATGATGAATGAGGACTTGATTATTAATATGTGTTATTGAGAATGTGTGTAGCGACAGGTGAAACGGTTCATCGATGGACACAAAAAGGAAATAAACGGTTGTAGAGTACGAATAAATCACACACGGAAGGACGACGACGGTGTCGACTTCCAACGGATTCCATGACCGATTTCAAAAGCCGTTATCTGCTTACTCAGGGTCGTGTGAAGTCGTGCGATGTGGACCACGACGAAGTTGGTCATGTACGAATTGGGGGGCGCATAGTAAGAACGGACTTACTCCTCAGCACCATTAGTCCCTAATAGCGTGTAGACGGAGGATTGAAGGTAATGGATCCTAAATCCCTACATGAAGTTCCCGCAAGTTAAATGAAAATATATCAGTAGAAGGACCCGACGGTGTGGTACCTTGCCGAGAAACGGAAAGGATGGATGCAAGGACCCGACGATGTGGTGCCTTGCCGAGAAATGGATACGACGGATAAATAGACCCGACAGAATGGTACCATGTCAAAAGATGAGCATAAAGGACATATGGGCCCAACGTTGTGGCACCTAGGTCCTAAAAGGGATGAATTGGTAAACTTTATGCATAAAAACCATATAAAATTGCATTTAAAACACTTGCTCATGAAAATACATTTTATTATTAAATAATAGAAATAATTATTTTTAGGCATTTGCACATGTAAATACTTTTTAGCATTTAAAATATTAGAAATAATTATATTATGAGCAAAATGGAATCCTAGGTTTGAGTTATTAGCTAACACCACATGCACCCACAAAATATAATTTAGAGTGAGCATCTTAGAGACAAACTTGAGTAAATTTAGGAAAGTAGGTGCATTCTTCTAGGAAACTTGACACATGGATTTGTGAGATAAATTACTTTTTGAATATTAAGAAATTGGGTATTTTGCATGAAGCAACATGTGTCGCAGGGGAATTTCCTATTTAAGGAAGGCTTTGGGGATGGGTAAATGGCGCATTTTTTGGATGGTTATCGTAATCTTGAAAAAGTGAGTGACTTGTTCCTATTGGGGTTTGGCTAGAAATTCTTGTGGGGGGGAAACCCATTGAGGAGTTTCTTGAATGGTGTGTGTGAGCTCTACGACCTGAAGCTCGGGGGTGGCCATGCGACTGAAAGCATGACCCTATGGTTGGGTGGCGAAGCTAGCGGTTACTTCGCTAATGGTTAAGCGAGCTTTGTTGGAGGGATCCTATGAAAGACGCGGACGACAATGCACAAGATGGTTTGGATTAAAGGAAACTTCTCCTTCGACAACGGTCACGACCTATGGTCGACAGGTTATGGTTTTGTCTATATTTGCTAAGTTATTCAGTTAATTTATTTTATTTCTCTAGTGATTATGCTATCTAATCTGTTTTGTATTAGTCTGTTAAGTTTCAGGTTAAGCACAAAAGGACCCTACAAGAGAGGCACTACATTTGGTATTAGAGCCAGTAGAACCTTGAGGGTACTAGACTCACATTATTTAGGGGTTCGTCGGTGGTCATGGTGATCAAATGGCAGGTTTCGAGCAGCGATCTTCGAAGAATTTCACCTCCGACTGGAGCAACTATTCCTACAAGTTCTTCATTGTTGAATATTTCATATTTATTTTAGTTTTATTTGAGAAGTTATAGATATGGAATATCATGTGAAAATGTGAATTTGTGATTATGCATTTTTGTACATTTCAATATTTTAATCGTTGTGTATTGAAGAATTTTTATTAAAGAAACTGCTGCAATTTCAGTATTTTTTTTTTTACCATAACAAAGGGAAGGTTAATTAGTGTCCGGTGAATCAGCCACCAGGTGCTTCATTACATAGAGAGCATAGCCTGGTAAATCAAAATTCATGAGCTTAGCATGCCCATAGATTCCAGGGATAGATAGCAGACATAGAAAAACAAAATTACAGAGAGAATTCCAAACCAAATAGCAGTTCCTAAACCATCGAGATGAGAGGCAGATGAAGGTAGGTTGGGATTATTTGATGTTGAGCTTCTCCATGATCTTTTGACAGATGCTTCGAGAGTGGCGATTCTATTCCCAAAGTCTCCTGTAGTGTTTGCCTCGTCTTTGAAGTGTGTGTAGACCGTGTCCTGGAAGTATTCCATTCCACCTCTGGAGTCTTTGATCTCCTCTTTAATTTTCCGGAGCCCTGCGTTGAGTTTTTTCCATTGGTTGAGATCTTCTGCAGCGTTTGATCGCAACAAGTTTCCTTGTTCCTCTGATTTGGCCATGAGTCGATCAAGGGCCTGTTGTATTCTTCAAGGCGCTCCTCCACTGACTGGTTGCCAGAAGTAGAACCCACCGAAGCCATGAGCGCTTCATCGCTGCACTTCTAGTCTTCTTACTGCTACTACTTGGGGCAGAGCAAATAGATCGCCGAGTTGAGATGTAGCTTCCTCTCGGTCTGGGTTTGTAGGCTAATGAAGGTCCCAAATAGTCACAGAAGCATGTGATTTGGTCCAGAAGAATCTGGCAATAGTGAATTCCAATAGTGAGAGTGTGCTTGACCATAATGTAATACTGACATGATAAACGCACGGAGGACCAGAAGATATTCCACTTAGATAGCATTTCTGACTTAAGGGATACTGCAGGTTGATTCTCTGCCATTTACAGAAATGATGCTCCTTCCCAGGAAAACGACTCTGTTTGCTTCAGCATCAGCTTAACCATTGAGGTCCCGTAGGACATGATAGAATCGAATTTTCTGGAACTTCGAGGCTACCATGAAGATTTTTTGGAGGATCCTTGAGATGTTGATCTGATGGGAGAGATTCTTTTAGACCAGAGCTTGGATGATGATCCTTGAGTCTCCGAAAACCATGATCTCAGTAATGTTGTTAATTTGAGCCTGCTTTAGACCTTGCCAGAGGGCCAATGCTTCCGCTTTCTTGTTTGAGTCCAGACCTAATCCCCATGCAAAGGTAGAAAGGATTACATTCTCTGTATTGAGGACTCCCCCTACTCCATCTTGTCCTGGGTTTCCCTTGGAGGCCCCATCAAAGAAGAGGCAACATTCATTTAACGTGGTTCTCCATTTTAGGAACTCGTTCTCATCCAGTAGGATTTCCCATCTCTCATGGTTTGTGGAAGCCATAGGATCAGGGATATCTTTGAGGGATAATTTTTTCAACCAGCTTGATTCGACAGGATTTAGACTTCTGGTATTCGATAGAGGTCTTCTGGAGTCCGCAACTTCACCCAAGAGTGCTAAGCATTTGGCTGCCACCTTGGAGCTAGAGCTTACCTCATCTTTGAAGATGCATCTGTTACGCTCAAGCCAGATCTTCCAGCAAACTACTTTGGGAATCCACATCCAAATTGTCTTGAGGTGGTTTTTATTTTGAAGATCAAAGGGTGAGATTCTAGCCCAATTGGAAAAGAGGTCGGTTAAGTTTCCAGGGATGTTTATCGTGCCTTGGCTTAGATTGAGCACCAGATCCGAAACTTCCATGGAGAAGGGGCAGGTAAGTAGCAAATGATTCATAGTTTCTTCTTCTGATAGGCACAAAGGGCACCTTGAGGGGCCTTCCATTCCTCTTCTTTTGATATTTTCACCTGTTAGGATGCTGTTGTGCGCTGCAGTCCAACAGAAGAAGTCAATTTTGGGATTAAAGGAGAAGGTCCAGATGAAGTTCCATTTTGCAGGATTAGGGGCTGCATAAAACTCGGTTTGAAGAGATCTGTACCCCTCTGCGGTAGAATAACAACCTGAGAGCTGACCCCAGCCTCTGATATCTTTGGTGGTCTCAGATAGAGGTGATTTACCTTGAAGGAGTTGAATTAAAAGATCAGCTTCGTCTCTTAGATCCAGGGGGGACATTGCCAAGGTTCCAGTCTTTCCATGTTTGATTCCCTTCTTCCTCCCAGCTGGCGATATCCCAGAGCGTTTCTTTATTTATGTGTTGCAACTAGATTTTTAAATTCCCAATTTCTGGGATCTGTCCTAGAGGTTGGTCTCCCAAGATGGATTCCTCCCAGAGGTTTATTTTTTTCCCGTTCCCTGGAATCCAGTAAAGGAGGTTTGTAAAGTGCTTTAAAGCCTTAGAGCAGAGAGTGAAGATTGGGGAGCCTTTCTTGCGGAGAGATGGCTTGTCTAGGCATATTAACCTTGATCCTGGGAAATATTTTTTCCTTATGAATTTCTTGCTCCAACTTTCGCGGCCTGAGACTAGAATCCAGAGGATTTTTGCTCCCATGGCCAAGTTCTTTCTAGCTAGGCTTCTGATTTGCAGTCCTCCTTCTTTGTAAGGCTTTTGGATTTTTTCCCAGCTTACCAGATGGATTCTGTGAAGGTTTCCTTTGCCTCCTTCCCAGAGAAATTTCCTTATTAGTCCTTCCATTTTCCCAATAATGGAAGTGGGAGCAATAAGGATGGATTTTTGATAGATCGGGATACTCATCAAGACCGATTTGAGGAGCACAGTATTTCCTACCTGATTTAGCTAGTTTGAGCCCCAAGTTTGGATTCAACTTTTGAATTTATTGAGGATGGGAGTCCATTGATTGACTTTCAGAGTTCCTTTGGAAATTTGCACGCCTAGATATGTGATAGAGTCCCAATCATGGACCGCTTCCATTCCTAAAATTCTGGCTATCTCGCCCAGGTCTCTAATAGTGCAATTCCAACCATAGATCTTGCTTTTTTGGAAGTTAATGTTACTGCCTGATACTTGTTTGTAGATATCCATCCCTTGTTTGAATTTTCTGGCTGCTTGGGTACTGGCTCCTCCCAGTAACAAAGTGTCATCTGCAAATTGCGCATGGTTGATATTTTTTACATTTGCTGCCATTTGGAGTCCTGGGAGTGCATTCCTTTGCTGGGCTTCGATCAGTTGGAAGCTCAGAACAGAAGCTTGTATTGCATAGAGCAAAGGAGAAAGGGGGCAGCCTTGTCTTAAGCCCCGGGATGCTTGGAAGAAATCCGTGGAGCGACCATTGACGAGAGGGGCAATCCATGGTGAGCTTATGCAGCCTTGGACCCAGTTTATAAAGGAAGCAGAAAAGCCAAGTTTCTTCATGACAAGAAACAAGAATTCGTGTCTTACCCTGTCAAAAGCATTGGCCAGGTCAAGTTTTATCACCATTCCTTCTTCTTTGAACTGGTTGCTGGAGTGGATGGCTTCTTGGAACAATAGAATGTTGTCCTGAATCTTGCGACCTTTGATGAAACCCCCTTGGTTTTCCGGGATTATTCGAGGAAGAATCTTTTTGAGCCTGTTTGCAATTATTTTGGTTACAATTTTATAGCTCAGGTTGCAGAGAGAGATGGGCCTGAATCTAGAGAAATGGTTGGCCCCTTTTTCTTTTGGGATCAGAGTGAGGAAGGACGAGTTCGTGCTCCCACCTAGCTTGTTGTTGGTTTGGGTATGCCTTACCATTCTGAGGAGATCTAGCTTTATCAAGTCCCAGCAACAAGTATAGAATCTTGCTGTGAACCCATCCAGTCCCGAGGTGCTATCAGGTTTCATTCGGAACAGGGCTAGTTTGAGTTCCTTCATAGAAATAGGGGCTATGAGGAAGAGGTTATCTGCATATTGGACTAGATTGGGGATAAGATCAAAGGGATGGTCAAGAGGATTGAGAGGGTCTTCATCCGGAGCAGTGAAGAGGTCTTTGAAGGTGTTGAAGGCCGCATTTTTGATGTCGTAAAAATTATTTACCAGAGAGCCTTGATAGTTAATCTTAGTGACATCCTTGTAATTCTTCCGGGCCTCAGCTTGCTTATGAAAGTAAGAGGTATTTTTGTCACCGCTTTCAAGCCACAAGCTCCTGGATTTTTGTCGCCAGTATTCCTCTTCTACTCTGCAGGCTTGGTAGAATTATTTTTGGAGTTCAATTTCGATAGCTTGGATCTGAGGGGAGATAGAGATAGATTCCATGGCTAGCTGGTGCAATTCAAGCGCTTTTTGAGAATCAATTATGCTCGAGGTGGGAGATTTGATGCATTTGGCCCAGGCTTTAAGGTCCTTTTTCAGCCCTTTTAATTTCAGTTCCCAGGAATAGGAGGGGGACCCAGGGATTGGGATGGTCCAGGAGTCAGAAACAACTTGGAGAAAGTCTTCTTGGAGGATCCAGAGTAGGCTGAAGCGGAAGGGTATAGGGCCTAGGTTGGGTTCAGAGGAGAGCTCCAGGAGGATGGGTTTATGATCCGAGATGCAATTAGGAAGGATTTTGGATGAGGCCAACAGTCCAAGGGTGAGGAAATCTGATTGGACCAGAAATCTATCTAAGCGAGCTGCTATGTGACCAGGGCCCAGCCTTTTGTTTGTCCAGGTGAAATTTCCAATAGAAGGTTTAATGTCAATAAGGTCCCACCCCAGGATAAGGTCCTCCACCCATTCCCTGGATTAGTCTCTTATTGGGGATCCTCCTTTCTTTTCATCAGCTGAGAGCGTAACATTGAGCTCCCCTGCTAAGATAACGTTTCTAGGATTGTGCAAGTTAAGGAAGGATTCCAAAGAATTGTCAATTTTAAACCAAATAGACTAGCAAGATCACTGAAAGAAACATAATCACAAGATAGACATAGAGTTTACCCTGGGAAATCCTCATGGGGTAGAAAACCCAACAAAGCTTTCCTCAATAAGATGATCAACCAAAATACAAGATGTGCTCCCTCCTTCACTATCTCCTTAGCAGACCTCCCAGACAAGTGCGCTACTTTTCTGTGTTGTACAAGTGTGTCTAATCAGGAGCTCACCTCCTCTATTTATATTAGATCCCGACTGACTAAATACCCTAATGGGGCCGACCTCTCCTGGAGAAGTCTGATAACCCCTAAAATATAAGATCAGGGCCGACCCCCACATGGTGGGTCTAATAACCTTAGTTACCACAACCCCTTGGAAGAATAATCATCTCCGGATACATAATAGGGTTACCTCAGAGGGATGAAACATCTCCAGAATAATAATGTACAAATATAATATTCTTAGAAGTTACAATATTCAACAAGAATCCCAGCAGAGAGATTTTTCGGAGGCGAGATTAGGAACATATAAATTGAAGAGACTTACTTGTAGACTGGATTCTTTATGGCAGAGATTGGTGTAGATCCAGTGCATGCTGCAGTGTTTTGCGAGAAGATCAAATTTGGAGGCATCCCAGAATGTAGCTATTCCTCCCAAGGCTCCTCTTGAGATGATTGCTTTCCCAGGTCCTTTTTTCGAGAAATTATTCCCAGATTGGTAGAGGATTGAGTCCTCTAGCTTCGTCTCCTGAACTAAGAGGATGTTAGGCTTGTTAATTCTTATGATGTCTTTCAGTGCTTCTTCTTTGGCTTTGGAGCCTAGACCTCTGCAATTCCAGGAGACGTATCGCATTTAAACTTTCTTTAGATTAGTGGCCCCTTTGGGGCCCGGACCTTGCTTTGATCTGGTGTTTATCATTGTGTCAAGGGTTTTCTGAGAACCTTTGTTTATGTCTCGGAGAGCTTTCTCTTCTCTATGCTTTTTCTTTGATTTGCGGCCTAGAACTTTAGCGGGCTGTATAGGAGTTGCATGAGAGATGCTAGTTTCAGAGGCATCTTCATCAGTGTACCCTCCCGGGTCAGATTCCAGAATGGATGGATCGTGATACAGATCTTTAGAATTTGTGGGTTCCGGATCAGGATTGGACGGGCCTCTGGGAGATTCTGATGGTTGGGTTTCTTCTTGGGCTTGAGTTGGATCTTCCTCATTTGTTCCCTGGGGTATTTCTCCAGGTTCTAAGGTTTCTTCGGGGCCATTCTCTGTATTATTTTCCAATACAACTACTTCTATTACTGGATCTTGAGGAGGATTTACCCTATTCGATGTGGAGACCTTGTTTGGATCTGCTGCTGCTTTCCCCACTTCTGGTTCTTTGCCTTTGGTGGGTTCTTTTGGATCAGGTATTTGCACGGTGTTTGTAGTTCTTTTTTCTTGATTTTTGGGCGCCGCTTTGCTTTTCTTGACTTTTTGCCAGCCTTCGGTCTCCTCGTGAGGTTGGGCTTTGGGGCAGGTCCTTTGGAAATGGCTGTGCTCATGACATTGCCTGCACTTGAAAGGCAGCTGCTCATAGTCCAGTTTTTGATAGTGATGCCAGGAACCAATGGATAATTTGATTGCTTCTGGAAGACCTACTTCAAGATCTACCTCCGCACAGATCCTGGCACAGGAGTATTGCCCCTTTGGGTCTGCAAATTTCAGTATTTTAATCACTATGTATTAAAGAATTTTTATTAAAGAAATTGCTGAAAATTTCAGTATTTTAATCGCCATGTATTGAAGAATTTTTATTAAAGAAACTGCTGTACATTTTAATATTTTAATCGCTATTTGAAGAATTTAATTTGGGGAATTATTGTGTTTTCTTTGTATTTTAAAAACACTGTGTGATGAAGTGATCCGTTTATTAGAAATCGCTGTACCTATATTCTAATCTTTAATGCATGAGAAATATTAAAGGGCTGTAGTGCCCCTAGACGGTTGTAGACCTTGAGGGAACTTGTCGAGTGACCCGACTGATTGAAACTTCCAGAAGTTAACCCTTTACATTTATACTTCTGAATAATTGAAGAACAACTGGTCATGTACGTGACGACAACTATTGAATGAAAATAATGAATTATATGATAGTTATGAAAGTAAATAATTATCTATTCTGAAAAATAGCATGTTGTGTATTGACTAGATGTATGATGAATTATGTGATGAAAACTAAAGAAATACATGTAACGTAATGCCTTACTGATTAACACGATATAAAATGTTATGAGTAAACTGTAATTGCTTAACGATTATCATGTATAAAATGATTATGATGAATGAGGACATGATTATTAATATGTGTTTTTGAGAATGTGTGTAGCGACAGGTGAAACGGTTCACCGACGGACACACAAAGGAAATAAAGGGTCGCAGAGTACGAATAAATCACACACGGAAGGACGACGCCGGTGTCAACTTCCAACAGATCCCACGATCGAGTTCTAAATCCCTTATCCGCTTACTCGGGGTTGCGTGAAGTCATGCGATGTGGACCACCATGGAGTTGGTCACGTATGAGTTGGGGGGTGCGCAGTAAGAATGAACTTACTCCTCAGCGCCATTAGTCCCCAATAGCGTGTAGACGGAGGATTGAAGATAACGGATCCTAAATCCCTACATGAAGTTCGCACAAGTTAAATGAAAAGATATTGGCAGAAGGACTCGACAGTGTGGTACCTTGCCGAGAAATGGAAATGATGGACACAAGGACCCGACGATGTGGTACCTTGCCGAGAAATGGATATGACGGATAAATGGACCCGATGGAGTGGTACCATGTCAAAAGATGAGCATAAAGAACAGATGGGCCCAACGGTGTGGCACCTAGGTTCTAAAATGGATGAATTGGTAAACTTTATGCATAAAAACCATATAAAATTTCATTTAGAACACTTGCTCATGAAAATACATTTTAGTATTAAAAATAATAGAAATAATTATTTTTAGGCATTTGCACATTTAAATACTTTTTAGTATTTAAAATATTAGAAATAATTATATTATGAGCAAAATGGAATCCTAGGCTTGAGTTATTAGCTAACACCACATGCACCCACAAAATAGAATTTAGAGTGAGCATCTTAGATACAAACCTGAGTAAATTTAGGAAAGTAAGTTCATTCTTCTAGGAAACTTGACACATGGATTTGTGAGATAAATTACTTTTGAATATTAAGAAATTGGGTATTTTGCATGAAGCAACATGTGTCGTAGGGGAATTTCCTATTTAAGGAAGGCTTTGGGGATGGGTAAATGACGCATTTTTTGGATGGTTATCGTAATCTTGAAAAAGTGAGTGACTTGTTCCTATTGGGGTTTGGCTAGAAATTCTTGTGGGGGGGGGACCCATTGAGGAGTTTCTTGAATGGTGTGTGTGAGCTCTACGACCCGAAGCTCGGGGGTGGCCATGCGACTGAAAGCATGGGCCTATGGTTGGGTGGCGAAGCTAACGGTTGCTTCACCAATGGTTAATCGAGCTTTGTTGGAGGGATCCTACGGAAGACGCGACGACAACGCACAAGCTAGATCGGATTAAAGGAAACTTCTTCTTCGACGACAGTCACGACCTATGGTCGACAGGTTATGGTTTTGTTTATATTTGCTAAGTTATTCAGTTAATTTATTTTATTTCTCTAGTGATTATGCTATCTAATCTGTTTTGTATTAGTCTGTTAAGTTTCAGGTTAAGCATGGAAGGACCCTACAGGAGGGGCCCTACATTTGGTATCAGGGCCGGTCAAACCTTGAGGGCACCAGACTCACATTTTTTAGGGGTTCGTCGGTGGTTGTGGTGATCAAATGGCAGGATTGGAGCGGCGATCTTCGAAGAATTTCACCTCCGACTGGAGCAGTTATTCCTACAGGTTCTTCATTGCTTGAATATTTCATATTTATTTCAGTTTTATTTGAGAAGTTATAGATCTAGAATATCATGTGAAAATGTGAATTTGTGACTATGCATTTTTGTACATTTTAGTATTTTAATCGTTGTGTACTGAAGAATTTTTATTAAAGAAACTGCTGCAAATTTCAGTATTTAAATCACTGTGTATTGAAGAATTTTGATTAAAGAAATTGCTGAAAATTTCAGTATTTTAATCGCTGTGTATTGAAGAATTTTTATTAAAGAAACTGTTGTACATTTCAGTATTTTAATCGCTGTGCATTTGAAGAATTTAATTTGAAGGACTATAAAATCGTGGGGCAATATGATCCGACTTTGTTGATTATGAATTATTCAATAACTGTGATATCGCTGAATAATGCATTTTGGTTCTTTGCATGTTTAATTTTATAAATTGGGTATTCGTTGTACTATGCATCGTGTTCTTCTCTACGGCATATGAAATACTCTCACTTTAAAATCGCTGCACTATGCATTGTTTTCTGGCTCCAGTACAAGAATGATTTTAGTTGTGAAATTGCTATAGATCCGTGTGAATATATGTTATAATCGCAGATCTGGTACTCAACATTCCACATGTAGAAAAGTATTACTCATTTGCGATTCTGTAAATTGTAACTCTGTTTCCCATCTCTATTCAAGCGCGGTTCATTTAGCCTCTGTACACTGGGGATTCTTGAATCACGGCTGAAACGAATCTTTTTATATTCTTATGTTATACCATATAATCCCTATTCCATTTCGCAGTGATCCCTATTGATCATAGTGATGTAAAACTCTGTAACATCCCTTAGCGATCCCTGTCGATAAATATTTACAATCCACCTTATTCTCTACTCTGTATTCACGTCCCTTTAAAACCATTCAAAATATTTCCTTGCTGGCAACAAGGAGACATACACCGATTTAGTATGATAATTGCAGAGTTGTTAGCATAGGATGGAAACTCCTATGGTTATAACCCGAACTTCTCCTCTTACCTTATCAAGTACTGACCCTTGGCACCTCCTCCTAGTCTATGTACTTATCCTCTTGCGTTGAGATGCTCAATTCTCACGCTTTCTTTTCCTTCTGACTTGTGTAAAATTCATTATCAAAATGATTGAACAGGTAAGTTCCAGTGCCATCCCAATTCATTCTGCATCTCAGATCTTGTTTAACCTTGCTAGCCAAAGACTGTTGAATATTTGTTTTATTTATTGTGATGAGGTATGAAGCGTGTCTGTGAAGGAGAAACCCGTTGCACTAGTAAACATACTCTTGTATTAATTACGCCGTAGGCGTTTCACCACGGCGAAGCATGACCTCCACGTCGGCTAGATTCCTCCTCACTCATAGAGCGAATGGAATCCTGCCACGTGCTCCACGTGGGTAATTCTCTCGGATAAAGATCGGATCACATCTCTTTCCCACTGAATAAAGCAGCATGCGTTGCGCAACATAATGATAAAGAACAACGAAACATACCAAACGAAGAACAACACTTGATAGCATCACTCTTGAATTGGTCGCTGGGAGAGCTCAAGATCCCTTCCCACAACGGATTTTTATGAAGGAAACCAGGAACCTCACCATTATTGCTACTGCCCTAAACATTGGCATCAACAGACTTGCGAGGAAAAGCTTCGTTAGTTTTGAGAAAACAACCATGGCAAGTAAGGCTTTTAAGCAGCCTCAATAGGCAGTAATTGATCAAAGAATGCCGGTGGAAAAATGTCATGCACCTCACTATGGAGCAACTTACCGGAACTTCCTCTGTTTCATCATCTTCTTGCAAATGAAGAGTTCTATCCATAAGCATAAAGATTTACCAAGGCTTCCTATGTCTCATTTTGCTAGCATTCAACTTACAAACTAAACTTCAAAAGAAAGCTTAAAGACGGTCAAGATTCACAGAAATTGCCGAAATCTGCGTAAACAGGAAATGGTTTTCTCGCCTCGAGCCTTTTGCCGACTTTCAAACCGCCATTTTTTTACGAACAATGGAGCTATCTAGCCAGTGAAATTCCTCGGCCAAATAAACAGGTTCAGAAATCGAATATTCTAAATAAAGCTTCTTCTTTTCTGTACAACGAATCGAGCTTTAGCATGTCGTTTAGGGCCTATAATTTCAACAACAAACGACGGTAAGACATAAAAACTTACATTTATAGAAATGAGTCGAATCTTCTCGGTTTACAGCACATGAAACTGAAATTTACATCAATGCATGGAATCGTCTCGGTTTAAAGCACATAAAAACTGGAATTTATATCATTTTCTGACAAGCATGTCCTAGCCTGCAAAGGTAAGAACAATGACAAGAACTATTGGTCTTCTAATCTCATCATTCCTATTGCCGGTGGATTCAGCACCAACCCCTAAACTTTGAAGTCGCAGCTTACCAAGCCTGGTGCGGATGGCTAGCAGGGGTACCCAACAACGTTGCAGCAACAAGCTTCTGCTATGGCATGATTCAAGATGCTCACGGCTTCCGGGGTTAGCATCTGCTGCACTGCGCGTAGCCCTGCTCGTAACATTCCCTATGGGATTCCTGTGCAATTAAATTTAACTGGTCTTGTCTTTGACCGTTGCGCAGAAGATGGGACTAACAACCCTGTCCATGCTCCTCCTACCTTGGGCTGCTCTGCAAGCCACCTGAAATCGCCCACGATAAGAATTTTACCCTTATTTAAACGTCTTTCCACCATTTCATCCAATTCCCTGAACTTCATAGTTGTGACCTCCTCCGAGGAAGTGAACGCCATGAGTTCGAACCAGTTCGCATAATCTTCTAGCTAGAGAAAGAGTTGGATAAACGATCTCGCGCGCGGGTAAGGGAGAGAAGAGTTTTGAAGCTGGCCCTTGGTCCCAATGATCGACCTCCTCCTTGCATGTGTGCCCCACATGGCGCCATGCATCCCGGGCTCACGTGGGCTCAGGGGGGGTTGATTCGAAATGGTAAGGTAGGGAGCACAGGTGGAGTAAGGAGCATGAGGCAGCTGGAGGTGAAAAGATGGATGGAGGGGACGTGTGGAAGAATTGTGTAGGGAGGAGGGCGGTGGTGCTGGAGGGACCTTAGTGAGCTAGGAGGAGAGGTGGGCGAAGAAGAGAGGCCGCGACGTGGAGGAAGGAGGAGAAGTGGGGGAGTAGGGAGCAGGAAAGCCGAAGCTGGGAGTGGTGGAAAGGATGGAAGGGGCCATGGACAAACTCACAGACTCCTTAGTCAGTAAGTTTGGTTGTCGCACTCCGACTAAGACACTCCAACTAATACATCTAGGAATTAGATATTAATAGCTTGAAAACAATATCTAGTTGGAGGAATACTTCAGAATATCAATTAATGTATGTGTTTTTGTAATTATTTGGACTATATCTTCTGACACGGGATTTTGCAAATGCTATGGATATAGCAATGAAAAAAAGAAGGTTTGTAAATGGTATAATATATGCGCTTGTGTGTCATGGGTAATCCTGGTTTTCCACATATTCATTTTATTTAACCATTTTGTGAATCGAAAGAACATTTGATTGATTATTATTAATATAATTAATTATGTATTACTTATATTGAAAAGTCATATGTCCATTATTTACCGTAATGAAAGTATATTTATAATCTTATTTTCTTAAAATAAAGATTATTAACCAGAGAAAAACGCTGCATTACAACATATCCATATCCCTCCCAAAAGGGAATCAGAGAAACCAGAACTAAAGGTGGGTGCAAAACCTAAGTAGGTGGGTGCTTATTGAATATGAGGATTTCGGGTGGTAAAATGTTCAATTATTTGTCTCTTGTGTCAAAAGCAGCAACATTAGGAGTTTTTGAAGGATTTTGCTGGTCAATGTAAATTTATCGACGTTATGGCTCAACAGTCATCTGGTCTTCAACATTTGCTGACGATCCCAGAGAGTATCATTTTAATTTACATTTTTAGGTTTTCATTTTTATTTTGAATTTGCACAGAAATTTCGCAGATCTTAAATGCACCATGTGGTATTTTTGATGCTAATGGTAATTAATGCATCCCTTTCAAGTGCCTTGCATGTATACATATCATATAACCCGATGAGTAAAATTATATGTTCTTTTCACTTATTAACTTTTTTGAAAAACTTCATGGTTTTAAATATTATATAATCTTGTATCAGTAATTTTCAGTGTTATAGGTTTTTGCCAGGAATTTGATAGTTAAAATTATAAAAAGCTTTTGAAGAGCTTAACAATTTAAGTTGTTATAAATCTTCACCAAAATCTTCCTGCATTTTTAATAGTATTATGGAATATTTGCTTTCTCCCATGTGACCGGCACCTACTTGAAGCTGGGTGCACATCCGAGTCCCGATGGATATACAAGAACACCCAGATTATTTGACATGATACCACAGTAAAAATTTACGCGGCGGTGATTTACCCGGGTCAAAGTAAAATTTGAAATTTACGCGGGGTTAAGTCAATACGTCCTTTCCGCATCTCTTTGGCCCTACTTCCATCATATTCAAATCACCAATATACTTTGGATCAAGTACTGGTATGTATTCTTTGAAAGCAGTGATCCATTCTTCAATATCCTGCTTGATAGCATCACTCTCACCGAAATCCCATTCCGGTTTTTCCTCATTAGGAATAACATTGAACTGTCCTAAGGATGCTGACTTATTATGACCCTTTCTAGCAAGCTTAATCACATGATCAGGAACTACATAATTTTTTCTTTTTAGTTCCTCTGTCTTAGAGCTTAGATCACTCAAGACTGACATTCTTCTTTCTAGCTTCTGAGAAGCTTCTGTTATGGCCTTTTCAATCTGGGTCGTGTCATGGAGCAAATTATCTAACAGTTCAAGCTTTGTGATGACTTTTTCTAGCTGTTCTCTTTGAATAGAGAAGCTATGCTTTAATAACAGGATATCATTAGCCATATCATCTAAATTTCTTGCAGTGTGAGTTGCCTGCAAGTTTCCCCAATTGGCTAACTTTATTTCTTCTGAGATAGTTTGATCTGCGGCTGAAGATTTGGTAGGTAGGAATTCTTTTTGAGTCAAACCATCTTGATAATATTGCCTAAAGGCAGCATCTGGAATATTTCTACCAGGGAAGTAGGACTTTTGCCCTGCAGTGTTCGTTGTTTCTACACCTCCTTTTTCTCTAGGAAGGGAGAACATTCCTAGACTGGGATACTCATGGTGAGAAGGGGATTCCTTCTGCTTATTTATCTAGACTAATTTTTGTTTTATTTTTCTACATGCTGGACAGTCAACATGTTGACCTCTGTGCTCAAAATCAGAAAGACCTGTATAAGAAGGATTATTTACAGTGGAATACTCAGCTAAAGACTGTTTAGACAATTGATCCGACATGGCTTGAAGCTTAGCATTATTATATGAGGACATGGATGTTGACTTGATCAATGGGGGACCAAATATTTTTATTGGCTCTTCTTGGGCTGACCGGAAGGAGGAAGATGCTTCATCATAGATCAAGGGTTTTGGGTTCATGGTAGCAGCAACTCTTTCACGGTGTCTTAACTCCGAATACTTTAGTTCCCAAGACTATGGATAGTTAATTCCAGTCCAGTTAAATGTAACTGGGGTTGCGTTTTTGGATTTAGCATTGGGTTGTTCCACCACGCTGCAGTCTGCAGAGATCTGATGGACATGGGATCGTAACTGTGGCTGGGTGTCATTTCCGAAACGGACACATACACCACCCTTTAACTGGATTATACGGGAGCCATTTTGCATGTCAAACCCTTTGGGTAGGATATAAGCTTTGAGAATGTTATAGATATGCGGATCATCTAGACTAACAGAAAACTTAGGATAAATAGTACCGAAAGCGGGACCATCATGCAAGGGGGCTGTAAAGCCTCCAATCACAGCATCAAAAAATTTATTGTGATGTGTATTTACAACACAACATAAAGAAGATACAGCAAGACGAGGGCGTACTAATGGACCAAGACCTAATTTAACAGCACCAAAATGTGCATATTTGAACTTTTTAGATCGTGCCCAATCAATTTGTTCTTTGTCAAGCAAACTGATATGTATTGGTTCTTGATTATCTGTAAATGCAACATCAATACTAGACACTTTTATTTGAGTGACAGAATATAAATTCCACCAATTAAGTCTGTAGACATCTCTAGGTAAGATCTGGGGTAATTTCCAGTTCTCTGAGGGATTCTGGTCATTTATAGTTATGTATGATGCTTCATCTCCTGAAGATGAATGATTGAATGAAGACTGACGACGTTCTGCTAATGAAACTTCTGTGTCGTTGGCTGATTCACACTCTAGATGGGTCAGCGAAACAACATCCATTGTAGGATCCATTTTCAATAAAAGGTGAGGGCTGACTAATAGTCTTCCGACAACCTTGTAGACTTACTCTCCTAACTCTGGCGGGCCTTACTGCTACGACTTCGGAACTGACTCTTACACCTTTTGGATTCCTACAATCCACTCAGCGGTCATTTCCACCGCCTACAGGATACTATTTATAGAGTGTTTGAAACAAAAAGATCAACCAATTACATACACAGAGATGATATTGCAGCAGATTTATAAATCATACATAAGATAAAGCATGAGTGTTACCAGAAAAATTGCAACTTGGATTGGCTTTGATACCAGAAAAAGGGGTATACGTTCTAAAAGGTCCTTGATGAAATAATTCATTTTTCTTTTAATATATTATATAACATATATGCATAATCGTAATTCATGCTTTAAATTACAATTATGTGTGAAGAGTTCTTTTTATATGTTATATATGTATAACTAGAAATCTTCCATACTCTTAGAAGATTTCATTTTATATAATAGATGTGCTTTAAATTACAATTATGTGTGAAAAGTCCTTTTTATATGTTATAAATGTACAGCTGGAAATCTTCCATACTTTTAGAAGATTTCATTTTACATAATATATATGCTTTAAATTACAATTATGTGTGAAGTTCTTTTTATATGTTATTTATGTACAACTGGAAATCTTTCATACTTTTTAGAAGATTTTATTTTATATAATATATATGTTTTAAATTACAATTATGTGTGAAGAGTCCTTTTTATATGATTTATATATATACAACTGGAAATCTTCCATACTTTTAGAAGATTTCATTTTATATAATATGTATGTAGAAGTAACTATGAGTCTTCCTTCAAGAGAAATAAGTAATATGTTGGATTTCTTCTTTAAATTGTAAATTACATGTTAGGAACTGCACTTTAAATATAATTATCTAATTTTCGAAATTGCATGTGTATTGATCACAACATAATTTTATTCTGCAAAATTGAGGAGATGGTTTATTTATGTTTATTTGTGTAGAGAATGGAAAGTTGTAATTGCACTTAAAACATGGTTAAAATTCAAGATTATAGAAGAAAAAAAGAAAAAAAGGAAAACTAAAGGTTGCTTAGATAAAATAATCTACTTATACTTGTATTAAGGTTGCTCAAATTCTTTCTACTTTTAAATTCTTTCAGGGTCAAGATCAAATAGAAAAGGTTAGAGTAATGAAAGTGATGAACCATGGTGAAGGAGTTTCAGTAGGTTTTTGTGATGGAGCTTGTGCGAACAATGGATGTGGTTTGGGTGGCCATTTATCCCATCAAGGCAAAGAAATACTTTTTTCAGGCCAATGGAGGAGAAGGCACAAATAATAGAGAGGAAGGACTTGCCTTATTATTACTCCTGAGTTTGGCGGAAGCTCATACAGTGGCAGATCTAAGAGTTTATGGAGACTCCGAACTATGGATAAAAAGAATGAATAAGGAAATCATTTTTCAAAATCATACTTTGCAAAACCTTGGACTTCGGGTTGAACAGTTGGCACTTAAGTTTCGGAAGGTGGACTTTGTACATATATACAGAGAACAGAATGATAGGGCAGACGGACTCTCTAAGGCAGGTCTTCTTGAGGATGCTGGAATGTGCAAAATTGCAACAAACTATCAAGATACTTTGGAGGAAAGGAACAACAGGCTGGACTCTTTTTTGTACTAACTGAAAAAAAGAAGTGGTTATACATTAGTAGACTTACCATAGTTTTTTGTAAAGTTTAAATATGGCTGTTATGTCAATAGCAGTAAACTAGAAGCAGTTATAGTTTTAGCAGACTTATCATAAGTCTTTTTGTAAAAGTTTAAAATGAGTGTTAAGTCAACAGTAGTAGTTAAATCTTTTTTATATAGTATTGTTGCAGTACCTAAGGAATGTATTCTAAACTCTTTATGATGAATAAATATGATTTTTTTTTTCAGAAAAAAAAAAAAGGTATTTTTACATCTGAAAAATAAAAGTAGTTATTATTATAAATGCATTAGACACACTCTTATATTTTTGGAAATGTTTTTATTTGTATTATAATTGAATGCCGTATAAATACCTTGATAGAGGATCAGGTACATATTTTGGTTAAGTGCCCTTCTTAATATTAATTAATAATATAATCATTCCCGTATTGAATTATGTTGATATGCGTGTCTAGGACTAAGCTACTAGCGTAGTGTAATGTTATGTCACACTTGTGTTCTCAGGTGATAGTTTTGGGACTTGTCATTTAAACTTACTCAAAAAAAAAAAAAAAGCTCAAGTTATGCACACATATATGTTTAAGTAATTAAGTTCTTTTATGACTAGTTGAAATTGAAACATTTTTTTTGGATAGTAGAATTTATATTATATAATTAAGAGTGGAGAAAAAGTTATATATACATATATTTCAATTATTCCGTTGTGTTAAATTGAATTGGAATATATAAGTGACCACCAATGAAGTATAAGTGTATGTCTATATTTTTGGATTATGAATTAGGAGACATATTCGTCTTTTTATCTACCTACTTCTTAAGATGAAATGTAATGCAAGAGAGTACAAGTTAAACTTAAATAAAACATTAATTGAAATGTGAATGTGGCATTGTTCTTATTTCATAACTCTTTAATGGCATGGTTTGAATAGGATAAATGTGCTATCAAATTATAATACATTTATGTGATGATAAATAACTAGTTGAAAGATATTGTAATATTTTTATTTCTTATTTCATTTATTGTAATATTTTTATTTTTTATTTCATTTATTTATTGACATAAATTGGATGAAAATATAAAGCATTATGATATTTCATTTATAGGATAGCTGGAAGTAGAGAAGAGGTTAATATCTTGTTGACATGGTTTGAAAAGATAAATATATTATTATATTTTATAATATATCTATGTGATGATAGGAATTAGTGAAAGATATTGTAATATTTCATTTTATATTTAATCTATGTGATGATAGGAATTGGATGAAAGTATGGAGCATTATCATATTTCATATTTTGTTAATAGGATATGAAAGGTTAATGTCTTGTTTATAATTCATAATTCTTTTATGGGATAACTTGAAAGGCTAATGTATTATTATATTTATAATATATGTATGTGATGATATGAAATGGATGAAAGACAAGCTAATATTATATATTTCATTTATGTGATAACATGAATTAGATAAAAATATAAGTCATGCTTATGTTTCACATTTCACATAGGGGATGGTAGATTTGTAAAGGTTTAATACATAGGCTTCCTCTTGTCATTAATATTGGGATGTTATATATATATATAATTCACACAATTAGTGGAATTGTGACCCTTAAGAAATAAAACTCTATGGTGGGATCAGATTGATAGGGATGGATAAGATGTAGCCTAGAATGTAGAAATGCCAAATTGCACCCTTAAGATTAATGGGTAAGTGCTACTTATTTAAGTTATAATTCAACTATGATAGAAGTTTAGAAAATCATGGTTGAGTCAAGACCTTCATATATGTAGATATAAACGCTGACTTTTCAAGAATTATTGAAGAATTGAAAGATTGAAGACTCTTTCTTGCTGAAACTTCCATTTGAGTATCAAAAGAGTAAAACAATGACGACTTTTGTAAAATAAAGTATCGAAACGACGAGCTGAACGCAATTATGTTAACCTCTTGACATGACAAAACAAATATGAAAAGACGACTAGACCTTAAGACAAGACTCGATGAGACTATATAGACACATAAGATGAAACTTGGAAAGCCCACTGAATTGGAGATCAAACGAAGACGATTTTAGTAAAACGATGTATGGAGATGATCAACACAATGAACTAAATGTAATGCACCTAAACTGAGGACATCGTCAACCCTTGATGAAAATACGACTAGCCCGAGATGGAACTCTAAGAGGTTGATAAAACACACATAGTACGATTTGATGAGTCTGTCGAAGTAGTCCTATGACAACATAAATGATGAAATGAGGTAAGGATGTGACAAGCTCATTGACTTGGACATGATGTTACTAATGAAAGGACTAAGGGTTAAATTTCAATATGTTTGACTAAGTCACTAAATTTCGACGACTCGAATCCTATCTTATTATGAAACAACATTATTAAAACATTTAGAGGTATTTGGGAGTAGTCTTATGAAATTAGGATTTTGGACAATTTGAGGGTCTCTCCTGATTTGTTAAAACCGTGATTATATCTTACCGAATATTTCATGATGTTTACCTTCTCATCTTGAAGGGAGGATAACCAAATAGATTTGAATCCTTATTTGGATTTGATATGCTTTGATAAACTATTGGGTGGAAATTAACGCAATGCAGCTTGTTGAAATTTTGGACATCGTAGACCCTCGCGAATGAATAAGAGATATAGGAGATCTAGTTGAGACTAAAGATGATTGAATTGATATTATGCGAAGTTCCTGAGGATGTGTTGGAACCATGTTGGATGAAAAAGAAAACTAATGATTAGAACCACGAGTGCTTATGGCCATGATTGTTGGAGAAAAATAGAATAGAATGACTTGGTGATGAGAATAGAAATTAAGATAAAGCCTAGCGTCGAAAGCAAGAGAACAAAAATTAACTTCGGGATGAAGTTCTATATAAGGAGGGGTGTATGTAGTGCCCCTAGATGGTTGTAGACCCTGAGGGCACTTGTCGAGTGACTCGACTAATTGAAACTTCCATAAGTTAACCCTTTAAATTTATACTTCTGAATAATTGAAGAACAACTGGGTATGTACATGACGACAACTAATGAATGAAAATAATGAATTGTATGACAGTTATGAAAGCAAATAATTATCAATTCTGAAAAATAACATGTTGTGTATTGACTAGATGTATGTTGAATTATGTGATGAAAATGAAAGAAATACATGTAATGTAATGCCTTACTGATTAACAAGATATAAGATGTTATGAGTAAACTGTAATTGCTTAACGATTAGCATGTATAAAATGATTATGATGAATGAGGACAGGATTATTAATATGTGTTTTTGAGAATGTGTGTAGCAACAGGTGAAATGGTTCACCGATGGACACATAAAGGAAATAAAGGGTCGTAGAGTACGAATAAATCACACACGGAAGGACGACGACGGTGTCGAATTCCAACGGATCCCGTGGCCGAGTTCAAAATCCCTTATCCGCTTACTCGGGGTTGCGTGAAGTCATGCGATGTGGACCACGATGGAGTTGGTGTAGCTAGGGTTTTCACCCTAGCTTGTGCAAATGAGCACCTACTAAGGAGAAGGGACTCCTTAGTAGCAGTTCAATAAACAGTAATTAAAAGACAAGATATTAAAATGGAAATTATTCTAAACATGTGCATGAAACATCAAAAGACAAAAGATAATATAAATGGTTTTTTGTATTAAAGCTTTACCTCCAATGTGAAGATTGGTGAAGTTCTTGCAATTGTCCAAGAGGGTTGCTCCAAACTCCAGCTTTGCTCCTTCTCTTTCTCCAAATGGTTGGGAATGGGCCAAAGGGGCACTCAATGGTGAAAGTAGCTCAAGGGTGAGCTAGGGTTTCAAGAGTGATTTTGGCAAAGTAAGGGTATACTTGATTGTGGATGTGAAATGAGGGGTTTCCATCACCTATTTATAGTTTTTTGGTGGTGGAGTGCTGGCCCATGGTTTTGGGAACCATATGGTTTAGGTCAGCTGTATAGGTTTTTTTTTTTCCTTTTTCCTCTTTTTCCTCATTTTTTTAGATTTTTTATTCCCTTTTTAGAGGGTTTTTGCTATTTTTGGAGGAATTTTGGATAATTTTGGGGAAAAAAGGGGTTTTTTAGCCTTTTGGAGGCTCTTTTGATGGTTTTGTGGCCTTTTGGAGGCTTTTTAGTGGGATTTTTAGGGTTTTTAAGGCAAATATGGTAGGAAAATGGACAAATGAGTCATGTAATGGGGTAGATGAGTTAGTGAGCACTTTTTGGGTGTTAACAGATTTCCCCCTGATGTGTGAGGGCATGAGCTCATCGTATGGCCGATAGACATCATAAGTCCTATATGGTTTTCTTGGGGTGTGGAGAAGAGAAGAAACAAACTGGAGCCCGGAACAACGGTCCCGAACCAACTGCAAAAACTAAAAGTACATAACCTCAATAAGGGATGAGGAATCATCTGAATATATGGACGAGGCGGGCATTCCCATGCTCGTATCAAGATATAGAACAATAATAACAATGGGGTCCAAAATATGGGGACCTAACATATACATGGACTCAAATAATGAATGAGGAAGAATCTCAATATATGGACGAGGCGGGCATACCCATGCTCGTATCAAGATACAAAAAAAATAACATAGATAACCACTGTGTACATCATAAGGGTCCAAAGGGGACACAAATCTGGGACATACTGCTGGGCTGACCATGTCGGAGCGGAATAACTGATACACTGGAATGACAACAGTGCTACTGAGTGTGGTACCAGAGGAACTGTGGAGCTGCTGGATCATAGTGACAAGGGGTCATAATCTCAATGGTACACTGAACTGGGATTGAACTGGGTACTCAAGGAAGCATATAACTGGATGGCTTCCAAATACAATCTCCAACGCAGCTCGGACATCCATGGGAACATGTAACTGGGTGTTCCAAAGTGACTCACCAATGTGCTAGAGTCGGGGGAAATCCGGGATCTTCGACAAATAATGGAAAGGATATAAACCCTGCGTGATTCTCAACGATGCGATCAAGGTGTTGAAGTCGAGCATGTGAGAAACAACCACTCGGAGAGGCAATGATGATTCCTCTCAAAATGGTCCGTAGGCACTCACCACAGATGGTGATGGGTCCAAGGCGCAGGGACCTCTGGGTCTATCCTCTGGAATAGAGGGGCTATCGTTGATAGAGGGAGACCTGCAACTGTCAAGGCAATGATGTTTCCTTGACAGGAGCGCGAGGTGGAGAACCGAAGTGTGATAGTACTAATGGTAGGACGGACAAACTGGGGGGGATAACTGGGCAAGTAAAGTGGGTGGACTTAAAATTCCTTTGTTCAGAGTATGATGGCGGGGATGATCGGGCAGCATATGAAACTGACTGATGGGAAAGGGATCATAGCTGTAATGGATCAAGGATAGTGACGGGAGTGAGGGGTACTCAAGCTGGTGTAAAATGGCAGGAGACTGCAGATTACTCTTAACAAAGGCGACCTGATTGGGGGTGCTACCGAGATGATCGATCATAGTGCCAGGAGGCACGGGGGGACTTCTTCAGGGGTTAAGGAACTAGAAGAAGTGTGTGTAAAATGGTATTGTCGTGTGGATTTATACGAGCCCAGGACAGTTCATGCTCCTGATTGCTTTCAATTTTAAGGAGTCTGAAAGTGATAAGAAGACTCTGGAATAATGGAATGGTACTGTCGTGTGGATTTGTATGAGCCCAGGACGGTTCATGCTCGTGGTGGCTTTCAATTTTAGAGAGTCTGAAAGTGATAAGAAGACTCCAGGGGGTTTCTTTTTCGTGTGTTAGTCTCCAAGGCCCAAAGAAGCATATAAGGATGCAATGAAGAACTCTTCTAGCCGGTGTGACTAGAGTATTCCTTTTTCATAATTAGTCTACCAGGTCCGGAAAAGGGTTAAACTTATACCAGATAGACGCCCTTTCAGGTACTTTAACGAGCATGAAAGGAAGCAAGATTGCTCGGCGATCTTTTCATTGTTTTAGGAGTCAGAAAAGAGCTTAACAGAAACTCCCTAAGTGCCTTTTTCGTAAAGGACTTGTCCGGCCTGAAAAAGGGATAAAATTATACCGAACAAAAGGAATGGCCAGGCAAGGAGGAAGTGCTCAATCAAGGAATATTGATGATGACCAAGAACGAGGGTAGGGGGGGAACACTGGTGGGCCTCCTTGCGGGGTAATGAATGGTGGAAAAATAACGAAATGGTTGCAGTATGACAGGAGTGAATGGCTCATGTAAAAATGTGGAACAATCAGATGGCGGTCGATGTGGCGCGCAAACCGAGGCAGCAAGGTGTTGGGACACAATGTTGAAATTGTACCAAGTGAGAGCGAGAAATGATTTCAAGCATCATCACGAGCTCGGAAAAATGAATCCGGCGATATAAAAAGTGTTAAAAATGGAGAACGGCCGATGTGGCACGCAAACCGAGGCAACGAGAGGTGTCTAAAAAATGCTCAAAAACTGATGTGGAAAAAATAAGAAAAAAAGAGGACCATCATGAAGGTCTCGTCATGCTAATTCTGATGGTGGAAACGGTTCGAAAAATGGACTCCGCATGAGTTCAGAATGGCCAAAACAAGAAAAAGTCAACGGACTATAAATAGTGAGTGGGTCCAATATGACAAGTGTCATTTGTACTATTTGACTTTGACTAGTGATCAGAGTGGGCCAAAGTTGAGGTGGAATTTCTGGACGATCCGATCAGCGGTTTTCAGATCTGGGAGTCACAGGTATTCCGTCAAACTCATACCTGCATTTTTTTTAGGGTTCGGGGTAGGGGGTGGGTCCCAGTGGGATATTTGTATGGTCCACATGGGGTGGACTACGAGTTTGGGGGATGGAAACGCAGTTGGAGACCACGGGTTCTAGGGAGGATCACGCGGCTTGGGACCACGATGTTAGGGTCGGAATGCGCGGTTTGGCACCGCGCTTTCCGAGGCTGAACACGCGGTTCAAGACCGCGAGTTCGACCCCTATAGGCGCGGTTACGGACCGCGACTGTAGGTCTGACAGACAGTCGCGGTCGAAAACTGTGGCAAGGGGCCCAAAAGCCACGATGTGAGTGAGCTGTTAGGGCCTCTCGGGAGGGGGGTAGGTTGATTGCTTTTGTCATGAGTCTGATGAGTTTGTTTTGTGTGTTTGACAGGATGCCACTGGTATTGTGGAGAGAGTGGGAGGTGCATCGGCGAGACACAGAGGGGACTTTGGAGTCCGTACGGATGTTGCTGGATCGGTTGCTGGTGGGAGTGACCGATGACGGGTGGTGGGATGTGGATCCAGAGGTGATCCAGGATTGTCTGAGGGCGCCACGATAGTTCCGGTCGATCACGATCCGGGTGGCCATTTTAGCGGACAGGGGGCAGGCATCGGGGCCCGCAAGGGATGAGGATTTTCCAGATGAGGAGCGAGGGGAGGACTCAGAGGCAGCTGACGCAGGTAGTGATGCAGGGTATGACTCTCATTAGGGAGTGCAGGGGACTCCCCCCGGATTTTGTAGCTACGACATGTACTCTATGAGGCTTTAGGGATGTATAGATATTTTTTTTGTATAGCTGAGTATAGGGATACTCAGGACATGTACGACATTTATTTTTTGATATATATATATGCCTATGGATGCATCTTTTGGTGATGATGATTTAGGTGTACGCACGTGGATGCGCTTATGATTTGTTATATGTTTGTATTGCATGTGGATGCAAGTAGGATAGGATGTTGGGCGTATGGATGCCCCTTGTGTATGTTATGCGACGTATTGCACATGGATGCAACACTATGTAGGTAGGATTAGGCACGTGGATGTCCCTGTATATGAATGTGTTTTTATTTTTTATTGCACATGGATGCAAATGTGTATGGGATGATAGGCACGTGGATGCCCCTTGCAATCTTTTTGGGTTTTTATATATTTTTATGAGATGTTATGGGATGATAATGCATGATGGAGGTTTTTACGTGGTGTGATTAATGTGCCAATCTAGGATGTTGTTAGCCATTTGATCTGCGACACTATTTTGAGCTCTGGGGACATGGGTGAATGTTATGGATTCAAACTGTCGGCTGAGTTGTTTTGTGCGCAGGAATTTTCTAAAGAGGCAGGGATCACGCACCTGGTAGTAGTTATTGAGCTGGGAGATAAGCAGCTGGGAGTCAAGGAACACATGAAGGTGACGTATGCCCATCTGGAGGGCAGCAGTCAGGAGACCGGTCACAGCATCATACTCCGCCTGGTTATTGGTAGCAGCTCCTATACAGATTCCGTCAAGGTGAATCATTTCATGTGAAGGGGAATATAAGACCCATGCTGCTGAAGCCAGGTTGGGAGACCAACGGCTTGCTCCATCGGCGAAGCCAGTGTAATGAGGCGGAAGATGGTCCATCTGTGGTCATGCAAAAATGATGAATGTGAGAGTGAGGTAAAAAAGGTGAAAAACAAAAAAGAGAACAAACTGTACAATACGGACCGATGGGGCCACAAGTTATTTAGGGATAAAAGCGTTTAAGATACAACCCATTACGAGGGTTGCGCAAAGGGCGACCTTCTGAGTCAGTTAAAATGTATGCCCCCTTGCCGAGGCAAGTCTGCACGATGTAAGGGCCTTGCCACATAGATTCAAACTTTCCTTTACCGGTTTTGTCGTGGGCTTGGTCATATGCGAGGATGAGGTCCCCTTCATGGAAAGTTCGAGGGTGTACAGGTTTGTCGTAACCGACTTTAGAGCGGTTCTTGGCGGCTTCAATAGTCTGGAGAGTGGCACGACGGTCTTCATCTGCTTGTTCAAGGGATTGCAGACGTTGCTCAAGTGGGGAGGTGTCGGGGAGAAGCTCGACGGCGATTTTTAAGGCATGTATCTGACACTCGATGGGGAGGACAGACTCTACACCGTGAACTAAGTGAAATGGGGTAAAACCAGTGGCAGTCTTGGTAAAGGTACGGTAAGCCCATAAGGCAGGGAACAACATGTGGTGCCAATTGGACTTATGCCGATCAACAGTGCGTTGAAGGATGGTTTTGAGTATTTTGTTAATGGCCTCTACTTGGCCATTCCCTTGGGGGTAGTAAGCAGAGGAATATTGATGGTCGAACTTGAGGAGAGTGGATAACTCACGCCAAACGGAATCTTCGAAGTGCAAACCATGGTCTGAGACCAACTGTTTGGGAACCCTGAATCGAGTGATAACATGGTTAAAAAAGAAACGGGCAATGGTATCAGCGGTACAATTGAAAGTGGGCATGGCTTCGGCCCATTTGGTAAAGTAATCGACAGCGACAATGATGTATTTATGGCCGTTAGTAGATGGGGGTTTACACTCCATGAAGTCGATGGCCCACTTACAAAAGGGACCAACGGTGACGACTGGGTGTAACGGAGCAGGTGGTGTCCGGGCCTTGGGGGCAAAAAGTTGGCAATTATGGCAATGTTTGACCACTGTGATGCAGTCGGTAAAGAGTGTGGGCCAGAAATATCCGGTGCGGATGACCTTTTGGGCGGTGGCCATCCCAGAGAAATGGCCACCGCAGGCATCGCTATGACAGTCATTGAGGACGTGTTCAGCTTCCTCGTGTGTAAGGCAACGACGAAGAATCGTGTCGACCCCTCGCCGGTAAAGGACATCGCCTAAGAGGAGATAGCGAGAGGCCTGGTGATGGATGCGACGGCGTCCATTGCGGGAGACTTTGGGTCGGAACTTCTGTGTGCGAAGGTATAACAAAATATCACCGTACCATGGGTCATCAGAAAAGATGGTGAACAAATGGTTGTCCGGTAACTCATCGGGGATTTGAGGGGACGACAGAAGGGAAGGGAGATCGGTGATGAGCTGGGAAAGTGCGAGGGCTTTGGCGCTCTTAGGGGTTTTGAAAGTAAGGTCATATTCCTGGAGGATAATGACCCATTTAGCAACACGACATTGCAGTAGCCACCGGTTTAAGAGATAGACCATGGGGTTGGAGTCGGCGATGACTGTGGTATGACTAAGTAAAATGTAGTGTCACAATTTTTGGACGGAAAAGACCACAGCTAGGGCGAGTCTCTCCTCATATGGGTAACGTAGGGGTGGTCCAGACAAGGTCTGGCTGACGTAATAAATGACATGCTCTTGGTGAGAAGCATCGTCTTGAACCAAGACTCCGGACACGGCATGCTAGGATGCCGAGACGTAGAGGATGAAGTCCTGAGAGAAATTCGGAGGGGAGATCAAGGGGGCTTGTGTGAGAGCTTTGATGAGGGCTCCGAATGCAGCTTCTGCTTGCTCATCCCAGACAAAGGGTATGTGGGTACGGAGCAGGCGCAAGAAACCATGAACGGTAGTAGCGTAATCAGGAACGAAATGACGGAGGAAATTGGATCGCCCCTGCAGACTTTGGAGCTGTCGGAGCGTGCGAGGAGAGGGAAGGTCTAAGATGGATTGGACTTTCAGGGGGTCAACAGTAATTCCTTTTTGGGAAACAATGAAACCCAACAATCGGCCTGCCGGAACGCAAAAGACACACTTGTGTGGGTTCAAGCGGATTTGATATTTGTGACAACGCAGAAAAACTTGCCAAAGGTCGTTAAGGTGGTCTGATCGTTTCCAGGAACGAGCTGTAAGGTCATCAAGGTAGACGAGCAAGATATGGACCAAGTCGTGAAAGCAATAGGTCATGGCCCGCTGGAAGGTAGCACCAGCATTTTTGAGGCTGAAAGGCATGACACGATAGGAAAAGGTGCCCCATGGGGTAGTAAAGGCAGTTTTGTACTGATCCTCCTTTCGGATCTGAATCTGATTGTATCCAGAAAAACCATCCATGAAAGACAGGACTTCATGCCCCGCACATGCATCGATGAGCTGGTCAATAAATGGCGTGGGGAATTTGTCTTTGGGACAGGCGCGGTTTAAATCTCGGAAGTCAGTGCATACTCTAATGGTGCCTTGTTTTTTGTTAACGGGAATGGGGTTTGAAACCCAGGTGGTATAAGCAATAGGATAAATGAATCCTGCCTTGCGAAGTTTCTCAATCTCTGCTTTGACAGCTGGGAGCTTTGAGGGATGAATGGGGCGCTGTTTCTAACGAACGGGGGGTACATCAGGCCATGTGTCAATGTGGTGTTCTATAATGGCGGGGTCAAGACCAGGCATTTCGGTAAAGGACCAGGCAAAGACATCACGGAATTCTTGGAAGAGTTTTTTGTACTCCTCAATCTCATACTCACTATAGGAGGCTCCTAAAGTTATGAGTTCGGGGGCACCTCCTGGGGTAGTGATATCAATGTGGATGACGGGTGAGATATTTTCCATGTTGCCTTCCTCAAAGGCATCAGGAGCAGGAATAGGATCCTTAAACCAGTCGACCTTGGTAGGAAGGAAATCTTTGGATTCAACCGCAAATTGGGTAGCGGTGCTAGAGGAGGATTCTTCTGGGAGGAAATACGAACGATGGTGCATGTCATCCCAGGGATACTCTGAGGCAGTGAGTGCCTCAATAATCTCCTCATCAGAACGAAAAGTCGAAGTCGTCAAATCGGTTGATGAGGGAGTGGTGGTTGAAGAGATCATATAAATGGTGTTAACCTCTCCTAAAGGGGGGGAGACCGGGGGGTGGATCTCCTCAATTGTGGCTGGTGCCGTCTCAAGGTCCAGATTATTCATCTCGTAGAGAGCTGCTCTGTAATCTAGGAGATCAGGACAGTGATGTGAGTAGTGGCCGTAAATCCTGCATATCGCACAGGGGTGGTTGGTACGCAGTGATTTATCACGAGGCTTGGGGGTTGGGTCGATTTCGACAACGGGGATGTTGGGGTCATCATCAAGCATTTGCATGTGTTCCTGTAATGCCGGTAACTGTGGACATTTATGAGTCGGATGGCCTAACTCATCACACAATGAGCATTTGGGAGGAGCACGAAACACGGGGGGGTTTTTTACTGTTTTGGGAGGAGGTACAGCAGTGTATGGTTGTGGGCCTCTGCCCCCAGTGGGCTTGATAAGAGGAGGGGGATTTGTGGAGGAAGAAGGGGTAGCGACACCAGGGGGTGGCTGAGTAGTAGTGACAATGGGTTGCACCGGTTGCAGGATGACATCAGGTGTCAGCGGGGGAATGGGAGGCGAAAGGTACCACACGGGTAATCCTAAGGTTAGCCTGGGGAGGCTGAGGGTAGCCATAACTGGGGTGCTTACTACTCCCGAGGGAGGGATTAGGAAGGGGATGGTGTGGATGGGTGTAACACCAATGTGACTAGGTACCAATGGTGGTTTAGGTAACAAGGGCGGTTGATTGGTAGGTGTTTGCGTGTTGTGGGATAGGGTGCATAGGTCAGATACTTCGGTCGCGGGTGACGGGGGAGGAATGGATTGGAATGTGGACATCATTGGCGGATCTAAGTAAACTCCAGGTCCCATGGAGGAAACCAGTGAGGTAGTGGCACCACTAACAGGTTGTTCAACCATAGGGAGAACATTTTTGGGTGCAGTGGGGGCACTTGGATCGTAGTAGGTGAGTTGGTCGACCTTGCCCACGCGTCCATCATGGGGGAACATCATGGTACGAAAAATGGATGAGGCAACTGCCCGCATGGCATACATGTAGCTGCGGCCAAGTAAGAGGTTATAATCAAGTTGGGCATTCATGACCTCTATGTCAATGAGAACGGTTTTACCAGCCAGTTGGACGGGGACGTTAGCTAATAGGCCTTGGGGTTGAGCTGAACGGTCGTCGTAAGCTCGCAATGCAGTGGTGGATTGCTGGAGAGTAGGGGATCCCAACTTCTGCCAAACGAATGTGGACATAATGCATGTAGAGGCACCTTCATCGATAATGCACCAATGGATGACAATATTCCGAACGAAAACAGAAACTTGGAATGCTAAAGTGGAAGGTAGGCGTGGTTCGGATTGGTCCAAATCGAAGGCCATCAATTGTGAATCATTTGGGTCAATAGCACCAATGGCGGATAGCAAAGTCTTGCGCTGTGAAGGACAGTTCTTCAAGACTTCCAACGCAGACATGGCTGTGGGGGACTGGGCTAAGTCATCTACAATGTTGTAATTTGATGCAGCGCGAGCATTGGGATTATTGTTGATACGACGAATAGGGAAACAAGGTGCTTTGGGGGCACCATCGAGTGGATCCGGAGGTATACGTAACGTCTGATCAGTGGGATGAGCGTTAGTGTTTTTGTCGACGGGAGGGGCTTCAGGGGTGGAGCCATATTGGTTTCAACAGGTTTGGAGGTTGACATCAGTATATGACATCATCAACAAGTGGTGGGTACCTGAGTCAAACATGGGTTGATCAGGAGCGGCATAAGTGATCTGTTGTTGTGGTGGCATGTTGGCTTGAGGGGGAGCCAACGACTGAGTGTTTACTACGCCTTGGTTTGGTAAGGGGTTTTGAAGCACCAAAGGTGGCTGCTGAGGTTGTGGGGGGTTTGATGGTGCTTGAGGAGCTACGTGCCCTTGGCGATGGGCATCATCAACCCAGAGTTTCCTGGCTCGCTCTAAATGTGGGCAAGCATGTGTGTAGTGGCCATAGACCCTGCAAATAGAACAAGGATGGTTTGTTCGTAAATTAGGGTTTTTAGCCTGCTTGGGTGGCTGATCGGGGTTTTGGTTCGCAGGGGCCGCATTATTGTTGTTTGGGGGATTGGGAGGTTGACCACCTTGGTCTGGAGGAGGGTTGTTCCCACGGTTACGGCCCTTGCCACGGTTTTGCTGGCCCTATTGGTGCTGGTTGTTTCGGTTTTGCTGCAGATTCTGCAAGGCGTAAACTTGCTCTTGGGCAGCAGGTGGGTTCTGGGGTTGTGCAGGCGCGGGAGTAGGCTGTGGTGGATAATAAGTAGGTGGAGGCTGCGCAGGTGTTGAACCTTGTGGGGGTTGCTGATATGTCTGTGGAGCGGGCTGTGGGTTTGCCGCAGGGGCTGCCTGTGGCGGGTAATAAGCCGGTTGGGCTTGGGAGGACACAGGAGCTGGGGCAGCCTGTGGATGGTGATATGACTGAGGTGCGACCGGGGGAGCATAAGTGGGGGACGCATGCCTAAATCACTGAGGTGGACATGAGGGGCCGTGAGAATGGTGGTGATGAGTCACAGGAACATACGAATTGGTTGCTCCGGATTGAGACGTGGCCCGCGAAAGGTCAGGGCCAGGGCTAGGATGTGCTATGGAAAAGGGTTGGGGATGCGAGCCAACGCGACCAATGATGCCGTCTGCGGCGTGGGATGCCCCCGACGTGTCGTGCTGGGAGGAATCACTGCGAGGGGCGTCAGGGATAATGGTATAGAGGTAACCCGACTGGGCGTATATGAGGTCAAATTGTTGGGCTTTGAGGATGGCCTCTTCTTCAGACTGGGGTCGTTCGGATGCCACATCCTTGGAAATGACCGGAAGGAGGGATTTTAGGAACCAATCTAGGAAGATACGATCGTCTAACTTGATTTTGCAGAGACTGCGACATCGACGCCACTCATGAATGTGGTCAGTGATGTGGGTGGCCGTGTTCTATCTGCAAGACAGTAGGATCTCAACTCCCGCGTCATAATGGACAGGTAACTGAAAGAACTGCAGGAAGGTCGAGGCAAGGGAAGTAAAGGTGGCATGGGTCCCATGGGGCTACTCAATGTACCACTTAGCTGTAGAGCCAGTGAAGGTGCGTTGTAATAGACGGAGGCAGACAGAGTCATCCACTATGCAGTTAGAGGAACACCATAGATGGAAGGACATAATATGGTTTTGGGGGTCCTCACCTGCCTTTCCCTCAAACTTAGGGATGTCAGAGGGGATCTTGGTGGGCATGTGAGGCCATGCAGGGTCGTGTCTAATGGGATCGTTAGTTAGTCTGGCTAGGTCAGGAAGGTTGAGGCTAGCCATGAATGGCAAACTAGTAGAAGGATGTGACATACTAGTGGGTGTGACCAAATTGGGGCCAATGCCCCCAAGTGGAGGGGCTGGGTTTGGGATGTTGCCCCCAAGTGGAGGGACGAACGTGGTATGGGACGGTCCTGCACCGCCAAGGGTAGTGTGAGTCACTAATGGAGGTGGAATAGGTATTCCAGCTACTGGAATGGGTGGAGTGAGTGGAACGGTAGACATGGGCCCCATTGAGGGCATACCCAAAGCAGGTGTGGTAGCTGGTGTGGTGGTGGATGCTCCACCAATGGTTCCTACCAAGAAAGGGGTGGAAGTCACGCTAGCCATGGGGTTGGTGGGTGCAGTGTAAATGGGGTTCTCGGACTCTGCCTCAAAATCGGAGGTAAAATAGGGGGCATCTAGATCAGGCGATGGAGTCCTATGCCGTTGACGAGTGGAGTCAAGTGACAAGGCTCGAGATCTATGATGAGTGGTATCAAGTGATGAAGATCTATGTTTGTGACGGATGGTTTCAAGTGAACCGTGCTGTGGGGGGTTGCCCCGGAGGCGCCGAGAATGTCTCGGGGACTCAATGGTGACAAATGGTGTCAAATATCTGGGGGTTATGTTGAGTGAAAAACAGCTCAAAAACCCTAATGCAACCGAGTGTGCAGAAGGAGAGCTAAAAAAATATGGCACTCAGGCCAACAACGAACTCAAAACACCTATTGTAACAGCTGTGCTACAATAAGTGACGTATCAACAGAAATGGTCAGAATACCAACAAGTAGGAGGTTTCCTAAAAAATAAAAATGGTGGACTCGCTAGACCAAAAGGAGGTAAGGGAGCATGAAAACACCTAACTAAATAGTATTCTGACTCAACTAGACATATCCTCTGCAAGGTGATGAAATCCAAGTCAGACAATATGGATAGGAGAGCCAAGTGGCTAAAGATATCCCCCTACCAGGAGGGACACCGGGTAGTCAATCTTAGAAGAAAGGCAACTAAGATACCCCGTTCATGACACGTCCAGAAAGGTGAATCTGCCGTTTGGTCCTTTTACCATAGTACCCCTATACAGGGATACCCAGAGAGCTGCGAAAGGTAGCCCTTCGGTTACTGAATGGAGTGCGGTATTCCACTCAGGCCTCCGGAACCAGTCTAGCAACTTCAACCCTCCTAGGGGAGAGGCCCTCTGATAAACTGGTCGTGACCGTGCCAAAAAATACTAGAGGATTTTGGTTCCCTAATGGACAACAGCTATGTCTCAAGTGTAAGCAACCGAGGGGTGTTATTTGGATTCCTATCCCCCCGATCCTACCTAACTAAAAAATTCTTATGTGTTCCCCAAGTGGGGTTAGAATGTTGGTTGAGTTAAGTAGTTTTTTAAGGCTCACTTGAATTAGGTGATAGAGTGTGTGCGTGTGAGGTGATGAACCCAAATAAAAGTGCCACAAGGGGGGCAACTTTCTAACTAACAATAACAAGACAGAATGTAAACTTTAACATGCAAAATTTTCTCTTTTTCAAATTATTTAAAAAATGATTCTGTAAATGGAACAAAAATAAAACTGCAGAAAAGCTTGTAGGGAAGTATGGCTGCAGGTAGGACAGATGGCTGTGCATATGCAGAAAATAGTGCAGCAAAGTGCTGGGTTCAAAATAGCAGAGAACGGACCGCGGGTCTGTGGCAGTTCTGGGCGGTCGGACTGCGGGAAATAGCTCAACAGTCGCGGACAGGTTGCAGGTTTATGGCCGAAAGATGCAGTCGGACCGCGGGAAAAAGGTCGAAAGCCGCAGGCGGGTCGCAGGAAAAGGCCAACAGACGCAGTCGGGTTGCAGCAAAAGGGTTGAAAGCCGCAGTCGAGACGTGGGAAAAGGGCTGACAGGCACAGTCTGGTTGCAGAAAAAGGGCTTAAAGCCGTGGTCGGGATGCGAAAAAAGAGCCGGCAGACGCAGGCGGGTTGCAAAAAAAGGGGCTAAAGCCGTAGGCGGGACGCCGAAAAATTTGTAACAGCCGCAATCGGATCGCAACAAACAGGCTGATTAGCCGTGGTCGGATCACAGGTAACAGAATTGAATCCGCTGGCAGAACGCCGGAAACAGTCTGAGAGCTGCGGTCGAGTCACAGGTAAAGGCCTGAAAGACGCGGTCAGAAGGCAACTACAGGGGTAAAAGACGCGGCCGAAAGGGACAGCCGAAAGGAAAATATTTTAAAAACTATAACCAGAAATTCAAACCAAGGGGAGTCGCCAAAACTGTAGCTAGGGTTTTCACCCTAGCTTGTGCAAATGAGCACCTACTAAGGAGAAGGGACTCCTTAGTAGCAGTTCAATAAACAGTAATTAAAATACAAGATATTAAAATGGAAATTATTCTAAACATGTGCATGAAACATCAAAAGACAAAAGATAATATAAATGGTTTTTTGTATTAAAGCTTTACCTCCAATGTGAAGGTTGGTGAAGTTCTTGCAATTGTCCAAGAGGGTTGCTCCAAACTCCAGTTTTTCTCCTTCTCTTTCTCCAAATGGTTGGGAATGGGCCAAAGGGGCACTCAATGGTGAAAGTAGCTCAAGGGTGAGCTAGGGTTTCAAGAGTGATTTTGGCAGAGTAAGGGTATACTTGATTGTGGATGTGAAATGAGGAGTCTCCATCACCTATTTATAGTTTTTTGGTGGTGGAGTGCTGGCCCATGGTTTTGGGAACCATATGGTTTAGGTCAGCTGTATAGGGTTTTTTTTTTTCCTTTTTCCTCTTTTTCCTCATTTTTTTAGATTTTTTATTCCCTTTTTAGAGGGTTTTTGCTATTTTTGGAGGAATTTTGGATAATTTTGGGGAAAAAAGGGGTTTTTTAGCCTTTTGGAGGCTCTTTTGATGGTTTTGTGGCCTTTTGGAGACCTTTTAGGCCTTTTGGAGGCTTTTTAGTGGGATTTTTAGGGTTTTTAAGGCAAATATGGTAGAAAAATGGACAAATGAGTCATGTAATGGGGTAGATGAGGTAGTGAGCACTTTTTGGGTGTTAACAGTTGGTCACATACGAGTTGGGGGGTGTGCAATAAGAACGGACTTACTCCCCAGTGCAATTAGTCCCCAATAGCGTGTAGACAGAGGATTAAAGATAACAGATCCTAAATCCCTACATGAAGTTCCTACAAGTCAAATGAAAAGATATCGGCAGAAGGACCAGACGGTGTGGTACCTTGCTGAGAAACGAAAAGGATGGACACAAGGACCCAGCGATGTGGTAACTTGCCGAGAAATGGATACGATGGATAAATGGACCTGACAGAGTTGTACCATGTCTAAAGATGAGCATAAAGGACATATGGGCTCAACGGTGTGGCACCTAGGTCCTAAAAGGGATGAATTAGTAAACTTTATGCATAAAAACCATATACAATTGCATTTAGAACACTTGCTCATGAAAATACATTTTAATATTAAAAATAATAGAAATAATTATTTTTAGGCATTTGCACATGTAAATACTTTTTAGTATTTAAAATATTAGAAATAATTATATTAGGAGAAAAATGGAATCCTAGGCTTGAGTTATTAGCTAACACCACATGCACCCACAAAATAGAATTTAGAGTGAGCATCTTAGAAACAAACTTGAGTAAATTTAGGAAAGTAGGTGCATTCTTCTAGGAAACATGACACATAGATTTGTGAGATAAATTAGTTTTTGAATATTAAGAAATTGGGTATTTTGCATGAAGCAACATGTGTCGCAGGGGAATTTCCTATTTAAGGAAGGCTTTGGGGATGGGTAAAGGACCCAGTTTTTGGATGGTTATCGTAATATTGAAAAAGTGAGTGACTTGTTTCTATTGGGGTTTGGCTAGAAATTCTTGTGGGGGGGGGGAACCCAGTGAGGAGTTTCTTGAATGGTGTCTGTGAGCTCTATGACTCGAAGCTCGGGGGTGGCCATGCGACTGAAAGCATGAGCCTATGGTTGGGTAGCGAAGCTAATGATTGCTTCACCAATGGTTAATCGAGCTTTGCTGGAGGGATCCTATGGAAGACGCGTATGGTAACGCACAAGATGGATCAGATTAGTGACAACTTCTACTTCGACAACGGTCACGACCTATGGTCGAAAAGTTATGGTTTTGTCTACATTTGCTAAGTTATTCAGTTAATTTATTTTATTTCTCTAGTGATTATGCTATCTAATCTGTTTTGTATTAGTCTGTTAAGTTTCAGGTTAAGTACAGAAGGACCCTACAGTAGGGGCCCTACAATAATAACGTTCTGATTTCTTCATATTTATCACCATACCTGTAGCCTTGCAAAATAGTTTTAGGATCTCTTCTAGAACATGCCCCTCAAGTATCGAGCTATTTGTGATAAGTAAAATGTCATCCATGAAAAGAAGATGGGTGAATTTTAAGTCCTCATTTAAGCTTAAACCATTAATTTTCCTTTGGCATTGGGTCTCCATGATAACACAGATCGATCATTAAACAACTAGAAGGAATAGATATAGGGAGAGTTGGAAGCCTTACCAAAGGCCTATTGAAGGAATAAAGAATGGCAACGCTGAAGCATTTATAATAACAATGAAAGAAGATTAAGTGATGCAAACAATAATCTAGTTTGCAATATCCAGAGAGAACTTCATGTGAATCAAAATAAGTAAGAGATAGATCCAATATGTCTTTGTTGAGGCCTCAAATGTGTTGGAAGTGTCCAAGGAAACAATGCAAAAGATAAAGCCCAATCTGAAGGCTTCAAATAACCCTACGCAAGGATTATTCTATCCTTAGAGTGTTTGGTATAGCTAACTCTTACGGATATTAGGCCTCCGTTGGAACTGTGTGGGTGATCCAAATGGATATTTCTTCCTTCAAAGGAAGATTTGAAAATTTTGTGGCAAAAAATGCAAACAGAAAGAAGACAAGTAAAAGTAAATTTAAATTGATCTACTTAAAATAAATTAAATCTAGAAAATGTGATTGTAGATTCAAAACAATCAAATCTAGAAGATTAGATAAATGTTATACCAATCAATAGAAATATGGATCAGATCTAACATTACCAACTTTAAACAAAACAAAATAGTAAAAATTAATTTATTTTATTCAAAGATTTAAGTTGTATAATTGTTCTGTTAATGATATGCTAATTGACAAATTAACATATGATAATGATGACTATTTTGTAATTGCAAAAGGTGAAATAATATGAACCAAGTAAAGAAATTTACTGATGCATAATCTGCACATAAATCATATGATGATAAATAAACATACAGATCTATATGTTTTATAATCATACAATGCAAAATAGAATTATTCAATGAATAAATGAGAAAACCATAATTCATCAAGGAAACTTGACAAACATAACAAAAGAAAGGAAGAGAGAAACTGACTGAAATTCTTCAAATATTGTAAAACATTACAATTCTCCAAGTACAAAGTGTCTCTGATTCTTAATTTCAGTGGCTTTTACCCCCTTTCCCATGAGATCTCAGTCTCTTTAAATAATAATTACAAAAATTACAACGAAAACCAATTTTCTATGAAAATAGGGATTACAAGCTATTAGTTTAAGATTTTCCAAGGGAATATTTCCACTTAGCAAATACATCGAAAAGATCATCAACATATTGATACTGTGAATGATTGAGCTGTAATTGGGCCTTGCAAGTGACAACCTCGATCTCCCTCTTCTTAGTCTTTGACCACTCCCTTAGGAAAAAAATTATCTTCATCCCTGAAGCCACGGGTGATTCAACCAATTCCTTGATTTCTACTATCTGGATCTGCTGAAGCTGTTCAATTCGCTTCTTAGAATTCAGATGATTCTCTTCGACCTATGTGATCATGAGCTTGGGTGGAAGAGTAGTCTCGATCTGATTCATGACAAGGAAGTCCAATAAACCCAACATGTTATCAAAAGAGAACCATCTCTTTTTGCATACTTTCTGGCCTTCTTCAATGGTAGATTCAACTATCTCACATACATTCTCCCAGGATTCTAAAGAAACCTTTATCCTTCTGAGTTTAATATTATCCAGGACAGGTACTGCTTCAGGTTTGTCCTTTATGTATTTCTTCCAGCCTATGAAATCTTCAAAAGCTCTAGTGGCAACATTTCTCCTTTGATTGTGATAAAAAAGGATATATGAATAATGCTCAAAGGAATTAAAGATATCCTGAATCTCATTCAGTCCCTAAAATAATTCAATTAAAAGTTTCCTGAAATCATCATTAATTCTCAATGTGAAATCTTTAAATTCTTCTTTGAAAAAATTTGAAAAGGAAGAAGCCTAACAGAAATGGACTATGAAGCCTCCAACTGTTGTTCAAGAGTTGCCAACTTCTCGGCATATTACGCATTCTGCCCTTGTGCTTCTAGAAGTTGTTGTTTGAGATCTTCATTATGGATTTCATTTCCTAGATTTGATCTTCATAATTATCTTTCAATCCCTGCAACTGATATTGATGTTCTTCATCCAATTGAATTTGTTTCTGCTTGAGGTCTTGTAATTCCTGTTTCTTCTCCTCAATTTCTCTGTTGAGTGAAGCAACATAATCATAGTTAGCACCAACAAAGGCTCCCATAGTAGAAACCATTTCTAAGGATTCCTGTTTGACATATGTGGAAGCCTCTTCCAAATAATATGATTAGGTACAGATCCATGTACCAATGTCCCTTCCCTTTCTCTTTTGGAACTTTTCTTCACAACTTTCTTCTCTGACTTACTCCAAAAATATTCTCCAATGAGACCACTGCATCTTCTCCAAAATATGCAATTTCTTCAACAGGGGCTGAAGACACTCCTGAAACTATAACTAAAGATATAGGTTGGGAAGTAGCAGGGGTAGGGATAGGCATACTTATCTGGGGTATGGAAGTGGAAGTTATTATAGTAGTGGAGACTGAAGGTAAAGAAATGGGAATTGTGGATGAAGTGACAGGATCTGAAGGTGCAGAAGAAATTTGCATTTCAACTGGATTGAGGGAAGTCTCCATTGTTAGTTTTTCATCATTTAATTCAATAGATTTAGGATCTTAACTGAAAGAACAACATGTACAGCATATCAAGAATAAGAGACAAGAGACAAGAGACACAAAACATTTCACCGGGGAAAACCAAGAAGGTGAAAAACCCCGCAACTTCCTCAGAGATAGAATAAGCATCAATACAAGGATCACCATGATCAAACCCAAGAGATAGATATCTTAGCAGCATGCTCCTCCTCCACTTGTGCGCACTCCTCCTCTCTCACTAATGCGAAGTGAGTGAATAATAGAATGTGTAAAATGAGAGAGACACACTCTCTATTTATACACTACTTCACTTGTCTTTTAACTTTAACTAGGTCAGCCCCAACTTAACCCTTTAACATAATTTTGAATGGGCCGATCCCCACTAGGGTGGTCTAATAACCCTTTAAACCACATGACTCATACAGGGCCGACCCCATCAAGGTGGTCTAATAACTCATCAAATATAAGTTACAACACTTACAATATAACTTGCAACACATGCAAGTACAACTGACGACACTTCCAATCGGAGGAATAATACATCTCCATTGGGGATACAATAAAGTACAAATACAATATACAAGTGAATATCTTTCGAACCTACAAATACATCAACACTCCCTCTTAACTAGTAAGGTATTCTCTAGACACAAGTCATCAATACATATAGGCACAAGTCTTCAATTCTGGAGCTGGATCATCATCACTGCTGCTGTACCCGACATCTTGATCACTGGGCTATCTCTAAATTCTTCTCATCATAGGAAGTTCTACAGAGCCAACCCTTTTTCATGCTGGATGTAGGCCCACCTCTTGTAGGTCTTCATCAACACTGGTCATACTGTGGATCCCAGGGCTAATTACGTGCATCAAAAAAACCTCGAAAGAGCATCCCAGAACTGAATACGAGCTTACTACTCAACCTATCGGATCTCCCAGGATCTTTTACATGTTGACTGTCACAAAACCTTAAAAGAGTGTCTTGCATCCTTTAAGAACTCTAAAGAGCATCCCAGGACTGATTACGAGCTTACTGCTCAACCTATCGGATCTCTTGAACTGATTATATGTGACCCCCACACCACAAAACCTTTAAAGAGCGTCTTTCAACCTGTAAGTACTCTAAAGAGCATCCCATGACTGATTACGAGCTTACTGCTCAACCTATCGGATCTCCAGGGATGATTACATATGGTTAGGCAAAACCTTTAAAGAGCATCTTGCAACCTGCAAGTACTCTAAAGAGCATCCCAGGACTGATTACGAGCTTACTGCTCAACCTATCGGATCACTAGGTATTATTACATGCCTCTAGTAGCAAAACCTCGAAAAAGCATCCTAGCTTAGACTATAGGATCTCCCAGGATCTTTTCTATGCTACAAGCACAACTTGTCCACGGCCACAGAGTATCATCTTGATACTCATGATCATACTGATCATCATCATAACGTACATCGTCCTGATGCACATCATCATCACATGATCATCCTGATCATCGTCCTGATGCATATCATCATCGCATGATCATCCTGATCATCGTCACTGCATCGTACTGATGCATATCATCACACATGACCGAACTGATCATGTAAAGCATCCACTTGATGCATATCACATGTGATCATCCTGATCAACATCATGCAGAACATCATCTAGAGCATCGTCCTAATGCTCATCACACAACGCTTACATCTACAGCCATGGGAAGGACCCTCCTATCACCATGCTTGGAATGGATCCTGCAAATGTGTCCTATCACTTCTTCCTCGAAGTATCTTCTATCTGAAGAACACCAAGCCTCTCTCTGAAGTACTCAAACTTCACTCTGGCTAGTGGTTTGGTCAACACATTTGCAATCTTCTCATCTTTCGCAACATACAGGAGCTTCACTGCTCCTCTCTGCACCATATCCTTGATATAGTGATATTTGATCTCAATGTGCTTCGACCTGTCATGGAACACCGGGTTCTCTGACAACTTCACACAACTCTGGTTCTCACAATAAATATAGGTAGCATCCAATGGGAGATCAAATAACTCAGACAATAGCTTCCTAAGCCATACTGCCTCGCAATTAGCCGAACAAGCTGCGACATACTCTGCTTTGGCTGTACTCAGGGCTACGCAGGATTGCTTCTTGCTAAACCAAGAGATCACACCTGATCCCATACTAAAGCAACACCCCGAAGTGCTCTTCTTATCTGTAGCACTGCCTGCCCAATCTGAATCAACATAACCCTCCAAGTTAAACTTTTGATTTGCATCATACTTGAGCCCATAATCAACTGTACCCTTCAGGTACCTCAGAATATGCTTTGCAGTAATCAGGTGAACATGTCTCGGATCTGTCAGGAACTGGATCAAGGTGTTCAGAGAAAAGAAAATATCTGGTCTCGTATTCATCAAGTACATCAAGGACCCAATCATGTGATGATACATCATAGCATCATCCAGATCAGATGAAGCATCACACAATAGCTTCAAGTTTGATGCCATAGGTGTGGCCATGGCCTTGCAGTCCATCATCCCGAACTGCTTCAGGATCTCTACTGCATACTTCCCTTGTCCAAGGAAGATTCCATCTGCACTCTGCCACACCTCCATACCTAGAAAGTAATGCATCATACCCAAGTCCTTCATCTCGAACTTGGTAGCAAGCTTCCTCTTCGTATGGCAATCAACCCATCCTCACCTGTAACAAACAGGTAATCCACATATAAAAGTAGTATCATTGGATTGCCTTCCTCAACCTTGTAGTAAAGGTTGGAATCCGCTTTACTTTTGGTAAATACCAAACTGGATAGAAAGCTGTCTATCCTACCATACCAAGTCCTAGGAGCTTGCTTCAAGCCATACAAGGCTTTCTTCAACCTGCACACATATGACTCCCTGTCATGTGTCTCAAAACCAAGTGGCTACTCCACATACACTTCCTCTTCGACTACACCATTCAAGAAAGCTGTCTTGACATCCATCTGGTGTATCTTCCACTTCATCACTGCATCCAAAGCAAGTACTATTTTGATGGAAGTGTATGTGGCTACAGGAGCAAAAGTCTCTTCATAATCTATCCCCTCTTTTTGGGAGAAGCCACGAGCCACAAACCTCGCTTTGTATTTCTCTATGCTACCATTTGTAGCATGCTTGATCTTATAGATCCACTTGGAAGTCACAACAGACTTCCCTTCTCTTCTTGGGATCACATCCCAACATGATCGACCGATACTCCTACATCATGGAATCCTTCCATTACTGCATCCCTGATCCTGGGAACTTCATATTCTTCAATAGATAGTTTTCTTGAACTTTGTTGTTGGAACAAATGTTGTAGTCCTTCTTTTGTAGGTGATTGTACATGATCTTTCCTACAAGTCAAATTCAATTGCATGATTAGAAACATCTCATAGTTTTTAGAATAAAATCTTACACATAAAGATATATGTCATACAATCATGCAATTATCTTAGCGAATGCTTCAATACAACATTTATCCACATCTCGTAACTTTCTAGATGCCTTCCATCTCTACCAGAACATTGTTAAGAGTGTGCACAACTCCCAACATGTTAGCAAAGAGGTTTCATTCTAGATAAGTAGCAATGGAATGTTGTACAGTACCATAGGTCACTTACCCATTACTTGTATATTAGTAGTATCTTGTTCATTAATGTAACTTTTCTAATATGCATCTAGGAACATAAGTATGTACATGACTGGACAACATCACTTAAGTAATCATATATGTAATAAATGACAATTTCAAATACTTATCTTTGTTTAGTTGTAGGGTGGATTCCCTCTCAATCTTTGCTTCCTTGCAGGAACTACTGGAGTGTGCTCCCTCTTGATCTTTGCTTCCTAGATTACCAGTCCTTGAACTTATATTCATCCTGGGCCACTATGCATGCTTAAGTGTGCACTAATTTCATCCTCAAGATCTCATTAGTATAATCTCAATACTATCAAAACATTATGATCCTAAATAAACTTAACATGTATGGTCATGATTATTTCACACACAGGTAATTTGTCACAAGCATTAGTATTCAAGGTTTTAAGGAAGACTTCTTTTATTCATGCATAATCTTATTTGACCATAGGACTCTTCTGGTTAGTCATATCATTAATCAAAGTAAGAAACATAATATGCATAAAGCGTTGATTACTTAAACTTCTAACTTCAAGAATAATCATTATCATTCATACAAAAATATAATATCCTAACACAAGGTAGGATTCTAACTTGATATAGGAAAAACATACTTGGTTATCATGTTTGCTAGTTATGTATAACATACCCAAACAATGTCTTATTGTTCTCTTCAATGACCTGTGCTAGTAACCTGCATAACTCATAAGTTAACCATTGTAGAACCAAAATATACATACCTTGTAAGTAGAGATTCTATAATGGCTATGGATGAGTCTTTGTCTTCATGTCACCATGGTCATATGTTCTGGATCTAGAACTTGATTTGTCTTTCTTGATGTACCTTTCATGTTAGCAGACAACATCAACCTCATACAACACCACAGTGCATTAGTACAATCATATAACCCTAATCAATGAATGTCTTCTATCATTCACATGCATTCGTACTTTTACTAGGGTGATCAGACAATTATAAGATTTAATCAAGATTGTACTAACCTCAATAATATGAAGACAAACCTATCAAAAACTTAATCATGAATAGATTTCAAAACATACCTGTATCTCTTCAAGTCATACCTATTGGGATTGCTTGTAATCTTCTTATGTAAGGCCTTAGCCTCATCTCCCTCTGAAATTGGAACTTCTTCACTTATGTAGGTGTCCAATTCATTCTCTTCTAGGATTAACCCATCCACTTTGATTTGCTGAAACTGGATTTGGAGCTGGATTAAGGTTTATCAGAGAAACCCTAAAAATTCAAACTTTGAGTTTCAAACTTCTAATTGGATGAAAAGATGCGCCTTGCTGAGTTGATCAAGCGAGTATACTTCAATTTTGAAAACTGTAAAATTTGACCCCTCAAAATTGCCTTTGAAGCTTCTGGATCTTCGAGACAGGATCCCAAACTAGGGTTTGATAAAGACCAGTCATCTACCCATCCAAAAAGTTCGATCGTGTGTTCTAAACTTTGATTTTTCTGAGGAGCTTCCAACCGTGGTCAGAGATTTCAAAAATTCCACCTTTTGCAGAAGCCCTAATTTTCCACCTTTTCGATCAAAATCCCGAACTAGGGTTTGATCAAGCCCGACCTTCTGCCCAACCCAAAAATTCGATCTTTTGTTCTAAACTTCGATTTTTCTAAGGATATTCCAGCCGTGGTCACAAATTTCAAAAATTCCAACTTTTGAAGAAGCCCTAATTTTCCACCTTTCTGATCAAAATCCTGAACTAGGGTTTGATCAAGCCCGAACTTCTGCCCAACCAAAAAAGTCGATCTTGGTCTCGAAATTTCAATTTTGATGAGGATCATTCAGCTGTGGACTCCGATTCCAAAAATTTCAACTTTCTCTGAAGCCCTAAATTCCCGCAGCAGTGACAAGCCAAGAATGAAGGTACTCAGAATCCAATTGTGTTTTGACAGAAATATGCACCTAATTGTTTCTTGTGCATCTATGAAATTACGAATCCAAAGGGTCTAAAACTTTGTCTTGTGGTATCCTGACCTATCATCTTTCCAACCCCATAGGTCTGACCTCAATTGGATTCTCTGAGAGAGATTTATGCCAAGTGTCGCAATGTGACCTGTTTATGGGATAAAACAGGAGAGCGAATTTGTATGGCGTGCCACATGTCACCGGTTCAACTTCGGCCTCTGAAAAACTTACTTGAGAAACTAAAGTACGTACTCTTACTGTCACGTTTTACATAATTTCATTTGAAGCTTCCTAGCCCAAGTTGTGACCTTTTTTCCTAGGTCACCTGTTTATGGATGATATCTGGAAGAGGTAGAAACCCTAGATTGTACAGATCATAAATCACAAAGTACAACGAATCAGATGTTGTACTTCAGACACAAGGTACATGGGGATGTTATCTACGAACTATAGAAGTTTTAGATCCTGAACCGTCTCCAAAATGGATTTATAATGAAAGTGCCACAATGACTGGTTTTTGCTATATCAAGCCCTAGCTTCCAATTTGTCGCAAGTGCAACAAGTCTCATAAATGCCATATCATGCCTTCCTTCAGGATAGCTATGATACCATGTTATTTTTTCATCATTTAATTAAATATATCTAGGATATTAACTGAAAGAACAACATGTACAAGATATCAATCATAAGAGACAAGAGACAAGAGACACAAAACATTTCACTGGGGAAAACCAAGAAGGTGAAAAACCTCGTAACTTCCTCAGAGATAGAATACGCATCAATACAAGGATCACCATGATAAAACCCAAGAGATATATATCTTTAGAATCATGCTCCTCCTCCACTTGTGTGCACTCCTCATCTCTCACTAATGCGAAGTGAGTGAATAATAGAATGTGTAAAATGAGAGAGACACACTCTCTATTTATACACTACTTCACTTATCTTTTAACTTTAACTAGGTTGGCCCAAACTTAACCACTTAACATAATGTTGACTGGGACGACCCCCACTAGGGTGGTCTAATAACCCTTTAACCCACATGACTCATACAGGGCCGACCCCACCAAGGTGGGCTAATAACCCATCAAGTATAAGTTATGACACTTACAATATAACTTGTGACACACGCAAGTACAATTGACGACACTTCCAATCAGAGGAATAATACATCTCCGTTGGAGATACAATAAAGTACAAATACAATATACAAGTGAATATCTTCCGAAGTTACAAGTTGATCAGATGGAGAAGTTGGAGGAACTGCAAGGTTTGATGTTGGTAGAGATGGCAAACTGGTAGGGATAGTAAGAGGTGGAGAAGATGTTACAGTAGAAGTGATGGTGATTTCTGGAAGGTGGATATCAGGAAAAGAATCCTTTATCACTAGGTCTTCAAGTGGATCAAAGAGAACATGGGTGACTTAAGCGGTCACTTCCAGACCAGTAGAAATAATGAATGGAATAGACAAGTTGGTAAGATGCAACTCATCTTCCAAGTCACTGTCATCAATATGCATCAATGCAGTCTTTGTTACTGACACTTCAGTTTTCTGCTTCTTGGTTGGAGGAGTTGAAGTTGTGGTTTTTGTTTCAATTGTAGATCTCATTAATGCTAATATCTTCTTCATTTCTTCAGCTAACTTGATCAAGGAATTAATATTAACCATGGGTTGAGGTTGTTGAGGATCCTCAACTAGAGCTTTCCCTTTATCTTATTTTTGATAGGTTTAAAAAAAGGATTTTTAACCTAAGTTTTCTGTAACTCTCTCTCTATCAATTCCTTCTGAGCTCTTTCATCATCTGACAGCTTAAGTTTTCTGTCCTATAACACTTTCACCTTAAGATCTTGTTGGTATTGGTGAATGAAACGTTTCTCCTCCTGAGAGGTGGCTCTATTTAACACATCTTGAAATAAATTCACACCTTCATAGATGGAATCATTAGGCTTAGACTGATTCACATAAGTACTCTTTATGTGTTCCTTTGTGAAGTGATTAGCCAAGAAAGACTTAGGATCATGCATCCTTTAATGGACCTCCCCAAGATTCAAAGTTGTAATTCTTTTCCCAAGCAAAGTTGCATGAGTGGAGTTTTGAATAATTAGAGGTCTCAGGGTAAGAGGAAACTTAGGCCAACCTTTCCTCTTAGCTCCAAAGAACGAAGGAAACACACCATCAATAACAGTCTAGAACGATATCTATTCAATTACCATTCCATTAGGAACAATTATGGGCAAGAGATGGACTATGTTGCTTCCCCAAATTCTGATGTAGGAGAAAGATTCTCCAACATACCAATCTCCCATAGTGACAATCAATGCCTTAGCTTGTGCAGAAAAGGTGGGGAATCCTCCTTGAAGATATTGTAATAAATGGAACCCATGATCACAAAGTCATAGACAAAGGGTACAAAGTTGTCCCCCCATAATGCTGAACAATAAATGTGGACATGAGGTCCTTCCCTGGTCCAATCCCATCCCATGGCAGGAAAAGGGAAAGTTGAATAGAATACATCCATAACATAACCAGAAAGGAAGAATGATGGCTTCTTGGAGGCATGAGTCTTCTTATACTTCTCAATGGTTTCCTTCAAGACAACTGACAAAATCTGTGCCCAATTGAAGGATTGACCAGTGGTGAGAACATGATGTGCTACAAGTGCCCATTCTTCTTTGAAAACTGTACAATTGGGTAACCCATACAACTTGCATAACATGGATTCCAACAAGAAAAAGGGCTCTCTAAACCAGGTAATAGGATGCAACCTATCAACTTTAGGAAAAAAACAATAGGTTTTTCCATCCAATACCTAATCATTTCATCGAAATTGAATCGGGTTGCAAAAGATTCTAGGAATTGCTTGGTAAGCAGCTGATGAGGACTCCTAAGTGCATAAACCCTGGAAAATACCTCAAGTCAGAAAGAAGCTAACAAATTTTGGTTTAGGTCATTGAAAGAATGGTCCTGAGGGTTGGCATGGTCAATAATCCATTTTACCGCATCTATATAGGGCATCAAGGACGGCCTGGCTGCAATAACATGAATTTGGGATTTACTGATGCTTACATAATCCAATTGGTCATGTTGAATTTCAGAGAAGTCATCATTTTCAAAGATGGCATAAGTTCGTGACCAGTCTAGGAAATATGTTTCGGAAACCCTTCCGTTGGCGTCAGAGAAGATTCCACTGTTGGGGTCTTTGTTTTTCAATTCATTCATGGCTGTTTTGGACCTAGTATTCTTCGAAATGGTTGAAAATATATATATGTATATATATATATATATTTTTTTTTGATAAAAATAAGGAACAAAAATTTCAATTAAAACTGAAGTCAATTCCCAATTATTAAGCAGATTATTGGTATAGAACAGGGAAACTTACTTGTAAATCGGCGGAGAAAAGCAAAGCTGGTAGCAGGGTAAAATATGAAGTAAGATTCATCCACCGAAGGTGAAATTTACAGCATGAAAATGGTAAAAATAATAATTTCACTTTGCGTATTTAACTCCAAAATATTACTAGCAAATTTAAAACAAGACCATAGATCTCAAGCGAATCAATGGTCAGGATTGAAATGAGGAGAAGTAGAAAGCAGAATTGTGGATGCGCTTTTTCAAAAATTTGTCATTTAAGCCTCCAGCAATCGACATTGCAGGTTGCAGGATTGCGGACGTGCACATTCAGTGTTGGGAAGTTTATTGTTTCTGCAATCCGCAAACCCGAAGTTGGAAATGCTGAGCAAGAAAATTTTGGGAAAAAATTTGATATTTCCACAATCCGCATTGCGGGTTGCGGGATTGTGGAATTAGGGGAAGGTTTGAAAGAAATTTAGGTATCCGCAATCCGCAATATATTTGCGGGTTCAGAGAAGGCGATGCAATTTTATTTTTTAGTTTGGTTTTCGCTTTCCACAATCCGCATTGCGGAATGTGGAAACCAAAAATCTGATTTTTATTGATCAAACGCTTTTCGACTTCCGCAATCCACATTGCGTGTTGCGGAAATGCAGAAGCAAGAAATTCAAAATTGAAAAAAATGGGATTTGCGCAATCCACATTGCGGATTGCAGGATTGCAGAAACGATGTATTTCAAAGAAAAACATTGCTTTCCGCAACTCACAATATGCATAAAAACAAGAGTTATTTGCAAGTTTTATTAGATTCAAAGCATGCAAAAGTGAGAATGAAAGGCATTAATCATAGAACCATATGATAATTATGAGAGAATTCTATATTACCTCAATTAATAAGTAACCGGGGCTCCCATTTTTATAAGATAAAAATGGGATCTGTTGTGCCTACATCAAATAGCGACTAGCTAGGCAAAGTAGTTATCTCTGTAAAAAAAATAATCTTCAAAGTTCAAGAAGGAATATGTCAGTATGAGAAAGTATTTCAGTCTGTACCCCGAAAATGTCTTCATAAAATACCACAAAATAAGCAGAGTTAATTCATATATAATTGATGCTTCCCCAGTCAAACCACATGCAATGATACTCAATTGAAATGTAACCTAGAAGCAAAAAGGTATTCTCTGTACTAATATGCAAGAATGAGAGGGAAGTTTGTGATAAGCCTAAGGAAAAATCCTCTAATAATTCCAGATCACCAGATCATTAATCATCTTGAGTTATTAATCATTTATCCATGACATATTTACTAATTTTTTTGTTGTTTGAAGATTAAAATAAAACTAAGACTTTGTTGAAACAAGACCATTGCCCTGACTTGGTGATCATATTTTGGCAATGCCATTCACATATCCTACCTTGAAACTAGACAAGCCAGCTTTGTAAAGAGACTCCTTGTCTTTTAGATTTTAACTAAAAGCAATTACCATGGCTTGGTGAGCACATAGCAGTAATTTCAGTCGAGAGTAGAACCCATGATCATGGTCAAGATGGATTGTAATAAGACCCCTTGTTCTTGAGTTCAACAAATGTCTTAACAAAGAAAACCAAAGTTTATTAGAATGTAAATTGCAAGACACTACCTTGGATTGGTAACCAAATTTTAGTAGCTTCATTCATTGATACTTGCATATCATGAGTGGACTGACCTATGATAGGATCTTCCACCTTCCAGCAAATAGATGAAAGTCACCTCCCTAGATTGATGACCAGATGTGGAGATGTCATTACACCAAATATCTATGCACATGATAGTCTAGCTTGTGATAAGACCCCCTATATTACAATTTACAATCATTTAGGTGAATTTTATTGGATTCCAAGATGATCAAGGTGGGATCCAGAATAACAAAAGATTCACCAGACTATAAAGTTTTACTGCCAATCACTAATGGAACATATGGAAGGAAGACCAAGTCACTCCTATGGCTTCAATTATCAAATGAGAAAGCATCAATTTTAGAGTCCACATGGATTGATTGCTATGTTTTATAAAAGGCACACCTTCATGTACATACCAAGTACATAATAGTCTAACATGACCACCCCAAATTTTCAAACTCAATTGATCCGAAATAAACTGATCAACAACTTTGGCCAAATGCTTCATTATTATCATGCTTTGAAAGAAAACAATCCAAAAGAAAAACAAATCACTCCTATGTACAGATAAGCCAATTCTTACCTTAAATGAAATACTTCTTCAAAAGTTGAATGTTTACTGAATGGGTTTCAAAGAAACTTTCCAGTGTCTGTAATTGGATAGTACTAGGGACAAAATTTTCTATAATAATGAATGACTCTAGCCACAAGAGTTGAAACTTAGTATATTCACTTTTATCCTTGTGTTGTTTGTCCCATTTCAAGACCAAATCCCCTACTTGGAAATTTCTTTCAGTTGAAGATTTTTCATCAAACTATCTTTTGACTAGTTATTGATGTTGGTATAATTTATTTTTTGACTTCTCCCTCTCCTCTTCTAATTTAAGCAATGAATGAATTATGTTCTGAAGGGGAGAGGAGTCATCCTGTTGCAATGATTGAGCCAATTGTAATGAAGGAAGCAAGAGGTTTGAAGGTAAAATAGCTTCCTTACCATAAACCAAGCAGTAAGGGGGATTTCCAATATCAACTTTTGGAGTTACTCTGTCTGCCCATAGAACATTGAAAAGTTGAGTATGCCAATTCTTATGATGACTAGCTACAGTCTTCTTTAGTATAATAATCAGGATTTTATTTGAAGACTCAACTAATCCATTTCCTCGTGGGTAATAATTGGAAGAGTACTTGAATTTAATTCCTTTCCATATTGGGTGAGATCAATAGAGGAAAAATAATATGCATTATCAAAACCCAAGGATTTAGGAACCTCAAACCTAGTGACGATGTTACTCTCAAGAAAAGATATCACTTGGTTTATATTGGAAACCCTGAGGGGAAGTGCTTCTACCTATTTGGTAAAATAATATGTTGAAGTAAGGATATAATGATGTTGCAAGGAAGAGGCAGGGGTGATAGGACCAACAAAATATAAACCCCATTGTTGAAAGGGAAAGTGGACAGTAACTGGTTGAAGGGGAAAAACAACTTTCTTAACCTTACCAACACATATTTGGTAGGCTTCACACTTTCTAGCAAAGGCATATGAATCTTTGAACAAAGTTGGCCAATAATAACCAGTCCTTAATATTTTATGGGCTGTGGTCTCTCCTAAGTACCAAACCTGAAGTCAGAAATGCGGAGCGGGAAAATTTTGGGAAAAAATTCGATCTTACCGCAATGCGCATTGCGGGTTGCAAAATTGTGGAATTGCGAGAACGTTTGAAAGAAATTTAGGTATCTGCAATCCACAATATATTTGCGGGTTCAGAAAAGGCAATGCAATTTTATTTTTTAGTTTGGTTGCCACTTTCCACAATCCGCATTGCGGAATGCGGAAACCAAAAATCTGATTTTTATTGATCAAACCCTTTTCGACTTCTGCAATCCGCATTGCGAGTTGTGGAAATGTGGAATCAAGAAATTCAAAACTCAAAAAATTGGGATGCGGATTGCAGGATTGCGGAAACAATATATTTCGAAGAAAAACAATGCTTTCTGCAACTCACAATATGCATAAAAACAAGAGTTATTTGCAAGTTTTATTAGATTCAAAGCATGCAAAAGTGAGAATGAAAGGCATTAATCATAGAACCATATGATAATTATGAGAGAATTCTATATTACCTCAATTAATAATTAACCGGGGCTCCCATTTTATAATATAAAAATTTGATCTGTTGTTCCTACAACAAATAGCAACTAGCTAGGCGAAGTAGTTATCTCTGTAAAAAAAATAATATTCAATGTTCAGGAAGGAATATGTCAGTATGAGAAAGTATTTCAGTTTGTACCCTGAAAATGACTTCATAAAATACCACAAAATAAGCAGAGTTAATTCATATATGATTGATGTTTCACCAGTCAAACCACATGCAATGATACTCAATTGAAATGTAACCTAGAAGCAAAACGGTATTCTCTGTACTAATATGCAAGCATGAGAGGGAAGTTTGTGATAAGCTTAAGGAAAAATCTTCTACTAATTCCATATCACCAGATCATTAATCATCTTGAGTTATTAATCATTTATCCATGACGTATTTACTAATTTTTTTGGTTGTTTGAATATTAAAATAAAACTAAGACTTTGTTGAAACAAGACCATTGCGCTGACTTGGTGATCATATTTTGGCAATGCCATTCACAGATCGTACCTTGAAACTGGACAAGCCAGCTCTGTAAAGAGACTCCATGACTTTTAGCTTTTAATTAAAAGCAATTATCATGTCTTGGTGACCACATAGCAATAATTTCAGTCGAGAGTAGAACCCATGATCATGGTCAGGATGGGTTGTAATAAGACCCCCTATTCTTGAGTTAAACAAATGTCTCAACAAAGAAAACCAAATTTTATTAGAATGTAAATTGCAAGACACTACCTTGGCTTGGTAACAAAATTTTAGTAGCGTCATTCACTAATGCTTGCATATCATGAGTGGACCGACCTATTATAGGATCTTCCACCTTCCAACAAATAGCTGAAATTCACCTCCCTAGATTGATGACCAGATGTGGAGATGTCATTACACCAAATGTCTATGCACATGATAGGCTATCTTGTGATAAGACCCCCTATATTACAATTTACAATCATTTAGGTGAATTTGATTGGATTCCAAGATTATCAAGGTGGGATTCAGAATAACAAAAGATTCACCAGACTATAAATTTTTACAGCCAATCACTAATGGAACATATGACAGGAAGACCAAGTCACTCCTATGGCTTCAATTATCAAATGAGAAAGCATCAATTTCAGAGTCTGCATGGATTGCTTGCTATATTTTATAAAAAGCACACCTTCATGTACATACCAAGTACATAATAGTCTAATATGACCACCCCAAATTTTACAACTCAATTGATCTGAAATAAACTAATCAACAACTTTGGCCAAATGATTCATTATTATCGTGCTTTGATAGAAAACAAAAAGAAAAACAAATCACTCCTATGTACAGATAAGCCAGTCCTTACCTTAAATGAAATACTTCTTCAAAAGTTGAATGTTTACTGGATGGGTTTCAGAGAAACGTTCCAGTGTCTATAATCGGACAGTACTAGGGACAAAATTTTCTGTAATAATGAATGGTTCTAGCCACAAGCGTTGAAACTTAGTATATTCATTTTTATCCTTATGTTGTTTGTCCCATTTCAAGACCAAATCCCCTACTTGGAAATCTCTTTCAGTTGAAGATTTTTCATCAAACCATATTTTGACTAGTTGTTGATGTTGGTATAATTTATTTTTTGACTTCTCCCTCTCCTCTTCTAATTTAAGCAATGAATCAAAACTGTTGTGAAGGGGAGAGGAGTCATCCTGTTGCAATGATTGAGCCAATTGTAATGAAGGAAGTAAGAGTTTTGAAGGAAAAATAGCTTCCTTACCATAAACCAAGCAGTAAGGGGAATTTCCAATATCAACTTTTGGAGTTACTCTGTCTGCCCATAGAGCATTGAAAAGTTAAGTATGCCAATTCTTATGATGACTAGCTGCAGTCTTCTTAAGGATATTAGTTAGGATTTTATTTGAAGACTCAACTAATCCATTTCCCCATGGGTAATAATTGGCAGAGTACTTGAATTTAATTCCTTTCCATATTGGGTGAGATCAATAGAGGAAAAATAAGATGCATTATAAAAAACCAATGATTCAGGAACCCCAAACCTAGTGACGATGTTACTCTCAAGAAAGAATATCACTTGGCTTGTATTGGAAACCCTGAGGGGAACTGCTTCTACCCATCTGGTAAAATAATATGTTGAAGTAAGGATATAACGATGTTGCAAGGAAGAGGCAGGGGTGATAGGACCAACAAAATCTAAACCCCATTGCTGAAAGGGAAAGTGGATAGTAACTGGTTGAAGGGGAAATGCAGCTTTCTTAACCTTACCAGCACATCTTTGGCAGGCTTCACACTTTCTAGCAAAGGAATATGAATCTTGAACAAATTTGGCCAATAATAACCAACCCTTAATATTTTATGGGCTGTGGTCTCTCCTGAGTACCAAACCCGAAGTCAAAATTGCAGAGTGGGAAAATTTTGGGAAAAAATTTGATCTTTCCGCAATCCGCATTGCGGGTTGCAGAACTGTGGAATTGCGGGAACGTTTGAAATAAATTTAGGTATCCGCAATCCGCAATATATTTGCGGGTTCAGAAAAGGCGACGCAATTTGATTTTTTAGTTTGGTTTCCGCTTTCCACAATCCGCATTGCAGAATGCAGAAACCAAAAATCTAATTTTTATTGATCAAACACTTTTTGACTTCTGCAATCTGCATTGCGAGTTGCGGAAGCAAAAAATTCAAAACTCAGAAAATTGGGATGCAGATTGTGGGATTGCGAAAACAATGTATTTCCAAGAAAAAAAATGCTTTCTACAACTCACAATATGCATAAAAACAAGAGTTATTTGCAAGTTTTATTAGATTCAAAGCATGCAAAAGTGAGAATGAAAGGCATTAATCATAGAACCATATGATAATTATGAGAGAATTCTATATTATCTCAATTAATAATTAACTAGGACTCCCATTTTTATAAGATAAAAATGGGATCTGTTGTGCCTACAACAAATAGCGACTAGCTAGGCGAAGTAGTTATCTCTGTAAAAAAAAAAAATCTTCAAAGTTCAGGAAGGAATATGTTAGTATGAGAAAGTATTTCAGTCTGTACCCTGAAAATGTCTTCATAAAGTACCATAAAATAAGCAAAGTTAATTCATATACAATTGATGTTTCCCTAGTTAAACCACATAATGATACTCAATTGAAATGTAACCTAAAAGCAAAAAGGTATTCTCTATTCTAATATGCAAGCATGAGAGGGAAGTTTGTGATAAGCCTAAGGAAAAATATTCTACTAATTCCATATCACCAGATCATTAATCATCTTGAGTTATTAATCATTTATCCATGCATTTACGAATTTTTTTTTTTTGAAGATTAAAATAAAACTAAGACTTTGTTGAAACAAGACCATTGCCCTGACTTGGTGATCATATTTTGGCAATGCCATTCACAGATCCTACCTTGAAACTGGACAAGCCAGCTCTATAAAGAGACTCCTTGTCTTTTAGCTTTTAACTAAAAGCAATTACCATGGCTTGGTAACCACATAGCATTAATTTCACTCCAGAGTAGAACCCATGATCATGGTCAGGATGGCTTGTAATAAGACCCCCTGTCCTTGAGTTCAACAAATGTCTTAACAAACAAAACCAAATTTTTTTAGAATGTAAATTACAAGACACTACCTTGGCTTGGTAACCAAATTTTAGTAGCGTCATTCACTGATACTTGCATATCATGAGTGGACCGACCTATGATAGGATCTTCCACCTTCCAACAAATAGCTAAAAGTCACCTCCCTAGATTGATGACCAGATGTGGAGATGTCATTACACCAAATATCTATGCACATGATAGGCTAGCTTGTGATAAGACCCCCTATATTACAATTTACAATCATTTAGGTGAATTTTATTGGATTCCAAGATGATCAAGGTGGGATCCAGAATAACAAAAGATTCACCAAACTATAAAGTTTTACAGCCAATCACTAATGGAACATATGACAGGAAGACCAAGTCACTCCTATGGCTTCAATTATCAAATGAGAAAGCATCAATTTCAGAGTCTGCATGGATTGCTTGCTATATTTTATAAAAATCACACCTTCATGTACATACGAAGTACATAATAGTCTAACATGACCACCCCAAATTTTCAAACTCAATTGATTTGAAATAAACTGATCAACAACTTTGGCCAAATGCTTCATTATTATCATGCTTTGAAAGAAAAAAAAATTCAGAAAACAATCCAATAGAAAACAAAAACGAAAAACAAATCATTCCTATGTACAGATAATCCAATGCTTACCTTAAATGAAATACTTCTTCAAAAGTTGAATTTTTACTGGATGGGTTTCAGAGAAACCTTCCAGTGTCTGTAATTAGACAATACTAGGGACAAAATTTTATGTAATAATGGATGGCTCTATCCACAAGCGTTGAAACTTAGTATATTCATTTTTATCCTTGTGTTGTTTGTCCCATTTCAAGACCAAATCCCATACTTGGTAATCTCTTTCAGTTGAAGATTTTTCATCAAACCATCTTTTTACTAGTTGTTGATGTTGGTATAATTTATTTTTTGACTTCTCCCTCTCCTCTTCTAATTTAAGCAATGAATGAATTATGTTTTGAAGGGGAGAGGAGTCATCTTGTTGCAATGATTGAGCCAATTGTAATGAAGGAAGTAAGAGGTTTGAAGTTAAAATAGCTTCCTTACCATAAACCAAGCAGTAAGGGGAATTTCCAATATCAACTTTTGGAGTTACTCTGTCTGCCCATAGAGCATTGAAAAGTTGAGTATGCCAATTATTATGATGACTAGCTACAGTCTTCTTTAGGATATTAATCAGGATTTTATTTGAAGACTCAACTAATCCATTTCCCCGTGGGTAATAATTGGAAGGGTACTTGAATTTAATTCCTTTCCATATTGGGTGAGATCAATAGAGGAAAAATAAGAAAACTAAATTCAAAAAGAAACGCTATCCATCTAGCTTGCCTAGCATTCAAGTTTGTCTGATCAAACAAATACTTCAAGCTCATGTGGTCTGTTCTAAGCTCGAATCTCCTTCCCATCAAATAATGTCTCCACATCTTGAGAGCATGTACTATGACTGCTAATTCTAAATCATGTGTGGCATAATTCTTTTCATGCTCTTTTAATTTCCTTGACTCATAGAAAATCACAAATCCTTCTTGCATGAGAAGTCCACCTAGCCCTTCAATGCAAGCATCTGTACACACTACAAAATCCTTCTTTGGATCTTCTATCTTCAAAATAGGAGCACTGGTAAGTAACTCCTTTAACTTCTGAAAACTTTTCTCACACTTTTCGGACCATACAAATTTGATATTCTTCCTCTGCAATGAATTAATTGGGTGAGCTATCTTGAAGAATCATTCTGTAGTAACCAACAAGATCCATGAAATATCTAACATCTGAAACATTCTTTGGAGTAGACCAATCCATGATGGCATTAATCTTCTCCAGATCCACTGCAATTCCTTCTTCAGAAATGACATGACCCAAATACTGCACCCTCTTTTGGTAAAACTCACACTTGCTTAACTTGGCATACAACTGATGTTCTCTAAGGACTTGCAACACCATCCTTAGATGTTCTTCATGCTCTTCTTCATTCCTTGAATATACAAGAATGTCATCCAAGAACATAATCACAAACTTATCCAAATATTTGCTGAAGACACTATTCATGAGACACATGAATGTGGTTGGTGCATTGGTAAGACTAAATGGAACCACAGTGAACTCATAATGACCATATCTATTTCTAAAAGATGTCTTGTGAATGTCTTCTTCTTTAATTCTCACTTGATGATAGCCAAACCTCAAGTCAATCTTTGAAAACACCCTAGCTTCCTTCATTTGATCAAACAAGTCATCAATTCTTGGCAATGGATACTTGTTCTTGACTGTCACTTTATTAAGCTTCCTGTAATCAATACACAGCCTTAAAGTCCCATCCTTCTTTTAAACAAATAACATTGGTTCACCCCAAGGAGACACACTTGGCTTGATATAAATTTTGTTTATTAAATCCTGTAGTTGCATCTTTAACTCTACCAATTACGGTGTGCTCATTCTATAAGGAGCTTCGGAATTCGGTGCTTCCCCTTGAACAAGATCGATGGTAAAATCAATATCTCTCTTTGGTGGTAGTCCCGACACTGCATCCAGAAATACATCTTGGAACCCTTGGAATATATGGAAGTCCTCTATCTTTGGTCCTTTGTCCTTCGACGAATCTGATATATGAACTGCATATAATTGACAACCTTTTTTATAAAACTTTTTCAATTGTAAGGTTGAAATCTGTCTTACTGAAACTTGCTTGGGAATTCCTCTTACCAATCCTGGTCTTCCCTCTTCATCAATACATTCAAGTGCTTTCTCATAACAATCCAACTTGGCTCTATGCCTTTCCAAGCAATCCATGCCAATTAAGGCATCATAAGATCCTAATGGCAATACATTTAAATCTGCATGTGTGTGGAGTCCATTCAATTCTATGGGGCATTCCACCACCACTTCACTAACTTTTCTCTTGGTCCCTGTGGCTAATTGAACTAGCCAAGACTTATTATGCTTCACTTTTATAAAAGAACAACCTTCAACCACTTTTGGAGAAACATAACTATGAGTAGATCCTGGATCAATCAAAACAAAAATAGATTGCTTAGCAATCTTACCTTCAACTTCCACCACTGATGATTGATGATATGTCTGATGATTATCCAACGCTGCATGAATTCGAGGCATTTCCCTTGCCATGTCCTCCACTACTGCTGCTCCATTTAAGTTGTGCAACCTTCGGGGATTCTCCTTCCGATGTGGGCAATCCTTTAGCATGTGGTTCTCTCCACATCCCCAACATTGAAGTGGCCCTTTTGATGTATTTTCTGCTGCTATTGCTTGCTTGAATCCTTTCCTTGCTTGCTGCCCCTGTGGAAAGATTCTGGGATGACTTTTGAATGGTGGTTTGAAGACACTTTTCTTTTGATCAAACCTCCCTCTTGGCTTTCGTTTCCATGCTGGGTGAACCTCTGATTTTCCTTTACTCTGCTCATAGAAATCCATTTCCATTCTAATGGCTTCATCAAGACTTGGGGGATTAACAAACTCGATCCTATCTCTGAAACTTTGAGGTAGACTCTCAATGAAGCATTGGATTTTTACTCTCTCATCTTTAATGCAATCCACATACCTCAATAATTTCAAAAATTTATGGACATGTTCTTCCATAGATTTTTGTCCCAACCTGAGTTCATTGAACTCTTTTATCTTACTGTCACAATACCTAGTAGAAAGGTATTTTTCCTTGAAATACTTCTTAAATATTTCCCAATTGATCTTCCTTTCACTGATCCCTTTTGCTTGCAAGATGTTGTCCCTCCAAATTGAAGCTCTGACATTTAGATTGTAAATGAAAATTATGGCCTTTTCATTTTCTGAGTAATCATGAATTCTGAAATATTTCTTCATTCCAAGAAGCCATGCCTCTACCTCTTGGCTAGTCTTGTCTTCTCCATCAAATGTGGGAGGCATTGCCTTCCTAAATTATCCATGTGGGATTCCCTTGAAATTTTTTATTCCATCAAATCTCCTGGGCATATTCCTTGGGCTTCTTTGAGAACCTTTGGAGTCACATGATCTGCTGGAAGAAGATCTAGAGGAATGTGTTCTATGCTTTTTACTCATAGAACTCTTCCTTGGGCTTGGAGTCCTCTTCTTTGAACGACCTCTAGAGCGACTCTTTGCCTCTCTTCCTTCTTCACCTACATTGCTTGGGTTGGAACCAAGGTTTATCATCTGCAACATATTAGTGAGGCTTTGCAAAATAGAAGCATTGAGTTGGTTTTGTTCTTCCTGAGCCTTCATCAAATTTTCATTGAAGCTCACCATGATTTCAACCAAATTCTATGGAGTTATTTGCTTCCTTCTCCCATTAGATTCAGTCTCAGCATTCCCTTCATGCACATTTTCTCCTAGCACATCTTCATCATGCTCATAAGGATCCTGAGCATCATTTATGGTCACCATTTTTCCTATATTCTGCTTCTGCTACAACTATTTAAATCTTATGAGCTGCAAGCACTGTGAATTATGAAAATTTTTATTAGACATCTTAAGAATGCATATAGAAATATAAAACATCACTATTTAACATAATAAAACTCATGGAATCATTTACAGAGTTACTATGTCTTCATTTTTTCCCATTCATGCAATTCTGGAATTTGCCTATATTGTCAACAATTTGACAAAACAGTCACTGGCACTTTTCTGCTCTAAATATATATGATGTATGATAGTCCCATTCAAATTATGGTTATGTGTCATTATTCACTGCTAGATAAGCTTTCCAATGCCTGTACCGGTGCTCCATTCCGACTTCGGGTGTGGAAACTACATTACTTAAAAAATGACAACTTTTACCAAAATTTCTGCACTTTTACATAGTTACAAAATATCTTGAACTGCCAACTTCAGCCACCTATAGAAGCAAATCTAGAAAGATTCAACAAAACATTTCTATTGGGTGAAGTTAGTCCATACAATAAGGAAAACTCAGAAACTCGCGTATCTCTGTTCCAATTCACCATTAATTTTCTATTAAATTCTGGGTTTGACTACTTTCCACTTTTCACATTTTTCCAAAATTTCCAATTTTGGACCAAAAATGGTTATCTCCCAAACTGTGCATTTCTGGAAAATCTTTGTCTAACATGAATTGTCTGTTTTCATGAGAATAAGAAATGTTGAGTTCAGTAAATTTCTTGAATCCTTCATCGAAGGTCACTTTCATCCACTGCAAGCTTTTCAAAATCTCTAAAAAGTGGCCTGGAATAGTGCTTTTTGGCCTTCTTGCACACCCCGACTCCATATCCCTTGGAGTTTGAATCCAAAATTCCAAACTTAACACAGTGCCTGCTCCATGGCTGCTCTATATCAGTTTCAGGTGAACGTCTGTCAAGAATGGGGACATCGATTTGTAAAGCCATTAATCCCAAATTTATGCCAAATTGGAGCATAATGGGCTCGGGATCCTCACTAGTTCATTCATGGCTTCCGTTAATGGCCTCAAAACACCACTGACCTCATCCAATTTTGATTCAGCATACTCCTGCTATCCAAAAATCAAATTTCGGGCTCTATACTTTTTTTTTTAACTTGAACTCGCAACCCAAAATCTGAAATCCGAAATCACAGTGGGTGTGGAATTGCGGAAATCCAAAACGCAATTTTAAAAAATTTTGTGTTCCTGCAACCCGCAACCCGAAATCCTGCAATTGCGGAAATCCAAAATAAAATTTTCAAAAAAAAATTGCGTTCCCGTAACCTGCAACCTGAAATCCGAAATCCTGCAATTATGGAAATCCAAAACACAATTTTCAAAAATTTTGCGTTCCCGCAACTCGAGATCTGAAATCTGAAATCCCGTAATTGCGGGTGCGGAATTGCGGAAATCCAAAACACAATTTTCAAACATTTTTGCATTCCTGCAACCTACAACCCAAGATCCCGCAATTGCAGGTGCGGAATTGTGGAAATCCAAAACGCAAAAAATTTGGAAATCCTCGTTCCCGTAATCTACAACTGTGGAACACCTCCGTCCCTGCAACTTGTGAGGTTCATATCTCCTTCGTCCCTTCGCCAAATGAGGCGAGTCTCGTAACGTTGGAAATATCTTGTAGAGCTCTATGCAATGGTATGATCCCCTGCCCCACCTAAGAACTCTGAATCTACCATTTTTTCAAATCAAAATGAGGCCCCAAGCTTCACCAATACCACATTAAAACATTTTGGTATATGCCTGTAACTCACAGTTTGGCCCAAGCAGCCCCAACGTTGCAACATGGGCTCTGATACCACTCTGTCACATCCCCTTCCATCAATCTAGTGCAAGGAAGGAAAATGACCAAACATACCGGGCTTATTTGGCAATCTCAACCCCATACATTACTAAGAAATTCATGGATAAATAAAAACTTGGGTATACATATTCATACTCAGCAAACACAATGGAATTAAACACTATATATACACACAGTTTCATCATGCATATAATAGTCATTAATTATCACATTGCATAAAAAAGGATGCCTTTCATTTCATCAACATGAACAATTATCATTCAGAATTAACACATTGCAGAACACAGAATGCATATAGTTTAAACCACAAAGAACACTTATCTTTGAGATGAAGCTGTCCAAACAACTGGCTATGTGAGAGCAACGTTCCACCCAACCATAGATCTCTGTCCAGCCTATATTCTTTCAGCTGAGAGATCACCCCCGAGCTGGGTTGTGTATCCACTAAGGAGGAACTAAATGGGCTCATGCACAACCATGGTTTCACTCAACAGCTATGCTAAGCCAACCCACAGTTGGGTTTATCAAGTATACAAAAGACAAAGGAGGGAAATTCTAAGCCAGTGAGCTCAACCACAGAGCTACATGCATCTCAAGATAATTCAAACAGTCAAGGCACCCACCATACCTACCACACCCAACACATGGAAGGTCCCCTTCTCTGCTGCACAGTCCCAGAGGAGTCCCTTCCCTCCGGTTCTCTTCAGAATGGGCATAGAAAGGTCCAAGCTGCTAATTCCTTGAGATTCTAGCCTTCATTGGGTTTATCAAGCATTCCCAACCTCTGTTCTAGAATTCACACTTGGAATTTCTCAATTCGGTGATCAAATGACTCAATCCTGTCACTGGAATTTTGGGCTATAAAAACTGGGTTTTTCTATGGATTTCAGGGTATCTAATGCTCTCAAATTTGCCCCAAGGTTCATATCTATGGATCCCCCATTGGATTTTTCTGTCAATACCAAATTCAGGGCATTTATGGCTCTTCAAAACGTGGGTTCTTGCAAATTTGTGATTTCTGGTTTTTCTCACTACTGGGCATGTGTAATGGATGAAAACTGATGCTGGCATCCTCAACAATGGAATGGAAATGAGGAAGAACCAATTCTCATGAGGTAGAGTGACTTGTGGTACAATAAAAGCAGATCCCATACCTGCCATACGAATTTTTGGGCTGCCCGTGCTCCATTGAAGCCATGGACTGAATTCTTCAACAACTTCTTTACAACAGAATTAAATGTCACAAAGGAAAGTCAAATGGGTGAACAAGATGACATTTGGAAGCATATGGTTCATCCACACAACCTCCTCACCACTCCCTAGTGGATACACATGGCCCCTTCTCATTCGTTGCTTCCATAGCCAGTTTTGGTATTTTATTGCAATGTCAAATATTTACATCATTTACAATATTCCATGGCTTAATAGCTCATGGGTAATAAAATATCAAATACTTGTCCATTTTAAATAAGATCCGAACACACACTAGCGGGGCCTTGTCCTTGAGCTCCACGCTAGGGAAACATACATCGCATGTATACAATATTTACATTAAAAACCAATATTTCATAAAGGTCAAAATTGGGGTATTACATTCCCCTCCCCCTTAGAACAAACCCATGTGCAAGAAAAAATCTAGTATCATCATACCATTTAGACGCTGCAGTAGAAATGAGATTCACATTATCTTCAGATGTACCTTCCTCTTGGTTCCATTCAAACTGTGCTTGTTCAGGGTCATTAGATTGGGAAGCGAGTAAACACAAACCTTGTCCTTTAATAATCTTAGTAGGCTAATTTCCAAATCATACTCTTGAAGTGCATTCATCCAGTGGGCACGTTTTTCACCAAGCTCTTGCTGGACCAAAACATTTCTTATTGCTGCATAAGGCACAATGACATTAGTTCTAGATTTTAGGAGTTAAGGCCTGAAATGTTTTACATACTTTTAAGCTGCATAAGCATGTTTATCAATTTGAGAGTAGTTCAATTCAACCCCTTTAAATGTAGAACTCATAAAATAAATTGGAATTTCGATATCCTCAGACTGTTTCTGTGTCAACACAACAACATAAGAAAATTCAGTGGCAAACGTATATAGAATAAAATCCTTTGTGAAATCAGGTGACATTAACACAGGGGATTCTGCAATAGCTTTCCAAATCTCTGCAAAAGAATCTCTCTAAACATCAAACCCCTTAAATTGAACATCCGTTTTAATAAGATCTTGTAAAGGCCTAACGATATGAGCAAAATTAGGTAAACACAACTTTAGGCCTAAAAAGGACTGAAATATTAAGGGCTGGTTATTATTGGCCACAATCTCCTGAGTACCAAGGATATAACGATGTTGCAAGGAAGAGGCAGGGGTGATAGGACCAACAAAATCTAAACCCCATTGCTGAAAGGGAAAGTGGATAGTAATTGGTTGAAGGGGAAAAGCAGTTTTCTTAACCTTACCAGCACATCTTTGGTAGGATTTACACTTTCTAGCAAAGGCATATGAATCTTTGAACAAAGTTGGCCAATAATAACCAGCCCTGAATATTTTATGGGATGTGGGCTGGTTATTATTGGCCCTTAAGATCAACTTTGTCAGATGGTTCTAAACATTAGTTACAAAATTAGGCCTAACAACTTTTCTATCTCTTTCTTTACATATGGTTCTAAACTAGGATGCAATTTTCTCACCTTCCATTGGTAGGTTTTGGAATTAGGCTTCATAGGGATGTTGTGCTGAATGATTTTGGTATCAAATGTCTTAAGGTCATCATAGGCCCATGCAAGTACATCCTTAAATTTCCTGCACAATTTGATATAAGCTCTTTTCTCATCAAGTCAACAATCAATCCCTAGATTAATCAGTTGAGGATTTTGCTCAGTTCCTAAGTTTATAGGATGATAATTTAGAGAATAACTGTTCGTTAACACCAATTTCATTAAACTTGGACTTATTCCAATCCAAGTCACTTTGAAGACGGGTCAAAAATAACGTTTCTAAACCCCAAAATCAAGCAAAATCCGGTTCCAAAAGTGTCAAATACAGGTTCCAAAAGTGCCAAAACCGGTTTTCAAAGTGCCAAATCCGGTTCTGAAAGTGCCAAAACTGGTTCCGAAATTTCCAAATCAAGGTTCCAAAAGTGCCAAAACCGGTTCCAAAAGTGCCAAAACCGGCTCCGAAAGTGTGAAAATCCTCACAGCAGATCTAAGAGATGATGTATACCTCACAATGAAAGAATTTAGGAATAATATTAAGAGTGGTTAATGCAGTAAAATGAGCAACAGAATAATAATACAGTAGAACTCGGATAGAAGCAAAATTACTTCACACCCACTAATTCATTAATCACAATATGGAAAAATAAGTAGTACAACACATGAGGATTCGAATGCCAAGGTGGCAATTCGAATTAGCCTTCATGGAGTGATCAAAAGATCACTGGAGTGTCATCAAAGCACAACTAGAAGTCTATCTCATCATCGGTGGAGTCATCAATGCACAAGTAACTGTCAACCTTCAGTCAAACTGAGTCAAACTGAGTGTGGTAGGTGTAACTGAGTGTAACTGGCACATGGAGACACTAACTGAATGAAGGAGGCTCAGTGGAGGTCACATGAGGAGCTAATTGGAGTTAGAATGGGCAGTCTAGTCTCACTGGAGGTCCATCGGAGTGATACAGTAAGTTGGGAGTCAGTCTTTCCTTAAATCAAGGAAATAACTAAAGATAAATGAATTAACTGAAGTGAAACTAAGTGGTAGGTGAGAGAGGGTGAGTGGCTTCCTAAAATCAAGGAAGAAGGGCGCACTAAGCTCTAGGAGGGCTAAAACCGATCCGTGAGAAGCTCCCAGGGCTAGCTAGCTGAGGGCTAGGTGCTAGGATTGATGACTGGGATGCATGAAATTGCATGCATGCATGCATGACTGAAAATGAAAATAATGAAGATGCTGGTAGGACTAGGATGGAGTATAGGAATATCCTAACAGAAAGTGCCAAAACTGGTTCCGAAAGTGCCAAAACTGATTGCAAAAGTGCCAAAACTGATTCCGAAAGTGCCAAATCAAGGTTCATGACAAAACCGGTTCCTAAAGAACCAAAACCGGTTCCAAAAGTGCCAAATCCGGTTCCAAAAGTGACCAAACCGGTTTCAAAACTGCCAAATCCATTTCCAAAAGTGCCAAATCCAGGTTCCAAAACAATCTTTTATCTTTTGATATTGCCACTTTTGAAATTGGTTTTTGCGGTGTTCCGATATGATAATTATGACGGTCATTTGAAGTTGTAAAAAATATACACATTATCAAATGAATTGGTGTCTGTATAATATAACAGTCATTTCAAGTTGAATTTCATTAACCAACACCACATTTTGAATGAGGCTTGAGATAAATGAATGAGGGTCGGCTGATCCTTTTTCTGTCCACTATTATTTTTAGAATAGTTGTAGACTATAATAAGGGTGGTTCAATCCTTCTTGTGTTCACCATTCTGGATACAGGTGAATTGTCGGATATTGGTGTTCTCAATTATCTATCAAAAGAAGGGGCGACCGATCCTTCTTGTCGGCAGTCGGAAGTCTGGAGAAATATTGTTTAGATGTTATAACTTAGGCAATGTCCCGATCCCTACTATATACCGCGGAAGTTGGTAGTGGGTAATTGTCGTCCCAACCTTCGTAGATTAAATATTTTTTCATTTATCTTTTAAATGAAAGGTCGGCCGACCCTTCTTTTGGTTAGTATTTTGGAAGTCTTCACCATTCAAGATATACATGAATTGACAACCTATACTTCATAGGTTGAATATTTGCACAATTCCCTCATAAATGAAGGGGCAGTTGACCCTTCTTCTGACCAATATTATTTTCATACTAGTTCTGGACTGCAAGAAGGGTCGTCCGATCCTTCTTATGTTCACCATTCTGGATATAGGTGAACTGCTGGATTTTCGTCTCCACAATTATCTACTAAATGAAGGGTCGGCCGACCCTTCTTGTGATTTGTAGTTTTCCAGTCTTGACCATTCTGGTTATACATGAATTGATCTCTATTTTGGCAGGCCAAAATCTCACACGTGTGAGCCTCAAAGAGAGAACTGACACCATAGGAAGTGATGACATGGCATGTATGATGACATGGAATGTGTGATGATGTTGGAAAGACACATGATGGTGTTCTGGTGCTATCATTAAGTCAGTGTCTCAATCTGACATCAACTTTGGAGAAAATCTTGGAGATGATCAAGTGTTGGAAAACTAGTTCAGGTGGGCTTGGGAAAATTCCTGCTGTACCTCATGGGAGAATGATAAAAGGGTGGTTAGATCAATGGCTATTCGATAAATGGGCGGTTAGATTGACGGTCCGTAATATTTCCGCACCGCCAACATGCTCGACGTAATGGAGGTCTGAGCGGTTGCACAATACCATACCACTATACGCGTGTCGTCTCCACATCATTCTGCAATCAGAGAAAGTGGTAAGGAAAACCACCATCCCACGTTGTGAAACCACCTTCGGTGGTGTATAAAAGAGAAGGGCACATCAAAAATTGACTTTTGTGTTGCGAACAATGGAGGATTGCAACATGTCTGTGCTACTTGAAAGCGACATAGTATAGTTTATTCATCCTGTCTGTGCTAGGTATTTCCTCTTAACTCATGAAAGTAACACGAATTGTTTACATAAGGGAAGGAAGTAGTCAAACCGTTTGTCAGAACGTTGAAGCTATGAGGATAGGGGAAACTCTAGTGGACAGAGATAGTGACATTCATGACCCCATAATGGTCAAATTCTCGGTTTCAGAAATCAAAAGCAAGTTGGAGGGTTTATATAAACAAAATTTGGATGTGCACAATGTTTATAAGTCTCGTTTTATCTATTTTTGTCCCGAACAACCTTCAGAGTTTTCGGAATTCGTTTTGTGGTGTGCAGTAAATTATTCTCAGAGTCAAAGAGTCATTATGATTCCATGGTCACAGAGGTCCAGTTAAGTTTGCCTTTTAGATTAAGTGTTGCTAAACCAGAAATGGATTACAGTCAATTACCCTACCTTAAATTTGATGAATTCTTGGCTCGGAACATCCACTCTTAGTTAGTGAATTTCCACACTTCGAGACATTTCAGATTCCAGACACACCTGATGAAAATGCTCCTGTTTAGCAGTCGAAAAGATTTACATTTTCCACAATCTATGTTTTCAGAAACAACGAAAGACAGTATGTTTAATTTTATGAATTTTATTTTATCAGAAGTATATAGATTGATGTTTGGAGAAAATTTGCCTAGAGTATTAACAGAGATGAAGACCCTGATGCAATTAAGCCCAAAAAAAGAAATTGGAGACTGGTTTTTAGGGAAGCAAGATACAGTAATAAGACTTTATGGATTTTTTAGGGAGCCCTATATTCTACTAGCCTTTTTGACTCCAAGAGTTTTTGCTTTGGAGTTTATCAGAAAAAAATTGACAGTAGAAAATGACCATTTGCTACATTTCAAGAAAGCTATAGATATAAAGTTCGCTTTAAAAATTGGTCCTTTTATCATCAAGAACAAGAATGCTGCCCCTTTTGTACAAAAACATTTAGAAGCACTGAGTTTTAGGAAAGCAAAAACTATTAATTATGATCCTTGTCATGTTATTTCTGACAGAAGGCAAGAGAACAAAAATAAATCCTTTGATCACTAATAGGTTGAAGGATTGGCGAAGATGGAAAATTTACTACAATATGAATCATACACAGAAGTTTCAGGAAGTTCACACGCTAATCCTTTTACCTTGGATAAAGTTTCAACTGAGTTGGTACCTGAGATGATACCTACCCCGGCAAAGGTTGAAGCAACAAGTAAAAGAAGTTTTTATGAACGTACTAATATGCAGGTGGAGGAAGAAAGAGAAGCCAAAAGATTAAAATCAAGCCAGCAAGATGAAGTAGTTGTATCTGACAAAGAAAAGGGAATGAAGAAAGAAAAATACCAAGGGCCAGGAATTCAAGTACAAGAATACGAATTTGACGAGGCAAGAGTTGCAGGTGATTCTAGCAAATTTCATTCAAGAGATGAAATATGTGTAAAATATGGCAAAGACAGAGAAACAGCAACAGAAGCAATGCATAAGTTGTTTCCAGAAGTCAGGAATGTTGTTGATTCAGAAATTACTCTGATGACTAGAAGAGATCTAGACAAAAATACTTTGAATTTGGTTGTATCATTTGATGATAAGGTCACTGAAATGAAATTGAATTTGCAGAAGATAACAGTCCCTGATAAAATTCACCTACATAGACAGACTGGAGAGGTGATTTATGTTGATATTATCAAAGCTACTTTAACAGTGGAAAAACTATAGATAATAGTGAACAAGATGCAAATCCAGTTGAGGCAAGAGAAAACATAGAGCAAAGCTCATCAACTGCAAATAAAAATATTACAAGATGACCTGGTGAAGAGAAATGATGAACCAAATAGAGGGGAGGCAATTAAAAAGCTTTTAGCTGAGAAAGAAAAGAATATCCAATTACTTCAGCAAAAGGTTAGAATTCCAGCAACTCGAATAATTCAAGACTTTGAATTAACTGCATTAGAACAAGAAAAAGAAACTTTATCTCGAGAATTGGATGACTGTCTTGCTAAATTGCTCAAGTTTGAGGAAAAAGAGAAAAGTTGGGAGAAAGATAGATCGAGTCTTAAGACTGAAATTGAAGATCTAAAGGCAAAATTAACAAATACAGCACAAGAGAAGCAAGGAACAGATCAAGGCAACAAAGAAGCAAGCACAAATGATATAGTTCAAGCTATGTCCCAAGTTAGCTTGAAAGAGGTGGAGATCATAGAACTAAAAGAAGAAAAACAAAGACTAGAAGAGGAAAATCAAAAAAAGGAAAATGAAATAAAAGGGTTGACTAAAAACAATAAAGATTTGGTAGGAAGAAATCAGAGGATGATAGGCCAAGTGCAAGGTGAAAAGCATTTGATTTGGGTTTCAATCATTGATGAGGCTGCAAAATTGAGTCCATTCTTTAGATTTTATGAAGACAAAGGAAGCCATAGCAAATGATAGCTTACAAAGTTGTAAAGCAATGAGAGAATTTTTAGATAAGATACCAAAACATACATCTGAGGGTACCATAAGTTTCTTAAATATTCTGACAGAAGGTGATCTGAAAGCAATGGCTATCGAAAACATGGTAATAGTCATTACTTGGGCTAGGAGAGTCCTTGGGAAACATTCTCACATTGAGAATGTTCAAGCTAGTGCAGAACAAATGAAGGAATAGGTTGAAGTGTTCAAAACAGGATTTGAAAAGGTAATACAAAAGGGACTGCCTTCTTTTTGGGATGAAAATAATGAATTAATTTCCCAGGACAATTATAAGGATTTACTATATAACATCAGGAGGAACCATGAGCAATTTCAAGGTTTGACTCATGTTCTAATAGGGAAAATTATACTGAAAAAACTCTCCCTTGACATTGAAATTCTAAACCAGCTGGCCATGATAGCTGAAAAGATTCCTCCAACTTCCATTGCAGAGCACATAAAGATGAAAGTTTTGGTCGAGGAGATGACTAGTTATGAGGTACCTTCTATAGAGCAATGGAATATAGTGGAGAGATATGGGAAATGAAGTACACCTTGCACACTTGAAGACTACTGTTCGAGAAAGAAGCACTGTCAGCATCTACAGCCAATAGAAAGACATCAAGTGTTATATTCTAAGAAATTTTAGAAATTGTATAAATTTTGACCGAAATGGAATGTAATAGTTAGTTTATAATTTTCTATTTTTAGTTATGAAGCAGTTAGGGTTTTACCTCGAGAGGTTTTACAATGTATAAAAGACAATTTTTGGCAATGTAGTATGTGTTGGAACCCGTGAAGAGATATTCGTTTTGTATTGAGCCCTTCAATTTTTGAATAAAGATGGCCGAGCAGAGTTGATGCATATTTTCAAGACTAAAGATTCTGGTGTTATTTTATTCAAAGGATTAGATTTTTTTTTGGCAATGTAGTAAGGGTTGGAAATCGTGAAGATATTATACTCGTTTTGTATTGAGCCCTTCAATTCTGAAATAATATTCTCGAACAGAGTTGATGCATATTTTCAAGAGTAAAGATTCCTGTGTTATTTTATTCAAAGGATTAAAAAGAATGTGGTTGTCCTGTCAATGATGAGCTAATCAACAAATTAAATTATGACGATAATGACTGCGCTGTGATTGCAGAATGTGAAACAGTATGAATTAATGAAAGAAATAGACTGGTGCATAATTTGCATATAAATCATATGAATGATAAATCAAGCACACAGATCTATATGTTTTATGATTTAACAATACAAAACAGAGTTAGTAGATGTATGTATGAAAAACAAAAATGAATCAATGAAATTTGATTCATATAACAAAAGAAAGTAAAATAGAAACCAACTGAAATTCTTTAAAGATCGTAAAACATTACAAGTCTCCAAGTACAGAGTGTCTCCAGTTCTCTCCTTCGATGGTCCCCCCATTCATGCGATTTGCCCAGTATTATTTCCATACTAGTTCTAGACTATAGGAAGGGTCGTCCAATCCTTCTTGTGCTCACCATTCTGGATACAGGTGAATTGATGGATATCGGTGTTCTCAATTATCTACTAAATGAAGGGTTGGTCGAACCTTCTTGTGCTTAGGATTTTTCCATTATTGACCATTCTGGTTATACATGAAATGACGGCCTAGCCTTAGTATTTTTCCATGATTGATCATTCTAGTTTTCGGTTGTAAAATTTTTCCAATAATCAGGGATTTTTATGCCCGGTATTGTAAATGTTTGCGTTTTTTGTTTTTGCAACCCGCAATGCAGATTGCGGGAACTATTTGAATAATGGAATTTGCGACATGCGTTTCCGCAACCTGCAACCCGTAATGCAGATTGTGGAAACTTTGGTTTGTTTTCATTTGAATTTGAATGTCATTAATCAACACCCCCATTTTTGAATGAGGCTCGAGATAAATGAATGAAGGGACGACCGACCCCTTCTTCTGCCCACTATTATTTTCATAATAGTTCTATACTGCAAAAAGGGTGGTTCGATCCTTCTTGTGTTTACCATTGTGGATACAGGTGAATTGTCGTTTATTGGTGTTCACAATTATCTACTACGAGAAGGGGTGACCGATCCATCTTGTCGGCAGTAGGAAGTTGGGATAAATATTGTTTACATGTTATAACAAAGGCAATGTTCCGATCCCTACCATATTCTGGCGAATTTATCTTTTAAATGAAGAGTCAACCGACCCTTCTTGTGCTTAGTATTTTGAAGTCTTCACCATTCATTATATACATGAATTGACAGCCTATACTTCGTAGGTTAAATATTTGCACAATTCCTTCATAAATGAAGGGGCGTCCGACCCTTCTTCTGCCCAATATTATTTTCATACTAGTTTTAGACTTCCAGAAGGGTCATCCGATCCTTCTTGTGTTCACCAGTCTGGATACAGGTGAATTGCTGGATATTGGTGTTCATAATCATCTACTAAATTAAGGGTCGACCGACCCTTCTTATGATTTATATTTTTTCAGTCTTGACCATTTTGGTTATACATGAATTGATCTCTATTTTGGCAGGCCAACATCTCACACGATAGGAAGTGATGACATGGCGTGTATGATGACATGGAATCTATGATGACATGGAATGTGTGATGAGACTGGAAAGACACATGATGGTGTTCTAGTGCTATTTGACATCATTCTGGAAAAGTATGACAAGTTTGTGAAACTTTGGAAATTAACAAAGTATGGAAAAAGTAGTCAAAATTGCTCTGAGAGAATGCCCACCATAATTCATGGTTTGAGAAAAATGCATGCACCATCATATCATGTTATAGTTTATTGAAGTGGCTATCTAGTTATACATGATTGCGGATTGTGGGAAATGTTTGAATAATGGATTTGCGACATGCGTTTCCGCAACCCGCAACCCGCAATTGCAGATTGCTGGGACTTTGTATACATTTCCAAAAAATTAAACCCCCTGTTGCTTGTGATTTCTCCCAAGCTAGTGCTAAAGGAGCACCTGTAAAAACAAATGTAAATAACAGTAAATCTGATCTAACATGTGCAAGGAAATAAAAACTAGATTTAAGAACAATAAACAATGAGATCCATAAGAGAAACAAGAAATAAAGAATTTGAAAATTTTCTATTGATGGGCAAGTAATGGCTTGCAAAAATATACCTCAATGGTGAGGATTGTTGAGTTAGGGAAGCTGCAATGTTGAGATGCTCCAATCTTCCAATGGTCTCTCTTCTCCAAGATGCTGCAATGGTTAGGCAAAAGCTCAAAATGATGGTCAAAGCTCAAGAGGGATTTTGGGAGCATGAGGATATGATGGATATGGAGTCAATAGTAAGGAGCCACTATCACCTTTTTATAGTTTTTGGTGATGGGAAATACAATCATGGTTTGAGGAAACCAATGGTATTGCTAAAATGGTTTAGGTCTCTTTTTCCTTTTTTGAATATTATTTCCTTTTAATTGATTTTTGGGAATTTTGGACCCCTTTTGAGGGTTTTTTGAGGAAAAATAAATATTTTGAGGAGAAAAAGGTGTATTATGGTATTTTTGGTGACCTTTTGATGGTTTTAGAGGCAAAAATGGTAGGAAAAATGGACAAAAGGGTCATGTGCATAGGGAAATGAGCTAGTGAGCACTTTTTGGGTGTTAACAGATTGCCCCCTGATGTGTGAGGGCATGAGCTCATCGTATGGCTGATATACATCATAGTTTTGTTTGTCTTGTTCCTAGTGTTTGGAGGAGAGAAGGGACCGATTGGAGATTGGAACACCGGGCCCATGCAAGCTGCACAAACTAAAAATACATGTCCTCAAAGTGAATGAGGAATAATCTCTGATAATGGACGAGGCAGGAATACCCATGCTTGTATCAAGACATAAAAATAACAATAAGGCCTGAAAAGGGGACCTGATCAATACATATAAACCGGCTATGTACATCATAATGGTCCAGAGGAGACACAATCCTGTGACATACTCATGGTCATACCATGATTGATTTGAAAAAATGATACACTGAAAAATCATCAATCATTCTGCGTGGTGTCAGAATGACTAATAAAATGCTGAATATGAAGGTGTCCAACAACTTTGGGGGCTCAATAACTGTGAGTCAAAATCTCAAGAGTATACTGAACTGTGCACTTGAAGGAGTATACAACTGTGGTACTTCCAAATACTGTCGCCGAACGCAACCTGGATATTCAAAGGAACATATAACTGGTTGTTCCTAAAGTAGACTCATAAATGTGATAGAGTCAGGTGACATCCGGGGTCTTCGATTAATAACTGAAAGGATTTGTACCCTGTACGAATCTTAATGATGCGATCAAGGTGTTGGCGTTGAGCATGTGAGAAACAATCATTTGGAGAGGCACTAAGGACTCCTTTCAAAATGATCCGTAGGCACTCACCACTAATGGTGTTCAGTCCAAGGCACAGGGACCTCTGGGTCTATCCTATGGAATAGATTGGTTGGTGTCGATAGAGGGAGACCTTGCAACTACCAAGGCAATGATGTTTCCTTGATAGGACCGTGAGGTGTGCAACTGAGAAGGGATAGTACTGATAGTGGGACTGACATACTGTGGGGATGGGAAATAGCTTTGTGTTTTAGAGTGGGGGGACTCAAACTTCCTTTGTTCATAGTATGATGACATGGTTGACCTGGCAGCATATGAAACTAACTTTAGGTATGGGGATACTAGCTTTTAAGGGATTAGGGGTAAGTACTACAGACTGGAGTGACTCTGGGAGACAAGCTAATGGATGATATCGGGAGACTCAGAGTGACATATTGGAGAATACTCTGAACAAAGGCGACCATAATGGGGAAGCTATCATGTGAGTAGACATGATCTGTTGTGGTGCCGAGAGGTACTGTTGGGGCCTTCTTCATGGTTTTAATGAGCTCCAAGAAGGGATAAAAGTGTGCTCACAAAATGATACTGTCCTGTGGATTTGTGTGAGCTCAGGACTGTTCATGCTCATGAGTGTTTTCAATTTTAAGGAGTCTGAAAGCGATCAGAAGACTCTGAACTAATGGAGAAGTACCGTTGTGTGGATTTATACGAGCCCATGACGATGATTACTCATGGTTGCTTTCAATTTTAGAGAGTCTAAAAGTGGTAAGTAGACTCCACTGGTGTTCTTTTTCGTATGTTAGTCTCCAAGGTCAAAAAAAACATAAAATGATGCAAATGGAGAACTCTTCTAGCCGATGTGACTAGAGTATTCCTTTTTCGTAATTAGTTTACAAGGTCCGAAAAAGGGGTAAACTTATACCAGGTATACGCCCTTTCAAATACGTTTAACGAGCATAAAAGGTAGCAAGATTGCTCGACGATCTTTTCATTATTTTAGGAGTCAGAAAAGAGCTTAACAGAAACTCCCTAAGTGCCTTTTTCGTAAAGGAATTGCTCAGCCCGAAAAAGGGATAAAATTATACCAAACAAAAGTAGTGGCTAAGCAAGGAGGAAGTGTTCAATCGAGGGACAAGTATGTAATCCAAGAACAACAATGGGTGGGGAACACTGATGGGGCCTCCTTGTGGGTTGATGAATGATGGAAAAACAATGCCTTAATTGAAGTATGGATGGAGTGTTGGGCTCATGCAATAGTTCTGTAAAATTTGATAGCGGCCGATGTGGCATGCAAATCGAGGCGGAAAGGTATTGGGGAAAAATGTCAAAAATGTTATGCTGGTGAGGGCGAGAAATGATCTCAAGCATCATCACGAGCATGGAAAACTGAATCCGGTGATATAAAGAACATGAAAAATGGGTAATGGCCAATGTGGCATGCAAACCGAGGCGACAACGGACATGTGAAAAGATGCCCAAAAAATCAAGTGGTGAGAGCGAGAAATGATCTCAAGTATCATCATGAGCACGAAAAATTGAATCCGACGATATGAAGAACGTAAAAAATGGACAACGGCCAATGTGGCACGCAAAATGAGGCAATGAGGGGCATGTGAAAAGTGCCCAAAACAGGACCTGGTGGAATCGAGAAACGAAGTGGACTATCGTGAAGTTCTCGTCACGCTGATTCCAATGGTACCAATGGTTCGAAAAATGGATGTTGTATGATGCCAAAATGGTTGACTGAAAATTGGTTAAATTTCTATAAATAGCAAGTGGACCCAATGTGACATGTTTCATTTTCACAGTTGAGTTTTACAGAGTAATTTGATTTGGTTAGAGCATTTTCTTCATTTGCAGGAGATTCGACCATCGATTTTTTATTCTGCGAGTTTCAAGTAAGCCTATTTGCCTTAGCTTTTCAATTTATTTGCTTTTTGGGGGTCTTAGAAGTGGCGAATACTCCATGTTGGCTTGCCAACGTGGAATATCATAGGTTTTGATGCTTTTTGTGCGATTCACATAGCGGCTATGGGTTTCACAGCCACGATGTGCATCGCGGTTGTGGGTGCTTACAGCCGCGATGTGTATCGAGGCTGTGGGTGCTTACAGCCGCGATGCACATCGTGGCTGTTGGCTTCAAAGCTGCGATGTGAATCGCGGCTATGGGCCCTGAAGCCGCGATGTGGAGAGCTGGCTTGGAGAAAATTTCATTGTATTTTTCTAAAAATTTTCATTTTTGGCTTGGCAGGAAGCTCAGGTGGCCGCAAGCATCGTGGAGGGAGAGAGAGATCAATGAGGACTTGATGGATACTATTCAGGTGAGCCCACTTGTGCGGGCGTCGTTGGCTTTGGGCAGACTATTGAAGTTCGCGCAGATTCCTCTTATGCATTTGGTCAAATTTTTGTTGAACAAGTTGATTGATTTCTAGGACCCAGAGCTGCTAGCTGTTATGGTTCAAGGTGAGCGACTGGATCTCACCTTGACCGATGTGTATTTCCTGACTGGCTTGCCCCGTTTGGGTGAGATAGGGGACACCCAGCCCAGGATTCTGGCTGGTATGGATATAGAGGATCTCCTTGAGATATTTTACCGCCGAGGGGTCCATGTGCAGAATAACGCACTGAATGTTTATGATCTGCGAGAGCCGGAGATGCAGGCAGTGGTGGCTTGTGTTTTGCAGATGCTTAGTGCACAGGCGCCCCACCATTTGTCGGGGGGCAGATGGTGATGGTTCATTGTGTAATGACTGGGACTTATTTTGCTTCGGGTCAGATGTTCCTTGTTTGTGTTCAGCAAGAGTTGAGCAAGGTGAGGCACCAGGGAGGAGAGTTTAGTTATGCCTCTTTCCTGTGTTGCTTCTTTTTCGAGTGGGTACCTACCTTGTGGCCATGTGTGCCGGTTCGGGACAGTCTGAAGAGTGAGCCGCGGATGGTGCGGTGGGGGGAGATGATGCCCCAGGGTGGTGGTGGTATTCGACGGTTCTTCACGATGGAGATGTACGAGCAGTGGGAGTAGATGCCAGTCATGTTTGATGACTATCCGTACTAGGGTATGGACTTCTGGGGAGACATCGAGATGCCTTGAGCTCACGGACAGGCTTGGGGGTTGGATGGTACGTCTTTGTTTTTGTTGTTCTATCGTAGCATGTTTGTATGGTTTGTTTATTTATGATAGCTAGAGATGTTTATATGGTATTGACGTATTTCAGTGTGGGTTATTGTAGATGTGGGTCCGCGGCATCCACCGGATCATCAGGGCTGTAGGGGACGAGTGGTGGTGGTGGTACATCCACCGGTAGTGGCACCCCCGCCTCATGCACGAGGAGTTGTGTGTCGCCGAGATGAAGGCATAGAGGATGTACGTGATACCTTAGAGGCGCTGTTGGATGATGTACCAGATGATGGTTGGAGAGACCTAGATCAACGTGTTTTAGATCGTTGTTACAATGCTCCGCGTGAGTGGAGATCGATTCTGCGGAGGGTAGCTGTGTTGGCAGCTGAGAGGAGAGCTCGGGATCAATATGATCCGGAGGAGGAGGATCCAGAGGAGTCGGTTGATCGTGATGATGAGGATTAGGTTTTCCTTGAGTTGCCCCCAAATGCCATTGAACATATGGGGAGGTTTTTTGTTGATATGTTATTATGTACCGATGATGTACTTTTTGTATATTCGGGTGTTGAGGACACTCATGCCATTGTGACTATATGATGGTATATATATATATATACATACATGCACGTAGATGCATTTTGATGTAGTCATGTATGCACGTGGATGCACATCTTGTCTTGTTGTATTTGTTTTCTTACATGTGGATGCAATTTGTATTATTGTTTGCCCCTGGAGGCATGTTTTATGCACGTGGATGCACTATTGTTGTTTTTGTATGCCCGTGGAGGCACATTCTATGCACGTGGATACACTACTATGATGTTTTGTTTTTTTGTGTATATATGATTTTTATGCCTATGTGATGTGTGTTTATGCATGCTTGATGTCCTACATGGTTTGGTTGACGTGCCAATCTAGAATGTTGTTATCCATTTGGTCTACTACACTATTGAGGTTTCTTGGGACATGTGTGAAAGAAATGGATTCAAAATGTCGAATCATTTGTTTAGTGCGCAAGAATTTTCTAAAGAGACAGGTATCGCGTACCTAGTACTAGTTATTGAGCTGGGAAACAAGAAGCTGGGAGTCTAGGAAGACGTTAAGGTGACTTATGCCCATCTGGAGAGCAGCGGTCAGGAGACCGGTTACGAAGTCATACTCAGCCTGGTTATTTGTGGAAGCACCTATGCACACTTCGTCGAGGTGGATCAACTCATGTGAGGGGGAATAAAGTACCCAAGCTGCAGAGGCGAGATTTGGAGACCAACAACTTGCACCGTTGGCAAAGCCAACATAATAGAGTGGAACAGGATCCATCTGTGGTCATGCCGAAAAAACATAATGTAAGTTTTTTAGAAAGTTTGAAAGAAAGCAAGAAAGGAAAATTGTACAATGTAGACGGTGATGTCCAATGAAATTTTGTATGCATAAAAACATTTAAGGTACAACCCGTTACGGGGGTTGTGTTGGCCGAGAAAACTGTCCTAGGCCAACTTACGGAAAGACAACCCACACACTTGACTTAATGCAATCTTGTGTGTGTTTAAAATGACCGTCCTTCACGGGATCAAGGCCCTGCTGCTTGTGTGTTATGCTCTCGAAGATAGAGAGTCTCTCTAAGTGAATGTGTTCCAAGTAAAGTCAATCCACTAACCAACTAGGGGAAATTTAAGCTAATGATTATCTAATTCTAAGGACTATCTAATACAAAATATCAAACATTAGTAGCTCCTAAGTTTATTCTATGATAAGGTAAATACTAATGATCTAACTAAAATGTTAGCTTCCTATCTTGGCAAAGAACATAGATTAATTTATTGATTTGAAGTTCGAAACAAGGAATATATTCACTAACTGTAGATTGGTAGAGAAATCCCCAACCATAGAAGTAAATTTAAATCATCTCACAATGGATAAAAATCTATTGTAAAATAATTATATAAGAATTCCGAACTAAAGTCAAAATTCCTAACTAGATACACTGTTCTGAAAGTTCAGAAATATATATAATTATTTTGCTAACTTGGAAGTGAAACACGATCAAAATGCAAGTTAGGAAATAATAAGAATTGGTTTATAAAAGATTAAAACAATGAAAACAGTTCATTAATCCCAATTTTGAAGTAAACCAATCACATTTCAGATCAGCATATATATTCGAATTCTGCAAAGATTTTTCACATATAATAGCAAGATATATATATACGAAATAAAAAGATGACAAAGAGCGATCAACAAGCAATACAGCATAGATATATTAATATTATAAAGACTTAGCTAGAGTTTCCATTGTTCTGCAATATCCGACAACTCTCAAAGAAGTTCAGAGAAAAATCAAAATACACAGAAGGAAATATAATACTGTATCATATGTATCTCTCCAATGTCTCAGAAATCCAACGCAAGGAGAAAACAGTAGAGCCTATGGGAAACAGTTCCCATCCTTCTTTACAGAGCTTCCCCCTCTAGCAGAGAAACATACAGAAAAATGAAAAAATAAGTTCGTCTAGTTTCCTGGAACGTTCCTCCCCATTTGACATTCCAATTCTGCTCTTTATATAGACAGTGGGGAACCAACTATGAGATATAACCGTCCTTCATTGAAGCATCAATAAACATACTGGCGTGATCTTTGCTTATCTGCAATCTGGAGTAACCTCCTTCGCGATTCTTGGAGTATTCATGCTAGTAAACTTGACGCATTTTCATGCCATCTTCCAGGGAATTATTCCGACACATTTTCACCATTTCACCATCGAACCTGCAAAATAAGAAAGAAGGGAAATAAATGAATTATCATGAAAGATAAAATAATAGAGATAAATAGATAAGATACTTCCCTTATAGTAAATTTTCGATGATCGCTTGATATACTCTGCATTTTCTTCCTTCTGATGCGATCAATTTGTTGGTAAAATGGTAATTTGTTTCTGACTGTCACACTTCAAAAGAAAATTCAGGCAAATCCCATGCAGTAATAGGTACAAGCTTCGGTTTGGTAAGATGCACTTCATAAGAAATTTTACTGATGTACAATTCATTCGAAAACTCCCGTATCATTGTTATTGCCTGACTTTCCCGATGATGCCACCTATGATTTTCCATCGAGATCTATTCGTTATGTCCCTCTTTTCCAGCAATTGTGATTTCACATAAAGAAATTCCTCTTTAATCACACTCAGCGGAAGCCGTCAGGCCGATTGCTCTGCTCCCGTGAGCTCTATTCATCATGTTATGTCTTATACGTAACTACCTCCATGAAAGAACCTTTGAATAAAAATATTTTAAAAAGAAACCTATTACCAAAGTTGCAAAAAAAACAAAATATATAAATATCAACTTTTGAGAAGATATTAATAATTATAAAGTTAAATATATAAATATCAACTTTTGAGAAGATATTAATAATTATAAAGTTAATATTTCAAAAGCTATACAAGGTGTCTTTAATGTAAAAAAATGAATTAAGGTTTTTATTGGAAGTAAAGATTAAAGTTAGAAAATGAGATACATGCTACAAAATCATTATTATTCTTTTTTTTATGATTATCCTCAAAGCATATATTTTGAAATTATATATGATGTTAATGATGTATTTTAATATTAAAAATATATGGAAAATAGAGATCATAATTTAAGAGAAAATAATAGGATAAGTTCGAAAGCATTATTTGAATAAAAGTAAAAGTTTGGCAAAAAATAAATATTTTGTTCAAATTTAGATTTCAATGCTTGAAGACGTCACCAAGTCATCATTGTAAGAAGTCAAGTAGACGTACAAATCCCAAAGAATTAAATAAACCAAAAACTTGAGAAAGCATAAGACCACCACATCATCGTCCATGAAAAGGAAAAGACATCGTATAAAGTCAAGGATTCAAAAGGAGATCATCATATCAATCCAACCAAACCAAAACCAAAGCACATACTCAACTTAGAAAAGAAAGCCATTCAAATCACCTACCAAATCGAGCAAAACCAAGCCAAAAGCTAAGTATTTACAAAAAATTCTAATGGGGGACCTTTTATTTTGTAAAAAATTAAAGGGAGTTGTTGGGGTGCCAACAGGTTGCGCATGGGGTTTCCTTCTAAGTCGGCCAGAATGTATGCCCCATGACCAAGGCACGTCTGTATGATGTATGGGCCTTGCCACATGGATTCAAATTTTCCTTTTCCTTTTTTGTCGTGGGTTTGATCGTAAACGAGTACAAGGTCTCCTTCACTAAATGTTCGTGGGTGAACATGTTTATCATAATGGAGTTTTGATCTGTTCTTTGCGGCTTCGATTGTTTGGAGAGCTGCACGATGATCTTCGTCTTCTTGCTCTAAAAGAAGTAAGCGTTCTTCAATTGGTGAAGTATCCGAGAGGAGTTCTATGGAGATTTGTAATGTCAGGATAATACACTCAATGGGGAGGATGAATTCCACGCCGTGAACCAAATGGAAAGGGGTAAAACCGGTGGCGGTTTTGGTGGATGTGTGGTAAACCCATAATGCGGGGAAAATCATGTGATGCCAATTGGATTTATGTCGGTCCACAGTGCGCCGGAAGATAATCTTCAAAATTTTGTTAATAGCTTCAACCTGGCCATTTCCTTGGGGATAGTAGGTGGAAGAGAAATTATGTTCGAACTTAAGGAGTGTTGACAATTCTCACCAAACAGAGTCCTCAAAGTGAGAACCATGGTCTGAGACAAGTTGCTTTGGTACTCCAAAACGAGCAATAACATGGTTGAGGAAAAAACGGGCTGCAGTGTCGGCTTTGCATTTGTAAGTAGGCATGGCTTCTGCCCATTTCGTAAAGTAATCGACGGCCATAATAATGTATTTATGATCACTAGCTGATGCTGGGTTACACTCCATGAAGTCAATGGCCCATTTGCAAAAGGGACCAACGGTGATTACTGGATGGAGGGGGGCAGGGGGAGTCCTTGCTTTGGGGGCAAAGAGTTGGCAATTCTGGCAATGTTTGACTGCTGTGATGCAATCGTTAAATAATGAGGGCCAAAAATAACCTGCGTAGATCACCTTTTGGGCATTGGCAATTCCAGAGAAATGACCGCCGCAGGCACCACTATGACAATCATTAAGGACTTGTTCTGCTTCTTCTCGGGAAAGGCAACATCGTAGGATTGTGTCGACGCCACATCGATAGAGGACATCGCCTAAGAGGAGATAACGGGGGGCATGGTGACGTATGCGATGGCGTCTGTCACGGTTGATATTGGGTTGAAATTTTTGTGTACGGAGGTAAATGTCGCCATACCAAGGGTCGTCAGACGAAATGATGAATAAATAGAAGTCGATAAGATCAGTATGGATAGCCGGTGATGACGATGAGGATGGTAGGTCCGTAATGAGTTGGGAGAGCGCTAGGTATTTGGTGCTCTTTGGGTTTTTTAAAGTTAGGTCGCATTCTTATAGGATAATCACCCATTTAGCTACGCGACCTTGCAAAAGGCGATGTGTCAAGAGATAGACCATTGGGTTGGAATTTGCGACAACTGTGGTATGGCTGAGGAGAATGTAATGGTGCAATTTCTGTACTGAAAAGATGATGGCGAGGGCCATTTTCTCTTCATGTGGGTAGCGCAGTGGTGGGCCTGATAAGGTTTGGCTTACATAGTAAATGACATGCTCTTGACGAGCAGAGTCTTCTTGGACAAGTACTCCAGAAACGACATAATCGGATGCCGAAACGTAAAGGATGAAGTCTCTTGTGAAATCCGGAGGAGAAATCAAGGGGGCATCAGTGAGTGCTTTCTTTAGGTCTGTGAAAGCTCCTTCCGCTTGGTCATCCCATACAAAATGGGTATGAAGGCGTAGTAAACGAAGGAAACCATGAACTGTCATGGCATAATCGGGGACAAAGCGGTGGAGGAAGTTGGACCTCCCTTGAATGCTTTGTAGCTATCTTAGTGTACGAGGTGATGGTAGGTCCACGATGGCTTGGACCTTTAAAGGGTCTATGGTGATCCCTTTTTCTGAAATGATGAAACCCAATAGACGGCCTGCTGGAATGCAAAAGACACACTTGAGTGGGTTCAAACAGATTTGGTATTTTCGACAACGCAAGAAGACTTGTCGAAGGTCGTTTAGATGGTCAAATCGTTTCTTAGATCGAGCCGTGAGGTCGTCTAGATAAACCAATATGATGTTAATCAGGTCATGAAAACAATAAGTCATGGCTCGCTGGAATGTGGCTCCAGCATTCTTGAGACCGAAGGGCATTTCACGATAGGTGAAGGTGCCCCATGGGGTAGTGAAAGCAGTCTTGTATTGATCTTCCTTGCAAATTTTGATTTGGTTATATCTAGAGAAACTGTCCATGAAAGAGAGTACCTCATTCCCCACACATGCATCGATTAGTTGGTCGATAAATGGTTTTGGGAAGTTGTCTTTGGGACAAGCTAGATTGAGGTCATGGAAGTCAGTACAGACGCGAATGGTACCTACTTTTTTATTGCCTGGTGCTGGGTTTGAAACCCAGGTAGTATATGCAATAGGGTGTATGAAACCTCCTGCCCGAAGCTTCTCGATCTTGGCCTTAACGGCTGAAGCTTAGATGGGTGAATGGGGCGTTGTTTCTGGCGGATAGGTGGTACGTTGGGCCAAGTGTCTATGTGATGTTCTACAATGTTAGGATTGAGACCAGGCATTTCAGTGTAAGAGTAGGCAAAGACATCACGAAACTCTTGGAAGAGTTTCTTATAGGCATGAACTTCCTCTTCAGTGCATGATGCGCCTAAGGAGATAAATTCAGGTTTTCCAGGTGTGGTGGAGATGTCAATTTTTATGATGGGTGAAATGTTTTCCATATTTCCTTCTTCAAAGGCATCTGGTGCTGGGCTGTTTAGGCTGCAGAAAAAACGAACCCAAAAATTGAAATTTTGGGCTGTTTAGGCTGCAGAAAAGGCCAATGGCTAGGGCGGCAAGCAAGGAGCTGACTAATATGGCAGATCTACAACATTAAAGGGAAAAAAAATTAAAATATAGATCCAAATCAAAGATTCAAAGTTCGGAAACCAGCGGAGTTGATAAAAACTGTTGCTTGGGATTTCTCCCAAGCTAGTGCTAAAGGTGCACCTGCTAACTTGTAGCAGCAGTCTCAATGTAAAAGTAAAAACAAATGTAAATAATAGTAAATCTGATCTAACATGTGCAAGGAAATAAAACTAGATTTAAGAACAATAAAAAATGAGATCCATAAGAGAAATAAGAAATAAAGAATTTGAAAATTTTAAATTGATGGGCAAGCAACGGCTTGCAAAAATATACCTCAATGGTGAGGATTGTTGAGTTGGGTCAGCTGCAATGTTGAGATGCTCCAATCTTCCAATAGTCTCTCTTCTCCAAAATGCTGCAATGGTTGGGCAAAAGCTCAAAAGGATGGGCAAAGCTCAAGAGGGATTTTGGCAGCATGAGGATAGGATGGATATGGAGTCAATAGTGAGGAGCCCCTATCACCTTTTTATAGTTTTTGATGATGGGAAATACAATCATGGTTTGAGGAAACCAATGGTATTGCTAAAATGGTTTAGGTCTCTTTTTCCCTCTTTTTCCTTTTTTGAATATTATTCCCTTTTAATTGATTTTTGGGAATTTTGGACCTTTTTTTAGGGTTTTTTTGAGGAAAAATACATATTTTGAGGGGAAAAAGGTGTATTATGGTCTTTTTGGTGACCTTTTGATGGTTTTAGAGGCAAAAATGGTAGGAAAAATGGACAAAAGGGTCATGTCCATAGGGAAATGAGCCAGTGAACACTTTTTGGGTGTTAACACCCCCCGCAACTCGTCTTCTGCATTCCACACATTAGATCTCAGCCGTCGATTTATCTTAAACTTACGGCCCAGATTTTACCCAACGGAATTAATAAATATGTTGATTTTGTTTCTGTTTCCTTTTATTATTTTTCATCTTTGAAAATTACCTACTGTGTGGATTTTACTGCGAGTTTTTACTAGGGGTCGTTTTCGCCATTTTTTCCAGCTTAAATAAAGGGTCGGCCAACCCTTCTTGTGCTTAGTATTTTTGCAGTCTTCTCCATTTAGGATATACATGAATTGACAGCCTATACTTCGTAGGTTGAATATTTGCACAATTCCCTCGTAAATGAAGGGGTGGCCGACCCTTCTTTTGCCCACTATTATTTTCATACTAGTTCTAGACTACCAGAAGCTTGATGGAGATCGAAGGTTACAGAAGCTTGACGGAGATCGATGGTTACAGAATCTTGACGGAGATCAATAGCCACAAGCGCTGTTCGCAAAAGTAAGATAGGACGGTTTAAGCGTGGGTGGAGTGTTTCTAGCCCGTGAGTAAGTTGGAAATTAGATAAACGGGCGGAAGGACAGATCTACGGACGACAAGTACTTCAGTGATTTCAGATGGGTGGGGAAATGGACATTTCATATTTGCGAAGTTTCGGTAGGGACCGCATGTTTCGACGGTGCAGATATGGTGAGGAAAGGCATTAGTGGTGGAGGTTTAGTTTGCATATTGAACATGCACGGAGTATCGGCATGTTCCAAATTCGTGAACCTTGGTAAAGGCCGCACCTTTGGATGGTAAGGATGCGGACAGAGGCCAGATCGACAGTTGATAATAACTACGCAAATCTAAGGTGCGAGGAAGGCGGCGTTTGAGATATTGAAGACATTGGAAGGTCATGGGGATAAGCATGGAAGAAGATCAACGGTACCAGATCGATCATGCAAGATGGACGACTCAGAGAAATTCCTTTATCGCTAAAGGTGCAAGAATGATAGGAAATGATAAATAATATAAAAAATGGAATGCATGGGGATCTGAGTACTGTATGATTCAGTTTCCCCCTTTCCCCCTTGGTCGAGGTCAAGGGGGGCAAGTTAATTTAGATAGAATCAAATAGACTCTAGCACCTTGTTGACTGCACATTCTATCTGGGACCAATTCCAACAAAGTTATAATCATTTTGAATCTTTGATATATAAGCAAATCTAGGGTTTTAGGCTTGCTCCAATGCATGCAAGAAAAATTCCCAATTCCAAAGGTATATTCTTCCTCCATGAGATCAAATGAGCTAAGACTTAAAATTGGACGAAAGTATATGCAGGCCACTCGATAATTTGAAAAAAAATATGGTATTAAAAATAGAATTTACATGCATTGATTTTATGGCAACATTAATTTACCTGCTGTGTGGATTTTACTGTGAGTTTTTACCAGGGGTCATTTTCTCCATTTTTCCAGCTTAAATGAAGGGTCGGCCGACCCTTCTTTTGATTAGTATTTTTGCAGTCTTCACCATTCAGGATATACATGAATTGACAGCCTATACTTCGCAGGTTGAATATCTGCACAATTCCATCATGAATGAAGGGGCAGCCGACCCTTCTTCTGCCCATTATCATTTTTATACTAGTTCTAGACTACCAGAAGGATCGTTCGATCCTTCTTGTGTTCACCAGTCTAGATACAGGTGAATTGCTAGATATTGTTGTTCACAATTATCTACTAAACGAAGGATCGGCCAACCTTTCTTGTGATTTATATTTTTCCGGTCTTGATCATTCATACATGAATTGATCTCTATTTTGTAAGGCCAAAATCTCACACGTGTGAGCCTCAAAGAGAGAACTGACACCATAGGAAGTGATGACACTTTGTTTTGTTTTTATTTGGAGTTGTGGTCTCGAAACTTGCAATTGCGGATTGCAGGAACGTGGTATATATTTACGAAAAATTAAACCCCCGCAACTTGTCTTCCGCATTCCCCATATTAAATCTCAGTCGTCGATTTGTCTTAATATTATGGCCCAACGGAATTAATAAATATGCTGATTTTGTTTATGTTTTCTTTTATCATTTTTCATTTTCAAAAATTGCCTGCTGTGTGGATTTTGCTACCAATTTTTACTATGGGTCGTTTTCGCCATTTGTGCGGATTTTACTGCGAGTTTTTACCAGGGGTCGTTTTCGCGAGTTTTTACTAGGGGTCGTTTTCGTGAATTTAAACAAGGGGTCGTTTTCGTGACTTTTTACCAGGGTTCATTTTCGCCATCTTTTCCAGCTTGCACAGGTTGGCTTCATGTCACTTTCTTATTCAATTGTTCAAGGTTTTTTGCTATTTTGAGTTTTTTTTTTCTTATTGTAGTTTATTTATTCATCAGGTTTCTCCAGTTTTTCAAACATGTCTCGCAACACTCGTTGCAAAACTCCTCAGAAAGATCTTTTGAACAAAGACCCAAACTTCGGCATCCTTGCTGACACCAGCGATAAAGTTTCTGAGACATACCAAATGGATTGGTCTAAAATTTACTCCATATTTGACAATGACGACCTAACTGATATTCAGAGTGACCGCTATTAGGGATTCACAACTCCACGCTATAGCTTCCAAACCTGCTATCTTCCCTACAATGATGCAGTTAAGTAGATTATAGACCATGCTAACCCTAAAGACCGCTCTTTCAATGATAGTGCAGGGTCTTAATTGGCTACTTTTCACCCTGAGGTTTTTACTAGAGCTTACGCCATGAAACAAATTGTTCAACCCCTCAATGTTGCATTCCTTGAGTCGTCAAAGACTAGGTACAATTTCAATGAAATGTTGAAGTCTTGGATGCACAGATCGAAAAATTTCATGCCCAGAGCTGATAATTTATACCCAATTTCCTGGTTGAAAGAGCCTTATTCTCTTCTGGGAGCCATGCTCTGCAGACTCTATGGTCTCCCTAATTGTTCAGTATTCAAAGCTGAATGGGATCCTATCGCCCATCATGTCCCAATAACGGGGCAGTCATTCCCTTAGGCTTCAATTTTATCAGCAGAGTTAAAGACAGCCATTGAGAAATATCAGAAAACAATAGCTACAAGGAATCCATACTTCTTTTTTTATGCATTTGTAATTGATGTTTTCTGTATAGAGTTTCAGTATCCCACCTTGGGGTGGAGTTGGACTAAGTCTTCACCCCCTGTTCATATTTATTGTTCTGCCTTATGGGAAAGCAATTTTGTTCCCTTGCTCTATGACATCTGCGACCATTTCGTTGGTGCAATTTACCACTAGATTTTCAGGGAAGATGCCCTTGCCTTTTCTCCTGATTCCAGAACTCTCATACCTACATTGGGTGACTGGTATGTGGGAGAAGCCTTTGCTTACATTAGAGTCTGGGGAAACAGTACTATACATTTTCTACCAAGAGTTGTCCCTGACAAACTGTTACTTGAGGAGATATCTTATCAGACTGTTACAGATGGTGTCTACCTTAAGCCCACTGGTCCCAAAAGTAAGGGATGGCCTAATTTCCCTTTAAACCTCATGCCTTTGGTTATCCCAACTTCAACTTGGGCTGCAACACTGAGAGACATGATTTTTTCTTTGAAATTGGGATTTTCTCCCAAAAGAAATCATGACCCTAAAGGATTTCTGGAGGCTCATTTCAAATAGGAGGATATGAAGATTGGTTATACACATCAACACATTCCTGATGACTCTATTTATCAAGGAGTTAATATTTTCTTTGAAGTCCTGTTGAGGGCAAAGAGCAAAGAATAACAGAACCATATCTTTCAGTATCAGCGGGAGCTTAAAACCAAGGTTTTGAGCCATAAAAGCATGGAACTCAAGCTTGATGAGAAAACAAGAAAAGATAGGGAAGAAAAGGAAGCTCACAAATCTAGTGCTCCATTGATGCTGATCTACCTGGATGGAGACAAAGGAAAAGGCCTTATGGAGGATACTCCGAAGTTGAAAACTGCTGCAGAATTAAAGATGTGGATGCATAAATCTCAGCAATTGAAGCAAAAATTAGCACATATGAGTCCGGTGCTCGAGACCCAAGTGGTTGTAGTACCCAAAATCACTACTGATATTCAAGTGGCTGCTACAGCCAACCTAATTAGTGATGTTCAAGTGATTGCTGTGAGTAAACCAGCTAAAAGACATAAAATTCAAACTTCTTCCTCTGAGATTCCTACTCTTACTATTGAAGACAGTGATGTGGAAGATGAAACACTTCCTTCTGTGACTGTGGTGCAGGAAGAAACTGAAAGTTCTCAGGAAATCACAGATTTGTTGGATGCCATAGTCATGGATGATCTTGTCCCAGATCAACAGTCTCTTGAAACCACTACTACTGTTGATACCACAACTTCAGCGCTCTTACTTTCATCCATTCAAGCTCTTTCCACTTTATCTTCTGGGGTAACACCACCATCCACCATATCGCAGTTATTTCATGCAATAACTTCCATTAATGTTCCATCTCCTACCCTGTCAGTTCCACTTTCCAGTCCACCATCAATCGTTGCAGAGATCCAGTCTTCAACTGTCTCTATGCAACCACCATCATCTATTTCATCACCACCAACCAATGATGTCCACATCCTGGTTGTTCCATCTTCACCATTAGTTTCCGATGCATCTTTTTCACTTCCTGAAGTTTTTACTTCAATCCCTACTCCAACCTCTTTACCCTCAGTCCTTGAAGTTATCCATTCTCCACTAACCACCTCTCAGATTACTATGACAATACCTAATACCAATGTTACTTAGACAACCCCAATAATTGCAACAGGATATGTGGCTACATCTTCCATTGAATTGGTAGCTACTTATGAGGAAGATATTGTAACCTCCCTTGGAGATTGTTTCTATAGAAAAAAGGCTAAGGCAGTGGTGAAGAAGGGTAACAAAAGAGGCAGATATCAGGATGTGTTGCAGGGCCACTTTCCTAATCAAATCATTTCGTCCAAGCAATCAGATGACATACAACAAGAAGCACTGGATACTGTTGCTGCCATGGGTGCTTTTGAAGGTGCCAATTTTGATTCAGTAATCACACTGAATAAATAAATTGATGTCAAGAAGGAGGAGCTTAAGAAACTTCAAGAGCAGCTAGTTAAGGCCAATGCAGAACATGAAGCTGACATTTGTGAACTGAGAAAAGCATTTGAAAATAAGATTGAAGATCTTCAAGAACATAATGCTTCTCTTCAAGTCCAATTGCAAGATTCTGAAGCTTTGGACACTGCCAATGCTGAAAAGATAGCTGTGCTTGAACAATAGCTAAAGGATGCAACTGCAAGTGTAGCCTCCTATGCATTTTCTATGTTTTCACAGCAAGAGTTCAAGGACCTAGCCAATCAAGTCAACTTGGAGCATCATCAGCTTCTAGCTAAGCTATTTACTACCTTGGGTGAAATCCATGAGACTTACATTGTATTTGACAAAATGGTTGGCACCTTGGGCTAGCAAATAGAGGAAACAAAACAAGATTCTAAAGCTTTTTTAGACATCATGGATTGGCAGAAGTATATTGAAGATAAGCCAGCTGATATCCCTGAGTTGGACAGCCTCAAATTCAGAAGGATCTGAGCTGATGTGCAAGCTTGGGAGAATGTTATTGACATGGTACATGATACTATCAACCAGGCTCAAGCCCTTTGCAGAAGAAGATGGTATGCCTAAGAAAATCTCATGGAGATACTGGCATTCCCTGCAATGGGGTTCATCGAGGGGGCAGATCTGCCAAAATTGATGATAGAATAGGTCGAAGCCCGTTGTGATCAAGTCAAGGAGAAAATCCTACAGATTGAGCATATCCAAATTGAAGACACGGATTGGTTGATTAAGCAACCTGTTTCCTTGGAGGAAAAGATCTATATGTTTATCCGCATGTGGCATAAAATAGCCAAAAATGAGATTGAAGGATTCATGTGTGATGCCCAGGTGGGGTTGGAATCTCCTCATTATCCAGATATAGATGAATTGATAGAAGTTTGGGACAAGTGGGAAGATTTCCTCACTAATAGAATATTCTGATTTTGTAATCCCTGTTTAAGGGGAATTTATCCTTTGTGTTATTTTTGTAATTTATTATTTAAGGGGTAGATCTCTCTTAGGCAAGGGACGATTATTTTTGGGGTAGAAATCGACAAAAGAAGACTAGAGATGCTCTGTTTTATGCTGAGCTTGTAATTTCTTACATACTTTCATTAATATAGTAAAGCTATTCTCTTGCATCATCTTTTTTTCATTGATCAAATTTCTTTGGTAAATATTGATTTCTACTTCAGGTTCAAGCCTCCTCAATTCTGGAATCAGCAAAGGCAACCATCACAGGTTGTGACTAAGCCAACTAGGATGATGGGAGACAAGCCAAGAGATCCAAAGGAACCAAGAGAACCACTTCAATGTTGGGGTTGTGGAGGAGACCACATGCTTAGGAACTGCCCACATAGGAATGGGAATGCAAATCAAGTTCACAACATCCAAGGAGATGGAACTGTGGGTCAAGTGGCGAGGACAATCCCTAGAATCTATGCAGCTCTAGACGACCGCCAGGTAGATCATCAGTCAACTGTGGTTGAAGTTGAAGGTAAGATTGCTGAGCAATATGTTTCTATTTTGATTGATCCTGGATCTACTCACAGTTATGTCACTCCTAGAATTGTTGAGATTTGTGCTTTCAAGAAATTAAAGCATAGTAAATCATGGTTAGTTCAACTAGCCACTGGAACCAAGAGAAAAGTTAGTGAAATAGTAGAGAAATGTCCATTAGAGATGGATGGGATATTCACTTATGCAAATCTGAATATTTTTCCACTGGGTTCCTATGCTATTCTCATTGGAATGGATTGGTTAGAAGCACACAGGGTTAAACTTGATTGCTACAATAAGACATTTGAATGCATGGACGAAGAAGGAAACCCGAGGGTTGTAAAAGGCATTCCAAAAGTGACTTTTGTTAGACAGGTTTCATCCATGCAGCTGAAGAGGTTCTATAGGAAGGGATGTCAATTGTATGCAGCCCACATTTTAGAGGCAGCAGAGAATGAAACTCTTAAATTGGAGGACTATCAAGTATTGCAAGAATTCAGGTATTTTTTCCTGATGAGATTCCAGGACTCCCTCCAAAGAGAGACATTGACTTTACAATTGAACTTGTGCCAGGAGCTGCACCAGTGTCTAAGACACCCTAGAGGATGAGTACACCGGAATTGCTAGAATTGAAAATGCAATTACAAGAGTTGCTAGAAAAGAAATATATTAGGCCAAGTGTGTCCCCGTGGGGAGCACCTATTCTATTTGTGAAAAAGAAAGATGGAACACTCAGGTTATGTATTGACTATAGGTCGTTGAACAAAGTCACTATGAAGAACAAATACCCATTGCCCCGAATTGATGACCTTTTTGACCAAATGAGAGGAGCAAAGGTATTTTCAAAGATTGACTTGAGGTCTGGTTACCATCAGGTAAGAATCAAAGAAGAAGATATTCCTAAGACAACCTTTAGAACGAGGTATGGACACTATGAGTTTGTAGTGGTACCATTCGGTCTCACAAATGCGCCAGCTACATTCATGTGTCTCATGAATAATGTTTTTAGCAAGTATTTGGACAAGTTTGTTCTTGTATTCCTAGACGACATTCTCATCTATTCTAAGAATGAATAAGAGCATGAAGAACATTTGAGAATGACAATGCAATTACTAAGGGAGCATAAGCTGTATGCAAAGTTGAGCAAATGTGACTTTTATAAAGATAGAATTCATTATTTGGGTCACATCATCTCCGACGAAGGAATATCTGCAGACCCTGAGAAGATTGAATCCATTATGAATTGGCCAACTCCAAGGAATGTGACTGATGTGAGATCCTTTATGGGCCTTGCTGGTTACTACAGGAAGTTTATCGAAGGATTCTCCAAGGTTGCAAACCCGATCACTTCTTTGCAAAAGAAGGGGATAAAGTTTGAATGGTCACCAAGATGTGAGAAAAATTTTCAACGGTTGAAGAATCTTCTTACAAGTGCACCAATTTTGAAAATTGCAGACCCAGAAAAAGACTTTGTGGTGTGTACCGATGCATGCAATCAAGGACTTGGAGGAGTTCTTATGCAAGACAACCATGTGATATGCTATGAGTCTAGAAAGTTGAAGGAGCATAAGAAGAACTATGCTACTTATGATATAGAACTTGCAGCCATAGTACATGCTTTAAAGATGTGGAGGCATTACTTAATGGGAAGAAAATTTGAGTTAAGGACAGACCATTGTGGTCTGAAATACTTGTTTGATCAGCCAACTTTAAATGCTAGGCAAGCTAGATGGTTGGAATTTTTGTGTGAATTTGATTTTGAAATCAAACACATAAAAGGGAAAGAAAACAAGGTGGTTGATGCACTCAGCAGGAAGGTACATGAAAGGTATGTGGCAGCACTTAGTACTTGCCAACCAGATTTGAGGCAGCAGATTGTTAACCATATGGTTGAGGATGAAGTGTATGAGCAGATAAAGGACAAATTGTAGCAGCAAGACCTTGGCAAGAAGTATGAGGGTTATCATTTGGAGGAAGACAAACTTCTTACCTATAAAAATAGAGTTTATATTCTAAATGCGGCAGATTTGAGGAGGATCATTATGGATGAAATCCATATAGCACCATACTCTGGTCACCCAGGATATCAAGAAACAATTGCTACAGCAAGAAAATATTATTTCTGGCCAGGGATGAAGAAGGATGTCGCTGAATACATCTCTAAGTGCATGAAATGTCAGCAGGTGAAGGTTGAACACCAACATCCAGCATGTTTATTGTTCCCAGTGCCAATTCCAGAATGGAAATGGGAAGTAATATCCATGGACTTTATTACAGGATTGCCAATGATTGTGAGACAACACGATTCCATCATGGTTGTGGTGGACAAGTTAACAAAGGAAGCACATTTTATACCGGTTAAGTCCACACATAAAGCCGCTGCCATTGCAAATATTTTCATGAAGGAAATTTTCAGATTACATGGGTTGCCTAAGGCAATAATTTCTGACAGGGATACCAAGTTCACTTCCAATTTTTTGGAAAGGTCTCTTTGTAGATTTGGTTACACAATTGAGCTTTAGTACCGCATACCATCCTCAAACAGATGGGCAAACAGAAAGAGTAAATCGGGTGCTTGAAGACATGCTCCGCACGTATGTAATGGACAAACCATCCAAGTGGGAGGATTATCTACACTTGGTAGAATTTGCATATAACAATGGGCAACAAGCATCGTTGGGAATGAGTCCTTATGAGGCTTTGTACGGCAGAAGGTGTAGGACACCAGTGACTTGGGACAATCCAGTGAACAGAATTGTACTTGGGCCATAATTGCTTAAGGAAATGGAACAAGAAGTTGCAAAGATCCGACAAAATTTAAAAATAGCCCAGGATAGACAAAAAAGCTATGCAGATAAGCATAGGATCCATGGGGAATTCAGTGTTGGGGATCATGTGTATCTTAGAGTGAGATCAAGGAAGAGTTCCTTGAAGCTTGGGAGTTGTGCCAAGCTATCACCTAGATATTGTGGGCCATTTGAAGTGCTTGAAGAATAGGGCCAGTTGCATATAGACTTGCATTGCCTGCTAGCACTAAATCTCATAATGTTTTTCATGTCTCTTTGCTTAAGAAATATGTACATGATCCTAACCATGTGATTAATTGGGATGTGATCCGGGTGGAACCCGAGGGAGAATTCCAAACCAATCCATTACGCATCCTAGACAAGAAGGTAGCGTTGCTCCGGAACCGAGCCATTGGACAGGTAAAGGTGCAATGGAAGCACTACGGTCCCGATGAGGCTACATGGGAGTTGGAGGATTCCATGAAGGTGGCATATCCATTTTTGTTCAATTTTGATGAGCACTGAGGACAGTGCTAATGTAAGGGGAGGGGAATGTAATGTCCCCATTTTGACCCCCTTTTTCCTTAAATCGTAAATGATGTAAATATTGTTATTTAATCATGGTGAGGAGCTCAAGGCCAAGGCCCCACCATTGATTTAGTGTTTTATGTATCGGCAATTAAAGAAATAGATGCCTATGGTTCTTGTGCTAGATAGGCACAATGTAAATAAGACATCATGTAAATACGAATCTTTAATGAAAAATACCCACAACTAGCTATGCAATGCAACAAAGAGATTGGGGCATGATTCTACAAGGAATATGGAGGGAAATGATTCAAACCCTTGAGCCATTGGTGTTAATCCATGTGTCAATGAGAAAACCATAAACCACCAACTACCCATTTTGGGTTATGGACCCAATCATTTAATTCTTCCAGAAATTGGTTGAGGTAGTTAATGCCTTGGGAATGAAGAGGTATGGCAGCCAATTTCGTGTATGGGCAAGCCATCAACCTGGGAAATCGTATTTTGTCTCCTTGGGCAAGAAAACACCCACGAAATGGTGCCCAAAGCCATTCTGAACACACAGTCTTTCCTCTCTCACGTAGTCTGAACTAGTGGGTCTTCCCTCATCACGTTTTTATCATTTTCCTGCCTTCTTCCATGGCTGGGAGCTCGTTTTTGTGTTACACAGTGGCTGGGGAAGGAGGACCATTATTTGGGACTGTTATGGAGGTCGTTTTTGCCCCAGAATGTCTATGGACGTTTTTCTGAAAACAGATTTGGCTTCCCAGGGTTATTCCCCATCTTCCAGTTTCGTTTTTGGGTTTCCCACGTTTTTCTGAAGCTAATGAAAACCCCATCTTTGGGCATCTCACTGTAAAAACGTTTCTTCATGCCAAGCACTTATACTTTTGTTGTTATGTGCATCCCTGTTTTGGTTTGAATATGTGAGCAAGAGTTTTGGAGTGGTAGTGGACAGAATTGGCTTGATAAACCTAGTGGGGAGAATAACCTATCAAGAAGATCAAGAGGGCTGGCTACTCTTCTATGCACACCTGGGACACTCTAGAATTGGAAGGTATGGCCTGAGGGACTGTGAATTGGTGAAGGGAATACTTCCTTGAGTGGGGTGTGTAGGCATTGTGGGTGCCAAGCTAAATAGATCTTGTATAGGTATCCATAACTCTGTGGTTGAGCACACTAGCTTAGCAATTCTTCCTTTCCATTTCCTAGCAGCCTGATAAACCCAATTGTAGATTGGCTTGGCTCATCTTGGTGTATGCTTGGCTATGTGTGAGTTTGTTGTTCCCTGGTTCCTTGTAGTAATCATGCCCAGCTCGGGGGGTGGCAGTTTTATCAAGAGGTTGATAAGCACAACTGGCCTATGGTTGGGTGGAACGTTGCAGATGCATAGCTGGTTGCTTGGGACTACTTTGTTAAGATAAGTATTCTCTTTTATAAATTCTGCAATGTCTTTATTTAATGGCTGTCACAGAAATGTTGAATGTATGTTAGATATTAAACATGATTTTAATTCCGTTGTGTTTCTATAACATGTACATGTATATGTCTTTTTATCAATAAGTTTTTAATTAATGGATATGGGGCTAGATGCCCGGTTTTAGCATCGCGATCCTCTCTATCATGCTGGTATGATAGGAGGGGACATTACACATGACTAATGATTATTATGCCTGCACATCCTCACCTTATAATATCAATTGGTTCAAGGCGCATAGACAACCATAAATTATCAAATGTGTCAAGACGCAAAGAGTAAGAGACAACTATAAGTAAGTCTTATATTAAATTTACCATATAAGTCTTTAATTTGCACTATCATCTGAGATTTGACACGTTGGATTGTTGTGATCTTCTTATAACTCCTTACCAATGTGACTATAAGGATTCTTTGATGGTGAAGTCCATAATTTTAAGTCTTCTTCCTCATTATCATGCCTTTTGGTAAGACAATAAGGAGGGAAGTGGCCCGCATTAGCATGGAAAATAGTTTCGACATAGAGCTAGATACATTAATTATTTCATTAAATAACTTAAATTTCATGCCAGTGACTATGAATTCACCGAATTGTGGATTGGTAAAAAACACATCAAATTTTAGAGCCTCGAGCTCTTAATTACTCATGTATCTAGAATTTTCGCAAATCGAGCCATTAACAAACTTCTTTTGTTGTTGTGGTTCAATTTAAAAGGTAGATTGTCGAGACTCAAACATGTAGCGAGTTGCAAGGCTTTAGTTGGCTTAGGATTGATTCCATTTCCCCTCCATCCCATACTTGTATGTTGTCGCGATAAGTGTTGAACAACAAAATTTGATGCCCAGGCCCTTATGATGCTAGTGTTGCTAACTTGGTTGGTATGGAGGATTATTTTTTAATGGTTTTTTGAGCTATGCATTGTTTTTTCTTAGGCTCCTAGTGTCCATCATTCTTACATCTCTCAATCTTGGATGGTTTCCCTCTCTCCAGTTTGAATTAAGGTTTTGGTTGGTTTTATATGTAGATTTTGGTTGTAGGTTTATTATAGCTCATTTTGCTTAGTGGCTTCTTTTTGTACATAGTTAACAATAAGTAATTTTCTCAGCAGTATGCATAACATCATGTAGATGTCCCAATATGGTTATTGCATAGTCTAAGTAGTTTTTTTGTATAATGAAGTGTGGTCTAACCCAGAAAAATACAACAAAATAGTTGTTATTTTAATGAATTGTAAAATTAATGTTACATATATGTCAAATTAATGTGTTCAATTTTAGTTTTATTGAAAAGATACCATTTTATCATGTAGATATTCAAGAGTGCTCAATTATTTTAGATTGTAAAGATTTGGATGGGAAATATTTGTGTTTTGCATTTTTGGGGGGGAAGGATTTGGTTAATTTATACTTGTCAATTGAAGTACAATTATTTAAATTGCCCTTCATCTTTGAAGGACTCAAAGAACAAATGCCCTTCCAATAAAAATTAATACCCACCCTTCAAAGTTGATCACTCTTATGATGGTGAAACTTAATCACCAAAAGATTCCCCTCAGGGAGAGAGCCTAGGAAATTCAAGCCATTAGATGGGAGATTCCACAATGATAATTTGGCAAGCTCCCTCCCCGAGGGGGAGACTGTTCGGTCAATAAGTTTTGCTATGCCCCTTATATCTTATGCTTGAATGGCTCATTTGTTGATGGGGATGGATCCTTTCTACCCGTAAGTTACATAAAATTCTTTCTCCATCTTCAACCATTCCTTTATGACCATCCAAACAAGCATGATGGGTAACTGAGATGTACATGCAATAAAATTAGAATACAAAACTCTCACCAGTCAATAGATCTCGATGTATTTTGGATCAATACTTTCTGAGAGCTAATTCATCTGCACAATCACTTTCAGTTCTATTGTGATAATCAACTGCATTGTATTTCTTCTTCAGGGTTGTGTTCACCACAATCGAGCTACAGGTTTGCACCCTTTCACCATTTGAATCCACGAATTGGGAGATAGGAGGTAGAAATTGGTCTATTTGAAGTGCCCTCGTTCTAGCCCCAATTACATTTTCTCCGTAGAGACATAGGATTTACCCTACAATGCTCTAACTAACCCACACGATTCAATATTTTATTTTGCATTTTCTTCATGCACTTGTAGCACCACTTTCTAGCTTCTACTTCAAGCATCAATTTGATGAATGGTCGTATCCTTTTGGTCTCCAAACCAGGTTGCATTCATTTAAATAATCCACACAAAATTGTACGTGTGGTTTGTGACCACAAATTCACTAGAATTTGAATTCCTTGATTGTTCCTCTGTGAATTGCTTCCATATTACTTGCCATTGACAAACACATACTCATCAATCCTCTACATTAAAAGGCCAGTCTCCCATCTTGATTGCAATTTCAATAAGTTGTGAATGATTTACGATTAAAACCATAAGAATTATTTGGACAACAGATAAAATACCCTTTCATTCAACACGAATTGCTATTCTCGGTCATCAATCAAATTCACCTCTTGATGTAATCGACAGATTAATTCATACACAAATTAACATTCATGAGATCACATACATATAAGAATAATATAAATACGAAGAGGTTCATCAACCCATTCACGCATACACATAAAGAAGAGAAAATCCATTTATGCATACATGAAGACAACTCATGAATTTCATTGAATGGAAGTTTGTACATTACATACTTTGTGATCTAAATCCACCTTGTAGCTGGATTGCATTCAGATTTGGGAATTCCTTGCCCTTCCAATGGCCTGATCTTCATTTGGTTTGGCCACCTCATCCTAATGCCCGCAAGCTTACATTTTAAATAAAACATGAATGCTTACAGCTCAACAAACAGACTGCCTACATTATTATCTGCAGCAAATCCAGTAGCCACAGTTCAATATCGAGAGCCAGATTATTCTATTTGTGAGAGTGGTCGAGATGAATATTCTGTTAGAGATCGAAGGGAAGAGACTGACCTACTCTCTGTAGTTCACCTGGTGTTCATAAAAGGGATAGAGAGGAATATTTGGCAATTCCTTACGCTGATCATGATCCACCAGTTACTTATGAGGCAAGAGAAGCATCCGAGCAAGCTAACCATGTTGATCCAGTTGTTGAACCATCCGTAGTAGTTGCAACAGTTTTTTTTATACCAGTGCTAGGACTCATTGAATGCGTAACTTGGATTAAAGGAATAGGCAAGGACGAAGGATCTGACAAGAAGCATGTCCACCACAATAACCCACCACTAATAAATGGGTAAGAATTAAACCAAATGGTTCTATTCGTGAGGCAAGATGAATAGCCGTTCCACAAGAGCCATATGTTCGAGAGGAAGATGAATATGATCGAGATCGAGAAGAAGATTCTTATGTTCCATATGTCAATCCATCAAATTATGACTTTGATCATGTAGATCCAGTAGAAGTAGATCTAGCAGATCCATGGCCCACATTAGCATAAGTTTATCCAACAAAAGTAGGCTTTGCTCCTATATAAGGTCTTTCACTATTGGGATTTGCACCCGTACCAAGATTTTATTAATTAATATTTAAATGATTATTAATTAATAGCACCGAGATTAGTGCTTTCACCGGATTTACTATAGCCAGCAACAACAGATCGATTTAAAGCATCCCTTCCATATTGATAGCTTGAAGCAGTAGAGAAAGCAAAGCCAACAACACCACTAGCATATATAATAGCAACATCAAAGCTAGCAGCCCTTGATCCAAAAGTCGATCTTTAGTTTGATCCAAATTTAGATCCAGTAGCAGATTCAAAGGCACCACCAACAATAGAGCAAGTAGCAAAAGCACCTAGAGCAAATCCAGTCGTAGGAGCATCAGTAGTTAAGAGGATAGGAGCAAGAAATATTGAACGATATGTAATTATTAGTAGTTAGGGATTCACTATAAGATATAGTGCCAAGCACAGGTGCGGAAGTAGGAGAAACGGTAGCACCCATAACCATTGCAGATTAAATTCCAGCAGTTTACCCGTTCCAGATTTTTACTCCGTTTACTCAGATCCTAGTTTCATATATAGTTTCAATCAATTCAAATCGATAGCCATAGCCCATTGCTCGTGTAGCGAAGGATGAGGTATAGGTGGAGGTTATAGAGGCAACAAATTCCTAAGCATCCCTTTCATTCATAGAGGCAAGGGCATAATCCACAGAGGTGGAGGTCAAGGCATAGGTTGAACTTGATCCAGTCAAGGAACCAATTAGAGTTGATCAAGCAATGGAAGTAACAGTGGAAAATACTAGATTGGTATATAGTCCATACCTGTGAAATAAGAAGTCTTACCCGCAGTTAAATATCAATATCGAGGGCCAATACCATTCTCTAGGGGCTTACCAGGTACATAGGTTTGAGAGGTAGTTATTGATCCACCGGTAGCAGACCCGGAAGAAAAGATAGCAAAGTTATAGGTGGCATAGGTTTAAGAGGAAACAGTTTACCAAGTTCGATATATCTGTTTGAGTTATTGATACAGGAGATTCCTCACCAATACCATTAGCTTCTATGTCAGTGCCGGGATCCGCATCAACCAGTAAAACTATTGCTGCTTCAATAGGTAGTGAAACTGCCGGGGATGCTACCTTTGCTTCTTGATCTCTAAACGTATATTCTTTGGCTTCTCTTTCTGTTCCCTCCGCCTTAGCCCTCTTCCCATGATGATTATGCAACCTTAAAATCTGGTGGAAATTGATCTATATCCACATATGCTTGTTTCTTCGTTTCCTTCGCCTTCCATCTAAGGCTCCTATTTCAGGCTATATATAGAAGGGATACTGCAAACTTTATAATTGCTTCTTTGACCGGATAAAATGGAATAGCATATCGATCTCGACCTGGAACTACTGAAGCTTCTAGCTCTTCTAGCTCTTATGTTGGAGAAATATCCGTTTCCTTCACTCTTTTCTCTGCCTTCTTTGTCTATGATTATGGATTTGGTTTAGCTGCCCCTGTTGCTACTTTATCTGTTGTATTTGCTATAGCTACCAACGCTTTTGGTGTTGTTTCCTCTGTTATCTTTGCCTCTCATGTCTTCATCTCTTCTGCTACTGGTACTTATGTTAGTTCTGGGTCAACCACACTAGTCACTTTTTCCTTCGCTGCATGGAGATGTACAAAGGAATGATGTGGACTTAAAGGGAAGGTCTCCCAAGCGAGGCACTAGCTTTCAATCTACCCTCGACGTCTTTTTATGGTAAAAGAAAATTGTATAGATAGATAAGAAAAAGTACTAAAAAGCATAATCTACATCTTTAAGTAATAATTAAGTAAGTCTGTTGTCTCTGCATCTGTATATGCTTCCTATGACTTTTACTTTCGTGGGGTGGGGATGGGGGCAGGGGGTCACTTCTAGCCTGCCTATAAAGTATTGTCTTGGGCTTTTTTTGAATATGGAGGCGAGGGTTTCTACAGGCGAGGGTTTCTACAGGCGTCTGGGTGAGGGCTTGAGGATCTCCTCTGTGGCCATCCTGAATGGGTGCCGGAATGCCGATTCAAAGCTTTAATTTGAATATTTCTGGAAGCCGTTGACAGCGTCACGCTATTTGGGGTTTCTATCACGGTATTGGCGGGTAAAAATCCTTAACTGGCCACTGGAATACATACTCAACTGTGCGGTTGGTACCGGTGGGTAGACCACTGCACTTGCAGGCCGTTTATTTCTAAACTGGATGCCGTTTGGTTTCTAAACGAGATTCCTCTTGTGGTCGATGCTACCATTGGTATTGGAAGAGTGTTTAACACAACTGTCAGGAGGTGTTGTCGACAAAGTGTGAAATAGAACCCGTGGCCACTGGAATACATACCCTCTGGTGCGGTTGGTATCGGCGTGTGGACCACAGCAATATCAGCCCGTTTATTTATTAACTGGATGCCGTTTTGGTTTCTAAACGTGCTTCCTATTGTGGTCGATGCTGCCGTTGATATTGACACTGTGGTTAACACATCTGACAGGTGGTATTTGTTGGCAAAGCGTGAAATAGATCCCGTGTCGGCTGGAATTTCTCTGGGTGCTTGGTCGTCTCGCTGCCGGAATGGGGGAAAATATACCGGAACCCGTAATCCCGGCGGATAACTACCTGAACGTCTCATACTACATGATTGAAGAGGCCGGTTTGTTTAAGCGAGATTCATTCTTCAAAAATCAGATAAAAGGAAAAAGGGCACTAAATTTAAATAACAGACAGGTGACGCCTCATGTCAAGTCTCTTAAGGGACATCTGTCTGTGGGGAAGACACCTGTTGAAGCTTCGGGTTCGGACCCTTCCGTGGGAAGTGCTAGGGGATTACCTGGTCCGGGTAACAGTAACAGAACAGGGCCTTCTACCCGTGCGACTAGAAGACTGAATGGAAAATATTTTTGCAGACCTGGGGAGGTATGGTTGACGGTTGGAAGAGATATTGGGCTTGAAGAAATCGTAGATTTTAATATGATAGTGCTGGTGGGCAAGTTTTCGTACCATGCCATGAACCGTAGAGACATTGTCAAATGGGTTGCGGAGAAGTGGAACCCCATTCTAAATTACACTCCTCAAATTTTTGCTTTGGCATGTGGCTGGTATGGTTTTAAATTCGAACAAGAGGCACATTGTTCCATCATTTTGGAGGGTCTATGGCTTTATGGCACGGGGAGTTTAATGCTACAGAAATGGTAGACTGATTTTGATCCGGAAACTGCTTCGGTTCGGCTGCGACATTTGTGGGTACTCCTTCCTGGACTACCACTGACACTTTGGAACCGTGGGGCATTTGAAGCCATTGGAAATTGTATTGGTCGGTTTCTACATGTTGATGAGAATCATCTAAATGGTTTTGATCGACATATGGGTCGGGTTCTTGTTGAGGTGGATATTTCCTTGAGCCTTATTGATGTTCTTCACATAAACTGGCGTGGACGTAAGCTCGCGCAGATCATCGACTATTGGGGCATCCCTTTCCGCTGCTCAAATTGCAAAGGGGTGGGACACTTGTGGCGTCAATGCAAGGCACAGGCTTCTTCTGGTTGTCTTAAGGATGGGGGTACGTTCTGGTCTTCTGATGATGGTAGGGACATTGAGATGGATGCGTCGGGCTCGTTAGACGGCTTCTCCAACAGGGTTCCCACCCCTCCTGCTCTGGACTCGGCTTTGTACCGTAAGTTGGAATCACAGGACCCTAACTTCTTTTATTCATTAAATGAGTTGGATATTTCATTTATAAATGCTTTAGATTTAAACAATGGGAATAATGGAAATTACATGAGTCGTCGTCATCACATGGCAACAAATTCCTCCGGGTCTGAACAAGCTACTAATGAATCATCTAGGAATGATGACCCTGTATCCGAGAATGAGCTGTATGTGAGAACGACTAATCTTTGCCCTGTTGATTCCTCCCCGGTTATATCTGTCTCTCCTGGTATTCCTACTACCGGTACCCTGACTGTTATTATATCCACTGATTCTGAGCAACCTTTCCTTGCTCCGGATGTTTTGAATGGGGATGTTGAGATGAATCCCGGTGGGAATTCTTTTGACACTGATATACGGGTGGCGGGGACCTGTGGACTGATTCCTGAGAATCTGTCGGGGATAGATTGTCACAATGTGGGACCGGGTATTACTACGAATCCAATAGAGAAAATTCTACTTATTCCATCATATTCAGATATGGTGAAGAAGACACCCATCCCTACATTTTTCAAAAACCGAATGGTGGATATAACTCAGCCAACAGGTGGGGATTTGGGGGGTATTTTGGGGTTGATGAATACTGTCCCAGATGGGGATAATAACAATAATATCTCTGTACTTCCTCCTAAAACAATTGGAGACATTTGTGTTCAAAAGGGGGCACAGAGGGGTGGACTGGCTCAGGAATTCTCTCCTTTGAAAACGAGAAGTGCCAGGAAAAATCGGAAGGTCACTTTGGGGCGGATAGAGGATGGCCGATGCAAGGTGGATTCCCCCAACTCTTCTGATACCCGGGCTCTTAGAGGAATGAAAGCCCTTGCAAGGGTTCGAAAATGATATTTTTCTCTCTTAATATCCGGGGTGTGGGGGGTCTACCCAAACAATTGGCCCTCAAACGAGTACTACATATTATCAACCTTGATTTGGTACTTCTTCAGGAAACTATGGTGTGCGGGGAGAAGGCCCGCATATTTTTTAACAAAGTTAAGCCGGGATGGATGGTTTGCACTGTGGATGTTGTTGGTCTCTCTGGTGGTCTCCTAGCTGCTTGGAACCCTTTGGTTTTGAGGCTAAATCCATCTAACATCTCTCTGGGTATTTTGTTGTCCGGGAATATCAGGGGATCAGAAAAGAACTTTAATATTATCAATTGTTATGGTCCTTATTGTGATCGGGTGGCTTTCTAGGACTTGGCTGTCTCGGGACATTTGCTGGAACTGGAGAACTTAATTACTGCTGGGGAACTAAATTTCACATGGGGGGATGAGGAGTTTTGGGGCGTTATGGCTAGACGGGATCCCCTGGGATCCTATTTCAGTAATCTCTTCATGAAATTCTCCCTGGTTGATGTGGCTCCGAGGCCAATGGCTCGAACTTGGTCAAATGGTAGAAAGGAGGAAAATCTGATTCAGAAATGCGTTGATCGTTTCTTAATATCGGAATCTCTTATGGATTGCTTCCAAAATTATAGGTCCTGGATACAACAAATTAAAATCAGTGATCATCTTCCTATTATTCTATAATTTGATGAGGAGACCTCCCACAAAACCTTCCCTTTCAAATTCAACTCCACGTGGCTTTCGGATGTTGAATACACTACGGGTGTGAGAACTAAATGGCTACAAATGGATGTTTTGGGGGAGAGATATGCAATGGACAAGCTGGCAGTGAAACTCAAGGCGATCAAAGATTATACTATATTGTGGGAAAAAAATAAAAAAGCTCTGATGGGTATAGAACTTGCTGAGATTGAAAAGGAAATGAAAACACTGATGCAAAGATCTGTTGGTACTGGTCTTAGCCCAGTGGAAAGTTCAAAACTCTCTTCAATGGAGTGTCGAAAAATGAATATTCTTCTTGTTCAGGAGGAAACACGGAGGTTGAAGAGTCGAGCCATATGGCTCAAATCTGGAAAGTTTTTTCATCAATTTGCGGACTCACGAAGGATGCAAAATTCTATTTGGGATCTTGATGACCACACGGGTCGGCGGATCAGGGGGGAGTAGGAATTGATGAATGAGTCAGCTCGTCACTTTCAGGAATACTACTGTGATCCAAAAAATACAACACTGGCAAAACAATTTAAGATTATTATGGAGTACCCTCGGATATTTAATGATGTGGAGGGGGACTGTATATTTATGGATGTTTCTTTGAATGATGTGGAAAGCACCTTGCGAGGTTTTGCTAAAGATAAATCTCTTGGACTGGATGGGTGGTCAGTGGAACTTTTTATTTATTTTTTTGATATAATGGGAGAGGATCTCCGAATGGCTGTGGATGAGTCTCGGAAATTAGGCACTGTCTCTGGGGCATTAAACTCAACTTATCTGGCACTCATTCCGAAAACATCCCATCCGAATAACTATAATGAATTCAGGCCTATTGCTCTCTGCAATTTAGTCTACAAGGTTATTTCTAAGATCATTGCTGATAGGATCAAACCAATACTCTCTAGACACATTTCCATGGAGCAGTATGGGTTTCTATAGGGCCGTCAGATCCATGATGCTGTGGGAGTGACTCAGGAAATTTTTTATACAGTAAAACAGAAGAGACTTGAAGCGCTCATCCTACAATTGGATTTGGTGAAAGCATATGATAGGGTGGACTGGAATTTCTTAAGACTAATTCTGATCCAGATTGGTCTTCCATGGAAGGTGATGAAATGGATTATGGCATGTATAACTTCAGTAAATTATGTTATACTGATAAATGGTCACCCTACGGAATTCTTTAAGGCATCCCGGGGCCTTCGTCAGGGTTGTCCTCTATTGCTGCTACTTTTTCTATTGGTCATTGAAGGCCTGAGTCTATCCATTCATAGGGCTCGGAGGGAGGGACTGATTGCTGGCATTAAAATTACAAGAGATATTTCTGCTACACACTCATTGTTTGTGGATGATGTTATGCTTTTTGGAAAGGGTATCCTTGCTGAGTGGATTCAATATAAAAATATTCTTGACTTATTCTGCTTGGTTACTGGTATGATTATCAGTTATATAAAATCACATTTTTTGAAACATTCCCTGTTGGCTGATGTGGAACTTTTGATAAGATCTGTTCTGCCATTAAAATTCAAGGAGATTGATGCTGGAACAAAATATCTTGGTTTTTTCATTAAGCCTACTAAATACCTGATAAATGATTGGACATGGCTTGTTAGACGATTTGAAATGCGTATAAGTCACTGGAGCTTTCGCCATTTATCCATGGGTGGCAGACTTACATTGGCAAAAGCCGTCTTGCAGAACTTAGGTGTTTATTGGTTTTCTCTGTGTAAAATCCCAAGATCCATCCTCAATCTAATTCGGCGGAAGATGTTCATCTTTTTATGGTTGGGTGGTGGAGCTCAAGAGAAATTTCATCTTATGAAATGGTCTGTTTTGGCCCGACCCTGGAAATTGGGGGGATGGAATATAAAGGACCTGGAACTATTTGTCATGGCTCTGCATGCAAAAATTCTATGGCACGCCCTCTTCGATAATTTGGTTTGGGGAAGGATTATCAGAGCTAAATACCTGAAAAATATTTCTGTTGCAAACTGGCTTCGATTGAATCGGCCTGCTACTATGGGTGTGTCAAATATTTGGAATGGATTGTTGGGATCTTTCAGGGTAATTGCACATTGGATTGCTTGGATTCTTGGAAATGGTCGTGACATTAAACTGGGGCTGGATCCGATCTTGGGAGGATCAAATGGTCATATCCTATCAATGGAATTAAGGACTCACCTCAGATCCAATGGATTTTGTACTCTGGCACATGCGGCTGGTCAGTATAAGGATGGGCGGTCTCTCTGGATTTCGGCTTCTTAGCTGGGTTTAACTGGTACCTTAGGGAATGAATGGGAAGAATATATTAGGCCGTTATATCAAACAAACATACAATTATCAGACTCTGCGGACAGATTAGTTTGGTCGTGGGATGTGTCTTGTGGCAATGTATCAGCTAAATTGGCATACGATGCAATGTTTGCGGAGTCTCATACTGAGGTTCGTTGGTGGGATAAAACTATCTGGAAGCTTTCCATTCCCCTCAAGATAAAATGTTTTATCTGGCTAGCGTTATGTAATAAGATACTTACTTGGGACAATTTATGTCGTCGTGGTTTCATTGGCCCGGGATGGTGTCCCCTTTGTTGCTCACAGGAGGAGTCAGTTGATCACCTTTTCTCCTCCTGTACATTCATCCGAGATCTCTGGAAGCAAATAGCATATAAATCTGGAGTGCAATTCCGCTGGAGACATCATTCTCTTTGTGAATGTCTAGATACATGGTCCCGTCATTCCACTGGTTGCACTGAGCTTCCATACTATATGATCTAGGAGGTATGGAAAGCTCGAAATTCTTGTATTTTTGAAAACACGACTCCTTACCGTGATGGGATCTGCTATAAAACCCTTGCAGCACACAAAGAATTTATTTCAATTCATGGAGCTGTCGGGGACAAGAATAATCTGTGTAAGCAAAACCGGTTGGCACCTCCAGTACTGATATTCCCATGTGGTTTCTTTGATGGGGCTGCTGTGGGATGGAATGGGAGGGGTGGAGCGGGCACAACAATTCACACATCCAACACTGTCTCTATCCGTGTATGGCTAAATCTGGGTATTGGAACCAATACAAGGAGTGAATTATGTGCCCTATGGCTCTTACTTTTCTGTGCTCGATTGAGAAAGATCTCATCTCTTGTAGTAATGGGTGATTCATTATCTATTATCTCTTGGGCTAGAGGAACTTCATCACTCAATGTTCTACTACTTTCTCACTGGATGGAAGCGGCCCGAAAACTTATTCTTGAATTTGAACACATACATTTTGAACATGTATTCAGAGAGGATAATATGGAGGCGGATATGCTATCAAAGAGGGCGCTTAATTCTCAGGCAGGGGTCATCATGTGGCAGGAATGGCGGGAGGATATACTTTTTACTCATGGTTCTTATCATTTACATTGGACATGATGCTTATAGTCTTTACTTGTTATACACATTTTGTTTTTCTTTCCAGTAATATGTGGCTTGTTTAATCTTATATGACTAATAGTTCAATGTGCAGATCCTTGAAATGCACAGGGTCCAACTACTTGTTGGACGATTTTCCATACTCACTATCTTTTTGCGGCATGTATTTCAGCCATTTTCTACTGTTGTTCGGTAGTTATAGCTCGGATGTAATCAGCTATATGTTGATGTTTTTACTTCGATTGCCCGCTATACTTCTGTTGGTGATGCCTTTGATGACTGGCATTTGAGGATGATTGTACATGGGACTTATTATATATTTTGGTCTGTATATATTTGCTGATGTGGCATATGGATAATGTTCTACTACAGGATGTCTTCCTGTTTTGACTTGTGGATGCTCTAGGGATATGTGGCACTTTATTTTAGGACTATTTTGTTATAGTTGCTGACACTATGCTGTCACTTTGACCGGTTTCTCCCTGGTCCTCCTACTGACAGGGTTTGTGTGCATATGTATGATCTGACAGCTGGTTATATTTACTATTCCGCATATTAATAGTAAGTTGAATTTTTCTATTGAAAAAAAAAGTATTGTCTTGGGCTTCTGCTTACACCAAAGTTTATACACATATTATAATATAGTTTATAATGTTTCATAATATAAATATAATATTGAATTATATATAAATGTGTGTAGTTATAGGCTTGTAAATGCTTATTCCATGCATGAGTAGATATAATATTGAATTATATATAAATGCGTGTAGTTATAGACTTGTAAATGCGCATTCCATGCATGAGTACATATGTGTCCATGTGGCAGTCAAGGGATCAAATTTGAAGGGTGGGGTCCCATTTCACTTTGAAGGGCTATGAGATATTTAACCCTTCAATGTTGCCATGTAAAAATAAGTCATTCTTTTCATTTGAAGATGCATGAGTACATCAAAATTTCATTATTTACTTACATAGTAAAGTCGAGAGGCTTTATTATGGAAACATTGTATATATGCCATATAACACAACCATATTTCACCCCAATCTAGCGGCTTGGTCTCTAGGCCACTATGCCACCTTTTCCATCTTATCAGTTTCCCAAATTGATCTTGCCTCTTAAACTTTTAACCAATATAATAATACAATTAACTTGCTAACCCCATTCCAATACAACTTTCATCCTTACAACGAAAATTAATACTATTTTACTCTTTCATGATCTTCTTGAACATGAGGAATTTATTAGTGAAACATAACTTAGGAGACACATAGAAAATCCACTTTCCAGATGTTCAGTGTGAATTGCCATAACTAATTTTATGGATCTTTTTTTCTGCATCAGTGCAACTAGAGTTAGCTTGCTAGCCCAATTCCAATCTAACTTTTAACCAGTATAATAATATCTATTACCTCTTAAAATGGGTTCCTAGGCTGCTTCAAACAATACAAGCTCGATGAAGAATTGGGTTCTTCAACTCTTCTAAAAGCAACGTGATGCTTATTCTTGGAAAAGTTCAATCTTTGTAAATCACTAGCATTCTTCAAACTAATATAAATTATAGCCTACCTAAAATCTAGCCTACTTAACAATGGGAAAAATGATAATGTAAGCAAAAAAAGGAAGAAATTGTTTCAAAAGCCAGAAAAAATGGACATTGAATCTGGTATGTATCTATTGCTAAATTAGTGAACAATAGAGATATATGCAGAAAGGCAGTTAAAAAGGTGAAGGGAAAGAATCTGAATGGTAACTTTTTTTTACTTCGTTGAATTGAGGACCATAATTCACTTTCATTCACCTCTATCAAACAACTGCATTTCCTATGCCATTTATAATCCTCCTTCACCCAAGTCTATTAGAGAGAACAGTTCAACAAAGAATTTGGATTGGATTGAAAACTAATAGCAAGTTTCTTTGTCACTCTAATTGTGTACCCTACGGCCAGAATTGAATGCCAATGGCAACAATATATGTTTTAATTTTTCATTCAACACTATGAATGCTACACGTACTTGGGATAGAATAAGTTTAAGTGCTCCTTACATGTTACATGCTATGTTATGGTTTGAGCAAAGAGAACTATCCGACTCCAGGAAGCTTTTGTTATCAATAGTTGATAAAGGACCCTAGATGCTTCTTCTCTATATCCCTCCCCCTAGATCTCATTATACATACTAACTTTGTGGTATGATGGAGTAGAGGATGGGTTGTGAAGCATAAGTAAAACGTAGGTAGACCAAGTAGAGAGGATATGCATAGATGGTTGAAGTTCTTGTTAAATGGTTGAAGTTCTTGTTATATGGTTGAGTTTCTTGTTCTATTCTAGACCAACAGATAAGGGAAACAAAATCAAAATGTAAAGTAGCATCGTTGTTCTAAAAATCAAGATTACAAAAAAAAATTGTCCCAGTTCGTACAATCGAACGCAGGAGTGGGAACTAGGCATTCTAAGAAAATTGCTAGCTTTCAACATTGGCCTTCACCAGATGTTGTTGCATATTCTCAATCATATTGAAATTCGATATCTAGTTTGGATTGTAAATTTAGTACCATCGGTGGTCTTCATATTAATAAAGACCAAGAATCTTAAACCACGTACTAGAGGAAGGTGTCGATTCGACGACTGAGCAATTGGGGAAAATAGCTCATGCAATACAGTTTTAGATACAAAGTCTGGATTCTTGATCTGACTCATTAACTAGATGCATGGAGGTTGGCAAAGTGGGAAATTCCCCAAATCCTAGGTTTTTTGGTAAAGCTGGGGGGGCGTAGTGCGCACACCTGTTTCCCATAGGGCTGCAACCGTGGCCAGTGGAAACTCCATGGGGAAGCATTCGGTTTCAGATTGAAAACAATGGTGTTCTTGTCCCCTCCATTTCAGGAAAGTTAAAGGGAAACTAAATTCTCAAGAGCTTCAATTGAGCGACAATGGAAAATAGGGCAAGTCAAGGAGCACATGGAATCATATGCGTATACACAGAACATATGGAGGAAGAAGCAATTGTTGTTGTTGCTACAGTTGGGAATTGATCAATGTCGTTCTAAATAGCCTCTGACAGAGATTTGTGACAAACCCACTCCCAGGTCCAGGCTTCAAATTTGAAGCCTTCAAGGCCCATTTGAAGTAGCAAAATTTTAGTCAAATAATAATAATGTGTTTGAACTTTGAAGTTACATAATTTTATTCAAATAATTCTTTTTTAAATAATTGATGGGATCCTGAATGGATAAAATGATATACATAACTATAAATTCATAGGATGTCAGCAATCCAGTCAGCCTTGAAGTTGAGCTCCTCAACGAAAACGAATTTCTTTATATATGTTTATGGAAGGCTGTCATTGGTAGCTTCGCTCTGCAAACTCTCCTGGAGGACTGGAGGAGATAGGGTAGGTGGAACTTGGAAGTAGCTCAACCACAGTGGAGTAGGGGTATAAGAAAAATCTTGTTTGTATTCCTATAATATTATATATTGATGCTCGGAGCCATGGAAGCATGGAATTCAAGCATTGACTTGATACAACAAAGAAAACACAAGGTGGGACTCAGGAGCTGTAGGATTGACTTGATACAACAAAGAAAACACAGGGTGTTAGGATGGGAGCCGTAGACGGTAGGATTAACTTGATACAACAAAGAAAACACAGGGCCGTGGGTAGGGGCCACAGGTGGGAGCAACAGCCTGCAACATTACAAGAAGATTTTGGATTGTGGATTTTGTCCGAAATGCCAAATTCGGGGCACATTAACATAATATATTTTACATTGAATACTCAATTAACTCACAGATTCAGAATTCACGAATTGGTATGTGATAACTAGTAACTTGGTAAGCCCGCTGCCAACAACATGTATGATCCAACAACCATGTTTAATAAAGTTGTTGCTGCCATTAAATGTGTTAAACACGTAAGTGCTCGCTGTAGAAACGAAAACTTAGAAGCGTTCAAGCCATGGGCTGCACAGTGTAAGCCCGTCCACGTAAGCTGGTCAATGATATTATTAGAGGCCCAATGGTCCATGATCCATCGATGATCGAACACGTGGATATTGGAGAGTAACCGAGTCCCACTCCCAAGTCACCTAGCTAGTAGAGTCATTCCCAATTTCCCACTAAAATCTGTCGATGGGTGAAATTTGAAACTACCCTTCTGTTGCAATTTTAAACCATAGTGGTTAATTTAATTTTTGAAGGGCTTACCATGAAATTGATTTTTTTTGCATGGTAAAATTTGAGGTGGTCTTCTCTGACATGTAAAATGGCCTCTGAAGGGCCCTGAAGGCTTCAAATTTGAAGCCTGGTGACAGTATATGCAAGCACCCACATATAAACATGAGTATACAAGTACATGTATGTATGTATGTATGTCTAAATGGTTAAAGATGGAAAAGACAATCATGAATGCAGCCACACATACATGAGTAGAAGGACCCTTATGCACATGTATGTCCGTCGATGATATTTAGAAAATGTAAAACCTAGAAAACACATCTATTCCATGAATATCTAATATGAATTTAGCATGGATAATGTATGTTTCTCCCACTTTAATTAATTTTGATTACATGGTTCGAAATTTACTTCTTCCAAACATGCATAATGTAATTTCTAGGTTAGGTTTGTCAATTTTGATGATTTCAGAGTAAATGCGCAATTTTTTTACCTTTAATTTTCCCTTAATGCAAATAAACTCAAGCATTATTATGTTCCATATTTAGTGGATTGATTTCTTATTGTGAGTAATAGATATTATTATTTCCTTTGGAGAGTTAGACTTAGGGTCCAACTAGTGATCATGAGGTTGCTCCATGTATTTAACCTAGTGGTGATTGTGCACCCCTGTGTCCCCTGACAAGCCTAGGAATAATGGCCTTGATTTTTTCCATGCACCTTCACCCAAGTCACAAATCCATTACTTATAGCTAATGGACCCCTCCTTCCATTACTATAGGAATACTAGGTATGGACACCTCTAGTTCACAAACCCAAAGTGTGAGTAGGGGGACCAGTTAAGGTAATGTTGCCTTTAACGATCATTGGAGCCGTGAAGAGTTTGATGGCCTGGTAAGTTCAGACATTGAAGATCCAAGTGGATGAGCAGTATTCTTACCTCTGATAAATAAAGAGAATGTTGGAATCCCTGGGATCGAAGTCAGAGAATCAGTAAAAGATACCATCAACGGATGAGAATCCTAGTAAGGAGGAGAAGGCTCTTATCCATAAAAAATCCCATTAGTAACTTATCCTAGTGAACTTCACCTACTTATACCCACTCTACAATAAGTAAATCCCATAAAGTAAGCAAATAATTGGTAAATATATCCATAACTGTATGGAAGAAAGAACCCTACCATTTAGTCCAATTCAACTAGATATGAAAGCACTTCTTGTATGGAGGAAAGAACCATTATTTATATTGATCAGAGCCCTTCCTTCTTTAAACCGACGAGAAGATCCCTTATTTTTGTTGATGATCTCAGTCATAGAGCATTCAACAAGGGAAAACACAATGGGTGAGATCCCAGAGTTCTACTCAAGTGATGAGGACTGCTCAGTCAGGTGACTGACGAGGTAGTGAATGATTATCTGCCTCTCAATTTGTCTCTATGCTCGGATTTGCTGCTAGCTATGGTGCTGGGTAAAATTATGAACCATTTAAAGGGGCATAATCTACCATAGAACCAAATGACTCACTTTTTGATTCATCGACTGGATCAACTTAATCAATGGATTCTTCAACGACTAGCTATGGGTCTTTATCTGGATAAACTAATTTAATGACTACTTCCCCTAGAATATATGGGATTGGGTATGGGTATCTATCTCTACTACTATGATCATCCCTAACTGGATCATAATAGAAAATATGAAATGTACATACTTATGATGATGCATCTTCCCTTGCTACTATATCTACTGGTTAAAGGTCATCCACTTAATCGACTACTTAATATGGACCTACCACTACTATGCCTGGGTCTCTATATGGAAGATATAAAACTAGGTCGTTGTGTCAATTTGATCTCCACCAGTTTACTATATTTATTTAATGTGTTCTTTGCATTGTCCCTGGTAATTGTTAGAATGCGACCGAACGTGGCCTTGTAAGAGTAGCTGGTAAATTGGCGAGTGCCTAATATTTACGGTTCACCTACCTCCCTAATTTGTTCAATATCATCGGTCAAGTACTTGTCTCTGGGAAGCCACTCCTCCATTCTCTGAGTTAACTTCTCTAAGGAAGCCTTCTTAGGTCTTGTTCCTTCCAGAAAATAAGTTCCCATCCAACGATGGGGTAAAGCCTTGCTAGTGGGTTGGAAAAACATGAAATTGAAAAAATCTGAAATATGTTAACTTTTGAATACCGTGACAAATACCTGGTCACCAAGAATAATACAATTACTAAAGGAAAATACATGTATGTGTGTATGTTGGTTAGCCCAGAAGTTGGGGCATGAAATGTGTATCAATAACATATCAATGAATGGATAGATTGGAAGGTTCATTTATCAAACCATGGCGACCTATATAATGAGAAATGTCATTTCAGCTCTATTAGCGAATGAAGGTATTTGGTATTTCATCAATTGAAATGACGTAATTTCATCAATCGAATGGATAGAGGTCCATTAAATGGATAGATATGAAGGTGCATTTATCGAATTTGGTTTTCGATGATACACCGTTCCTTTTATTCGAGATTTTGATTGATTAATTGATATTTTGATTAACTTGATTTCATGTTAGGGATTGGGGCCCTATTTTCATGCCCCAACTTCAGGGATAACTCCACGAATACATGAGTTTTCCTCTCTCAATGTGTAGAGAAGACTTATGGGATAATGGTAGGAGGTGTCCGCTAGAAACCTACACCATCGCTAACTAGTGCTCGGTTGAATGCTCATCGACTTCCCCATTCCACTCTAGCAGGTCTTGGAACTCGTCCTTCTACTACTTGATTTATTTCGGATCCGATGACACGGTAGGAAAATTAATCTTCTAAAATAGGATGGGAAGTACATCCATCCACCCCAGATAAATACCACAAAGTATAGGGATTTATAGTTCGGAAGGTTTGTATTGATCTTACGACATGGGCGTATCACTATCTCTGCCGAATGAGGCTTCATACTATAAAGTGCTTAATGAGGTCATATCAAAACAATAGTACGATTATAAGTGTAATATGATAGTGAAGCATTTAAAAAATAGAATGTTGTTCTATAATTGTTGGTGGGTTTCTTTCAGTGAATGTCCCTCTTTTTTTATGTCTACGGATGGGGCTTTCCTGTTGCTTTATGGAAAAATTCCCACCCATTGTGGGGCAATCCCATTTAACCGACCAACTACTTTTAGTATACCACTTATTCTGAATATGGCGATGGTGAGAAGAGATAAAGAAAAAAACAGAGTCAATCTATACGATAAGAAAGGGGTAGGTTACCCTTGTTTGGGTTACCCACACGATGAGGTCCAACGAGCAGAGGTGCAGAGGGGTTGTCCTCCCGATTTGAGTAAATATATAACTCTTCATGCATCCCACGTGTGAGGGTTGGGGGTGCCCTCAAGTGGTTTATTTCCCAAGCATACAGATTACTCCGCCCTTCTTATAAACAATGAATTCCCTGAACAAGAATCACTTGGACTCACGAGAATCAAATCGGCATTGCGCGGACAAACTTGTATTTTATGTGTATGTTTGAATCTCCAAATGTTGGAAGCTAACATATAGTGAGGATAGGGATCCTATCCTACCGGTGGATATTTTTCCCCACCACTCACTCTCACTCACAAAGAATATGTTTGTTACTTGAGTGTGACTCATCATAGCTTATTTTTTATTACATGATGAACCGTTTATTTTGATTGCTATATCGATATCACCAACAACTAACACTTAAATTATGACAATAGCCTCAATGGAAACACCTACCTATTTTTTTATTTAGAGCAACAACTAGTATAACAACGCTCACAGTAAAAATGGTATCAACAGCTATGTAATGTGTTAATTAGTAAAAATATCGCGACACGTGTTTATGAGAAGAGATTAAAAAAAGAGGCTCATCATGATGTGACCAAGGCGAATCTGGATTGGAGTAAATGGCATACCATTTGGGAAAATAATATACAGGTGGAAGCTAAGGATTCCTAAAATAGAACTCGATCCTATCTCTTTTAATTGACTCATTGTTTAAGTCATTTTGAATGCTATTGAATGTTGCCAACACATACAAATTCAGTTACATGACTAAAATCATAATTGACACTCGGACCTTCTAGAACTATACTTGTAAACTATAATATTTTACAAAGAAATCCACTCGGGAAAATATCAAGACCCCTAGGCTTGATCAACAATATAATTGTTGTGGAGAGAATATGCTCCTGCATCATTTGTAATTTGGGGTAAAGAATGTGAAGTGTTTATCCCTGGGTCATACAAATTCCTTGGGGTTCCAGGCATCTTGGATTTCTTGTCTTGGTATCTTGTAATTACATTCTTGATTTATCGGATTTATTGGAAAAGAGGTATCTCATGATTGGAGGAGTGGACTAGGTGGGGTCTCCCTTTCTACTCTGTGGGGGATTACTACTTTACATCCTAAAACATACACTTTTTCTAAAAACAAAATCTTTGTATGCCAACCGTTACAGTTGAACCGATTTTTCCACAACCACTAAATTGCTGTGAATGAATCCATCCTTACACGACAAACATTTCTCTCCATGTCCCTTCATTTTGACTGTTTATAGTCCCAGATGAATGATGAGAACTTGGTTTAAATTTAAATTTTATTGAATCATGTTTTCTGTGGCTCTGGACTAAAAGGGGAAAGATATTGGAGCTCATATTGAATACAGACAATTTGCCTCATTGTCCTATACTTGTCATGGCTTATAAAAAACACGCTTTGGATCATTTTTTATTGTCTTGCTTGAGATTCTGTACTAACTTGGTCAAGATACAAGGTACAAGTAAAGAACACAACTTACTGCATGAATATCGTTATGATTGGATTGAATGTAAAGTTAAGGTGGAACAATTGCAAACAAAGATGGAAATAACTTTGGAGAATTTGCTAGAAGGCAACCTTGTAAGTGTAGAGTCTGTCATCGATCACTTGTCGAATAAGAAAGTGAGACAATTGCTTTGTAATACCAAGTATGATAAAATACTCCTCGGGCATTTCCTCGAACAAATATCCCTTCTGAATTATATTCAAGGAGGACCTCGCGAAAGAGTAGAAACTTGAAATATTGTGACCTTGCTACATATTGACAACAGTAGGGAATGGACGCCCATGAATGAGAACTTCAAACTTGTAGTTGGGACCTGTTTCTCTATTGTTAAAACACTGCAATGATTGGATGAGGTTGGGTACACTAATACCCATCATACTCGATCCCATGTGACACTCTTTTTGCCACTCTTCACATTTAGAAAATTTTTCTTTTCAAAAATTCAAAGTTGAATAACTTTCTCATACTAAGTCCAATTGAGGTGAAATGAATGTCGTTGGAATCGTCTTGGAAAGATATTCGACATGGAGCTACTTTTTATGAGATTTGAGGACTTCAAAATTTGTTAGGGTTAACCTTGAATCGAGAATGAGTCAAAGGTGGTTTAGGTCTAGCACATGGTTTCTTGTAGCCCATGGTATTGGCCTAAGGTATTACATGTAAGTAAGCCTTTATAAGGCTTGAGGAGGGTCCATTGTAAATTGGCATAGAGGTGAGCAGGTGAACTCACTTGGATTGGTTGGTGTCATGTCCCCTTAATGGTGATTATTGGATTAAGTTCCTAACCCAACCAATCCCTTAGGTTGAGGAGACAAATTCATTTACTTGGGGTTAATTTTGAAAGTTCAGGCATTTAATTAATTAGGGAGCGTAATTTAATTTTCCTAAAGTTTGTTACGCACTTGAGAATAATTGTTTTTCATCAAATAAGTATTTTTATTTTCAATAAAATTGGATAATGCTCCACAAGTGTGCCTTAGTGGATAAGGTTGACTAAAGAGATGACTTGCAAGAGAAGTTATGTGAAAGCATCCAAAGCTATAAAATCAGGAAAAAGGAAAGAAAGATGGTACAAAGCAGAAAGGAAACAAAAAATCAGGAAAAACAGCATAAAGCAGAAAGAAACACAAAATCAGAAAGCATGATAAAATCAGAAAAGCTGGATAAGGAATAAAAGCAAGAAAAAGCAGTAAAAAGCAAAGCAGGATATAAAAGCTAAATCAGAAAGATAAAAGCAGAAAAGGAGAAAAGGATGAAAGAAAGATTTCCTTATCCATTCATGAGGGTGCATTATCCTAGGAGTCTTGATCCTCAAGTCACCCTCCATCTATAAAATAAGGAGAGCACACCACCATCACATCTTTTGACAGTTTGAGAATTGGAGTGAGTGCAATTGTGCCTGAGTGACTTGGGAGATGTGCCCCTTTTTCTTGTGAGAGGATGATGGTATTCAACCATTTTCATTGAGATTATTTCAGGTCCTGAAGTATGATCCAGTGGATTACGATCCCGTGATAAATATTTGATATCTCTCCATGTAGATCTATGAGTAATTTCCTAGTTTTCCTAATGAAAGAGTTTATTCTAGTTGTATCTCATTGTTGAGAAAAAATTGACGTATGAATCAACTAATTATGGTTTATATGACTATAATAATGTATCTCTAATGTCAATTCTGAATTTATACTGAATAAAAATCTGATTCCAATACCTCTTCTTGCACCTAGTCTAGATTTCATTCATCTGGCATGTTCCTCGTTCCCTCCATATTCCTTTGATTTTTCCTACCTACAGTCAAACTAGTCAATAGAGTTCATTGTTTTTCCTTGAGCCTTGTAGGACTGCTAGTCAGTGTATCACCAATCCTGGTTGGTACATTATAGTGGTATCAGAGCATGGTACTATGAACTTGATCTTAAAATATTTCTACGAGTCCCAAAATATATTCATATTCTAAGAAGAAGGATCCTCTGAAGGAGGAAGAAGACGGAGAAGAAATCGATTCTACTGAAGGCAAGTTACAAGGAGAGTCAAATATGTATCACAATGAAGAAAAATATGAGTTCCAACTCTTTTTTAAAAGCATGATGAAAGGTATACAAGACATATTCCACAATATTGTCCAATCTGGAAAAGAGACCAGAGTGTCCTTAGCTCAACAACTAGGAAGTAAAATGGAGAGGTGGAGCAGCAATGGTACCCCACATGGCGAAAGGAAGATCACTGGTGGTTCTATTTTCTCAAGAAATGGGCCTCACAATCGCCCTGGTGAATTCTAGATGGAATCTCAACAAAAATCCAGGTCTACTATGCCCAAGTTTACTGAAGAACATAGGGAGGAACCTGAGGTTCAAAATGAAGGTCTTGCTTCATGGGAGGATAAATATGTTGAGTACCTCACACTGAATGAAAAGTGTAGAAGAGCCTTTCCATTCAGATATTTCTTTGGTATTCGGTATGAGACCAACTCAAGAGGAGGTTTCTGGATTCCAAATCAGAACTATGAGTTAAGAAATATTACATCGGATGGCTCACAAAAGTGCACTGCTAACTCTTAGATTCATAAGATTGATACATATTTTCAGTTGAATCCAATGGATGAGGGAGATGTCATCAAGGTGGATACTCTACAGTTAGATGGTGAAGCCAATGATTGTTGGTTTCATGGCCTAAAAACACTTGAGCATGATCAAGTGACCAGTTATGAAGAGTTCACAAGAATATTGGCTGAAATATTCGAAAGAAGAGATCCTAAAATCACCTTTAGAGAACTAGCACATGTGAAACAGATTGAGACTCTTGAAGCCTACATCTCTGAATTTCAAAAATTATTTGTGATGGTCACAAATATATCAGAATCTAGATTGATCATGTTGTTCATTGAAGGGTTAGTATAACCTTTGAAAGGTTTGGTGAAGGCCTACAAACCCTCTACATTGCAAGATGCGTTGAGTAGAACAAGAGATTTGCAAGAATCTATTCCAAGGACCAAATTTCCTCCTGGAACTGTTGTTCCTTCTCAATTCACGAGTCAAAGGCCACTCATGAAGGGTACTTCTGGAAATTTCAAGAAGGAAAATTACTCCAAATATAGAGATGAATTGAGAAGAAGGAAGTTTTGTTTCACCTGTCATAAACCATGGGTTCCAGGACACAGATGTGCTAAAGGGAAAGCACACTACATTGAAGTTTACTCGGAGAGCGAAGTTGAGGAGGAAGAAGAAGAGGCCCCAGTAGATGATGGAGTGTCCTATGAGACTGTAGAAGAAGAACCTACCTCCGAGGTGAGCAAGATTGTAGTACTGTCATGAGTGCCTCGCTTCCATACACTCAGATTCAAAGGAGTTGTCCAAGGACAATCAATCACTGTGTTAGTGGATGGAGGAGAAACACATAAATTCATTTATTCATATTTGGTTGAAAGAAGGAAGCTAACTACTGAAAAATTTGGAGGCTTCATTATTATCATTCAAGGTAATCATTCTATGGATTGTTCTAGATGGATTCCTAAATTACAAATTACTATAGCAGATCACACCATTACAGATATATTTTATGTTGTGAATGTGGCCGATACTAACATGGTTTTGGGAGTACAATGGTTGTATTCCATTTGGAAGCACTCAATAGACTACCAAATTCCTGAGATGACTTTCAAAGGTGAATATGGAAAGGATGTAGTGTTGAGGGGAATCAACACCTACCCAAAATAAGTGGTGAGTGCACATAGTATGAGATCCCTACTGAGGCATGGAGATATTGAGTGGGTTGCAAAATTCCTAATCACCACTAAAGGTACCTCTTTAGAAGTAGCACAATATCCATAATACATTCAGAAATTGCTCCAAAATCATAAGATTATATTTGGGAACCTTCCTCATGGTAGGCCACCTGATAGAGGAGTGGAGCATAGAATTGAGTTGGAGATAGGCACATCACCTATTAAAGTCCATCTTTACAAGCCCCCAAAAATATTCAAGGATGAGATAGAGATAACCATCAAGGAACTGCTTGACTTGGGATTCATTAGACCAAGCTCAAGTCCTTTTGCATCATCTGTAGTCCTTGTGAAGAAGAAATATGGGACCATGCGCATGTGCATAGACTATAGATCTATCAACAAGAAGAATACCAAGAACATATATCCTATCCCAAGGATTGATGAGTTGATGGATGAACTACATGGATCCAAATACTTTTCAAAGATTGACCTTCGATGTGGTTACCATCAAATCAATATGCGGGAGGAGGACATCCATATTACAACTTTCCGGTGTCATCATGGGCACTTTGAGTTCCTGGTTATGCCTTTTGGCCTAACTAATGCAGCTGCAACTTTTCAATCTTGCATGAACAGAGTGTTTAGAAGGCAAATCCATAAGTTTGTTCCTGTTTTCTTTGATGATATTTTAATCTATAATAGAACTTGGGAGGAACATTTGCACCATTTGGATGTTGTGCTAACAACCTTGGTAGATTAGTCTTTCTATGCAAAAATATCCAAGTGCAAGTTTGGAATGACTGAGATTTTGTATCTTGGTCATGTGATTGGGAAAGAAGGATTTAAGGTTCACATGGAGAAGATCCAAACTATTGTGGATTGTCCAAATCTTAAAAATATTACTGAATTGAGAGGATTTATTGGGTTAAGCACTTACTACTGGAAGTTCGTCAAAGGTTTTTCAAAGTTGACATCTCCATTGACATACCTTACTAAGAACAGAGCCTTCAATTGGTTAGAAGAAGTTGAACAAGCATTCAATAAGATGAACGAGGTAATGAGTAGTTGTCCCGTTGTTTCACTTCCATATTTCTCTCAAGCTTTTGTTCTTGAATATGATGCTTCAGGGAATGGGATTGGAGCAGTATTGATGCAAAACAAGCATCCCCTAGCCTTTGAAAGTAGGAATTGTCAGCCCCATGAGAGGTTATATTCAGTCTATGATAAGGAGATGCTAGCCATCATGCATGCGCTAGTCAATTTCATACAATATCTTGTGGGTGGTAAGTTCATCATCAAGAATGATCATAACAGTTTGAGACACTTCTTGACCCAAAAGGAGTCAAGAGTGATAGGAAACAAAAGTGGTTAAGAAAGGTCCAAGCATTTGAATTATACATTGAATACAAGAAGGGTAAGATGAACACTATAGCTAATTCTCTTTCTAGAAAACCAACCGTTGCATTGATAAATTTTCATGATGATTAGAAAGCATAGCTTGGAGTAGAGTATACAAAGAATTAGTTTTATTGTGATTTATTTGATGGACTAATTCATGATGATACTTACAAGATCCTCAATGATATCATCTATCATAAGGATAGGATATTTTTGGTTCCAGAATCCTCATTAAAGAAGAAGATCCTAGAGGTTTCTCATGATGCGCCCCTAGTAGGACATATGGGGTTTGTGAAGACATATAGGAAAGTGAAGGAAAGGTTCTTTTGGAAGGGATTGAAGAAGGAAGTGACATTTAAGTACCCTCTCATAGCAGTCAATCTTGGCTCTATGTCTTTCCAACCATTCCATACCTATTAGGGAATCATAAGATCCTAATGGTTGGACATTTAAATTTTCTTTTGTGAGGAGTCCATTCAACTCAATGGGACACTCCGTCACTAATTCACTCACCTTTCTCTTGGTGCCTATGGATAATTGAACTAGACAAGAGTTACTATGCTTTACTTTACCAAGAGAACAACCTTCAACTATATTAGGAGACACATAGCTATGCATATATCCTAGATCAATCAAAATAGAAATAGATTTCTTAGCAATCTTACCTTCAACTTCTACCACCGTTGATTGATGGTGTTCTTGGTGATCATCCAATGTTGCATAGATTCTAGGTGTTTCCCTTGCCATATATTCCATTGTAGTTGCTTCTTCTAATTTGTGCAAGTTCCTGGGATTCTCTCTCCAATGTGGACAATCTCTGAGCATGTGGTCTCCTCCACATCCCCAACACTTAAGTGGTCCCTTTGATTATTTTTCTACTGCTACTGCTGGTTGGAATCCACTCCTTGCTTGTTGTCCCTATGGAAAAGTTCTGGGATGATTTCTGAATGGTGGCTTGAACCCACTTTTCCTTTGTTCAAACCTCCCTCTTGGCCTTCATTTCCATGATGGTTGAACCTCTGATTTACCTTTTCTCTACTTAGCAATGCATTGCCATCCTAATGGCTCCATCGAGTCTTGGTGGATTGAAAAACTCAATCCTATCTCTGAAATTTTGAGGTAGACTACCAAGGAAACATTGGATCTTGACTCTTTCATCCTTGATGTAGTCTACATACCTCAACAAATCCAAAAAATTATGGACATGCTCTCCATGGAACTCTGTCCCAACTTGAGTTAATTGAAATATTTCCTCTTGTTATCATAATACCCAGCTGATAGGTATTTTTCCTTGAAGTACCTTTGGAACCTCTCCCTGCTGATCCTCCTTTCACTAATATTCTTCACTTGCATGAGGTGTTCCCACCAGATTGAAGCTCTGCCATTTATATTGTAAATGGAAAACCTAGTCTTTTCATTCTCTGAATAATCATGCATTCTTAAGTACTTCTTCATTCCAAGACCATTCCTCTTCCTCTTGACTTGTCTTACCTTCTCCCTCAAATGTGGGAGGTCTTGCCTTCCTAAATTCTCCCTGTGGAACCCCTATGAATTTCTTTCTTCCTCCAAACTTGTTAGAAGTGTGCTTTGGGATTCTTTGGGAATCCCTGGAGTCATCTAACCTGCTGGAAAGATATCTTGAGGAGTGTGTTATGTGCCTTCTGCTTACAAAACCCCTTCTAGGGCTTGGAGTCCTCCTCCTAGAACAAACTCTACAATGGCTACTTGCATCTCTTTCTTTTCTACCCACATTGCTTGGGTTAGACACAAGTTTAATCTTCTGATGCATGTCAGTAAGGCTCTGCAAAATGGAAGCATTGAGATGGTGCTGCTCTTCCTGTGCCTTCAACATTTTCTCGTTGAAGCTCACCATGGTTTCAACCAAGTTATGGGGAGTTATATTCTCCCTCCTTCCATTAGATTATGTTTTAGTATGTGCTTCTTGCACATTTTCATCCAACACATCTTCCTCGTGCTCATAGGGATCTTGTGCATTGTTTATGGTCACCATTTCTTTTAGCTTTCCCTGTATGTTTCCCTTGTTGTAAGATTCAACTATTAACTGCTACAATCACTATGCATTACAAAGACATTTATCAAACATCATAAGAATTCTCATAAACACAAAACATCCATGCAAATATGGAATTATTTATTGGTCAACAACAATAATAATTTTGTTAAAATTGCACCCTTGGCGCCATTCCGCCTGTAAATTCATTCACGATTCGGCCCAAGCAGCCCCAGTGCTGCAACTTGAGCTCTGATACCACTCTTTTCACATCCCCAAACCCATCAGTGAACTTCAGAGGTGATGGGGGACAACCTGGTGCATTTTTTTTCTTCAAATCCCTCCATTTTTACACACAGCTGGAATGGCTTTCGATCTGCAACCTTTTATTCCACAATCTACAATCCGCATTGCAGGATTCAGAAATCAAATTGCCAAACTCAACTTTCCGACAAAATCACATTCCAAACTTCTACAAGCCGCAATGTGGAATTCAGAAATCAGAAGCCGACTTCATGATCTCAAAATTTACTCGCCCGACTTCCGCGATCCGCATGCGGAACTCAGAATTCGGAAGCCTCCAATCTCCACCCAAAGAGAACTTTGCCTCCGCAAATATGCAATCTGCATTGCAGAATTCAGAAATGCGGGAACCCAAATTTACGACTCTGGCAAAAATGCCCTTCCACTTCCCTCAATCCACATTCCACATTGCGGAATTCGGAAATACGGAAATCTAATTCTATGTCCCAAAAATTTTTCCCTTCTGACTTCCGCAATCCACATTCCACTTTGCGGGTGCGGGAAGGCGGAAGTCCAACGCGCCAATCCTGTGGAAATATTCCTTCCGACTTACGCAATTCGCTTTGTAGCTGTGGAAAGGCGGAAGTCCAACCACACGAATCCAAGGTTGGTCCCTGGCTTTTGCAATCCTCATTGTGGATGCAGAACTGCGAAACCAGACCTCCTGCAACTACAAACTTCCCAGGCTTATAAATTCATCATCCCTAAGCAAAATCGGGCAAGTCTAGTACCGTTGGAAAGCTCTTAAAAATCTCTATCCACTGGTATGATCTTCTGCCATAGATGAGTTCCCTAAGCTTGTAATTTTCTCAACTTAAGTATTGTATATAACCTCCTCTATATGCCTTCAACCCTTAGCAAGGAACTCTTCTTGCTTCCTGCCATGACTTCATCCCTTCCTCTAACCCACAGAGAGGTTATGAACACCACAGGGGCCATCTAATCCCTTCCCCATGTCCAGGTGAAGTCATATAGTCCATCTAAAGGTGTACACAATGCATAACAACACATATAATGAATGAAGTTAAATCTAATCAAAGCATCTACCACATCCAATATTAGTATCACATTCACACAGTCGAATGCTTAAACAATCAAACATGTATCTGACTTATACTCAGGCTTAAGCATAACCTTCCTACTGATCAATTTCATGCCATCATTCATTAAATGTATCTTGAACATAACAAGCATAACATAACACATGGAATATCATCATTTAACTTCACAAGAAGCACTTATCTTTGGAATGAAGTTGTCCAAGAAACTGGCTAAGTGATAGCAATGTTCCACCCAACCTTAGGTATCTGTCCAACCTATACTCTTTCAACTGAGATACCACCCTCGAGCTAGGCTGTGTATCCACTAAGGAGGGATAAATAGGTCCTCTCACAGTCAAGGTTCCACCCCAATGCTAAGCCAAACTATAGTTGGGTTTATCAAGCATACAAGGGAACAAGGAGGATACTGCTAAGCCACTAAGCTCATCCACAGAGCTGCAGGAATATCAAGACACTCAGCATTCATGGCACCCACATTACCTACCACACCCAACACAAGGAAGCCCCCCTTCTCCGCTGCACAGTCCCTCAGGGACCCTTCCCTCTAGTGCTATTCAGGTTAGGCATAGAAAGGTCCAACTGCTATGTTCTATGAGATCTCAACCTTAACTGGGTTTATCAAGCAGATCCAACTCTAGGTTTGACCTTCCACTCAGTTAATCAATTGGAGCTCTTCTCAGGGTTGCGGCCTAAGATCGGTCCCGCAACTCGGTCCTCTGCAAGCCGATCCAAGTGTTCTATTGGTTGCACTGGGCTTCCAACACTCTGTAAGTTCATCACAGGGTCTGATCTATGGGTTTTCCCAACTGGTTTCACTTCCTACACAGGGCTCTGTGAGCTCTTGGCTCTGTAATTTTTGGCCATCACAGAATCGTGATTTTTCTCCTGTTTCTCCCTGGATGGCTCTACAATGTGTAATGAATGATATTTATTGGTCAACAATAGATAGGATATCAGGTTCGTTTATTAAGGGACAAGTAAATAGAGCCATACCCTACCCTACGGATTCGCAGGCATTCTCCATACTCAATCGACCTCATGAACAGGGATTCTTAACCACCTTCTTATAACAACATTAAATGTCAGCATGGGGATTCAAATGAGTTTACAAATTGAGAAGTGGAAACATGGGTTCCAATCCCACAACCCCCTCACCTCTCCTTAGTGGATACACATGGCCCCTTCTCATTGGTTGCCTCCTTAGCCAGCTTCTTGGTGTTTTTATTGCAATATTTAATAATTACATCATTTATAGTATTTCATGGATTAACAACACATGAATAATTCATAACTGTCAAGCACTTGCCTATGCAAATAATCCTAAACATCCACTAGTGGGGCCTTGGCTTTGAGCTCCACAATAGGGAAACACACATTGCATTTTCACAATATTTACATTGAAGCCAATAAACCCTAAGGGGTCAAAATAGGGTATTACATATTTATATTTTAATAGTTATATAAAAAAATATTATATATACTAAATAAGATTACAAGCATGCAATTTTCCCTTACAACAATAATTATAGATAAGTACAATGATTATAAGTGATAAATGTTTGATTTGTTTTTAGGTTTAGTCAATGAGACATGAGATGAAGGAGAAATAATAAACAATGAAGTTCACTTCAATCTTTTCATGGTTATTTTATTTGGAATTTTCCTATGTGCGATGTGATTGTTTAGGCTTCCATCTCATTGAAGTCATGGACACATGTAGGTAGTACTCATTTTTCCATTTAAGTTAGTGTGCTAAACATTATTACTAGTGTGGTTTATTTAGAAGTCTCTTATCTAAGGATTAGTCACACATTTTCTAATTAAAGGATCAAATTATCATTTATATGTCTCTTGGTTAAGGACTGCTCACACATAGATCATCTTAGGGTATCTTTAATCTAATGATTATGCTTTTTTCCAATGTTACTAGGTATTGAGAAAAAATATATAGACCATCATAGGGTTATTCTAAAGTTTCTTTAATTTCAAGATGATATTTTTTGACAATGTAACTAGGTATGGATAAGAAATACATAGTGGATCATGGGATGATAGAAGAAAGCATATGTACTACGTGTGCTTTGTAAGGCTTGAGTGGCACTAGAATTTGTGAGTGAAATGTATGACTCTTCCTTTATCGAATCATTTCCTTCCATTGACTTTTTACCATGAGAAATCTATAAAATACTACATTGATACTATCAATCGTAATAAATAGGGACTATTTACTAAAAACGAATATCTTTTTTCTAGACCAGTTGAGTTTCCATCTTTGTAATATTCTTCCATATGCACTTGGGAATTATTGCAAGACATCTTAAGAAACAAGTTTAGTTCCATCCACCACATTTTTTTATCAAAACTCACCAATCACCCATAGGAAACCATTTGAAACACCATCCAAATATCCTTTCTTCAATAAAACCCTACTTTAAAAAATGAAAGAACAAAATTGCTTTAGAACCTTAAGCCTTTAATCTCCAAGTAAGCAAGTGTTAATCAAACTCTTATTCTTCTTATTCCTATACTCTTTCCTTTACTTCCCTCCCTTACTTAGTGCCCTAAGATACATTAAAATCCTTAAATTCTTCAATAATAACACTACAATTTCCTTTGTCTTTGTCCCAATGATCTTCAAATTTTAGTTTATATATTGTAGTACTTATGGCTCATCTAAATTCTTTTGATTTAGAAAAAATACTTGGTTTTTATTCTCTCAAAGAAAGCTAGGTTATATTTGAACATAGGCTTACTCTTTCATTAATGGAAAATGATTTTGTTGGAGTATAGAAACAACTAAGCAAAGATAAATAGTGCATCGGTCATGAATTTCCATGGTTATTTTAATTTTCTTTAGGTTTAACTTGTTTAGTAAAACCTTTGATTTAAAAACTGGGACTTTGTTTGTTCGAAGAAATAATTTACTTAAGAAGACATGTTTGACTTGGGTAAAGGGATTAAATTGTCTCCTCTTTCTGTATTTGAGAACTTCAAAAATTGTCCCAATTGAAATTCCCACCCCATTTGGAACATTTCTAGGTAGTCTAGAAGTCCATTGGAACACCAAAGTGTGTGGAATGGGTGTGCAAGTGGATGGAACAGGTCCTCACATAGCATATATCAATACCTATCTTTGTACTCAAACTCCCACAATTCAATATCCATACCCTCTACCACTATCCTACTCAGCATTGGTACCATAGAAGATATCTTGTTATCCACCACCCATTTAAACTTCATAAGTTATGAGGAGAAAATTTCACAAAAATGGCATATTCTCATGTGTCATTACTGACCATAAACTAGCGAAAGAAAATTTTGGAAGTTGTTGTTTTTTATTTTTCAAATGCAACTTAATAGTGTTGAAATAGTTTGATTGTCAAATTTCAGTTTCTCTATAAAAGTGGAAACAAGAATGGATATTTCATCCTATGATGGTTAAATGGACACCTTGTCACTTATTAGAAGTCTCAAACGCATCTCTCTTATGAGACTTATAAATTAATATTTAAAAACTAATGAATAATTGTTAAACCATGTTCACATGTCCCATGAATAATGCTTAATGGATGTATGGATAATTTTTTAAACATCTAATTAACATCCATTAAAGGACCTTTTTCAACATTCTAAGTGTTAAAAAATGTCAAAAGCATGTCCCTTATGAGACATATTAATATTCGTTAATGCCTATTAAACGTTTCTTAAGCAATGCTGATTTCACATTCCACACATAGAGTGAACGTCACGTTAGAAACATGTGGCACATAGAAGCAACGCCACTTCAAAGACATTTAATAGACATTGTGTATGCCATTTTTATAATAAATGCTACTTCAATGTTCTACATGTCTCTTAAGATATGTTCACTCCACGTGACTCACATAGCTTAAGAGACATTAACTCCACGTGACTAATGTTTCTTAAGTGGCATTTATTCCATGTGTTACATGTCACTTAAGAGATGTTTCAACCACGTTATTGATGTTGAAAACACATATCTTAAGTGACACCTATTCAACGTTACCAACATAAAAAAAAGTTACATCATACCAATGTTGTTTAACATTTTGCTCGTCAACATTTCTATGATGCAAGAAAGCATTGAACTTGGGCCCAAATGTAGTAATGTGTGGCATTAGTGGGACACTTTTTTTTGGGTGAAGGTATTAAAGGGAGAGAAATGATATGGTGATGACATTGCAAAGAGGTTGTTAGTGAATGCATGAAAATTATGAGGTCATGAAGAATCTAGAGGGATTAGGAGGTGAATTTGGTGGGTTGCATGTAGTGTTGTGCATTTGGAGTTAGTACGAGCAACTTATACAACATGATATTGGGGTGATGTGTTCCATCATTCATCGTAGGAGAAATATCTTGTGCCATTGGAGGAGCACTTCACATTGTTGCTATCTAAGAGATATATAACACACACAAAAGTCATTGCCTTCTCTTTTCTTGGGTTTATGGATTATCATTTATGTTGTTTTCCCATCTTAAATTAAGTGGGGTGAATTTATTTTGATCATTATTTAAGGTGAATATTTTTTTCAAGTGATTGGTCTTGTCCAAGTTGTGGAGAGTATTAAGAAAGGTTTGGGGGATCCCAAAAACAATCCTAATATTGTTTTTCCATCAAACATCTTAGGATGATTTTTTCCTTTTATGGCCATATGCAGGTTAGAGTACTAAAAATTGTTGTTTAAAGTGTAATGAGATTTGACCGATGGTAATCAAAAGAAAAAAAAATGTAGTCATTCTCTACAACTATTTCAATCTTTGCTTTGGATGATGACCCATGACAACATTATACCCCTTTTTTATGGAATAAGAGTGTTTAACTACATCTAACTATACGAAGTAGCAAAAAAATTATGGACATGAAGCCAAGGTCTTTGTGAAATTTTACAATAGGACAAGATGGATGCCTTCACATGTCTTGTTAAAGGTAGGATATTACCTCACCCTCATATTTCCATCCATCTTCAACATTTTGAGTTTGTCTTTGTCATTAGGATGAATAGATTTTTTTGTGAATATGTTCTTAAATTTCATATTTACCTCCACCTTCACCATTTTGAGTTTGTCTTTGTTCTGACTATGTTAACTATTTTTTATTATAGTTATTTAGTGGTTTTAAAAATAAATACGCCAACTCAAAGATTAGTATAAAACAATAGGCCTTTTCATATAACTTGGTTGATATAAATTTCTTCCCTCCAACCATACACGATATAAAAGAGAGCCATAAAGTAAGACATTTTTTAGTTTGATTTATTTCTTTTTGTGTTAGTTTGTTAAGTATTTAACATATTAGGTTGGATTGTAATTTGAAAGTACACATAACAATATCCATGGAAAATATATTATCTCTCGTTGTCTTTTCTATTGTTTATTTGATTTTTAACATCATTATAAAAATCTATGAATAATATTTCTTAAATATACAAAATGTAAATATTTTACTTTTTTCAATAAACTTTGTTTACAAATATAAAAGTTATACATATTTTATAAATAAAACTAGCAACTCTTATCTCTTCGTCCACTTTTTAATTAGTCAAAATAAAAATAGAATTTCAATAACTTCGAATATCATTAAATAAATTTTATAAAGTTGATGCATATTTAAATATAATATTAGAAATAATAATAAAAACAACGTTTGTATTAGTAAACATCATTAATTAAAACAATAAAATAACTATAATGGATTTTTTTTGAAATGAAAAGATAACTATAGATATACATGATAAAGAGTTTAACAACATTTATGTTTATGTAAAATATTGTATAAACAAAACAGCATCCGTAAATTTACAATGATAATTGTGAACACCAATTCATAAGTGTAATAGAAAGTTCAAACCATGATATATGATTAAATATATATTTATATCCATTATTAATAAGTAATTATGTAACATTATTATTAATTTGTTTTTCTTTTTATTATAAAAATATCATTTAAAAGGTGATATACCTTTTTTATTCATCATACATTTTATATTTTGATACAATGGATGGGAACATTTGAGCTTAGTAAACTAACTATGTAGGGAATCGATATACTCCAAAAAAGGGTCGTGGCATGTTTGGGGGAACCACCCAATGTTTAGCTCTCTCCCATAACATAAAGATACCAACCACTCCCCCAAACCCAATCCCTATTCCCATCCCCACTGCTATCAATGACATCTTTTCATCCACACGACCTAACCATCCCACTCTTACATTACTACTGTTACTGACATTATCACCCTTTATCATTGATCTTTCATTTACATTGCATGATTCTAAAGGACAACCCCATAAACACCTATTCTTTTGAAATGAAGATACATTGAAAGTGGAAAACTGTGTTCCTGTTGGGATTTGTCCACAGAGATTGTTTGATGAAACATCTAGAACAGCCAACTCATGTAATTTAGAGAGCTCTTCAGGAATCGATCCACTCAAATTATTGTTTGCCAAGTCTAACTGCTCCAAAGTAGATATCCCACTAAGAGATGTTGGAATTTTCCCTTCCAATTGATTATGAGATAAATTCAGCAACCGCAAGTGACTCATACTACCTATGCTTGTGGGGATTTCTCCTGAAAGATTATTGCAAGACAAATCAAATATAGTGTTTGTAGGAAGAACATATGATATAGAATACTCATGTCCCTTCATGATAATTTCCACGTCCCCATCTATCTGTTCATTATTTGACACATTTGCAAACCCAGAGAGTCTCTGAAGATGCGCTGGTATTCTTCCACTGAATTTATTGTTGGATAAATCCAACACATACAACTTGGTGAGATTTGTGATGTGCTGAGGAATATGACCATCCAGATTATTATAACCAATGCTTAAAACTCTCAACTCGGGAAAACCAGTGAAGTATTGAGGAAGCTTACCCATCAGTTTATTTTTCCTTAAATCTAGTATCAGAAGCCGGTTCAAGTGGACCAAAGATGCAGGTAGTGTCCCGGAAAAGTTATTAGAATGAGCATAGAAATATTGCATAGAACTACAATTTCCAATGCCATTAGGAATTGGTCCCTCCAAGTTGTTTTCTGATAAATCTAAGAAGTAAAGTGAAACCAAACCATTAATACTATCAGGAATACTACCAGAAAGCTTGTTATTAGATATGCTTAGATAAGTGAGATACTTTAGTTGACCTATGGTATATGGGATATGTCCAGTTAATTTGTTTGAGTCTAACCATAAGGTTTGCAATGAATGAAGCTTTCTTATAGATCTAGGAATTGTGCCTATCAAATTGTTGTCTGAGAGATAAAGAAATTCAAGCTTCTTTAAATGGGCAATCGTTTCAGGAATTGTGCCTATTAGATTGTTGCTAGAGAGATCAAGCCAATTAAGTTTTTGTAAATAGGTAATCGCTTTAGGGATGCTACCACTAAGCCTATTATTATCAAGATATAGTTCATATATTTGTCTCAAATTGACAAGGGTTATAGGTATGCTAGTGAGTTTGTTTTGAGAGAGAGATAGGCGGGCCAACCTGGTCAAATTGAAAATGGCTTTAGGTACGCTAATAAGTTTGTTTTCAGATAGATCTAGGTAATTCAACTTGTTTAAATTTGCAATCTCAATGTCTTCAAGAACTCCACCCGAAAGAACTAACTCGGTCAACTTGGTCAAATTAGAAATGCCTTTAGGTATGCTCTCTTTTAGAGAATAAAGATGTAACTGGGAGAGGGGAAGCCTGAATATTTCAGAAGGAATAGAACTGGAAATATTTTGACAAGAAATCGATAGATATGTAAGGTGTGTCAAATTACCCAATTGACGTGGTATACTCCCAGAGATTTTGTTGTCGGAGAGATCCAGGTGCTTCAGATTTTCCAGCAGGCCCAATTCCACTGGAATAGAACCCGAGATCATATTCGAGATCAGGTAAAGTTCTCCCAACACTTTCAGCTGGCCAAATTCGGGTGGAATACCTCCTGTAAAATAATTAAGCGAAAGATCCAATGTGCGCAATAAAGAGAGGTTGCCTATACACGGGGAAAGGTTACTTCTCAATGTCATCACAGAAAGGTCTATGGCGACTACTCTTTTGGTGTGTGGTCTGCAGCGAATACCGAACCATGTGGAGCACACGTTCTCGGAGTTCTCCGCCGTCCAGTTGAATAGGCAGCCGTATGGATCCGCTGTGACGGCCTTTCGGAAGGACAAGAGAGCATGGAGGTCCCTTGTCTCGTGGGCGTCCGTTGATGATAACATGAATTCAGAATGATGTTGCTTTATATCATCATACGGATGTTGATGAGGATCATCATATGGGTTGAACATCGGTGCAGCCACAGGGAGTAGAAGCAATAATGAGAGAAGAAGAGCAGCGTTGAGATCCATTTCACCCGCCTCTTTCAAAGCCTGTGAGTTGTGTGTCTTCGGCTATCTCTATATAAAGCCTGTGAAAAGCGTGCGGAGATTGTTTCATATGAAGTGAAAGGAGAGCGTGTGGAGATTGTTTCATATGAAGTGAAAGGAGAGCGTGTGGAGATTCTTTCACCGCGGGCAGCCCACAAGTCAACCGAAGTCTTTAAATCATCACATCTTAGAAGGGTTGGAATGTCATTTCGACGCCCGGTTTCTTGGTTCTCTAAGGGCTGGAATGCCATTTCGACGGTGACATGTAACCATATTCATCGTTTTTTCTTATATTTGATGACAAGGAGCATAGTCAAAATAACGAAAATTTTGGAGTCAAGTTAGTCGGCTGCAAACCTACCCCACTATTTCTCTGCGATTGCCGGACAACTTTCCAGCCAACTTTCCTTCTCTTCTATGTTTTCTCTGCAATTGCCAGGCAACTTCCCAACTCGATCGCATCTTATTTTTCTTCATATATTTTGATAATTGACATTTCACCATAATTCCGTTTTCGTTATTTTCTTTAAAATTGGACTTTTTTCTCTTAATTTTCGTATTATTTTGAGATCAAACCAAAATTTCGATCATTTTAGTCTATTTAAAAATTGACATCGCATATTTTATAATGGTTAAAATCAAGTTTCAATTATATAAGTCGATTTAACAACCATTTCTTACTGAAAAATTGCAAATGATAATTGAAAACATTTTCACAAAGTAAATTCCACCAAGATTCTTGTGATGCTCGAGACCTTGGCTCTATCCCACATTGATTTCTCTCGAAAGAAACTTCGTGCCCGATTTCTTGGTTACCTTGTCTTATTAAAGTCAAGTCAATGCATACAACTCATATGTTTTGAAGGACGTTGGGTTGTCACAACATTGTGATGGATTATTTCGTGCCCGATTTCTTCGTTCTCTTTTCTTATTAAAGTCAAGTCTATGCATACAACTCACATGTTTTGAAGGCCGTTGGGTTGTGACCACATTCTCATTGATTATTGTCATTGGGAATAGACTTTGATGGTGAAATATTGTATTGGGGCAAGTGGTCCAATAAGATTAAAAATTTCATGTAATCTTTATAAAAGTTACTTATTAGTATAAATCTTATTGAATTAATTAATAGTTATTATCTCTCACTTCAAATTAATTGTAAGTGATTGACATGTTTCAAATGAATTAATCAATGTACATAGTTTCTTTATATAATTTTTTGTGAAATCATTGGATATCGTCACAACATTTAGAGTTAAATAACTCTTTCCATTTTTTTTTAATGATTTGAGAATAGTTTTGTTTATAAAAAAATATGTTTCATTAAATTTCACAACATATTAAGGCATACTATTACTTTTATTCTTTTGGGGGAGTATAATATAAGAAGAGGGACAAGCAATGAGAGACTTACATGTAGCTTCGAATGAGAGACTTACATGTAGCTTCGAATGAAATCTCATCACCAATTAAATTCCCAATAAAAAAATTTAGCTTTTATTTAGGCTAAAGATGTCAATTGTCATTACAATAGGAAATCAACTAGCCTTCTGTAGTAGGGAATTAAAAAAACTTAACTACATCAAAGGTAAGTTAAAGAACAAACATGTTAACAAAGAAAGATACATAACATCTTGGCTATATACTCGTGCACATAAATTGTTTATAGTTAAATTCAATATACCATTTAGGATGGAGCATTTTAATAAAAAAGATACATAACATTTTGACTATATACTCATGTATATAGCCGTTTGTATCAGTATACCATTGAACATGAGCTATGTACTGCAATTATGAATACACAAATTCTTATAAAGATTCATGTAATAACAAAGAGTGTAGAATGTCATTATGTGATGCTCATGTGATTTTAACTAAAGTTGCAATATCAAATAGAAGAGAACCCCTTCAGGGTCCTATGTAGGCATGCCTAAGTAAAAGATACAACGAGAAACAAAGAAGTTTTGGCCATTGTGGTTTATACCTTTTTTTTTCAACTTTAAGTTGGCTGACCCTACTATTCTCGCATGGGAGTCAAGGGTAGCCCGAGCCCCTCGAGAATGGACCCAAGGACATATGCCCACCACGCCACCATTGTGGTTTATACCTATTAGACTTTTGGCCAAATTAAGTTTCACAACATACTGGGGTATACTATTGTTTTTATTCCTTTGCGAGAATTATAGCATAGGAAGAGATGCGAGTAATGAGGGATTTTCGTGCATCTTTTCCAATTTTTTTGTCAACAAAGTAGAGATCCATATGATAAAGAAAGCATCAAGAACAACAATAGGTAATGCAAGAAAATTCCTAGCATTTCAAGAAATATCATTTATATTTTGGACATTTCCTACATACTTCGAGTCTTGTTAGAGCATAATAACCCTCTGATGCAGGAGCATCAGGGCCTAGGCAGACCAGTCGAAGTTGATCGACCGAAGAGAGCCGACTAGCGGGAATGCCGATGACCACTGGTGCAGAGAGCAGGTTGACTTGTCGAAGTCAACAAGTCGAGCAGAAGCAGTTGGGGTGCGACCAACTGAAGGAACATCAGATGTCGCGAGAGGTCGAGGATCGACAGGAAATGGTCGACAGATGAAGAGCAACGTAAGAGGTCGGGTAGTTGACAAGTGGTCGAACTACGACACAACAGGGTTTATCAAAGCCAAGTGTATTGGGGAAAAGAGTGAACCGACAGGATAGTCGAGATGTGACTGACTGCTGTAGCAGGGTCGGAAGGACAGAAAATTCAAGGGACTGTACGAGTAGCCATTCGGGGTTGCTGAGGAAGTTATTACATTTATTGCAAGTTGGTGAAGGACATGGCAGAGGACGTCATGGACAGAGGCTGTGCAGCACGACTAGAAGCTGACAGTGCAGGTTCGTAGGATTTGGACAGGATCGGCGAACGGAGGAAATGCGTGTCTCGGGATTGTTATAATCTTGGAAACAACTCCCGCAAAGTAGAAGATGAAAAAAAAAGGTCTTCAATCTCAGGGACGCAAAAAAGAGAGATGAAGGGGAGAAGGAGGAGAGCGTAGAGTCGAGAGAGTTGTGAAGAGTCACAACAGCCGAGTGCAGAGTTGAGATCGAACCATAGCTCAGAGTTCCGTGGTGAACCAGGAGAGGGTGAGGTCGACAGACAGGGAGAACACACCACAGTTACTTCTAAGTTGTAAAGGCTGAGGCCGATTGTAGTTAGATATTTGCTTACAGTTATTTTATATTGTAACCGATTTCAGAGAAGTAATATAAGCCAATCTAGGAATCTTGTTCTACACCTTGTTTGTGTGAGAATTGTGGTTTGTGTCGTGTGTATTGTTAAGCAAGAAAGTATACCATAGGGTGACTTGCGTCAGTTGGCATCAAAGCTCGGAAGCGAGTCCGGTTGGAGAAGAAGACTATACCAACCTGACTTGCGTCAGTTGGTATTAGGATCTGGAAGTGTGAGAATTTTAGCAGAAGTTGAAAATGGCTCATAGAGGCATTAATGTCCGAGGACGAAGAGCACGTGGCGCAGTATCCATCACAGTGGATCATGAGATGTTCGACAAATGCGTCCGAACGATGCGAACTTTGACAAATGAAGTCACGGCGATCAAAGAAAACCAAAGGCGTGGTTGCATTCCTGAAGCGCTAGACCACAGCGACGAGGAAGTCGAGGAAGTGGAAGCTCGGGAAGCCGCAGCAGAAGAACCAGAGGAAAAACTCATCAAGCTTTTGACAGAAATGAGAGGTCGGGCAAAGATAGATGTGCGTACATACTCGGGAAGCCTGGACCCAGAAGACTTGATCGACTAGTTCAGAGAGATGGAGAAATATTTCGATGTAGAGAAGATTGAGGATCCTAAACGGGTTAAGACTGCATGTCTAAGGTTGAAGGGTCATGCCTCGTTGTGGTGGGACAATGTACAGGCTGATAGACTCAAGAAAGGCAAGGAGAAAATCAAATCTTGGGACAGGATGGTTGCCAAGTTGAAGGGAAAGTTCTTGCCCAATGAATATGTGGTTTCCTTGTTCCGAAAGCTACAGAACTTTCGACAAAAAGAGATGACCGTGAAAGAGTACACAAAGGAGTTCTACCGATTATCGATTCGGTCAGGACAAACTGATGAAGGAGAAGAAGCTGTCACCAGATATGTAAACGGCTTGAAATACACTGTTCAGGATGAACTCAGCATGTCAAGATTCAGAGCAGTCTGAGAAGCCTATCAGCTAGCTCTGAAGGCAGAAGAGAAACTGGCGAGAAAGTCCGCAACGACCAGACGTAGGATGACTGGTCGGGGTGGAAAGACTATATCTGTGAAAGGTCAAGGTAGCGGCTACAAGAAAGAAGATGTCGAAGAAATTCGACGCATAGAAGGGACATCGACGAAGGAAAGAGTGCAAGAGAACCGACGCGATGGTCGTGGGAACCGCGATCGAGGTGCATATGGTCGAAGTGGTCCATCCTATAAGAAAGGAGTTAACAGACTGACTATAATCTGTTACAAACTCCAAGGGACGGGGCACAAGGCATATGAATGTCCAGAAAACCTACATGCTGTAGAAGAGTCGAAACCCAGACGTCGAACGGATGAGTAAGTCGATGAGAGGGAAGAGTTGGCATCAGATAGCAGTGGAGGTGAGAAAAAGAAGAACTGGAATCTGACGATTCAGAGAGCCTTGATCCAGGAAGATCAACGCGACTCGATGGAACCAGCACAATGGAAGGCGATCTTTCGAACGAAGGTGCGAATCGAGGAATGGCGTTGTATGACCATAGTTGATGGTGGGAGTACAGAGAATATTGTGTCGACAGAAGTCATCGACAAGATTGGGTTGAAGTGTCGAAAACACCCACACCCTTACAAGATCTCATGGTTGCAGAAAGGACACCATGTTAAGGTGACTAGACAGTGCCTGATCAACTTCAGAGTTGAAGGATTGGAGGATAGCGTACTGTGTGATGTAGTTCCCATGGATGCATGCCATCTGTTGTTAGGGAGACCATGGAAATATGATCGTAAGATGATCTATGATGGTCGAGCTAACATAGTCACAGTGTGGAAGAATGACGTGAAAAGGACTCTTAAGTTGAGGCGAGGAGAGCCAGCCGACGGTAAGGACAGCGAGAGCAATCTTTGGGAAAAGCGAGTGTTGATAAGCACCGCCAAGGAATTCCTCGCAGAGGAGGAAAAGCAGTCGGGATGTTTTGCAATTATTCCAAAAGGACCATATGTCGATGGAACAACTAATCAGGAGGACATTCGATCGAAGTTGAGGAGTTGCTCGAAGAGTTTAGAGACATAATGGCTGATGAGAAACCGACGGGATTGCTGCCGACAAGGAGCATATCCCATCAGATCGACTTGATTCCAGGGTCGAGTTTGCCAAACAAAGCACCATATAGGATGAGTCCAGCAAAGGGACAGGAGCTCAACCGACAAGTCCAAGAGTGGTTGGACAGGGGATTGATCCGAGAAAGTTTGAGCCCGTGTGCAATACCAGCAATATTGACACCAAAGAAAGGCGGGGAATGGAGAATGTGTACCGATTCCAGAGCCATCAACAGGATCACGATCAAGTATCAATTTCCATTGCCAAGGATGGATGACTTGATGGATTTCCTGAGTGGAGCAACATACTTCACGAAATTAGACCTGAAGAGTGGATATCACCAGATTAGGGTCAGAGAAGGAGATGAATGGAAGACCGCATTCAAAACAAGAGAAGGGTTATGTGAGTGGTTATTCATGCCATTCAGATTGACTAATGCACCCAGTACATTCATGAGATTGATGAATGAAGTGTTGAAACCGTTCTTGGGAAATTTTGTTGTAGTCTATTTAGATGACATTCTGATTTTCAGTCGGACCAAGTCAGAACATTTGGAGCACGTTCGACAAGTATTACAGAGATTGCAGGAAGAGAAGCTGATGATTAACCTACAAAAATGTTTCTTCGTGAAGAAGGAGTTGATGTACTTGGGATTTGTAATTTCAGGTAAAGGGTTGGAGATGGACCCCAAGAAGGTAAAGGCAATAGTAGATTGGTCGGAACCGACAAGTATGACTGCAGTGAGAAGTTTCCATGGACTTGCTAGTTTCTACCGGAAGTTCATTTGGGGATTCAGTCAGATTTGTGCACCATTGACAGAATGCATGAGAAAGGGTGAGTTCAAGTGGACGGATAAGGCCCAGGAAGCTTTCGACAAATTGAAGGAAAAGGTCACTGAGAGCCCAGTGTTGGCACTCCCAGACTTTGACAAATTTTTCCAGGTCGATTGTGATGCAAGTGGAACAGCAGTTGGAGCAGTGTTAAGCCAGGAAGGACGACCAATTGCATTCTTCAGTGAAAAACTGAATGGAGCGAAGCGGAAGTATTCGGTCTATGACCAAGAGTTCTATGCTATCATACAAGCAATGAAGAAATGGAGGCATTATTTATTGCCGCAGGAATTTGTGTTATACACGGATCACCAAGCACTGAGGTATTTGAATACTCAGTTGAAGTTGGGTTAGAGACACATGAAGTGGGTGGAGCTGCTCCAAAGATATACCTTCATGTTATGACATAGGTCGGGTAAGTCGAACAAAGTTGCCGACACGTTGAGCAGGAGAGTTGCGCTGTTGAGCATGATGACTGTTCATGCAACAGGAATAGAGTCGATAAAGACGGAGTATGAGACCGATGAAGATTTTGCGAAGGCATGGAAGGCTTGTCATGAGCCTTGGAACGTCGATAGAACTCCATATTTGAGTTATTTCATTCAAGAAGGTTACCTGTTCAGGGGAAGTCAGCTGTGTATTCCCAGAGGATCGGTGAGAGAGAACCTAATCCGATAATTTCATAATGGTGGATTAGCAGGACACTTTGGGATTGACAAGACCAAAGCACTAGTTGACGAGAAGTATTTTTGGCCAAGGATGTCCACAGATGTCGGAAGATGGGTTTGACAATGCCAATTTTTCCAGTTGGAAAAAGGAAGGAGTCAAAACACGGGGTTATATACACCATTACCAGTACCAGAGAACCTGTGGGAGCATCTTAGCATGGATTTTGTGTTAGGATTACCAAGGACTCGGTAGGGGAACGACTCAATATTTGTTGTAGTCGACAGATTTTTGAAGATGGCACATTTCACACCATGTAAGAAAACAAGTGATGCCACAGGGATTGCTGTACTATTCTTTAAGGAAATAGTCAGACTGCATGGGTTGCCAAAGAGTATCACGTCGGATAGGGATACAAAATTCATGGGGCATTTCTAGAGAACCCTATGGAAGAAACTCGCCATGAAGTTAGAGTTTAGCTCGGCACATCATCCGCAGACAGACGGACAAACCGAGGTTGTAAACAGAAGTTTGGGAAACCTTCTGAGATGTTTAGTAGCCGACAGACCCAAGCAGTGGGAAAATGTGTTGGCGCAGGCAGAGTTTGCATATAACAATTTTGTGAATCGATCGATAGGATTGATCCCATTCCAGATTGTTCAAGGGAGAAGTCCACATGTAGTGGTAGATTTTGTCGAATTACCGACACAAACCAGGAAGAGCGCGGATGCAGAATCATTCGCAGAGCATATGCATGAAGTTCATGAAAATGTGCGAAAGCGCATCGAGAAGAGTAATGCGGCCTACAAGTTGAGAGCCGACTGGAGAAAGAGGCTACTGTCATTCCAAGAGGGGGACATAGTCTATGCATATTTGTGGAAGGAGCGATTTTCAAGAGGAACATACAACAAGTTGAAGTTGAAGAAGATAGGACTGTGCAGGATTCTGAAGAAGATTTCAGACAACGCATATGCATTGGAATTGCCGGAAGACTTGAACATTTCAGCAACGTTCAACATCTCATACCTATACAAATTTGAAGAAGGGTCAAGTAGCAGTAAGGAGGAAGGAACCAGTATCGAATCGACAGAACAGATTCCAGACCGACATAAAGAAGGGATCGCAGAAGTAATCGATGAACGCGAAGTAGGGCGTACCCATAGATCGCGCATGAAAGAATACTTGGTGTGATGGGAAAATGATGAGTTGTAGGAGGCGATGTGGATTTCCGAAGAGGAGTTCAGGAGACTGACGGAGCAGTCGAATTCTTTTTCACCTGGGGAATCTGATGCAGGAGCATCGGGGCCTAGGCAAACCAGTCGAAGTTGATCGACCAAAGGGAGCCGACCAGCGGGAGTGCCGATGACCACTGGTGCGGAGAGTAGGTTGACTTGTCGAAGTCAACAAGTCGAGCAGAAGCAGTCGGGGTGCGGCCGACTGAAGGAACAACAAATGTCGCAAGAGGTTGAGGATCGACAGGAGATGGTCAATAGATGAAGAGCGACATAAGAGGATGGGTAGTCGACAAGTGGTTGAACTACGACACGATAGGGTTTAGCGAAGCCAAGTGTATTGGGGAAAAGAGTGAACCGACAGGACAGTCGATATGTGACTGACTACTGTAGCAGGGTCAGAAGGACAGAAAAGTCAAGGGACTGTACCAGTAGCCATTCGGGGTTTTTGAGGAATTTATTACAGTTATTTCGAGTTGGTGAAGGACATGGCAGAGGACGTCATGGACAGAGGCTGTGCAGCACGGCTAGAAGCTGACAGTGCAAGTTCACAGGATTTGGACAGGATTGGTGAACGGAGGGAACGCGTGTCTTGGGATTGTGATAATCTTGGAAATAGCACCCGTAGAGTAGAAGAGGAAAAAAAAGGTCTTCAGTCTCAGGGATGCAAAAAAGAGAGATGAAGGGGAGAAGGAGGAGAGCGCAGAGCCGAGAGAGTTGTGAAGAGTCACACCGACTGAGTGCAGAGTTGAGATCGAGCCATAGCTCAGAGTTCCATGGTGAACCAGGAGAGGGTGAGGTTGACACACAGGGAGAACACACCACATTTACTTCTAAGTTGTAAAGGCTGAGGCCGATTGTAGTTAGTTATTTGCTTACAGTTATTTTATATTGTAACCGATTTCAGAGAAATAATATAAGCCAATCCAGGCATCTTGTTCTACACCTTGTTTATGTGAGCATTGTGGTTTGTGTCGTGTGTATTGTTAAGCAAGAAAGTATCTCGTAGGGTGACTTGCGTCACCCTCTCCATAGCATCAATCTTTCACCTAGGAACTTAGGTCTTGGTCTCATGATTCTACTAGTCCAATTTCCATTCAATCTAACCATCTAAGCCACCCAAGAGCTTCCTTCCAAGATCCAAGTGAATAACTCTAATATGTATAGGTCATCTTCCATTTATAGGTCATCATTGAGATCCTAGCCATATATTTATAGAAGTTGAGTGAACCTTCCTTCTTTTGGGGTTTCTTTCCCTTAATTTAGGAGCCTCCACTGCAAGTTATATTTGTGGAGTAAATAAAGGGAGCTTACTCCACTGTTAAGGGACTCAATTGCCTCTCATGGCTATTATGATCTAGAAGCATACCTCTTGGTTCTTTTTAGGATCATGCATGTGCTTATCATTCAATTGTTCCTTGCATTTAGGTGTCTAAGTCCACTTAGGTCAAATTTCACTTAGGTCAAAGTTCACTTAGGTCCACTTAGGTTAGTTATGAAGTTGTTAACTCACCTCTAAGATATTGCATGGCTACAATAGGGTATTTTAGCTCTAGTTAATCCCAAACTAGTTTTTTATGCACTAGAGAACAATTTAAATTGCACAAATAAGTGATTCGAATTGCATTCGTGTAATAGATTGTCTCATTCTTGTACAATTAATGAAATACAGTGGTTTAATGTGTTATTCAAATATATTTTCCATCTCTTCTTTGTTTTGATGATGAATGATATAATTTTGTCACTTAATTAATTGCTTCTAAATTGTATTACTACTTTGGCTAGAATCTAGATCTTGTGCTCCAAAATCTTAAAGCTCTTCCTCATAATACAAAAAGTAGATTACTCCAAGAAGAACCACTTTGGATGTAATTCCATCAGGATGAATTCATACTACACCATTGTAATACCCCTAGTTTTGACTTGGAATGTATTTATCCAAATTTATGTAAATGATATAAATATGCTAGTGCGAATTCCTAATGTGGAGCTCAAGGCAAAGGCCCGACCAGTGAATGTATAAGCATGTATTATGATTATATTTCATTTGAATTGTTTAGTTGGATTTTATGCTGATTTAGAATATTATGTAAATATTATGTGCATAAATAATAAAATGGTCCAATAATGGTTGTGTAAGGAGCACCAAAGGGGCTATGATTCCACCAAGGGAAAGAGGAAAGGGGGGCCATGGGGAACTAAATCCTTGTTGCCAAGTGTCAACCTTAGAACTCACACCTAAATTCTGTCATGTGATGAGAATAATCCAATTATCTCCTTTTTTTACCATTTCCAATCATTAATGCATGTGTGTGGTTGGTGGGAAAAGTCACCTCATGTAGTTATTGTAGTATGGGACTGACTGCAGTTTTGTAACAGTTCTGTCATGAGAGAAGTTAGTCTACAACTGCCAGGAGTCCTTTCTTCTACTGCCAGAAGTTATGTTAGTTGTCTTGTCACCATTTTCTCATATCCTTTGGAGTCAACCCTCATTTTTGGTATCATTCTTTCATGCAGGTTTAGAATTTGTAGAGCTCTCCATTGTTTTCCATGAACTTACCATGTTGTTTTGAACCCATAAATTCGAACTTGGAGACCATGTTGCAGATTTGGAAGTGGGTATTTTGGTTGTAGGTGAGCAGAGAGGTTGGGAAAGCTAGGAACCCTTACCCTTGAGTTTTGTTGCTCATAATTTCTTGGGAAGCCACATATTGAGATTGCAGGTGGTTCTATAGCAGCCAATAGCAGGTTCAAATTTTTCTATGCACATACTGGAAGCATCCAACAAGATGGATCACCCAAGATAACCATGGATCGGTGAAGGGGATACTTGAGCTAGAAGGGTGTTGTGAAGGGGATGCCTGAGCAAGCCCCCTTGACCCCTGTCGTCCCCCTCATATGTCGTTGAGTGTGAGAAAATTCTGTAATTTGAAAGAAGTTGTCAATATGGGTTATTCCCATGTTGCATGAAGATTAATATTATAATTTTCTAAGACTGTAATAAATATAACAAATGTGTTTATAAACACTTTTGCAGATTCATAATCCTATCAATGACAGTTAAGGGTCAGAATTCCAGTCTAGTGCAGTTGGGAATTTTTATTTTGGTTGGACCAAGAAGAAGAGTATCATCATGGAGGATGCACAAGATCCTTATGATATTGAGGCAGATGCAATGGGAGAGAATATACATGTTGAGAATGCAGAAACATAATCTAATGGTAGAAGAAACCAAGAAACTCCCCTAGACATTGTTGAAACCATGAGGAGATTAAGGGGGGAATTACAAAGTTGTAGAGCAGACAATGAAAGGTTGATTAGAGCCCAAGAGGATCCGAATCAGTTGAATGTAGCTATGCTTCAAATCTTGACTGACATTCAAAGGAAGATAAACCATGGGAATTATTCATAAAATCAGGAAAGGAGTGGGGGTAGATTAAGGAGGAATTCCCACAAGATATCCCATAGTTCAAGAAGGATTTCTAGAGATATGACATATACTCTGGAAATATCTTCTAGTGACTAATCACAGGTAGCTCCATTGATCAAATAGCTTCATTGAAGAACTCCTTGCATCAAGCTTTTTCCATGACTGACTTGGGAATACTTAAACAATTTTTGCAGCTTGAGATCTCACAATCCAAGTATGGAATTAAATTATATCAGTCAAAGTATGCTTAATACTTGCTAAATAATTTCAAGATGGATGAATGAAATCCTACAAAGACTCCCTTCCTTTCAGGAGTAAGACTTGAAGAAGCAGATTCTACACCATTGGTGAACAACACCTTGTATAGGCAACGAGTTGGCATCTTGTTGTACTTGACTCATACTCAACCTAATATTGCTTATGTTGTGAGTGTGGATTCAAAATACATGGAGCAGCCACATGAGCTTCATTGTAGGGATGCAAAAATAATCTTTCATTATTTGTAAGACAAGGCTGATGGGATTCATTATGTTGCAGATTCTAGCCTAGATTGAAAGTCCACTTCCGGATTCTAGCCTAGATATTCTTTGCTTTACTAATTGAGATTAGGCAGGTGATATACTAGGAGGACCTATTTGCTGGTCAAGTAAGAAACAAAGTGCAATTGCGCTCTCTTCAAGAGAGGTCAAGTACAAAGGATGTAATACTCTCATTTTGACCCTTGGCGTTATTGGATTAATAGTAAATATTGTGCATATGTGATGTATAAATTGATAGAGTGGAGCTCAAGGCCAAGGCCCCACTAGTGAATGCTCGGATTTAAAAGGAAAGTATTTTATATTTTTTGAACCATGTATTAGTAAACCATGGGAATTGGAAAATCATGTAAATATTTATGATGTAAATAAAATTTCAAGAAATGCCTATGGAAGCAACTAAAAATTAGGGGGATGAATGTATCCACTAGGGAGAGGTTAGGGGTTGGGGGATTCAATCCTTTGTTTCCAAGTGTCATTATGAGAACCCATCTTGACCACCATGCTGATATTTAATTATGTTAGGAAGAGGCAGTTGAGAATTCATCCCATGAATTTAATGGAGCATGGGAAATATCATAAATTCGTATGCCAGGTGATGGGCTTAGTTTACTTGGCCTAGAAGTTAACTTACTCATGGAAATTCATTTTTCCTTCATCCCCATTCTATTTTTGATGAAACAGACATCAATTCCAAGTCATTATGCATTCCCATGAGGGAAGAATTGCAAAAATCGCAACCAAAGAGGAAGGCATGGTTTGGAGTGTTAAAAACGTCCAAACTTTGATGTGAGCAGTAAAAACCAATGGGGGATCCATAGACACAAACCCTATGGAGAAATTGAGAGTTTCAAATTCCCAGAAATCGATAGGAAAAATCAAATTTGGAAGCTGGGAAATTCAATTCCGTTTTTGCGAGTCACTCGACTAGAATTGGGAAAAATCCAAGAGTGGATTGAATTGAAAAAGAGATCATAGGTTGGAATTGCTTGATAAACCCAATGAAGGCAAGAATATATGTGGAGATAGAAGCTTGGACCTTTCTACTCCCACCGTGAAGAGCATTGGAGGGAAGGGGCTCTTGAGGGACTGTGTAGCAGAGGAGGGGACCTTCATTGTGTTGGGTGTGGTAGGTATTGTGGGTGCCAAGGATGTATGAGATGAGTTGATATGCTTGTAGCCGTGTGGTTGAGATCACTAGTTTATAATTCTCCTTCCCTGTTTCCCTACATGCTTGACAAACCCAGCTGTGTACTGGCTTAGCATGAGTGTTTGTGATTGTGGTTATGAGTGAGCCTGAGTAGTTCCTCCTTAGTGGATACATAGCCCAACTCAGGGGTGGTCTCTCAGCTGAAGTAATATAAGTTGGACAGATACGTATGGTTGGGTGGAACATTGCTCCTCCATAGCTAGTTGCTTGGACAATTTCCATTAAAAGATAAGTGTTCAATGATGTTTCTGATTAGGCCAAATTTGATGTATTATGAAGGATTGCTTGCTTATGTTAAATTGAATGAATGAGCCAATTTGAATTGATTCAATTGATTTCCTTTGAATAGCATAAGATGATTATATTTATGTGCATGATTTTGTTGTTATGCATGTGTTGAACATGATGATACATGCATGTTGTGTGTGTAAGTGATTTTAATTCTGATGTGTATTTCTAATATGCATTCCACACACATTTAGATGTTATTGCATTTAATTTAAAAGGAAATTTGATAATACAACCTCAGTGGGGAGTTTTAGCACATTCCATGGACCCATCATGTTCCCTCTGTCTATCAGATTGATGGGAGGGGACATGATAGAGGAGCAGTGAATGATGCAACTTAGTGTGTGTGGTTGCAAGGTATAATTTCTAAGTTTGGGATTTCCTTTATCACTCCCACATTCATTTTGTGACAATCAAAGTTCTATAATGATCTCAACTAATCCCGTACAGAGGAAAATAACCAAGCATATTGAGATCCATATGCACTACATCAAGAATCTAGTGCATGATCACATCATTGATCTATAGTTTTGCCCATCATCTGAGCAAATTGCAGACATCTTCACCAAATATTTTTCAAAGAAGACTTTCATCCATCTTAGATCATTGTTTGGGATGGATGAACATGTGGTGGAGTGAAGGATTCTATTACTATTTTTTGCAAGGCAAATTGTAAGAGCTTGTAATTGCTTGAGTAGATCTTGGTGTGAACAATATTTTCACACCTGTAAATTAATATTTAATAACTAATGAACATCCTTTAAGTGATGTTCACATGTCCAATGAATGACGCTTAATGTATGTATGGATAGCTTTTTAAACATCTAATGAACATCCATTAAAGGACCTTTTTCAACATTTTAAGTGTAAAAAAATGTCAAAAGTCTATCCCTTGAGATATGTATTAATATTTGTTAATGTCTATTAAATGTCTCTTAAGCAATGCTTGTTTCAGATTCCACACATAGAGTGAACGTCACTTTAGAAACATGTGGCGCATAGAAGCAACGTCGCTTTAGAGACATTTTGTATGTCACTTTTAAAAGCAATGCTACTTCAATGTTCTACATGTCTCTTAAGATATGTTCAATCCATGTGACTCACATAGCTTAAGAGACATTCACTCCACATGACTAATGTTGCTTAAGTGGCATTTATTCCACATGTTACATATCACATAAGAGATGTTTCAACCAGGTTATTGATGTTGAAAACACATCTCTTAAGAATCTCTTAAGTGAAACCTATTCAACATTACCAACATAAAACAAAGTGACATCATACCAATGTTGTTTAACATTTTGCTTGTCAACATTTCTATGATGCAAAAAAACATCGAACTTGGGCCCAAATGTAGTAATGTGCGGCATTAGTGGGACATTTTTGTTTTTTGGGTGAAGGTATTAAGGGGAGAGAAAGGATATGGTGATGACATTGCAAAGAGGCTATTAGTGAATGGATGAAAATTATGAGGCCATGAAGAGCTTAGAGGGACCAGGAGGTGAATTTGGTGGGTTGCATGTAGTGTTTTGCATTTGGAGTTAGTAGAGGCAACTTATAAGACATGATATTGGGGTGATGTGTTCCATCATTCATCGTAGGAGAAATATATTGTGTTGTTGGAGGAGCACTTCACATTGTTGCTATCTAAGATATATATAAAACACACAAAAGTCATTGCCTACTCTTTGCTTGGGTTTATGGATTATCACTTATGTTGTTTCCTCATCTTAAATTAAGTGGAGTAAGTTTATTTTGACCATTATTTAAGGTGAATATTTTTTTCAAGTGATTGTTCTTGTACAAGTTGTGGAGAGTATTAAGAAAGGTTTGGAGGCTCCCAAAAACAATCTTGACATTATTTTTCCATTAGACATCTTAGGATGTTTTTTTCCTTTTGGCCATATGCAGGTTAGAGTACTAAAAATTGTTGTTTGAAGTGTAATGAGATTTGACCCATGGTAATCAAAAGAAAAACATGTAGTCATTCTCTACAACTATTTCAACCTTAGCTTTGGATGATGAACCATGACAACATTATACCCATTTTTATGGAATAAGAGGAGTTAAATACATCTAACTATACAGAGTAGCAAAAAAATTATGGACATGAAGCCAGCATCTTCATGAAATTTTACAATAGGACAAGGTTGATGCCTTCACATGTTTGAAGGTAGGATATTACCTCACCCTTAATATTTCCATTCACCTTCAACATTTTGAGTTTGTCTTTGTCTTTATGCTGGATAGATTTTTTTGTGAATATGTTCTTAAATTTCATATTTACCTCCACCTTCACCATTTTGACTTTGTCTTTGTTTAGAAGTTGAATAAAAGTTTATTGTAAATTTGTTCTTAATTATGTTAACTATTTTTCATTATAGTTAATAAGTGATTTTAAAAATAAATACACAACTCAAAGATTTGTTTAAAAAAACAAACCTTTTGCATATAACTTGGTTGATATAAATTTCTTCCCTCCCACCATACAAGATACAAAAGAGAGGGAAGAAGTAAGACATTTTTAGTTTGATCTATTTCTTTAATGTAAATAGTTTACTTTTTTCATTAAACTTTGTTTACAAATATAAAAGTTATATCTCTTTTACAAATAAAACTAACAACTTCTATCTCTTCATCGAGTTATCAATTAGTCAAAATATGAATAGAATTTCAATAACTTTGAATATCACTAAATAAGTTTTATAAAGTGGATCCATGTATTATAAATAATAATAAGAATAACATGGAATTAATAAACATTAATTAAAAACAAAAAAATTAATTAGAATGGATTCTTTTTCATTCATTAAGAAATGAAAAAATAACTATAGATATACATGATGAGGCGTTTAATAACATTTATCTTTATGTAAAATATTGTATATACAAAACTACATCGATAAATTTACAATGATAATTGTGAACACCAACCAATTCATTACTGTAATATAAATTTTAAACCATGATATATGATTAAACACGTTTATATCCATTATCAATAAGTAATTATGTAACATTATTATTAATTCGTTTTTCTTCTTATTATGAAAATATCATTTAGAAGGTGATATACCTTTTTTATTCATCATACATCTTATATTTTGATACAATGGGTGGGAACATTTGAGCCTTGCAAACTAACTATGTAGGGAATCGATATACCCCAAAAAAGGGTCGTGGCATGTTTGGGGGCACCACCCACTGTTTAGCTCTCTCCCATAACATAAAGATACCAACCACTCCCCCAAACCCAATCCCTATTCCCATCCCCACTGCTATCAATGACATCTTTTCATCCACACGACCTAACCATCCCACTCTTACATTACTACTGTTACTGACATTATCACCTTTTATCATTGATCTTTCATTTACATTGCATGATTCTAAAGGACAACCCCATAAACACCTATTCTTTTGAAATGAAGATACATTGAAAGTGGAAAACTGTGTTCCTGTTGGGATTTGTCCACAGAGATTGTTTGATGAAACATCTAGAACAGCCAACTCATGTAATTTAGAGAGCTCTTCAGGAATCGATCCACTCAAATTATTGTTTGCCAAGTCTAACTGCTCCAAAGTAGATATCCCACTAAGAGATGTTGGAATTTTCCCTTCCAATTGATTATGAGATAAATTCAGCAACCGCAAGTGACTCATACTACCTATGCTTGTGGGGATTTCTCCTGAAAGATTATTGCAAGACAAATCAAATATAGTGTTTGTAGGAAGAACATATGATATAGAATACTCATGTCCCTTCATGATAATTTCCACGTCCCCATATATCTGTTCATTATTTGACACATTTGCAAACCCAGAGAGTCTCTGAAGATGCGCTGGTATTCTTCCACTGAATTTATTGTTGGATAAATCCAACACATACAACTTGGTGAGATTTGTGATGTGCTGAGGAATATGACCATCCAGATTATTATAACCAATGCTTAAAACTCTCAACTCGGGAAAACCAGTGAAGTATTGAGGAAGCTTACCCATCAGTTTATTTTTCCTTAAATCTAGTATCAGAAGCCGGTTCAAGTGGACCAAAGATGCGGGTAGTGTCCCGGAAAAGTTATTAGAATGAGCATAGAAATATTGCATAGAACTACAATTTCCAATGCCATTAGGAATTGGTCCCTCCAAGTTGTTTTCTGATAAATCTAAGAAGTAAAGTGAAACCAAACCATTAATACTATCAGGAATACTACCAGAAAGCTTGTTATTAGATATGCTTAGATAAGTGAGATACTTTAGTTGACCTATGGTATATGGGATATGTCCAGTTAATTTGTTTGAGTCTAACCATAAGGTTTGCAATGAATGAAGCTTTCTTATAGATCTAGGAATTGTGCCTATCAAATTGTTGTCTGAGAGATAAAGAAATTCAAGCTTCTTTAAATGGGCAATCGTTTCAGGAATTGTGCCTATTAAATTGTTGTTAGAGAGATCAAGCCAATTAAGTTTTTGTAAATAGGTAATCGCTTTAGGGATGCTACCACTAAGCCTATTATTATCAAGATATAGTTCATATATTTGTCTCAAATTGACAAGGGTTATAGGTATGCTAGTGAGTTTGTTTTGAGAGAGAGATAGGCGGGCCAACCTGGTCAAATTGAAAATGGCTTTAGGTACGCTAATAAGTTTGTTTTCAGATAGATCTAGGTAATTCAACTTGTTTAAATTTGCAATCTCAATGTCTTCAAGAACTCCACCCGAAAGAACTAACTCGGTCAACTTGGTCAAATTAGAAATGCCTTTAGGTATGCTCTCTTTTAGAGAATAAAGATATAACTGGGAGAGGGGAAGCCTGAATATTTCAGAAGGAATAGAACTGGAAATATTTTGACAAGAAATCGATAGATATGTAAGGTGTGTCAAATTACCCAATTGACGTGGTATACTCCCAGAGATTTTGTTGTCGGAGAGATCCAGGTGCTTCAGATTTTCCAGCAGGCCCAATTCCACTGGAATAGAACCCGAGATCATATTCGAGATCAGGTAAAGTTCTCCCAACACTTTCAGCTGGCCAAATTCGGGTGGAATACCTCCTGTAAAATAATTAAGCGAAAGATCCAATGTGCGCAATAAAGAGAGGTTGCCTATACACGGGGAAAGGTTACCTCTCAATGTCATCACAGAAAGGTCTATGGCGACCACTCTTTTGGTGTGTGGTCTGCAGCGAATACCGAACCATGTGGAGCACACGTTCTCGGAGTTCTCCGCCGTCCAGTTGAATAGGCAGCCGTATGGATCCGCTGTGACGGCCTTTCGGAAGGACAAGAGAGCATGGAGGTCCCTTGTCTCGTGGGCGTCCGTTGATGATAACATGAATTCAGAATGATGTTGCTTTATATCATCATACGGATGTTGATGAGGATCATCATATGGGTTGAACATCGGTGCAGCCACAGGGAGTAGAAGCAATAATGAGAGAAGAAGAGCAGCGTTGAGATCCATTTCACCCGCCTCTTTCAAAGCCTGTGAGTTGTGTGTCTTCGGCTATCTCTATATAAAGCCTGTGAAGTGAAAGGAAAGCGTGTGGAGATTGTTTCATATGAAGTGAAAGGAGAGCGTGTGGAGATTCTTTCACCGCGGGCAGCCCACAAGTCAACCGAAGTCTTTAAATCATCACATCTTATAAGGGTTGGAATGTCATTTCGACGCCCGGTTTCTTGGTTCTCTAAGGGCTGGAATGCCATTTCGACGGTGACATGTAAACATATTCATCGTTTTTTCTTATATTTGATGACAAGGAGCATACTCAAAATAACGAAAATTTTGGAGTCAAGTTAGTCGGCTGCAAACCTACCCCACTATTTCTCTGCGATTGCCGGACAACTTTCCAGCCAACTTTCCTTCTCTTCTATGTTTTCTCTGCAATTGCCAGGCAACTTCCCAACTCGATCGCATCTTATTTTTCTCCATATATTTTGATAATTGACATTTCACCATAATTCCGTTTTCGTTATTTTCTTTAAAATTGGACTTTTTTCTCTTAATTTTCGTATTATTTTGAGATCAAACCAAAATTTCGATCATTTTAGTCTATTTAAAAATTGACATCGCATATTTTATAATGGTTAAAATCAAGTTTCAATTATATAAGTCGATTTAACAACCATTTCTTACTGAAAAATTGCAAATGATAATTGAAAACATTTTCACAAAGTAAATTCCACCAAGATTCTTGTGATGCTCGAGACCTTGGCTCTATCCCACATTGATTTCTCTCGAAAGAAACTTCGTGCCCGATTTCTTGGTTACCTTGTCTTATTAAAGTCAAGTCAATGCATACAACTCATATGTTTTGAAGGACGTTGGGTTGTCACAACCTTGTGATGGTTTATGTCGTGCCCGATTTCTTCGCTCCCTTGTCTTATTAAAGTCAAGTCAATGCATACAAGTCATATGTTTTGAAGGACGTTGGGTTGTCACAACAGGACGTTGGGTTGTCACAACATTGTGATGGTTTATGTCGTGCCCGATTTCTTCGCTCCCTTCTCTTATTAAAGTCAAGTCAATGCATACAACTCAGATGTTTTGAAGGACGTTGGGTTGTGACAACATTGTGATGGATTATTTCGTGCCCGATTTCTTCGTTCTCTTTTCTTATTAAAGTCAAGTCAATGCATACAACTCACATGTTTTGAAGGCCGTTGGGTTGTGACCACATTCTCATTGATTATTGTCATTGGGAATAGACTTTGATGGTGAAATATTGTATTGGGGCAAGTGGTCCAATAAGATTAAAAATTTCATGTAATCTTTATAAAAGTTACTTATTAGTATAAATCTTATTGAATTAATTAATAGTTATTATCTCTCACTTCAAATTAATTGTAAGTGATTGACATTTCTCAAATGAATTAATTAATGTACATAGTTTCTTTATATAATTTTTTGTGAAATCATAGGATATCGTCACAACATTTAGAGTTAAATAACTCTTTCCATTTTTTTTTAATGATTTGAGAATAGTTTTGTTTATAAAAAAATATGTTTCATTAAATTTCACAACATATTAAGGCATATTATTACTTTTATTCTTTTGGGGGAGTATAATATAAGAAGAGGGACAAGCAATGAGAGACTTACATGTAGCTTCGAATGAGAGACTTACATGTAGCTTCGAATGAAATCTCATCACCAATTAAATTCCCAATAAAAAAATTTAGCTTTTATTTAGGCTAAAGATGTCAATTGTCATTACAATAGGAAATCAACTAGCCTTCTGTAGTAGGGAATTAAAAAAACTTAACTACATCAAAGGTAAGTTAAGGAACGAACATGTTAACAAAGAAAGATACATAACATCTTGGCTATATACTCGTGCACATAAATTGTTTATAGTTAAATTCAATATACCATTTAGGATGGAGCATTTTAATAAAAAAGATACATAACATTTTGACTATATACTCATGTATATAGCCGTTTGTATCAATATACCATTGAACATGAGCTATGTATTGCAATTATGAATACACAAATTCTTATAAACATTCATGTAATAACAAAGAGTGTAGAATGTCATTATGTGATGCTCATGTGATTTTAACTAAAGTTGCAATATCAAATAGAAGAGAACCCCTTCAGGGTCCTATGTAGGCATGCCTAAGTAAAAGATACAACGAGAAACAAAGAAGTTTTGGCCATTGTGGTTTATACCTTTTTTTTTCAACTTTAAGTTGGCTGACCCTACTATTCTCGCATGGGAGTCAAGGGTAGCCCGAGCCCCTCGAGAATGGACCCAAGGACATATGCCCACCACGCCACCATTGTGGTTTATACCTATTAGACTTTTGGCCAAATTAAGTTTCACAACATACTGGGGTATACTATTGTTTTTATTCCTTTGCGAAAATTATAGCATAGGAAGAGATGCGAGTAATGAGGGATTTTCGTGCATCTTTTCCAATTTTTTTGTCAACAAAGTAGAGATCCATATGATAAAGAAAGCATCAAGAACAACAATAGGTAATGCAAGAAAATTCCTAGCATTTCAAGAAATATCATTTATATTTTGGACATTTCCTACATACTTCGAGTCTTGTTAGAGCATAATAACCCTCTGATGCAGGAGCATCAGGGCCTAGGCAGACCAGTCGAAGTTGATCGACCAAAGAGAGCCGACTAGCGGGAATGCCGATGACCACTGGTGCAGAGAGCAGGTTGACTTGTCGAAGTCAACAAGTCGAGCAGAAGCAGTTGGGGTGCGGCCAACTGAAGGAACATCAGATGTCGCGAGAGGTCGAGGATCGACAGGAGATGGTCGACAGATGAAGAGCGACGTAAGAGGTCGGTTAGTTGACAAGTGGTCGAACTACGACACAACAGGGTTTATCAAAGCCAAGTGTATTGGGGAAAAGAGTGAACCGACAGGATAGTCGAGATGTGACTGACTGCTGTAGCAGGGTCGGAAGGACTGAAAAGTCAAGGGACTGTACGAGTAGCCATTCGGGGTTGCTGAGGAAGTTATTACAGTTATTGCAAGTTGGTGAAGGACATGGCAAAGGACGTCATGGACAGAGGCTGTGCAGCACGACTAGAAGCTGACAGTGCAGGTTCGTAGGATTTGGACAGGATCGGCGAACGGAGGGAATGCGTGTCTCGGGATTGTTATAATCTTGGAAACAACACCCGCAGAGTAGAAGATGAAAAAAAAAGGTCTTCAATCTCAGGGACGCAAAAAAGAGAGACGAAGGGGAGAAGGACGAGAGCGTAGAGCCGAGAGAGTTGTGAAGAGTCACAACAGCCGAGTGCAGAGTTGAGATCGAACCATAGCTTAGAGTTCCGTGGTGAACCAGGAGAGGGTGAGGTCGACAGACAGGGAGAACACACCACAGTTACTTCTAAGTTGTAAAGGCTGAGGCCGATTGTAGTTAGTTATTTGCTTACAGTTATTTTATATTGTAACCGATTTCAGAGAAGTAATATAAGACAATCTAGGAATCTTGTTCTACACCTTGTTTGTGTGAGAATTGTGGTTTGTGTCATGTGTATTGTTAAGCAAGAAAGTATACCGTAGGGTGACTTGCGTCAGTTGGCATCAAAGCTCGGAAGCGAGTCCGGTTGGAGACGAAGACTATACCAACCTGACTTGCGTCACTTGGTATTAGGATCTGGAAGTGTGAGAATTTTAGCAGAAGTTGAAAATGGCTCATAGAGGCATTAATGTCCGAGGACGAAGAGCACGTGGCGCAGCATCTGTCACAGTGGATCATGAGATGTTCGACAAATGCGTCTGAACAATGCGAACTTTGACAAATGAAGTCACAACGATCAAAGAAAACCAGAGGCGTGGTTGCATTCCTGAAGCGCTAGACCACAGCGACGAGGAAGTCGAGGAAGTGGAAGCTCGGGAAGCCGCAGCAGAAGAACCAGAGGAAAAACTCATCAAGCTTTTGACAGAAATGAGAGGTCGGGCGAAGATAGATGTGCGTACGTACTCGGGAAGCCTGGACCCAGAAGACTTGATCGACTAGTTCAGAGAGATGGAGAAATATTTCAATGTAGAGAGGATTGAGGATCCTAAACGGGTTAAGACTGCATGTCTAAGGTTGAAGGGTCATGCCTCGTTGTGGTGGTACAATGTACAGGCTGATAGACTCAAGAAAGGCAAGGAGAAAATCAAATCTTGGGACAGGATGGTTGCCAAGTTGAAGGGAAAGTTCTTGCCCAATGAATATGTGGTTTCCTTGTTCCGAAAGCTACAGAACTTTCGACAAAAAGAGATGACCATGAAAGAGTACACAAAGGAGTTCTACCGATTATCGATTCGGTCAGGACAAACTGATGAAGGAGAAGAAGCTGTCACCAGATATGTAAACGGCTTGAAATACACTGTTCAGGATGAACTCAGCATGTCAAGATTCAGAGCAGTCTGAGAAGCCTATCAGCTAGCTTCGAAGGCAGAAGAGAAACTGGCGAGAAAGTCCGCAACGACCAGACGTAGGATGACTGGTCGGGGTGGAAATACTATATCTGTGAAAGGTCAAGGTAGCGGCTACAAGAAAGAAGATGTCGAAGAAATTCGATGCATAGAAGGGACATCGACGAAGGAAAGAGTGCAAGAGAACCGATGTGATGGTCGTGGGAACCGCGGTCGAGGTGCATATGGTCGAAGTGGTCCATCCGATAAGAAAGGAGTTAACAGACTGACTATAATCTGTTACAACTGCTGAGGGACGGGGCACAAGGCATATGAATGTCCAGAAAACCTACATGCTGCAGAAGAGTCGAAACCCAGACGTCGAACGGATGAGCAAGTCGATGAGAGGGAAGAGTTGGCATCAGATAGCAGTGGAGGTGAGAAAAAGAAGAACTGGAATGTGACGATTCAGAGAGCCTTGATCCAGGAAGATCAACGCGACTCGATGGAACCAGCACAATGGAAGGCGATCTTTCGAACGAAGGTGCGAATCGAGGAATGGCGTTGTAAGACCATAGTTGATGGTGGGAGTACAGAGAATATTGTGTCGACAGAAGTCATCGACAAGATTGGGTTGAAGTGTCGAAAACACCCACACCCTTACAAGATCTCATGGTTGCAGAAAGGACACCATGTTAAGGTGACCAGACAGTGCCTGATCAACTTCAGAGTTGAAGGATTGGAGGATAGCATACTGTGTGATGTAGTTCCCATGGATGCATGCCATCTGTTGTTAGGGAGACCATGGAAATATGATCGTAAGATGATCTATGATGGTCGAGCTAACACAGTCACAGTGTGGAAGAATGACGTGAAAATGACTCTTAAGCCGAGGCGAGGAGAGCCAGTCGACGGTAAGGACAGCGAGAGCAATCTTTGGGAAAAGCGAGTGTTGATAAGCACCGCCAAGGAATTCCTCGCAGAGGAGGAAAAGCAGTCGGGATGTTTTGCAATTATTCCAAAAGGACCATATGTCAATGGAACAACCAATCAGGAGGACATTTCGGTCGAAGTTGAGGAGTTGCTCGAAGAGTTTAGAGACATAATGGCTGATGAGAAACCGACGGGATTGCTACCGACAAGGAGCATATCCCATCAGATCGACTTGATTCCAGGGTCAAGTCTTCCAAACAAAGCACCATATAGGATGAGTCCAGCAGAGGGACAAGAGCTCAACCAACAAGTCCAAGAGTGGTTGGACAGGGGATTGATCCGAGAAAGTTTGAGCCCGTGTGCAATACCAGCAATATTGACACCAAAGAAAGGCGGGGAATGGAGAATGTGTACCGATTCCAGAGCCATCAATAGGATCACGATCAAGTATCAATTTCCATTGCCAAGGATGGATGAATTGATGGATTTCCTGAGTGGAGCAACATACTTCACGAAATTAGACCTGAAGAGTGGATATCACCAGATTAGGGTCAGAGAAGGAGATGAATGGAAGACCGCATTCAAAACTAGAGAAGGGTTATGTGAGTGGTTAGTCATGCCATTCAGATTGACTAATGCACCCAGTACATTCATGAGGTTGATGAATGAAGTGTTGAAACCGTTCTTGGGAAATTTTGTTGTAGTCTATTTAGATGACATTCTGATTTTCAGTCGGACCAAGTCAGAACATTTGGAGCACGTTCGACAAGTATTACAGAGATTGCAGGAAGAGAAGCTGATGATTAACCTACAAAAATGTTTCTTCATGAAGAAGGAGTTGATGTACTTGGGATTTGTAATTTCAGGTAAAGGGTTGGAGATGGACCCCGAGAAGGTAAAGGCAATAGTAGATTGGTCGGAACCGACAAGTTTGACTACAGTGAGAAGTTTCCATGGACTTGCTAGTTTCTACCGGAAGTTCATTCGGGGATTCAGTCAGATTTGTGCACCATTGATAGAATGCATGAGAAAGGGTGAGTTCAAGTGGACGGATAAGGCCCAGGAAGCTTTCGACAAATTGAAGGAAAAGGTCACTGAGAGCCCAGTGTTGGCGCTCCCAGACTTTGACAAATTTTTCCAGGTCGATTGTGATGCAAGTGGAACAGCAGTTGGAGCAGTGTTAAGCCAGGAAAGCCGACCAATTGCATTCTTCAGTGAAAAACTGAATGGAGCGAAGCGGAAGTATTCGGTCTATGACCAAGAGTTCTATGCTATCGTACAAGCAATGAAGAAATGGAGGCATTATTTATTGCCGCAGGAATTTGTGTTATACATGGATCACCAAGCACTGAGGTATCTGAATACTCAGTTGAAGTTGGATTAGAGACACATGAAGTGGGTGGAGCTGCTCCAAAGATATACCTTCATGTTACGACATAGGTCGGGTAAGTCGAACAAAGTTGTCGACACGTTGAGCAGGAGAGTTGCACTGTTTTGCACGATGACTGTCCATGCAACAGGAATAGAGTCGATAAAGACGGAGTATGAGACCGATGAAGATTTTGCGAAGGCATGGAAGGCTTGTCATGAGCCTTGAAACGTCGATAGAACTCCATATTTGAGTTATTTCATTCAAGAAGGTTACCTGTTCAGGGGAAGTCAGCTGTGTATTCCCAGAGGATCGGTGAGAGAGAACCTAATCCGATAATTTCATAATGGTGGATTAGCAGGACACTTTGGGATTGACAAGACCAAAGCACTAGTTGACGAGAAGTATTTTTGGCCAAGGATGTCGACAGATGTCGGAAGATGGGTTTGACAATGCCAATTTTTCCAGTTGGAAAAAGGAAGGAGTCAAAACACGAGGTTATATACAGCATTACCAGTACCAGAGAACCTGTGGGAGCATCTTAGCATGGATTTTGTGTTAGGATTACCAAGGACTCAGTAGGGGAACGACTCAATATTTGTTGTAGTCGACAGATTTTTGAAGATGGCACATTTCACACCATGTAAGAAAACAAGTGATGCCACAGGGATTGTTGTACTATTCTTTAAGGAAATAGTCAGACTGCATGGGTTGCCAAAGAGTATCACGTCGGATAGGGATACAAAATTCATGGGGCATTTCTAGAGAACCCTATGGAAGAAACTCGCCATGAAGTTAGAGTTTAGCTCGGCACATCATCCGCAGACAGACGGACAAACCGAGGTTGTAAACAGAAGTTTGGGAAACCTTCTGAGATGTTTAGCAGCCGACAGACCCAAGCAGTGGGAAAATGTGTTGGCGCAGGCAGAGTTTGCATATAACAATTTTGTGAATCGATCGACAGGATTGAGCCCATTCCAGATTGTTCAAGGGAGAAGTCCACATGTAGTGGTAGATTTGGTCGAATTACCGACACAAACCAGGAAGAGCGCGGATGCAGAATCATTCGCAGAGCATATGCATGAAGTTCATGAAAATGTGCGAAAGCGCATCAAGAAGAGTAATGCGGCCTACAAGTTGAGAGCCGACCGGAGAAAGAGGCTACTGTCATTCCAAGAGGGGGACATAGTCTATGCATATTTGCGGAAGGAGCGATTTTCAAGAGGAACATACAACAAGCTGAAGTTGAAGAAGATAGGACTGTGCGGGATTCTGAAGAAGATTTCAGACAACGCATATGCATTGGAATTGCCGGAAGACTTGAACATTTCAGCAACGTTCAACATCTCATACCTATACAAATTTGAAGAAGGGTCAAGTAGCAGTAAGGAGGAAGGAACCAGTATCGAATCGACAGAACAGATTCCAGACCGACATAAAGAAGGGATCGCAGAAGTAATCGATGAACGCGAAGTAGGGCGTACCCGTAGATCGCGCATGAAAGAATACTTGGTGTGATGGGAAAATGATGAGTTGTAGGAGGCGATGTGGATTTCCGAAGAGGAGTTCAGGAGACTGACGGAGTAGTCGAATTCTTTTTCACCTGGGGAATCTGATGCAGGAGCATCGGGGCCTAGGAAAACCAGTCGAAGTTGATCGACCAAAGGGAGCCGACCAGCGGGAGTGCCGATGACCACTGGTGCGGAGAGTAGGTTGACTTGTCGAAGTCAACAAGTCGAGCAGAAGCAGTCGGGGTGCGGCCGACTGAAGGAACAACAAATGTCGCGAGAGGTTGAGGATCGACAGGAGATGATCAATAGATGAAGAGCAATGTAAGAGGACGGGTAGTCGACAAGTGGTCGAACTGCGACACGATAGGGTTTAGCGAAGCCAAGTGTATTGGGGAAAAGAGTGAACCGACAGGACAGTCGAGATGTGACTGACTGCTGTAGCAGGGTCAGAAGGACAGAAAAGTCAAGGGACTGTACCAGTAGCCATTCGGGGTTTTTGAGGAATTTATTACAGTTATTTCGAGTTGGTGAAGGACATGGCAGAGGACGTCATGGACAGAGGCTGTGCAGCACGGCTAGAAGCTGACAGTGCAAGTTCGCAGGATTTGGACAGGATTGGTGAACGGAGGGAATGCGTGTCTCAGGATTGTGATAATCTTGGAAATAGCACCCGTAGAGTAGAAGAGGAAAAAAAAGGTCTTCAGTCTCAAGAATGCAAAAAAGAGAGATGAAGGGGAGAAGGAGGAGAGCGCAGAGCCGAGAGAGTTGTGAAGAGTCACACCGACTGAGTGCAGAGTTGAGATCGAACCATAGCTCAGAGTTCCATGGTGAACCAGGAGAGGGTGAGGTTGACACACAGGGAGAACACACCACAGTTACTTCTAAGTTGTAAAGGCTGAGGCTGATTGTAGTTAGTTATTTGCTTACAGTTATTTTATATTGTAACCGATTTCAGAGAAATAATATAAGCCAATCCAGGCATCTTGTTCTACACCTTGTTTATGTGAACATTGTGGTTTGTGTCGTGTGTATTGTTAAGCAAGAAAGTATCTCGTAGGGTGACTTGCGTCACCCTCTCCATAGCATCAATCTTTCACCTAGGAACTTAGGTCTTGGTCTCATGATTCTACTAGTCCAATTTCCATTCAATCTAACCATCTAAGCCACCCAAGAGCTTCCTTCCAAGATCCAAGTGAATAACTCTAATATGTATAGGTCATCTTCCATTTATAGGTCATCATTGAGATCCTAGCCATATATTTATAGAAGTTGAGCGAACCTTCCTTCTTTTGGGGTTTCTTTCCCTGAATTTAGGAGCCTCCACTGCAAGTTATATTTGTGGAGTAAATAAAGGGAGCTTACTCCACTGTTAAGGGACTCAATTGCCTCTCATGGCTATTATGATCTAGAAGCATACCTCTTGGTTCTTTTTAGGATCATGCATGTGCTTATCATTCAATTGTTCCTTGCATTTAGGTGTCTAAGTCCACTTAGGTCAAAGTTCACTTAGGTCCACTTAGGTTAGTTATGAAGTTGTTAACTCACCTCTAAGATATTGCATGGCTACAATAGGGTATTTTAGCTCTAGTTAATCCCAAACTAGTTTTTTATGCACTAGAGAACAATTTAAATTGCGCAAATAAGTGATTCGAATTGCATTCGTGTAATAGATTGTCTCATTCTTGTACAATTAATGAAATATAGTGGTTTAATGTGTTATTCAAATATATTTTCCATCTCTTCTTTGTTTTGATGATGAATGATATAATTTTGTCACTTAATTAATTGCTTCTAAACTGTATTACTAATTTGGCTAGAATCTAGATCTTGTGCTCCAAAATCTTAAAGCTCTTCCTCATAATACAAAAAGTAGATTACTCCAAGAAGAACCACTTTGGATGTAATTCCATCAGGATGAATTCATACTACACCATTGTAATACCCCTAGTTTTGACTTGGAATGTATTTATCCAAATTTATGTAAATGATATAAATATGCTAGTGCGAATTCCTAATGTGGAGCTCAAGGCCAAGGCCCGACCAGTGAATGTATAAGCATGTATTATGATTATATTTCATTTGAATTGTTTAGTTGGATTTTATGCTGATTTAGAATATTATGTAAATATTATGTGCATAAATAATAAAATGGTCCAATAATGGTTGTGTAAGGAGCACCAAAGGGGCTATGATTCCACCAAGGGAAAGAGGAAAGGGGGGCCATGGGGAACTAAATCCTTGTTGCCAAGTGTCAACCTTAGAACTCACACCTAAATTCTGTCATGTGATGAGAATAATCCAATTATCTCCTTTTTTGACCATTTCCAATCATTAATGCATGTGTGTGGTTGGTGGGAAAAGTCACCTCATGTAGTTATTGTAGTATGGGACTGACTGCACTTTTGTAACAGTTCTGTCATGACAGAAGTCAGTCTACAACTGCCAGGAGTCCTTTCTTCTACTGCCAGAAGTTATGTTAGTTGTCTTGTCACCATTTTCTCATATCCTTTGGAGTCAACCCTCATTTTTGGTATCATTCTTTCATGCAGGTTTAGAATTTGTAGAGCTCTCCATTGTTTTCCATGAACTTACCATGTTGTTTTGAACCCATAAATTCAAACTTGGAGACCATGTTGCAGATTTGGAAGTGGGTATTTTGGTTGTAGGTGAGCAGAGAGGTTGGGAAAGCTAGGAACCCTTACCCTTGAGTTTTGTTGCTCATAAGTGCTTGGGAAGCCACATATTGAGGTTGCAGGTGGTTCTATAGCAGCCAATAGCAGGTTCGAATTTTTCTATGCACATACTGGAAGCATCCAGCAAGATGGATCACCCAAGATAACCATGGATCGGTGAAGGGGATACTTGAGCTAGAAGGGTGTTGTGAAGGGGATGCCTGAGCAAGCCCCCTTGACCCCCGTCGTCCCCCTCATATGTCGTTGAGTGTGAGAAAGTTCTGTAATTTGACAGAAGTTGTCAATATGGGTTATTCCCATGTTGCATGAAGATTAATATTATAATTTTCTAAGACTGTAATAAATATAACAAATGTGTTTATAAACACTTTTGTAGATTCATAATCCTATCAGTGACAGTTAAGGGTCAGAATTCCAGTCTAGTGCAGTTGGAAATTTTTATTTTGGTTGGACCAAGAAGAAGAGTATCATCATGGAGGATGCACAAGATCCTTATGATATTGAGGCAGATGCAATGGGAGAGAATATACATGTTGAGAATGCAGAAACATAATCTAATGGTAGAAGAAACCAAGAAACTCCCCTAGACATTGTTGAAACCATGAGGAGATTAAGGGGGGAATTACAAAGTTGTAGAGCAGACAATGAAAGGTTGATTAGAGCCCAAGAGGATCCGAATCAGTTGAATGTAGCTATGCTTCAAATCTTGACGGACATTCAAAGGAAGATAAACCATGGGAATTATTCATAAAATCAGGAAAGGAGTGGGGGTAGATTAAGGAGGAATTCCCACAAGATATCCCATAGTTCAAGAAGGATTTCTAGAGATATGACATATACTCTGGAAATATCTTCTAGTGATTCATCTGACTCTAAATAATCCATTGAAGTTTCAAGCTCTTCATCTCATAGAAACAAGTGGAAGAGGACTTCCAAGAACAACTCTCACAGAGAATTTAAGAAGGCCAAACCTCCTACTTTTGATGGTGAGGTTAAATATGGTCAAGAAGCTGAGGCTTGGCTTCTTGGGATAAGGAAGTATTTCCAATTCCAAGACTCTTCAGGAAATATGAAGGCAAGAGTAGTCATCTTCAATCTGAATGGAAGAGTGTCTATATGGCGGGAACACCTTAGGCAAGTAAAGAGGATCAATGAAAGGAAGATTGCATGGAAGCAGTTCAAGAAGTACTTTGAGGAAAAGTACCTTTCTGACAGGTACTATGATGACACAATCAAAGAGTTCCATGAGCTGAAATTGGGACAAATGACTATGGAGGAATATGCAAACAAATTCTTGGAGCTGCTCAGGTATGTCAAATATATCAGGGATGATAAGGTGAAAATTCAACATTTTCTAAGTGGACTGCCCCAATCATATAAAGATAGAATTGATTTTGATGAACCTCGAACTCTAGAGGAGGCCATAAGAAAGGCCAAGTATTGTTATGATCAAAACAAAAGCAAACCAGAATTCCATAAGTCATGGAAGGACAAGAAAAATGAAAATTTTAACCAAAGGAAGAAGGGGTTCAAGCCTCCTCAATTTAGAAATCAGCCAGGCAGCCACCATAGGGTGTGACTAAGCCATCTAGGATGATGGGAGACAAGGAAAGATAACCGAGAGAGCCTCTTCAATGTTGGGGATGTGGAGGAGAACACATGCTTAGGAACTGTCCACATCAGAATGGGAGTGAAAAGCAAGTTCGCAACATCCAAGGAGCTAAAACAGTGGGTCAAGTGGCAAGGACCGTTCATAGAATTTATGCAGCACTAGAGGACCTCCAAGCAGACCATCAGTCAACTGTGGTTGAAGTTGAAGGTAATATTGCTAAGCAATCTATTTCTATTTTGATTGAACCTGGATCTACTCATAGTTATATCAGTTCTAAAGTTGTTGAGATTTGTGCTTTTAAGAAAAAAAGCATAGTAAATCATGGTTAGTTCAATTAGTCATTGGAACTAAGAGGAAAGTTAATGAGATCGTGAATAAATGTGCATTGAAAATGGATGGACTGTCCACTTTTGCAAATATGAATTTATTTCCACTTGGTTCCTATGATATTCTCATTGGAATGGACTAGTTGGAGGTCAATAGAGTTAAACTTGACTGCTACAGCAAGAATTTTGAGTGTATTGATGAAGAAGGAAACCCAAGGGTTGTAAAGGATATTACAAAGGTAGTTTATGTTAGGCAGATTTCAGCCATATAGTTGAAGAAATTATGTAGGAAAGGTTGCCAAATGTATGTAGTCCATATTTTGGACAAAACAAAAAATGAAATTTCCAAGTTGGAAGACCATTCTGTTTTTCAAGAATTCAAGGATGTGTTTCTCAATGAAGTTCCAGGACTTCCTCCAAAGAGGGACATTGATTTTACAATTGATCTTGTTCCAGGAGCTGCTCCAGTTTCCAAAACTCCTTACAGGATGATTACACCAGAATTATTAGAGATACAAATGCAACTGCAAGAGTTGTTGGAAAAGAAGTACATAAGGCCAAGTGTGTCTCCATGAGGAGCACCTATAATTTTTGTGAAGAAAAAAGATGGAACGCTTAGGTTGTGTATTGATTACATGCAGCTTAACAAGGTTATAGTGAAGAACACGTACCCCTTGCCTCGAACTAATGATCTTTTTGATCAAATGAGAGGAGCAAAGGTATTTTCAAAGATTGACTTGAGGTCTGGTTACCATCAAGTGAGAATCAAAGAAGAAGACATTCACAAGACAACCTTTAGAACAAGGTATGGGGACTATGAGTTTGTGGTGGTGCCATTTGGTCTCAACAATGCACCAGCTACATTCACGTGTCTCCTGAATAGTTTTTTCAACAAGTATTTGGACAAATTTGTTCTTGTATTTCTAGATGACAGTCTTATTTATTCCAAGAATGAAGAAGAGCATGAAGAACACTTGAGAATGGATTTGCAATTGCTAAGGGAGCATAAGTTGTATGCAAAACTAAGCAAATGTGACTTTTATAAAAATAAAACTCATTATTTGGGTTACATTATTTTCGAGAAGGGAATATCGGTGGATCCCAACAAGATTGAATTCATCATGAATTGGAAAACTCCAAGAAATGTGACAGATGTGAGATCTTTTATGGGTCTTTCCCACTACTACAGGAGGTTCATTGAAGGATTCTCCAAGGTTGCACACCAAATAACTTATTTGCAAAGGAAGGGGATAAAGTTTGAGTGGACACCAAGATGTGAAGAAAGATTTCAACTTTTGAAGAAGCTTCTCACAAGTACTCCAATTCTAAATATTGCAGATCCGGAAAAATATTTTTTGGTATGCACAGATGCATGTAAAGATGGACTTGGAGGAGTTCTTATGCAAGATAACCATGTGGTATGCTACGAGTCAAGGAAGTTGAAAGAAAATGAGAAGAAATATGCTACTCATGATTTGGAGCTTGTAGCCATACTGCACGCTTTGAAAATGTGGAGGCACTATTTAATGGGCAGAAAATTTGAGCTAAAGACAGATCATTGTGGTATGAAATATTTGTTTGAGCAGCCAACATTAAATGCTAGGAAAGCTAGATGGCCGGAATTTTTATGTGAGTTTGATTTTGAAATAAAACACATAAAAGGTAAAGAAAATAAGGTGGCTGATGCACTTAGTAGAAAACTACATGAGATGCATGTAGCAGCCATTAGTACCTTCCAATCAGATTTGAGGCAGTAGATTACTAGTTGTATTGTTGAAGATGAACTGTATGTGCAAATAAAGGACAAATTGCAGTAACATAATTTGGAAAACAGGTATGAAGGTTACCATTTGGAAGGTGACGGGCTTCTTGTTTATAAAAACAGAATTTACATTCCTAATGTGGACGATTTGAGAAGAATTGTCATGGATTAAATTCACAAAATGCCATATTCTGGTCACCCAAGATACCAGAAAACAATTGCTACAGTGAGAAAACAATATTTTTGGCCAGGAATGAAAAAGGACATTGTTGAGTATATTTATAAGTGTATGAAATGTTAGCAAGTAAAGGTTGAACATCAACACCCAACAGTTTTGTTGCAGCCTTTGTCAATTCCGGGATGGAAATGGGATGTGATTTCCATGGATTTTATTATAGGTTTTCCAATGACAGTGAGGCAGCATGATCCATCATGGTTGTGGTGGATAAATTATCTAAGGAAACACACTTTATACCAGTTAAATCCACGCATAAAACAGATGCAATTGCAAAAAAAAATTATGAAGGAAATTTTCAGGTTGCATGGTTTTCCAAAAGCAATAATTTCAAACACAGATACAAATTTTTCTTCAAATTTACGGAAAACTCTTTTTGTTGATTTGGGTATGCAACTGAACTTTAGTACCTCCTACCATCCATAAATAGATGGACAAACAGAAAGGGTAAATCATGTGCTTGAAGACATGCTACGCATGTATGTGATGGACAAACCAACCAAGTGGGAAGATTATCTACACTTGGTAGAGTTTGCATATAACAAGGGGCAACAAGCATCGTTGGGCATGAGTCCATTCGAATCTTTGTATGGAAGGAGGTGTAGGACATCAGTTACTTGGGATAATCTAGTGAACTAAATTATACTTGGGCCAGAATTGCTTAAGCAAATGGAACAAGAGGTTGCAAAGATTAGGAAAAATTTAAAGGCAGCCCAAGATAGACAGAAAAGCTATCCAGATAACACGCAGATAAGAACCGAGTGCATAGAGAGTTTCATGTTGGGGATCATGTTTACCTCAGAGTGAGGCCAAGGAAGAGTTCCTTGAATCTTGGAAGTTGTGCCAAGCTATCACCTAGATATTGTGGGCCATTTGAAGTGCTTGAGAGAATAGGGTCAGTTGCATATAGAATTGCATTGCCTGCTAACACTAGAGCTCATAATGTTTTTCATGTTTCTTTGCTTAATAAATATGTACATGATCCTAACCATGTGATTGATTGGGATGTGATTCAGGTGGAACCTGAGGAAGAGTTCCAAATTGAGGCACTATGCATCATAGACAGGAAATTAACATTGCTCCGGAACCGAGCCATCGGACCGGTAAAGGTGCAATGGAAGCACTTTGGTCCCGATTAGGCTATGTGGGAGTTGGAGGATGCCATGAGAGAGGCATATCCATTTTTGTTCCAATTTTGAGAAAATACTGAGGAGGATGTTATTCCAAGGGAGAGGGGATTGTAATACCCCTAGTTTTAACTTGGAATGTATTTATCCAAATTTATGTAAATGATGTAAATATGCTAGTGCGAATTCCTAGTGCGGAGATCAAGGAAAAGACCTGACTAGTGAATGGATAGGCATGTATTATGATTATGTTTCATTTGGAATGTTTAATTGGATTTTATGCTGATTTAGAATATTATGTAAATATTGTGTGCATAAATAATAAAATGGTCCAACAATGGTTGTGTAAGGAGCACCAAAGGGGCTATGATTCCACCAAGGGGAAGAGGAAGGGGGGCCCATGGGGAACTAAATCCTTGATTCCAAGTGTCAACCTTAGAACTCACACCTAAATTCTGTCATGTGATGAGAATAAGCCAATTATCTCCTTTTTTTACCGTTTTCCAATCATTAATGCATGTGTGTGGTTGGTGAGAAAAGTCACCTCATGTAGTTATTGTAGTATGGGACTGACTGCACTTTTGTGATGGTTCTATCATGACAAAAGTTAGTTTGCAGCTGCCAGGAGTCCTTTCTTCTACTGCTAGAAGTTATGTCAGTTGTCTTGTCACCATTTTCTCATATTTTTTGGAGTCAACCCTCATTTTTGGTATCATTCTTTCATGCAGGTTTAGAAGTTGTAGAGCTCTCCATTGTTGTCCATGAACTTACCATGTTTTTTTGAACCCATAAATTAGAATTTGGAAACCATGTTGCAAATCTGGAAGTGGGTATTTTGGTTGTAGGTGAGCAGAGAGGTTAGGCAAGATAGGAACCCTCACCCTTGATTTTTGTTGCTCGTAGGTGGTTCTATAGCAGCCAATACCAAGTTGGAATTCTTCTATACACATACTGGAAGCATCCAGCAAGATTGTTCTCCCAAGAGAATCGTGGATCAGTGAAGGGGCTGCCTAAGCTAGAAGGGTGTTGTGTGGGGCAGGTATTGTGGAAGCCAAGGCTATGAGGGCTGAGTGAGACCCATGTAGAGCTCTATATGAGCATTTGGCTAAGCACAGAGAGCAGAATGGGTTGTGTGATGAGAGATAGAATGCTATAGGTGTTTCCTTCGCCCTGGTGGCCTCATGGCCTAGCTTGGGGGTGGCCTCTCAGCAGTATAAATAGTATATGCTAGACAGAGTGCCTATGGTTGGGTGGAAAAGTGCTCTTTCACATCCAGTTGCTTAGATATTCATTTCTTAAAGATAAGTATTCTCATGTATTTGAATCTGAAATGCTTTACTTGATGCCTGTAATGTGTATGCTTGTATTTGCATGTTAGATGTGTGTGGATAGACTTTAAATTCCATTGTGCATGTTTATTTGCATTCTGCACACATTTTGTTTGTTGAAATTCCTATTATGGATCTGGGGTGAAATTTGAGAGCCCAGATTTGGCCAACATCCCCCCTAGATTGTCGAATTGGGTGAGGGGGACATTACAACCATAGCCTATAAAAATCACAAGGAGAAGTCAAGGTAAGGTATTCTTAATAGTCATATAAGTGATTTCCCATATAGTTATACTCTTTGGTTTATAATCGGTTGCATTCAAAAAAGGGCATATTCACAATACACAACATATGATCAGATTTGCAATAATTTTACAAGATACCCATGAAAATGCTCTCTCTTTCAACCTAAAATCCTTGAATGCACCTAAAGTTGATCATGCCTAGAACATCAGCTTATAAGCTTTACTAATTTGTGATAAGTTGAAGTTATGCATTCTTCTAACATCTCTATCTACATAAATATAATGCAATGCAATACAATATTTTTTAAAATATGTATAAAATTCCTCCATTTTATGGAATTTCATGGTCTACATTTAAAAATTAAAAATTCCACCATAAAAAATGAGGAAAAAGATGGTTTATTGTCCTTTTGATTCCAAAGTTGTCCTACGGAATCCATATTTATCTAGTACCAAATTCCAACACATGAACTAATTGTGTGGGTGTGTGTGTGAAGAAAAAATTTAAGAACCCCCCCTAAATTTTTATGTATAATAACTGGGCGAATCTTCGTGGGAACGAAGAAAACTCAAAGGCTAATTGATCAATAATAATTTAAGGGTGTTCCCATGAATATGGGTAACACTTTTTGGTAAGCAGAGGGTGTGGATATGTTGAAAATAGAGCTTGATCAATATTTTTTTAAGCCCTCTATCGAGCTTTTAAAAGCTTGCTCGAGGGTTTAAATAAGTGATTGATTGAGTTATTTTAAAATGCTCCTTTGAGGGTTAATAAAACCCTCGATCGAGCGCTTGCATTTCCAAGGCTCGATCAAGCTTCTAGGCTCGATCGAGGGTTATAAAAATCTCGATCAAGCATCTATAACGTTTATAAGTATAAAAAAGAAACATACCACAATTTATTTCACCATGTATATTGCATAGAAACACAATCAAGGACAATTATAGAGGATTCTTTATAACCATTTGTAGATATGGGTCACAGAGTAATTGGAGTTATAGATGTGATCGAACACATCCATAACTCCAATTACTCCGTGACTAATATTTACACATATAAAATCTAGAGGAAGTTGTGGTAGTAATGCTTTTACTTGATTCTTCTTCGAGGTATTTACTATTACCCACACATATCATTCTTCTTGTTGAAATTATGTTTTATTAAATTTGATTATCTTATAATTCTATGTTTGATTTTAACTAAATTCCAAGAGTATCCAATGTTAAGAATATATATTTGACACGAGCTTTTAAAAACATTGATTTAAAAAAATTCGGGTGCCCATATTTGTGTGCATACACGATTAAGAGCACAAGAATTTTTTTAATCAAGGGTTTTAAAAGCTCAATCAAGCTATCTTTGAAAGCTCGATCGAGCTAAAATCTTGATTGATATAGTAGCTCATCCGAGCTTTGATCTAACCACACAAAAAACCTCAATTGAGGTATTTAAAAACATGCGTAAAAGCTCGATCAAGGGATTATAAAATAGACTTTTAGCTCCCATTTCTATAAATTTTATTTCACTGACATCTTTGGTAGGATTAAACCTTATCCTGGGATGCACCTTATGTGTTGGAATTCATACCAATGGATTTGTCAATGAATCATCTATCTATTGGCATATAATCTACAAGTTTTTGAATTCATATGATAATTCTTTTTTATTTTCTTTTGAAAAATACACTTAAAAACCATATCGACAACTTCGAACAATACAAAGAAAAATCAACAACATAAAAATCACACAACCAAAAAATTTGGGCTTTCACATGAAAATCATACCCAAATCTATTGCAACAGGAGTGCACGAGTGCAAAAAAAACATAGTGCATGCGCACCATGGTTTGGTAAAGTCTAGAACTGCTAGTTAGGAATCCATATAGGTCTTAAAAGTGCATGTGAACTAGTGAGAAAATTTAACGTGCCTGGACTTTTAGTGCATGCGCCTTAAGAGCGCTCACACGCGTTGTTCTGTATATTAAAAATTGGGCCGAGGACCATTTGGAACCCATCTTTACCCTATTTTTTCAATGCTTGACTGTCCAAAAACACTATAGGACCGCACGTGCATCATTTCCACCACCAAGATCCCCCAATAATCATCCAGGTAATATTTTGATCCACTATTTATAATTTTTGTTTGTATTAGTGGAGAGTTTATTGACACATCATTCATCTTTTATGAGCACTTGCATGGGCATCTATGGGGTAATTTTGTTTTTTGATCCCAAGGGGTAAGTTTTTTGTTTGCATCATGGGAGAGTTTATTGACACATCATTCATATTTTATGAGCAGTTGCATGGGAATCTATGGCTACTATGTGATGTCTTCAGTATACCTAGATGGACATGGGGTTGTCACCTATGTCTTATGGATAATAATGATGCCATTCATAGTGCTAGTTTTCACATGGCACATAAGGAGTTTCATACTTGGTTGGAGAGTCTCACGAAGGTTCGTTTTTGCATTGGGAGTGATAAACTTCCAATGTGTTTGTGGGATCCTAGTATCCTACATGATGATAGATCCTCCCTGATGTTACTGATATTTGGGAGCATGCAGTTGATACAATGGGATCTAGGAATTGAAGGATCATTTCAGTTTACATTGATGTACGGAGGAATGCAACACAAGTAGTGGGATCTTGGGATCATTTTTGGTGATCTAGTTATAACCAAAGTAGCTCAGCAGCAGCATGGTGGAACTTCCATTGAATTCAGTTGTAATTTGGAATTCCAATGCTTTTCAAGTTCAACTACAGATCTTAAATTTCTTGAGGAAAAGCAATATTGGGAGGGGAGGATTACCATGTCCCCATTTTGGATGCACCATGGTTCACCACTAAACCATTAGATCCCCATGGATCCTAGTGGAAAAAAATTAAATAAATTAAGCTAGGACTAAGTTGGAATTTTAATAATTTAATCTAGTATTGATGTAGACTAGTTGCACTTAATCATTAATATTTATTTATTTAATATTGTGATAAGTGGATGATGATTAAGGCAGGATCAAGAGGGAATATGGAGTATTATTTTTCCTTCCATGATGTTTCCTGAATAAAAATTAGGAGAAAGAAGAAATCCAGAGAAAATCCAAAAAACAAAGGAAAGCAGGGAAAAGCTAGGAAAAGCAATAAAGTAGGGAAAAGCAAGAAACTCAGAAATGTAGAAAGCATGCAAAAAGGAAGGAAAGTCCATAAATGCTGAAAGAAGAATAAAATAAATAAAAAGTACTGGAAAAGCAAAGAAAAGCAGTAAAAATAAGTGAAAATCATAAATCAAGGGAAAGACAGAACAAAGCAAGGAAAATCAAGAAAGGTTGCACAAAGCTAGAAAATTTCCAAATTGATTAAGGAAGGTGCTTGGATGGCCTAGGGACCACATATCACGACTTTGGTGACTTTATTGAGAAGTTACCAAGTCTATATAAAAGAGGGAGAGAGAACCATTCATATCTTTTGACAGTTTAACTTTTGCATTGAGAAAGATATGAGCTTCTCTAGGATTTGGAGATGCGCCCTTAGCCAACTGTGGGAGATGTGCCCCATATTAATTGTTCCATTATTATTATTCTTAGATAATGCACAACCATTAGAGCCTAAGTTGAATGTCTGAACTATCATACATCCTGAAGAATTTGAGCCTCCAAAGTTGGTGTAAAGATTGGTGCAAGATTGTTGAATATTTGTCTTGGTATTCATCTGGAGAAGAGATCAACTGGAGTAATTTCTCCCCTGTGAGATATATCAATTGTATTTTGTGCCTCCCATGATATATATGATTTTAATTCTCATACTATGGTCATGATCCAGTTCAACCAACACTTCTTTCATGCTCCCATGGAAGAATTATGCTCCATTGTTGTAAGATCTCAAATATTGAGGACAAGCTGTAAACTATGAGTAATGAATGCCTTCTAATGCTAATAATAAATTCTTATAAATATTGATGATGATTATTTAATTGTGTTTGAATTCACACAGTACTTCTGAGAAATAAATTGTGAGCCTCTGTGGTTGTTTGTACTTCATTATTTCAAGACTAGCTCTTTAGGCATGAATTCATAAATAGTTTTGCAGTAACTTTAATAAAATGGCCTCTAGTTATCTATTTTGTATTATATAAGTCATTACAGGTCCTTAAGACATTAATGAAACCAAATCAAGCCTCATATTGAGTTTTTGTGACCCTCTCTTCTTGTTTGGAAGAGCATGAAAGAAAGCTAGTTGAGCAATCTCGATTACTAGTTTTGCTTATTTGACCTGCAAACTCTGCCAAACCTTCCCAAAATCTAATATATTTTACATAGAATTAGGTTAGGGGTTCAATAAATGATATCCACTCTCTGTTTACTTTCAAATGTAAGTTGATGGTATAGTATTCATATGCTGGTGTGCCCAGGAATCCTTGGAGTAGACTTCAGCGGAAACTGTTGTTGAAACATAAATGGCCCCAATACCTTGTGCATAGGAATTTGAAGCTAGAATTGATTCTATTGTATTTTATGCTTCACACTGCTTAACATATTTTTCATATCTTAAAGATTCCATCTATCAAGATCTGGGTGGGTTCATCAGTGTCTGAAACTTGTTTCTTCATGACTAGTTTTGATAACTAGCTTTTATTTGTGTTTGTTTATGTTTTAAATTTTGAATTTGATATAATATCCCTTGAGATCATATCAGGGATATTACAAGTTGGAAAAAATTAACTCAAAAGGATTTTGTCAGATTGCAACAGGTTAACACAAATACATGTCAAAATGTAGAACTAACACGTGAAGAGAAAGCCTTGCCATGACTACCACCTTTACGTCGAGATATCTTGCTAGTAGATTGTTTGGATATTTGCTCAAGTCATTTGTTTATCTATACACCTCCCATTGATCCTTGATATTATTACGTTTTTGAATAAACTCGCTCAAAGTCATGGAAGAAATTTGTTGAACCAGTTTCACTCGATCTCAATGTTAAATAAATGTTACACTTGATTGCAAAAGAATAAAGAAAATAACATCATGAAAGCAGTCTATGTAAGCTCTTTTCCTTTTGTAACTTTGCTTCAGAAGGCCAAAGGTGGAGGGCGCTACCTTTTAAAGTTGGAATTTTCAGACTTGATGCAACCACACTTTTGGAGATATAATATTATCTTTTATTTCTACATAAGATTGTTTGGATACAAATGTAAGTGAGTGTTCTTCAACTACAGGGGTAATCTAAATAGTTTATGTTGAATTTTATTTTTTTGATTCTATTCTATTATCTTCGGTTTGTAATCAAATAATCACTAGAAGTGCTTGTCTTTGATTATTAAACCATAGAATTATCTTGCTTAAAATTGTCATTTTATGCAGAGGCGCTAGGATTATTTAATTTTATGCATACATCAAATCTTTACTTACTCAATCACGTTTCTGCAGCTTATGAAAGAGTTGAGTAATATATCAAATTATAGCAGATTGTAATCTGTATTTTAAATTTTTTACACTAATTATTTTCTTTTTTTAATGCCATTTGTATCTCCCTAATAGGTGGAATGAAGTTGTTAACTCACCTCTAAGACATTGCATGGCTACAATAGGATGTTTTAGCTCTAGCTAATCCAAAACTAGTTTTTTATGCACTAGAGAACAATTTAAATTGCATATTTAAGTGATTCGAATTGCTTCGTGTAATAGATTGTCTCATTATTGTACAATTAATGAAATACGATTGTTAAATGTGTTACTGAAATATATTTTTCATCTCTTCTTTGTTTCCATGATGAATGATATGATTTTGTCACTTAATTAATTGCTTCTAAATTGTATTACTACTTTGTCTAGAATCTAGATCTTGTGCTCCAAAATCTTGAAGCTCTTCCTCCTAATCCACAAAGTAGATTACTCCAAGAAGAACCACTTTGGATGTAATTCCATCGGGATGAATTCATACTACACCATAGCCTATAAAAATCACAAGGAGAAGTCAAGGTAAAGTATTCTTAATAGTTATATAAGTGATTTCCCATATAGTTGTACTCTTTGGTTTATAATCAGTTGCATTAAAAAATTGGCATATTCAAAATACACAACATATGATCATTATTGCAATAATTTTACAAGATACCCATGAAAATGCTCTCTCTTTCAACCTAAAATCCTTGAATGCACTTGAAAAATTGTACATAAATATAATGCACAAAATTTGTATATACATAAATATATAAACACCTAAAAATAAAAAGTACATATATAGCATGTGGTTTCTACACATTCTGACTATATACAATCCTGCATCTACAAAGTTGATCATGTCTAGAGCATCTGTAACATCCCCATCTCTGGTAAGATTCTTATTTACGCAATTTTGTCTATTTATATAACCTAAAACCTAGACTAGGTCAGCAATGCAACCTAGAGTGTAAAAAGGGCATGGTGAACCACAAGGGGAGAGTTTTTAAGTTGATGAGGCCGCGAGATTCTTTGGCTTTGACTAGCCTTTGAGCATAAATTAACCATGTTGTGTTTTGATATTTTAGGTTAAATTAATCTATGATATATTTGTATATACAGATATACCTTTTATTTAAAGAAGTATGCTTTAAGTGGATTCTAAATTAAAGTCTCATAACTATTGATTCTGAATACCTATCTATATGTATTAATTTATATAGGTATATGTGTTTTTATACGAGACAAAATAACTATTTAGAAATGCATATAAAATCTAGAGGAAGTTGCAGTAGTAATTCTTTTACCTGGTTCTTCTTCAAGGTATTTACTATTACCCACAAATATCATTCTTCTTGTTGAAATTATGTTTTATTAAATTTGATTATCTTATAATTCTATGCTTGATTTTAACTAAATTTGAAGAGTATCCCATGTTAAGAATATTTGTTTGACACGAGCTTTTAAAAACATTGATTAAAAAAAAATTTGGGTGCCCATATTTGTGTGCACACACGATTAAGAGCACCAGAAAATTTTTTAATCAGAGGTTTTAAAAGCTCAATGGAGCTAAAATATCGATAGATACCATAGCTCGATCGAGCTTCAATCTAACCACAGACAAACCCTCAATTGAGGTATTTAAAAATGCACGCAAAATCTCGATCAAAGTTTTTATAAAGCTCGATTAAGCTTATAGCTCGATCGAGGGCTTAGAAAACAGACTTTTAGCCCCCATTTCTATAAATTTTATTTCACTAACATCTTTGGTAGGATTAAACCTTATCCTGGGATGCACCTTATGTGGTGGAATTCATACCAATGGATTCATCAATGAATCATTTATCTATAGGCATATAATTTACAAGTTTTTGAGTTCATATGTTAATTCTTTTTTTATTTTATTTTCAAAATTACACTTAAAAACCATGTCCACAACTTCAAATCAATGCAAAGAAAAATCAACAACATAAAAATCACACAACCAAAAAATTTGGGTGCTCGCATGAAGATCATACCCAGATGCATTGCAACGGGAGTGTGGGAGCGCCAAAAAAAAACAAAGCGCCTGCGCGCAATGGTTTGTTAAAGTCCCGAACCACCAGTTAGGCATCCACGTAGGTCTTAAAAGTGCACACGTACTAGTAGCGTGTGTGCATTTAACGTGCATGCAATTTTAGTGCGTGCTCCTTAAGAGCATGCACACATGTTGCTCTGTATATTAAAATTGGGCTGAGGCCCATTTCTAACCCATCTTTACCTGATTCTTTCGGTGGCTGACTATCCAAAAATGCTATACGACCGCGCGCGTGCATAATTTCCACCACCATGATCCCCCAATAATCATCCAGGTAAGATTTTGATCCACTGTTTACAATTTTTGTTTGTATTTTCAATAATTTAAAAAATACATTATAAAAAATCCAAAAAAATCAACCAATATTGTAACAAATTCATTTTTTTAATTGCAATTAATCTCTTCTCCATAACAATAGCAGAAAACCAAGAGCCAAACCCCCAAACAAACAACCCATCCATGCAAAACCCTAAAGTAAACATTCACCCCAAGGAGAACCCAAGCATAGAAGCCCAAAAAAACCAAAATTGACACAAATTAAGAACCTTGGTTGAAGAGCTTAGAACCACTAGGGAACCATCAAGACTCTCCTTAGCCACATCCCTTAACAACATCATTGCCTTAGTTGGAAATGCTCATGGTCAATTGGCGAGCACAACTGAGTATAGGGATAGGATGAGAGCATATTATTCCACTGGCCTCAGTAGAGACCAAAACAAAGGCCTGAACATCTCAAAACAAACTCTAGTTAGTTATTTCATTGACCCCAGGACCTACCTACCCCCTGATACACACAAAAGGTGCCTTTGCATGGATTGGTGCACATATGAGCCATGGAGACAAAACTGGATGAGTTGATGGTTTATGGTTTTTGACAAACCTCCTTTCAACAATAGGGAGGTTCTGATTTATTTTCTTCAAACTATATGCGGCATTCAAGTTGGGTCTACGTGTCAACTACTTTGACATTAGTGAGTTTCAGGGGGTTGGTCTTGGATCTTCCCAGGATCGACCCACGGTCAAGTGTAACCCAATGAGAGGGCCACCTGCACCTAGGCGTACGCCTATAGCGTAATAGTTCTATAAAAATTTTTATTATTATATATACTATACAAGCTTATAAGCATGCAATTTTCCCTTAAAATCGTAATTATAGATAAGTACAATGACTATCACTGAGACGGGTTTGATTTGTTTTCAAGTTTAGTTAATGAGATGACATGAAGGAGAAATAAAAAATAACGAAGATCAATTCAATCTTTTCATAGTTATTTTATGTGGACTTAGCATGTGTGTGATGTGGTTCTACAAGCTTCTATCTCATCAAACTCATGGAGACGTGTAGGTAATACTCATTTTTCTATTTTAGCTAGCATGCTTAACATTACTGCTAGTGAGATTTATTTAAAAGTATCTTAGCTAAGGACTACTCACACATTAGTTAATTATAGGATCGATTTATAATTTAGAAGTCTCTTAGTTAAGGACTTCTCACACATAGATCATCTTAGGGATTTTTATTATAAGTATTGTTTTTCAATGTTACTAGGTATTGATAGCAAATACATAGATCATCCTACGGTTATCCTAAGGTTTACTTAATTTCAAGATGATGTTTTTCACCAATGTAACTAGGTAGGGAGAAAAAATACACAATGGAAAGTTGGAGGATAGACCAACGCATATGGACTGCTTGTATTTTGTAAGGCCCAAGTGGTGTTATCGTTTGTGAGTAATAGGTATGGCTCTTCCTTTGTCAAATCATTTCCATCCATTCATTTTTTATCATGAGAAATAAAATACCACATTGATACTGTCAATCGTAATAAAATGGGACTATTTATTACAAATAAATATCTTTTTTCCAAGATAAGTTGATTCTCCATCTTTTCTTTTCCATATTTTTCATCTTCTTCCATACACACTTGGGGATGATTGCAAGAAAAATTAAGAAAAAATGATAGCCTCCACCACACTTTTGATCAAAACTAACTAATCACTCATAGACAACCATTTGAAACACCATCCAAATATAATTTCTTTAATCAAAACCTACTTTCAAAAATGAAAGAACAAAATTGCTTTAGAACTTTAAGCCTTTCATCTCCTTAGTACAAAATGAGAGATTAGTGACTACGTGACTAAAAATATTAGTCACCACAGTTTTTTCAAGTGAAATACTACCAAATTTGAGCAATTTTAGGTGACTCAACTAAAAGTGACTAATGTAAATGACTAATTTAGCCACGGGTTAAAAAATATGACTAGATAATAAGTGGCACATTTAAAAATGACTAACATAAATAACTAATTTAATCCAGGAATAAAAATATGACTACTTAACAACTACAAGAATATGAATTAGGCGTTTATATTAATCATTTTTAATTGTGTCATTCGACAATGGAAAATGGCAATTTTGAGAATGATCTTTTACAATTTACAAAATTTTAACACTGCAGATGGATTTTGAGACCCCTTTGCAATGGGTCTCTCAATCCATCTGCAGTGTTAAAATTTAGTAATAATCCAAAAATCCATCTGAATCAAGAAAGGTTTGGGGCCTTCACCAAAAAAAATCATGGCATTGTTTTTCTATCCAGCATCTTAGGATGTTTTTTTTTTCTTTTATGACCATATGTAGGTTAGAGTACTAAAAATCACTGTTTAAAATGCAATGACATTTGACCCATGGTAACCAAATGAAAAAAATGTAGTCATTCTCTACACCTATTTCAACCTTAGTTTTGGATGATGAACCATGATAAAATTAGATCCATGTTTTGATGGAATAAGAGGATTTAACTACATCTAACTATATGGAGTAGCAAAAAAATTATGGACATGAAGCCAACATCTTTGTGCATTTTCACAATAAGACTAGATGGATGCCTCCACATTTCTTGTTGAAGGTGGGATATTACCTCATGTTCATATTTGCCTTCACCTTCAAAATATTTATAAGAAAACGAGTCATCATATAAGAGAACAAGCCAACCATAATTTCTTAATGAGTTGGAATTCAAGAACCAATAGAATTTCAATAAATTGAGTCAACCATAAGGGTTGACTTGAGATATTTGTCATAAAAGAAACTACTTTTTTTGTTCGTATTTTCAACATATCTCCATGTGGTTTTACTCAAATTTCGAGCAGTTTCACTCGTTGGATGAGGAATTTAATTCCGCATCCAACGAGTGCTCCCACTTGAAATTTGAGTAAAAACATAGGGAGATATGTTGAAAATACAAACAAAAACATTAGTTTTTTTCTTTCTTCCTCCAAAATTAATAAATATTATTTTATTATTTTAACTATCATTTTATTATTTTCCTTAGGAGGCCCATTTTGGACTCAAATTACCCTAATCTAAATTGAATAGAATTTTATTGTGAATATGTTCTTAAATTTTATATTTACCTTCACCTTCACCATTTTGAATTTGTCTTCATTTCTAAGTTGAATAGAAGTTTATTGTAAATTTGTTCTTAACTTTGCTAACTAATTTTCATTATTATTAATTAGAACTTGTTAAAAACAATACACCAAACATTAGTTTGAAACAATAAGCATTTTCATATAATATAGTTTATAAATTTTTTCCCTCCCACCATACAAATTATAAAAGAGAGCCCAGAAATAACACATTTTTAGTTTTATCTAGCTCTCGGGTTTGCCCAGCCTAAAAGCAAATGATGCCATCCTAACACATTTTTAGTTTTATCTAGCTCTCGGGTTTGCCCAGCCTAAAAGCAAATGATGCCATCCTGCTTATCATAGTGAAGCGCCTTAAAATTTCAATAAACATCAACAAAAAAATGCACTTTCAAATGTAAGTTGGGGCTTCACAGTTTCAAAAGAGCGTTTTCATAAAGCGAAAATGTAAACTTGTGTAATTCCATAACTATTTTTTTTTAATCCCAATTTTATTTCCCCACATTTCTTTGTATGTAAGTTTTTTAAGTATTTAATGTATTAGGTTGGATTGTCATGTAGAAGTACATATAATAATTTATCCATAGGAAATCCATTATCTTTCGTTGTATTTTTTAGTTTTAACATTATTATAGAAATCTATGAATACTATTTCTTACCGATACACAATGTAAATAGTCTACTTTTTTCAATAAACTTTGTTTACAAATATAAAAGCTACAACTTTTATAAATAAAACTAACAACTTTGATATCTTCATTCACTTATTAATTATTCAAAATGTGAATAGGATTTCAATCAATTCGAATATCATTAAATAATTTTTATAATGTGAATCTCAATTGTATATAGATTGTTTGGTTGGGAGAAATGTTATTATACTTCCCACCTGAGTTGAAATCTCACTATGCTACATGTAATGTAATTAACATGCAACTCGTATTAGTGAACATCATTATTAGTTTATATAATGGAATTTTTATTTTCATTTTAAGAAAGGAAAAAATAACTATAAAGAACATGGATGAAGAGTTTAGCAATATCTATGTTGATGTAAAATATTATATATACAGAGCTAACACTTATACATTTACAATGATAATTGTGAACACCACTTCATAATTGCATTTTAGATTTCAAACCATGATAGATTATTAAACATATTTATATTCATTATTAATTAGTAATCATATTATTAACTTTTTTTCTTTTTGCTATGTAAATATCATTTAGAAGGTGATGGAACTTTTCAATTCATTAAACACTTTATATTTTGACACAATGGGTGGGAACATTTGATCCTAGCAAACTCCGACTATGTAGGGAATGTGTACACCCCCAAAAAGGGTCGTGGCATGTTTGGAGGAACCACCCAATGTTTAGCTCTCTCCCATAACATAAATATAGTAACCACCACCCCAAATCCAATCCCAATTCCCATCCCCATTGCCATCAATGACATCTTTTCATTCACACGACTTAGCCATCCAAGCCTTACATTACTACTCTTACTGACAATATTACCTTTTTTCACTTGTCTTTCATTTACATTGCATGACTCCAAAGGACAACCCCATAAGCACTTATTCTTTTGAAATGAAGATACATTGAAAGTGGGAAATTGTGCTCCTGTCAGGATTTGCCCATAAATATTGTTTGATGAAACATCTAGAATGACCAACTCATGTAATTTAGAGAGCTCTTCACGAATTGGTCCACTCAAATTATTTTTTGCCAAGTCCAACTGCTCCAAAGTAGATATCCCACAAAGAGATGCAGGTATTCACCCTTCTAATTGATTATGAGATAAATTCAATAGTCGCAAGTGACTCATACTACCTATGCTTGTGGGGATTTATCCTGTATGATTATTGCAAGACAAATCAAATATAGTTTTTGTAGGTAACAAATATGATAGAGTATACTCACTTCTTTTCATGTCAATTTCCATTTCCTTAGATAGTTCATTATTATTTGACATAGTTGTGAACCCAGAGAGTTTATCAAGAAGCGCTAGAATTCTTCCACTGAATTTGTTGTTAGATAAATCCAACACAAACAACTTGGTGAGATTTTTTATTTGTTGAGGAATATGACCATCTAGATTATTATGCCCAGTGCATAAAACTCTCAACTCTTGGAAAAACGTGAAGTATCCAGGGAGCTTTCCCATCAATCTACTTTTCCTTACATCTAGTAGTTGAAGGTTGGTCCAGTGGACCAAAGATGCAGGAAACGTGCCAGAAAAGTTATTAGAATGAGCAGAGAAGTATTCCATAAAATTGCAATCACCAATGCTATTAGGAATTGGTCCCTCCAAGTTATTTTTTGATAGATCTAAGATGCAAAGTGAAACCAAACCACTAATACTATCAGGAATACTCCCAGAAAGCTTATTATTATAGATATTTAGATCATAGAGAGTCTTTAGCTGACCTATGGTATATGGAATATGTCAAGTTAATTTGTTTGAGTCCAAATATAACGTTTGCAATGAATGAAACTTTCCAATGACTCCAGGAATTGTGCCTATGAGATTGTTGCTTGATAGATCAAGGTATTCAAGCTTTTTTAAATTGGTAATTGCTTGAGGTATGTTGTGAGTTGTGTGTTCTTGGCTATCTCTATATATACAACGGTTCTCATCTGAAGTCGAAGCAGAGTGATTTTTTCGACGATTGATTAGAAATTAGGATTATAACTCTATCGGCTTCCCACCTATTTCTTTGGTTGTCAGTCAAGTAATATATTTATATCATCACATCGTTCATTTCCTACCCGATTTCTTGGTCCATGTGCTCTAGTAAAGTCAAGTCAATGTAGAAATTCAGAATTCACACCCGGTTTCTTGGTCACATGCAGTGATCAAATTTGAAGGGTGGGTCTTAATTTCAATTGGAAGGGAATTTGTTCTTGGAGCCCTTCAAAGATGAAGTGCATTATAAATAATTGTACTTCAATTGACAAGTATAAATTAACTAATCCCTTCCTCCAAAAAAATGCAAAAAAAGAATATTGTCCATCCAAATTTTTACAATCTTAAACAATTGAACACTCCTTAATATCTACACGAAAAAATGGTATCTTTTCAATAAAACCTAATTTGAATGCATTAATTTTATAGTTCATTAAAGTAACAACTATTATGTTATATTTTTTTGTATTGGAGCGCACTTCATTATATAGAAAAGCTACTTAGACTATGGAATAACCATATAGGGGCATCCACATGATCTTATGCATAGTGCATGACATTGTAACTAGATATATTATTAAAATAAAACTAGAACCATGAGAAAATTACTCACCATTAACTATGTACAAAAGAAAGCCACTAAGCAAAATGAGTCTATAATAAACCTACAACCAAAAAATGCATATAAAACCAACCAAAAACTTAATTCAAACTAGAGAGAGGGAATCCATTCAAGCCTGAGAAATGTAAGAATGATCGGCATTGGGCGCCTAAGAGAAAATAATACATAGTTCACAAAACATAAAAAAAATCCTCCATACCAAGCAAGTTAGCAACTCTAGCATCATAAGGGTTGGGGCATCAAATTTTGTTGTTCAATACTTGTCATGACATGATCATATAGGTATGGGATAGAGGGGAAATGGAATCAAGCCTAAGTCAACTAGAGCCTTGCAACTCGCTGCATGTTTGATTCTCAACAATCTGCCTTTTGTTAATGGTTCGATTTGAGAAAATTCTAGGTGTGAGTAATTAAGAGCTCGAAGTTCTAAAATTTGTTGTGTTTTATACCAATCCACAGTTCGACGAATTCGTAGTCACTAGCATGATATTTAATTTATTAATTGAAAATAATTAACGTATCTACCTCTATGTCAAAACCATTTTCAATGCTAATGCGAGCCACTAGCCTCCTTATTGTCTTACCAAAATGCATGAGAATGAGGAAGAAGACTTAAAATTATGGACTTCACCTTCAAAGAGTGCCTTATAATCACATTGGTAAGGAGTGATAACAAGATCACAACAATCCCATGTGTCAAATCTCACTTGATAGTGTCAATTAAAGACATATGTGGTAAATTTAATAGAAGACTTACTTATAGTTGTCTCTTACTCTTTGCGTCTTGACACATTTGATATTTTATGGTTGTCTCTACGCCTTGACCCAATTGATATTATAACCAATTGATATTATAAGGTGAGGATGTGCATTCATAATAATCCTTAGTTATGACTATGAGATGAGAATTTAAAGAAAAGAGGATGTAAATACAGGTAATTTTTATACATATTTTGGTGGCAAGCATCAAAGACAAATGTGATGAGAAACCACATATATTTTGAAGGACCGAGGGAGATTACATCATGATCATACCACCCATTAAATTGAAGACTATTATTGAACTATTTTTTTTTATTTGTCATTTTTTTATTAATAACAATTATGGTGCTTTGGTCCAAATGTATTTTCTAAGTTCTAACTCATTGTTTCTCCATGTCATGTTCCTAGTGTCACCTCTCAATATGGCCTGGATTTTGGCTGCCGGTATACCCCAATCAAGTCAAGTCAGCCGACCACCCACCGACAACTTTCCAGTCAAGTCAGTCCGGCGCGCACCTACAAATGCCAGGTAACTTCCCAACTCGATCGCATCTTGGCTATCTTGGCTATCTCTATGATTAGTCAAGTCTATGATACAATTTCTTCGCCTCTATGTTGATATAGTCAAATTAGGATTTTGGAGCACTTTCAAGTCACTCCGTTGCCGACCTACCCAAATCGAGTCAAGTCAGCCGGCCGCCCACCGACAACTTTCCAGTCAAGTTAAGTTAGTGAGGCACGCACCAATTTCGGTCTCTTGCCTGCAATTATTGCCAGGAAACTTCCAAACTCGATCGCATCTTATTTTGTTTTGTATGAAAGCTGCGTGGTCGCTTTCCACCTCACAAGTTTTGAAAGATGTTGGAGCGATTGTTTAGGCGTTTGATAATCGACACTTCAACATAATTCCGTTTTCTTTATTTTCTTCAGAAATGAACATTTTTTTAATTTTCGTATTATATTGGGTTTAAACCAACATTTCTGTTATTTTACTTTATTTAAAAACCTTTTTATTATTTATTTATAGAAAAATTGACATCGAATGTTATTTTACTTTATTTAAAAACTTTTTTATTATTTATTTATAGGAAAAATTGATATCGAATATTTTATAATGGTTCAAAAGAAGTTTCGATCAATTAATTTTATTCAACAACCTTTTTTAACGGCAAAATTAATTAAATTTCGATCAATCTTAAATTAAATCGATTTAATCCATAGTTATTATCTCTAATTTTATGTGACTAAACATATCTGAAATTAATTAATTAATTAATATGTATAAAAAAATTCAAAAAACTATTAAAATATATAAATTTGAGGAATGTACACAATTTCTTTATGTAAGATCTTGTGTAATTACAAAGTATTCTCACAACTTTTAGAGTGGAAATAACTCATTTTTATTTTTAATGATTTGAGAATATTTTTTTTAATCTAAATATGTAGGTTTCATTAAGTTTTACAACATACTAAGATATACTATACATTTTAATCCTTTGGTGGGAGTAGAGTATAAGAAGAGAGACAAGCAATGAGGGACTTGCATGTAGCTTCAAATGAAATTTGATCACCAATTAAACTCCTAATAAAAAATTTTAGGCTAAAGTTGTCAATAGATATTATGCAACAAGAACTTAACTACATAATAGGTAAATTAAGAAATGGACATATTAACAAAGAAAGATACATAACATCTTGATTATATACTTGTGCACATAAATTGTTTTCAAATGAATTCAATATATTATTCATGATGGAGCATCTTAACCAAAAAAGATACATAACATCTTGACTATATACTTATGCATATAATTACTTACAATTGAATTTACTTTATCATCTTACATGAACTCTATATCACAATTATAAACACACAAATTCTTATAAACATTATAAACATCCAAAACCATTATGTAATGCTCATGTGATTTTAACCAATCTTGCAATATCAAACATCGTATACTCTCCTCAAAAGATGGAATAACATCATGTGCTATCCTCAAATTTCTTCTTAAATTCATGAACCAAGACTTATAACAAATTATCCCTTTTCAAATTAAATATAAAGAAAAATGTAATTAAACATTTTAATTGTAGTCATTTAAATATAAAAATATATAATTAACATGTAAAATTTTAACTAAGTTATGCATTCTTTTACATTTATATATAATAAACATAATACACAAAATATGTATAAACATAAATAAACATCTAAACATAAAAAAATACATATATAACATGTGGTTTCTATAAATTGAGACCATATAAAATCCTACAATCTACAAAGTTGATTTTGTTTAGAACATTAAATTATAAACTTTAATGATTTGTCATAAATATAATGATTTGTCATAAATAAAAGTCATGTATTTTTATAAAATATATATCTACATAAATTTAATGCAATGCAACACAATATTTTTTAAAATATGTATAAAATGCATCCACCTTTTTATAAAATGTCATGGTTTGCATTTAAAAATTAAAACCCCACAACGAAAAAAATATATATTTTCCCCTTGATTTTAAAGTTAGCCTATATTCAAATCCTTGATTTTAAAGTTAGCCTATATTCAAATGGTATCAAGTATATATATATATATATATATAAAAGTAAGTTAATGATTCCATTATAGTTAATAGGAAATTAAATTTTAACCATTGAGATATGAATTTATTGGTAACGAAATGCAGCCGCATCTTTGCAAAGTTGGTTTCCTTCTTAATGAATATCTTGCAAAGTTGTTTTCATTCTTAATGAATATCTTATAAAATTATAAATATGATACTTCAAATGATTAGCTCATAAAAAATATATTTAGTGAATGAAGGGAACAACTACTTATTGATGCAAAGTGGGTGACACTGCGATGGTGAGTCTCATCAATTTTGATTACCATAACCACTTCTCTAAGAGTTGAATCCTTGGGAAGCCTCAAGTTATCTCTAACTATGGTAGGGGATGACACATTTAGAAGGTGAGCATTATCCACCCTATAGTAGAACTTTAAATGCTATATGGCATAGTGTATACACCATTGGATCAAAGTTGCTTGAGATCCAAAAACATCCACATCACCCCACATGACATTTAATTTGCTCAGTAAGGTGGATAGTGATCGACCGTTTGGAATGCTTCGGACACTGTCATTCTTCCACATATCTAATATTGATAAACATGCTCCTTGATTCACTTCGGGATGCATAGTAGTCTGGAACAGAGCTGACTGAGACATTAGTCTTGTGTAGAGTAGAGCACAATAGATAAATGTGTGACAGTAGCTTTTCACACATTAGAGTGTGACAGAGAAGACTGTGATGGTTCAAATATTTTATAATGGTTCAAAAGAAGTTTCGATCAATTAATTCTATTCAACAACCTTTTTTAACGGCAAAATTAATTAAATTTCGATCAATCTTAAATTAAATCGATTTAATCCATAGTTATTATTTCTAATTTTATGTGATTAAACATATCTGGAATTAATTAATTAATTAATATGTATAAAAAAATTCAAAAAACTATTAAAATATACAAATTTGAGGAATGTACACAATTTCTTTATGTAAGATTTTGTGTAATTACAAAGTCCATTTTTATTTTTAATGATTTGAGAATATTTTTTTTAATTTAAATATGTAGGTTTCATTAAGTTTTACAACATACTAAGATATACTATACATTTTAATCCTTTGGTGGGAGTAGAGTATAGACAAGCAATGAGAGACTTGCATGTAGCTTCAAATGAAATTTGATCACCAATTAAACTCTTAATAAAAAAATTTAGGCTAAAGTTGTCAATGGATATTATGCAACAAGAACTTAACTACATAATAGGTAAATTAAGAAATGGACATATTAACAAAGAAAGATACATAACATCTTGATTATATACTTGTGCACATAAATTGTTTTCAAATTAATTCAATATATTATTCATGATGGAGCATCTTAACCAAAAAAGATACATAACATCTTGACTATATACTTATGCATATAATTACTTACAATTGAATTTACTTTATCATCTTACATGAACTCTATATCACAATTATAAACACACAAATTCTTATAAACATTATAAACATCCAAAGACATTATGTAATGCTCATGTGATTTTAACCAATCTTGCAATATCAAACATCGTATACTCTCCTCAAAAGATGGAATAACATCATGTGCTATCCTCAAATTTCTTCTTAAATTCATGAACCAAGACTTATAACAAATTATCCCTTTTCAAATTAAATATAAAGAAAAATGTAATTAAACATTTTAATTGTAGTCATTTAAATATAAAAATATATAATTAACATGTAAAATTTTAACTAAGTTATGCATTCTTTTACATTTATATATAATAAACATAATACACAAAATATGTATAAACATAAATAAACATCTAAGTATAAAAAAATACATATATAACATGTGGTTTCTATAAATTGAGACCATATAAAATCCTACAATCTACAAGGTTGATTTTGTCTAAAACATTAAATTATAAACTTTAATGATTTTGTCATAAATATAATGATTTGTCATAAATAAAAGTCATATATTTTTATAAAATATATATCTACATAAATATAATGCAATACAACACAATATTTTTTAAAATATGTATAAAATGCATCCACCTTTTTATAAAATGTCATAGTTTGCATTTAAAAATTAAAACTATAGAACGAAAAAAATATATATTCTCCCCTTGATTTTAAAGTTAGCTTATATTCAAATGGTATCAAGTATATATATATATCTATATATATATAAGTAAGTTAATGATTCCATTATAGTTAATAGGAAATTAAATTTTAACCATTGAGATATGAATTTATTGGTAACGAAATGTAGCTGCATCTTTGCAAAGTTGGTTTCCTTCTTAATGAATATCTTGCAAAGTTGTTTTCCTTCTTAATGAATATCTTATAAAATTATAAATATGATACTTCAAATGATTAGCTCATAAAAAATATATTTAGTGAATGAAGGGAACAACTACTTATTGATGCAAAGTGGGTGAAATTGAGATGGTGAGTCTCGTCAATTTTGATTACCATAATCACTTTTCTAAGAGTTGAATCCTTGGGAAGCCTTAAGTTATCTCTAATTATGGTAGGGGATGACACATTTAGAAGGTGAGCATTATTCACTCTTTAGTAGAACTTTAAATTCTATATGGCATAGTGTATACACCATTGGATCAAAGTTGCTTGAGATCCAAAAACATCCACATCACCCCACATGACATTTAATTTGCTCAGTAAGGTGGATAGTGATCGACCGTTTGGAATGCTTCGGACACTGTCATTCTTCCACATATCTAATATTGATAAACATGCTCCTTGATTCACTTCGGGATGCATAGTAGTCTGGAACAGAGCTGACTGAGACATTAGTCTTGTGTAGAGTAGAGCACAATAGATAAATGTGTGACAGTAGCTTTTCACACATTAGAGTGTGACAGAGAAGACTGTGACAATAGCATTCCATAGGGTAGAGCGTGATAGATTAGTGTGTGACATTAGTCTTGTGTAAAGAAAAGAGGAACAAAGCAGAGTGTGACAATAGTCTTGTGCAGAGCAGATCACAATAGAGCATAGTGTGACAATAGAGAGGATTGTCTTGCATAGAGTAGATTTTCTGTAATATCCCTGATCTGATCTCAAGGAATATTATATCAAATTCAAAATTTTAAAACATAAAGTAGCATAAGTTAATACGAGTTATCAAAACTAGTCAAAAACAAACTAGAATTGTTCATTGTAAAGCCCACCCGGAACTTGAGATTTGCACTTTGTTGGATCTGCCAAATAGATGGGGAAGTGTGGAGAAGCAAAATTATCAGTGTCAGGGCCAGCGTCAAAGTCCTATTCACAACGTACTGGGTCCATTTATGGTTTTAGATTTAGTAGACACTGATTCCTACCCCAAGGCTTCCTGGGCACACCAACATATCCATACTAAACTTATTTAATTACACTTGAATGTAACCAATGGTGAATAACAGTCATTAACCCCCTGATTAGATGATGGACAAGAGTTCCTAAGATTTTGGGAGGTTTTAGCTGAGTTTGGAGGCAAAAGAAGGAAGGGCACTAGATTAGATTGCTTAGCTAGTAGTTTTCCAGGCTCTCCCAAACAGGATGAGAGGGATACGAATTCTCAGGGAAATACTTGGAGGGTCATCATCACATTCTTAAGGATCTAACATGACTGATAGAAGGTAAAATTATCACTCATAAAGATTTTTATAACTGTTACTGCAAAACTGGTCGGAAAATAATGTCTAAAGAACTAGTCTTGACAAAATTGCACTCAAACAACCACTAAGGATTTCTAATTCTTCTTATGAAACATAGTATGGATCAGAACTAAACATATGAACAACAACAAACTGAAATTAAGAATTCTGAGTAGCAATTGAATGTATTTTACTCTTTAGACTTCTCGGGGATTCTATATTACATAAATTTCTTACAACATGAAATGTGGAAGACCTTAAGAAGGAGAGAAGAGTACATATCTGCAATAAGATGACTATAGAGAAGATGGATTCTCATGAAAGGCACACCATGTCTCAATTACTGCTCATAGGGGGTACATTCACCAACTGAAACTTTTCCTCTGAGTGGATCTCCTCTAGAATCTCTCTCTAATTGATCTGACACTCAAAATCTCTTCTTGATAGCTTGGATTCTTCAATGGTGGCTGATACTAGGATGTAAATCAGACTCCCATAGCTCTGTATCATACTGTGAACAAACTAGAACACTCACATTGCATTGGGGCACATCTCCCAATCTTGTTGAGGCACATCACTCAACCTTGAGAAGCAAAAGCTCTCAGACAAAAAATGAATTTTCCAAATTATGTGAGAGGAGCACACTGTCATTCTTTAATAGGTTGAGTTAGCTTCATGAGCAAGTAATTGGAACATGTGAGGATGACGGTTCCTTCCTTAGGAGAATTAGCAACATCTTCTTGCTTTGTACAACTTTCTTACTTTATGATCTCTTCTGCTTTTAGCAACTACACCTTCCTTACCTTTTCTAGATGTTTACTGCTTTGTGATCTATTTTAATTTTGGAAAATGTGCCCTCCTTATATTTTTGGATGTTTCCTTCTTTTCAAACTCGATTCTTTATGCACTTTCCTTCTTTGTCCACTTTCCTACTTTGTGCTTTGTCTGCTTTTCACTGCTTTTGTTAGTTTCCTCTTTCTTTGTTGTCACCTTGCTTTTAGTTTCCTTTTTGTTGTTTCTATCTTTTTCCAACTGAGTTGATGTGGTCCACCTTATCCACATGTGCCCTCCTAAGCATGTGAACATTATCACTTTGCCAAAATTTAAAATATAATGATAATTAAACTATTACAAAAATGCTTCAAATATTAAATATTACTAAATTTTAATACTCTAGGCTTGTATCAAAATTTATCCCAAGAATTAAGATTTTCCAATCTCTAATTTTCTTCCTAGACCCTTAGGGATTGAAGGGTCCAAGACTTGACCATGTGGCTCCTAAGGAAGGGACATGACATTGTCATAGAGTAGAATTCATGGAAGTCTTGCACATAGTAGAGTTTGACAAAGTAGAGTGTGACAGTAGTCTTGAGCAGAGCAGATCGTGACAGAGCAAAGTGTGATTGTAAAGAAGATTTTCTTATGCAAAGTAGAGTGCGATAGAGTAGAGTGTGATAGTAATCTTGTGCATAATAGAGTGTGACGGAGAAGCATGTGAAAAGAGTGATTATTGTTTTGAACATAGTAGAACACAACAGAGTAAAGTGTGTTAGTTAAGTTGTTGCACAACATCAACGTAGAAGGAAGATTAGATTTGTGTAGTACAACATAGGAAGGTACATTGGTGCAAAGAAGTTAAATTTTCATTGCTCTGCAAGAAGGTACACTGGTTTATAGAAGTTAGAATTGTTTTGTAGTGCAAAAGGAAAACTAGTGCACATGAGTCAGATGTGTTTTGTGAAGTGCAACGTGCAATAGGAAATTTGTTGTAGAAGAAATACTTGAAGTAAGCAATAATGCAGTATTGAATTGAGCGAAAAATACATATAACGTTACAATAAGTGCACAGATAATGTTATAGGGGCACAAGAAGGTTACTAGATCTAAAGAATAACGTATTCATATAAAGTAGGTGGGTTCCTACACAATATTTGTTGAGTTGGCGCTCAACCATGGGTATTGGTGTCTCCAGCAAGTTGGCTCTTGCAACATTGTAAATGTTAACGCAAAAAAAGTGACCACACACCAAAAAACATGTTATGGACCCTTATTCCCAAAGAATAAAATCATTTGTGCATAAAAACCCAAAAACCCCATTTATCCTAAGTTCTAAACCCCCTTTGGACAACCTCTACCAAAATAGGGAATCTCCCCTAAAAAGGAGGTGTCCACCAAAATAGGGGGGTTGTCCCGACAAATACAAACTCCTGCCTCAATTCAAAAGTTACCAGCGGTCAAATTCAAAAAAGGAAAAAAACAAAAGTGGTGTTAGGGATTCGAAACCCTAAACCACATGATATAAGTGATATTTTTCCACCATTTTACAGGAACATGATTCAAAAACCTACCATTCGAACCTATTCCATATTTGGTACCATTTTTACCATTCCCTATCCTCCATTATTCCATTAGCACAGACCTCCACCATCAATATCCCACTCTGCAAACCCCCTTGGATGGTTGAGCACCTTTGGTTCCCTGTTACCATTCGGGTTGATACACTGCATCTGGTTGAATTCGGTGGCCATTCAGAGGATGGATCCATCAACGGAGGATTTTTATCTTCTCAGCCACAAGGGCCCATATGCCCAAAAAGGTAATTTTGTAACTCCATTTATTTATAAATAATGAAAAATGATTCTTTTGTAGACCTGTTTTATTAATGTGAATGAAAGGAATTTTATGTGTGTGTTTCGGTTTTCACTACAGTAGATGTTGTTTTAGATTAATAGTTACTTTTTTACCATTGATATTTACGACTGAGTTTTTTCATGCTAGTATTTGTATTTACGGCTCATAAGCCATCCTACCTTAGTTTGTATTCATATTTACATAGTTTGGTTCATAGTTTATTGATTTTTACCTAGTTTTGCTGCACATCCTTCACACACAAAGTCGTGAGAGACACCCTCTTGCATGTTCTCTACCTCGACTTCCTCAAGCCGATAGAAATCCCATTTTCACCTGTTGGAGTGCGAAGACACATACAACAGAACTGGCGACCATACTGGGTCGATCCCTACAGATCCTTGGTTGATTTTTTATCTTTGTTTAAGAGTTTGTTTTACTGTATATTTTTTGCTTGTTATATCTCTTATTTTGAGTGTTTTTTAGTACGTTAGACCCCTAGCTAACTTTTGGCCTGCAAAACCGGCCTAGTCAAACCCTCAGACACCCTTCTCAGCCTTAGTTTGAGTTGTTTTTCATTTTTTTTGAAACCAGTCCTGGAGTGGCAACTTTCTTCTAGTTAAGTGCATCCTACGGCGCCCTTGTTGCCCAGTTAAGTGCACTCCAGAGCACTCCTTTCTCCCTGAAAGGTGCGCTCCAGAACTGTTGCACTTTATTTTGGTTGTGCTCCTATTTTTGCACAGTGTGCGCCCTAGAACGCTTCTATCCCTCAAACAAAAGCACCCTGAGACTGAATTATAACCCTCCGAGCCCTCTGTTTGTCCCATTTCATGATTTGGATTGACTTTTTAGTTGTAGATTCGACCGATTGCAACACCTTTTTTACTATCTTTGCTTGTTGATTTTAGCATGATTAATCGCTCTTATTGTATCCTAGCAGTATCTTTCAGTTTGAAATAAAATAATTTCAGTTTAGTTTCTTTCAAGTTATCAGTATTGTTTATTTCTTGCTCATCTAGTATAGTTATACATGCCACTCCTACTATTAAATTCTAGCATAAATGCACAAGCAAGATCACTGAAAGAAACACAATCACAAGATAGACACAGATATACCCTGGGAAACCCTCATGGGGTAGAAAACCCAACAAAGCTTTCCTCAATATAGATAATCAACCCAATACAAGATAGTAGACCACAACAAGAGCTCCTTCTCCTCCTATGCAGAACTCTCTCTCTCCTATGCGCACAATAGAAGTGTGAGAACAAGTGAGTTAAGTGAGGAACAACCTCCTCTACTTATACTTTTTTTCCAACTGACTTTTTACCCTATGAGGCCGACTTGTCAAATTTAGTCTAATAACCTGCGATAAAATAACTTCGGGCTGATCCTCACATAGGAGATCTAATAACCCTAGTTCCCATAATCCAATGGAGGAATAAACATCTCCGGATATACAATAGAGTCCTGTCGGAGAAATAAAACATCTCCGGAATAATACAAATATAATATTCTTTGAAGTTACAATATTTCAACACTCCCCCTTAACGAGAAGGATATTATAACAACAACTGCAGGAGCAAGGAGTCATCGACTACATGATACATGATACATCTATAAATCATTGGAAGCTTTCTTTATACATCATCAGTAACTCAAGCAGTTACTAGAACATCTTCAAGATATTCAATACTAGAACATCAACATATTCAGTATTGAGTCTTCATCTTCTGCAGCACTCGAACAACTACATCATCATCACACAATCATCAGCATTTTCATCACAGGTTCATCAACATCGTCATCACACGATCATCAACATCGTCATCACACGATCATCAGCATCGTCATCACACGATCATCAGCATTGTCATCACACGATCATCAGCATCGTCATCACACGATCATCGGCATCGTCATCACACGATCATCAGCATCGTCATCACATGATCATCAGCATCGTCATCAATTGGATCCACTCGATCATCAGTACAACAGCAGCATATCCTGCAATACACATGATCCAATTACGGGATGATCAATCCCTCTCACTTTAGGACATAGGCCCAAGGATGATACAATCCTGATCCACTTACGGGATGATCAATCCCTCTCACTTTAAGACATCTCTCATGTCTATGGATGATGCAATCCAGATCAACTTACAGGATGATCAATCCTTCTCACTTTAAGACACCTCACCATATCTAGGGATGATGCAATCCCAATCTATTTACAGGATGATTAGTCCTTATCACTTTAAGACACCTCACCATGTCTAGGGACGATGCAATCCCAATCAACTTACAGGATGATTAGTCCTTATCACTTTAAGACACCTCACCATGTCTAGGGACGATGCAATCCCAATCTATTTACAGGATGATTAGTCCTTATCACTTTAAGACACCTCACCATGTCTAGGGACGATGCAATCCCAATCTACTTACAGGATGATTAGTCCTTATCACTTTAGGACATAAGTCCAAGGATGATGCAATCTTGTCATGTACATTTTGAACCAAATGCTCAGGGACGATGCAGTCCTATATACGTCCACTAAGGACCATATTCTCGGAGACATCTGTCTACGGATCACTTTAGGACTGAAGTCCAGGGATGATACAATCCTCATCGTTCGCTAGGAACCGCATTCTCGAAGACATCTGTCTACGGATCACTTTAGGACTGAAGTCCAAGGATGATACAATCCTCCATCAACCTCATCGTCGGAACAGGCAACCTCATCTTCAACCTTATCGTTGAAACATGTAGGCACATCATCGATACAGTATCCTCATCAATACAGGTATCATTAGTATGTATCATCAATACAAGTATCCTCATCAATACAAGTATACACATCATCAATACAAGTATCCTCATCAATACAAGTATACACATCATCAATACAAGTATCCTCATCAATACAAGTATACACATCATCAATACAAGTATCCTCATCAATACAAGTATACACATCATCAATACAAGTATACATATCGTCAATACAAGTATCCTCATCAATACAAGTATACATATCATCAATACAAGTATCCTCATCAATACAAGTATACATATCATCAATACAAGTATCCTCATCAATACAAGTATACATATCATCAATACAAGTATCCTCATCAATACAAGTACATATGCAAGTATTCTCATCAATACAAGCAAACATAACATAGATGCAAGTATCCTTATCAATACACGCAAACATAACATAGATGCAAGTATCCTTATCAATACAAGCAAACAAAACATAGATGCAAGTATCCTCATCAATACAAGCAAACATAACATAGATGCAAGTATCCTTATCAATACAAGCAAACAAAACATAGATGCAAGTATCCTCATCAACAATATAGGTATCCACATCGATACCAGTACCCAAATATATCTTCATCTATCATATCACTCCCCCTTTCGAGAAGAGTCCTTTTGAACTACACCAAGCTTGTCTCGGAAATGCTCAAACTTTACACGAGACAGAGGTTTGGTTAGTATATCAGCAACTTGCTCGTCCGTGCTCACATATTCGAGCTTGATAGCTCCTTTTTGCACCATATTCCATATATAGAAATAATGGATCTCTATGTGGTTTGACTTATCATGACATACTGGATTCTCAGTCATCTTGATACAACTCTGGTTATCACACAGAATCATAGTGGGTTCCATCTCTAAGTCAAACAGTCCTGATAATAACTTACGAAGCCATACTGCTTCACAACTGGCAGAGCAAGCAGTTATGTATTCTGCTTCAGCTGTGCTGAGAGCCACACTAGACTGCTTCTTGCTATACCACGAGATCATAGCAGATCCTGAACAATAACATCCTCCCGATGTACTCTTCCTGTTTGATACACTTCCTGCCCAATCAGCATCAGTGTATCCATGCAAATTGAAATCATGATCTCCGCTATAGTAAAGACCAAAATCTATCGTACCTTTTAAGTACCTCATCACATGTTTTGCATCTATCATGTGAACTCTTCTAGGTTCCACCAGATACTAACTCAAGGTATTCACAGCAAAACATATGTCTGGTCTAGTGTTAGTCAAATACATTAATGAGGACCGTCAATAGGGATGCAAAATCAAATAAACCAGATCCCCTACTTGGAAGGTTCGCTCCACTATGTGCTTGTCTGCATGCACCTTCTGCATGTTCTATGCCACCCGCAAGTTGTCTTTGAGAATTCTAAGTGTGTATTGACTCTCTTGGAGCCAATAGTTTTCCTTCTGTGACTTACAATCACCAAATATCATTTCAGAAAAAGTGAGTGCTATTAGTTTTTCAGAATTTACTTCAATCTGATCTAGGATCTTAACTGAGAGAACAACATGTACAACATATCTATAGCATATCAATCATGGACACAATAATGCAAGCACACAAGAGACACAGAGTTTCACTGGGGAAAACCAAGAAGGTGAAAACCCCGCAACTTCCTCAGAGATAGATAGAGCAATGATACAACCCAAGTACAAGAGATAGTCCTCCTAGCAACAGCTTCTCCTCCTCCACGGGTGCGCCACTCTCCAATGAGTGTATGAGTGAGAAAGTGAATGATCAAATAGAGTGCCTCCCACACTCTATTTATACTTGACTTGACTTGCCTAATAACCTTTACTAGGTCGACCTTACCTTAACCACATAACAAAATGCTGACAGGGCCGACCAGCAATAGGGTGGTCTAATAACCCTTTAACCCACATGACTTATACAATGCCGACCCTAACAAGGTGGTCTAATAACCCATCAAGTATAAGTTATGACACTTACAATATAAATGACGACACTTTCATATAAAAGAATAATAACATCTCTATAGGAATACAAACACTTCCGTATAGAGGAATAATAACATCTCTATAGGAATACAATATACATATATGAAATACATTCCGAAGTTACAAATACATCAACACTCCCTCTTAACTAGGAAGGTATTTCTCGACACAGGTCTTCTAGCACAAGTCTTCTTCTCTAGATCATAGTCACTGGATCATCGTCATCGAATCATCATCATTGTCACTGATTCTACTATCTCAATCAATCTCTGAACTACTCGTCATAGGAAGTTCTACAGAGCTAGTCTTTTTTCATACTGGATGTAGGCCCACCACCTGCAGGTCTTCATCACTGGCCATACTGTGGAATCCTCAGGACTTATTACGTGCGTCACAAAACCTCGCAAGAGCATCCCAGGCTATTACAAGCACACAGCTCTACCTGTCGGATCTACCAGGGACATATTATATGTAACCTCACCACAAAACCTCGCAAGAGCATCCCAGGCTGTTATGAGCACACAACTCTACCTATCGGATCTCCCAGGGACATATTACATGTGGTCACCACAAAATCTTGCAAGAGCATCCCAGGACTTATTATGGGCACATAGCCCAACCTATTGGATCTCCCATGGCCATATTACATGTGGTCATGGAAAAACCTTGCAAGATCATCCCAATACTTATTACGGGCACACAGCCCAACGTATCGGATCTCCTAGGGACATATTATATGCCATAGGACAAAACCTTGCAAGATCATCCTAGGACTTATTACGGGCACATGGCCCAACCTATCAGATCTCCCAGGGCCATATTACATGTCCTCCCAAGCAAAACCTTGAAAGAGCATTTGATACATATCCCAGGGCCATATTATATGCCATAGGAAAAACCTCGAAAGAGTATCTGCAAACCTCCCAGGGCCATATTATATGCTTATCTGCACAACCTGTCCACGACCATAGAGTATCAACCTGATACTCACCATACATCATCTTGATGTACATGATCATCTTGTTCATCATCACAACATCATCCTGATGCATATCATCTGGAGAAACATCCTGAAGCTCATCATCCATGATCATCTTGATCATCATCATAGCATCATCCTGATGCATATCATCTAGAGCAACATCTTGAAGCTCATCATCCATGATCATCCTGATCATATAATGCATCCACCTGATGCATATCATCTGGAGCAACATCTTGAAGCTCATCATCCATGATCATTCTTATCATAGAATGCATCCACCTGATGCATACATAGTATTTACCTGATACATATCATCATACATGATCTACCTGATCATACAATTCATCCACATGATACATATCATCATACATGATCTACCTGATCATACAATGTATCCACCTGATACATATCATCATACATGATCTACCTGATCATCACAAGCATCCAACATGATGCATATACATATACATGATCCAACTGATCATAAAAAGCACCCAACATGATGCATATACATATACATGATCCAATTGATCATAGCAAGCATCCAACATGATGCATATACATATACATGATCCAACTGATCATAACAAGCACCCAACATGATGCATATACATATACATGATCCAACTGATCATAGCAAGCATCCAACATGATGCATATACATATACATGATCCAACTGATCATAACAAGCATCCAACATGATGCATATACAGAGCAGTAACTGGAGCATCGTCCTGATGCTCATCATCCAGCACTTACATCCACAGCCATGGAAGGATCCTCCTCTCACCATGCTCAGAATGGCTCCTACAAATGTGTTCATCACTTCTTCCTCAAAGTGTCATCAATCTGAAGAACACCAAGCCTCTCTTTTAAGTACTCGAACTTCACTCTGCCAGTGGCTTCGTTAGCACATCTGCAACTTGCTCATCTGTCACAACATACAGGAGCTTCACTGCTCCTCTATGCACCATATCCCTGATATAGTGATATTTGATCTCTATGTGCTTCGACCTGTTGTGCAACATCGATTCTCAAACAGCTTCACACAACTTTGGTTGTCACAAAAGATACCAGTAGCATCCAATGAGATATCAAATAACTCAGACAATAGCTTCCTCAGCCATACTGCCTCATAACTAGCCGAACAAGCTGCAACATACTCTGCTTCGGCTGTACTCACTGCTACGTAGGACTACTTCCTGCTAAACCAAGAGATCACACCTGATTCCATACTGAAGCAGCACCCAGAATTGCTCTTCCTATCTGCAGCACTACCTGCCCAGTCTGAATCAACATAACCCTGTAGGTTAAACTTTTGATTCACATCATACTTAAGCCTATAATCAATTGTACCCTTCAGGTACCTCAGAATATGCTTTACAGCAACCAGGTGAACACCTCTGGGATCCGTCAGGAACTAGCTCAATGTGTTCACCGCAAAGCAAATATCTGGTCTAGTGTTCATCAGGTACATCAAGGACCCAATCATCTGACAATACACAGTGACATCAACCGAATCAGATGAAGCATCACACAGAAGCTTCAGGTTCGATGCCATAGGTGTGGCCATGGCCTTGCAGTCCATCATCCTGAACCTCTTCAGGATCTCTACTGCATACTTCCCTTGTCCAAGGAAGATTCCATATGTTCTCTGCCACACCTCCATGCCTAGGAAATAGTGCATCATCCCCAAGTCCTTCATCTCAAACTCGGCAGCAAGCTTCCTCTTCGTGTCGACAATCAATATATCCTCACCTGTAACAAACAGGTCATCCACATACAATAGTTGTATCACTAGATTTCCTTCCACAACCTTGTAGTAAAGGTTGGAATCTGCTTTACTCTTGGTAAATCTCAAACTGGATAGAAAGTTGTCTATCCTACCATACCAAGTCCTAGGAGCTTGCTTCAAGCCATACAAGGCTTTCTTCAACTTGCACACATATGAATCTCTGTCATGTGTCTCAAAACCAAGTGGCTGCACCACATACACTTCCTCCTCGAATACACCATTCAAGAAAGATGTCTTGACATCCATCTAGTGTATATTCCATTTCATCACTGCAGCCAAAGCAAGTACTGATCTAATGGAAGTGTATCTGGCTACAGGAGAAAAATTCTCTTCATAGTCTATCCCTTCTTTCTGAGAGAAGCCACGAGCTACAATCCTCGCTTTGTATTTTTCTATGCTATCATCTGCAGCATGCTTGATCTTATAGATCCACTTGGAAGTCACAACAGACTTTCCTTCAGGTCTTGGGAATGCATCCCAGATATCATTCTTCATGATCGACTGGTACTCCTCGATCATGGCATTCTTCTCGAATCCTGAGAACTTCAATATCTTCAATATATTCAATAGATAACTTTGTTGCTGAACAAATGTTGTATTCCTTCTTTTGTAGGTGATGGTATACGATCTTTCCTACAAAACAAGTTAAATTGCATGATTAGAAACATCTCATAATTTTCAAAACAAATTCTTACACATAAATAAATATGTCATACAATCATGCAATTATCTTAGCCAATGCTTCAATACAACATTTATCCATATCCCATAACTTTCTAGATGCCTTCCAATCTCTACCAGAACATTGTTAAGAGTGTGCACAACTCCCAACATGTCAGCAAAGAGGTTTCATTCTAGATACGTAGCAATGGAATGTTGTACAGTGCCATAGGCCACTTACCCATCACATGCATATTAGTAGTATACAGTTCATTGATGCAATTATTCTAATATGCATAATACACACCCTAATTCTAGGAACATAAGCATATACATCATTGAACAATATTATTTAAACAAACAAATATGCAAGAAATGACAATTCAAATACTTATCTTTGTTTGGTTGTAGGGTGGACTCCCTCTCAATATTTGCTTCCTTGCAGGAACTACTGGAGTGTGCTCCCTCTTGATCTTTGCTTCCTGGATTACCTGTCCTTGAAATTATATCCATCATCGATCACTTATGCGTACTTACTAGTATCATCATTGTGTTATCCTCGAGATCTCATACATACATACATACATTCATTAGTATAATCTTAATACTATCAAAACACAATAATCTTAAATATGTATAGTCATGATCATTTCAAACACAGATAATAAGCATTAGTATTCAAGTTTTCATGGAAGACTTCTTTTACTCATGCATACTCCTATTTGACCATAGGAATTTTCTGTTTTAGTCATATCATCAATCAAAGTAAGAAGCATAATATGCCTAAACCCATAATTACTAACTTCAATGAATAATCATTATCAATCATGACATGTATACTTATATAAGATATCCTAACACAAGGTAGGATTCTAACTTGATATAGAAAAACATACCTGGATTAGCATGCTAGCTAGTTATGTCTAACATACCCGCATAATGTCTTCTTGTTCTCTTCAATAACTTGTGCTAGTAACCTGCATATCTCATAGGTTAATCATTATAGAACCAAGTTATACATATCTCCTAAGTATATCTTCTATGTGATCCATGACAATGGATGAATCTTTGTCTTCATGTCACTATGGTCATATGTTCTTGAACTAGAACATGATTTGTCTTTCTTGATGTACCTTTCACATTAGCGAACAACATCAACCTCATACAACACCACAATGAATTAGTACAATCATAAGTGTCAAAACCCTAATCAATGAATATATGCATTCATAATTTTATTAAGGTGATACGACAAGTCTAAAGTTAATCAATATTGTACTAACCTTAATGAAGACAAACATACCATAAACTTAATCATGAACAGATCTCGAAACATACCTGGATAAGTCATACCTGTCAAGATTGCTTGTAATCTTCTTATGTAAGGCCTTAGCCTCATATCTGTAATATCCCTTTTTCAAATTTTATTAAAATGCCCAATTTTCCACTTTTTTTTCCCAATTTCGACCTTTGACTAGTTTTACTGTTTTGACCTCCAAATCAACCCAAATGCTCCCAAATATTATGTAGGAGTGTATGAATGGTATTTAGACTTGAATATCAGGTTCAGGGATGTTTTATGGACCTCCAAATACTGCTGTAAACTTGATTTGTATTCTGATCAATATATGTAATTTTGACTAGTAATTTGTGCATCAAATCCCCCCCGGGTAACACTGCAAATGGCCTTCCAAATGCCTCCAAACTCCCACAAATTTATGAACAGAGATATATAATGTGTTAAGAATGTTATTAAGGTCTCATATGCACCATTAATTGATTTTTACTACTGTTATAACTCTCTCACATTCAACAGCAAAAACCCCCAATTTGACCCTTGGGGAAATGGCACTATTTCACCTCCCAATACAACTAAACTGAGTAAAAATGCTTCAAATGCTCAAGTACAGTACATGAAACTTGTAGAAGACATACATGGCAGTATATTGATCACAAATATATCATAGAATCATCCATCCATTCGAAATAATCAACATTATAGTGTCATACATCAATGCATTGGGGAAATGGACATTGTTTGCTCATTAATCAATAGTTTTGCATACAAACAGTGGGTATTTCGACCTGATACTTTCTGAATATCAATAAAAGAGGATATGAAGCTATTACAATCAGAAATATATAATGAGAAGCTCTCTCAAGAAGCACAAGGGCTCACCAAAAATGCCCTCCCTCAAGGAGCACGAATATGCCTTCAAAACTGGAAACGGTGGAGAGAAAGTGCTGCACTAAACCAAACCATGAAACTTCCTGTAGATTCTACCTACAAATAAAAACTCCATTAAAGCACCATGAAAGACCTGAGTGGCCTCTCCAAACACCAACTTGGATGGGAATCTTTCACCCTCGAAATTGGCTAAGGCAAAAAACTAGTCATCCACTAGCTCTCTCTTCACAAATGCAATTTTTCTCAAATCATCAAAAGCCATTCTCATACTTGATTTCTACATTTTATAACCAACATTAGCCTTCAAGGGGTCTAAATCCTCTCAATAGATTCAATAATTTTCCATTTAGAAAATATTCCTCATTTGCCACTTGTCTCCTAGTTCCAACCTTCCATCTTCTCCCAAATTCAAATTTGAGTCTCTTTAGATTCCTCCAACTCCATGAATGCCTTCCTTGAGCCTATTTTTGGGGCTGACATGTCATAATGGTCAGGTGTAAGAAGTCATGTCTGAATTTTGTCATAAATGTCATAGATGTTTCATTATTGTTGTCATAAAACTAGGGAATCTAGCCCAAGTGTCCACTAGTCTCCAATTTGACTCTTCCTCTCCCATGGAGGTTACTATTCCATCCCATTTCGACCTAAGATGCTCAATGCCATGTGTTATGACTTACCAACTCACCCAAGAGTGTTCACCTTCCCATGAATTCGAATTGGCAAGAGAGAGCTGCCATGTGGCATTGAAAAATCAAGCTAGTGTGGGTCCCACCACCTCCATATGTCTCCAAAACCACTTGCCACCTAGAATTTCTCTTGAATTTATTTATTAATCATATTTACTAAATGCTTGAACCTTTCTAATGTCTAAATATCATTTATTAGCTTCCTTATTACCATCCCACATGTGCCCATCCAACCTAGGAAACTAGTAGGATTGATGGGATTGTCTTACTATGCACTTATTTGAATGGGGACATTACAGTCCTCCCCACCCAAGATTGCTTGTCCTCAAGCAATTTCAAATTTGGATGCTGCAAAATCTTCTCCTCTTCCCATGTGGCATCTTCATTTGGTAAGTCCTTCCATTGCACTAAATATTCTTTGATGATTCTACTCCTCAACCTTCTTTCCCGTGTCTTCAAAATCTTTTCCGGAACAAGTGTTAGCTGACCTTCATCATCCAAAGGAGGAAGTATTTCTGAAGTGATGATTTGCTTACCAAGATCTTTCTTAAGACAAGAAACATGAAATACATTGTGGATTTTACTCCCTTCCGGAAGTTCTAGTTCATATGCTACTTCTCCAACCTTCCGTACTACCTTGTATGGCCCATAGTACCTTGGTTTTAATTTTTCTGCTCCATTCTTTTTGAGAGATGTTTGTTTATAGGGCTGCAACCTTAAATATACTAAATCATTGACTTGAAAGGTTCTCTCTTCTCTATGTCTATCAACATATTGTTTTTGCTGATTTTGAGCAACCTGCAAATTGTCTTTCAAGAGCTTTAAAATTTCTTGGCTCTCTTCCACCCAACCTTTAGACTTTGGGGCTCTACTATCACCAAATATAATGTCAGCAAATGTAAGTGCATCATAACCATATAATGCTTTGAAAGGAGACATTCCTATTGACATATGATAAGTGGTGTTGTAGCAAAACTCACCCAAGTGTAGCCATTTTGCCCATGCTTTTTGCTGCCCTCCCACATAGTTTCTTAGGTATCCTTCCAACCATTGGTTTACCCTCTCTGTTTGTCCATCAGTTTGTGGATGATAGCTGGTACTTGGAGTCAATTGAGTGCCTACCAATCTAAAAATTTCTTTCCAAAAAGCACCCATGAATCTACTATCTCTATCACTGACAATGCTCTTGGGAAGCCCATGCAATCTGAAGATTTCTTTGAAAAAAATATCAGCCACTTGTGCAGCACTAAAAGATGATGTAACAGCAAAAAAATGAGCAAATTTTTTCAACCTATCAACTACCACATAGATACAATCCTTACCCAAGGATTTAGGCAATCCGGTGATGAAATCCATGGAAATACTGTCCCATTTTTGCTCCGGAATGGGCAATGGTTGTAATAGGCCGGCTGGACATTTAAGTTCTGATTTTTTTTGTTGACATGCTTTACATTCATTCACATACTTTTGAACATCTTCCTTCAGCCCCTTCCAAAAAAATCTTTGCCTCAACTGTCTATAAGTTTTGAAGATCCCCGGATGGCCCGCTAGTGGGGAATCATGTGCTTCTTGCAAAATTCGGTACTTGAGCTTGGAGTTATGAACTAAATAAATTATTCCCTTATAATATATCAGCCCATTCAAAATCCTATAATTATCATCCCCTTTGATTCCATCCAACACATCACAAGCAAATTTGTCTTTGGCATATTCAACTAGTAGCATGTTTTTCCAATCCTTGGCAATATCCATGAGAGAAAAAGAAGGCCTTCTTGACAAAGCATCTGCTACTATATTATTCTTTCCTTTGACATATTCAATATCAAAATCATAAGCTTTAATCTTGCTTACCCACTTTTGTTGCCTTTCATTTAGATCTTATTGGGTGAGAAAGTGTCTTAGACTATTGTGGTCAGTTCTCACCACAAACTTGCTGCCCACCAAGTATTGTCTGAATTTGGCCAACGCATGCATAATGGCCAGCATTTCTTTATCATAGATGGAGTAAAGTTTTTCATGAGGCTGCAACTTTCTGCTCTCAAAGGCTATGGGGTGTTGGCCTTGCTTTAGGACAGCCCCTATTCCTCCACCTGAAGCATCACATTCCACAACAAAAGGTTTAGTAAAATCAGGAAGTGCAAGTATGGGACAACTACTCATTACCTCTTTCATTTTTTGGAAGGCCTTTTCAGCCTCTTCATCCCACTTGAAAGCATCCTTCTTAGTCAAATCAGTGAGTGGAGAAGTCAACTTGGAGAACCCTTTCACAAATTTTCTGTAGTAGGTGCATATGCCAATAAAGCCTCTCAATTCGGTAATATTTTTTGGTGATGGCCATCCCAAGATAGCCCTGATTTTTTCCATGTGTACCTTCACTCCTTCTTGCCCAATAATGTGCCCAAGATACAGTAGTTCTTTCATTCCAAATTCACATTTTGATAATTTAGCAAATAAGGACTCTTCTTGCAAGATTTTCAACACAATCTCTAACTGCTGCAAATGTTCTTCCCATGTTTTACTATAAATGAGAATATCATCAAAGAAAACCAAAACAAACCTTCTTAGTTGCTTGCAAAATATCCTATGCATACACGCTTGAAAGGTGGCTGGAGCATTGGTTAACCCAAAAGGCATGACAAAAAATTCAAAGTGGCCAAAATGACATCGAAAAGCGGTCTTTTGCACATCTTCATCTTTCATTCAAATTTGGTGATACCCTGATCTAAGGTCAATTTTTTAGAAGTATTTGGCCCCATGTAGCTCATCCATGAGCTCATCAATCCTAGGAATAGGATACCTATTCTTTATAGTCTTTTTGTTCAAGGCTCTAAAATCTATGCACATTCTCAATGTTCCATCTTTTTTCTTCACTAGCACTACTGAAGAAGCATAAGGGCTAGAGCTTGGTCTAATGAGTCCCAACTCTAGGAGTTCTTGGATAGATTTTTCAATATCATCTCTAAACCTTTTAGGATGTCTATAAGGTGGCATCTGAATGGGTGAAGTACCCTCCTCCAAAACAATACTGTGCTCAACCCCTCTATCCGGTGGCCTACCATGTGGAAGGTCTCTAAAAACCTTTTCATATTTTTGCAAAAGTCTCTCTATCTCCTTTGGGTGTTTGACAATATTTATAGTTGGCTTGGGAGATGTAATATGACATTCAGCAGCCCATTCTATATCCCCATGCCTCAGTATAGATCTCATGCTATTGCAAGTCACTACTTGATTTGGATAAGTGTGTTGTCCTCTCACAACTCTTTGTACTCCTTTTGAATCTTGAAATTTCATTTCGGGAATTTGATAATTTATTGTATGCTCTCCTATTGAATACAACAATTGTACTCCCAAAACCACATTAGTATCAACAACATCAACCACATAAAAACTATCAACAAAAGTATAGTTACCTACGGTGACTTGCAGCTTTGGAACCCATGTTTTGCATTGCATTGTGTTGTGACCGGGAATGACAACTGTGAAGCCATCAAATGGTTCAATAGGTATCTTTCTTTTCTCTACCATCTCTGCATCAATGAAGTTATGAGTGGCTCCTCCATCTACCAAAACTGAAGTTCTTTGTCCTTGTACCACACCTTTGCATCGGATAGTATGATAGCGAGGTACTGCTGAAAGCACTACCATTCTTGCTTTGTCCGGTGAAGGTTGATTTTCTTCTTGTCTTTCCTCTTCTACTGCTGTCTCATATGCCTCTTCTTGATCTGAAATATGTCCATCTTCATCCATGCCTCCATCATACCCCTCATTATTAGAAAATACTTCTATGTATTGAGCCTTTCCTTTGGTACATCTGTGCCCCGGTGTCCATGGTTGGAAGCATGTGAAGCATAGTTTCTTTTTTCTAAGTTCATCCCTGTTTGGTCCCTCTTTTTTATTCCTCTCAAATGACTCTCTTTGCCAAGGTTTCTTATCATATCCATCCCTTTTCCAAGGTTTCTTTTCAAATTTATAGCTAGGCTTAGGAGGAAATCTCGTTCTAGGAAGCACATTTTGGAGATCCCTAGTCAAGCTCATTGCATCTTTTAATGTAGTTGGCTTGTGGGATTTGACCAAACCTCTTAAGAGTTCAGCCAAACCTTCAGTGAACAACAATACTAATCTTCCCATAGATACATCAGCCACCTTGACTGATAATTTTTGAAAGTCCATCATATATTCAGTAGGGGACCCAGTTTGCTTCAATTGAGCTAGTTCTTTGAAAGGCAATTCTGGATCTTTTTGTTCAAATCTTTCTAGTACCCTGTCAACAAATTCTCCATATGTTTTAACCTGATTATGACCCAAGGTTTTCAGCCCATGAAACCACCATTCATTGGCATCTCCTTCCAAATGCAAAATGGCCATTTTTAATGCATCCTCTTCCAACATAGGATTCAGCTGAAAATATACATCCAATTTTTGCACCCAAGTGTTAGCAGCATTTTGAGAAGAACCATCAAAAGTAGGAAGTGACATTTTTCCAATAGCACTATTTAATTCTTTGTTTTGGAATGGACTCCTATTGTCTCCCTTCCTATTAATCTTTTTCATAGCATCAATGTAGTCACTGAGTGGTACACCTCTTTTACATTGTTCATTCAAATCATTCCAATCATTTACTAGTTTCTTGTAATCCAATTCAAGATTGGGCTCTTCTTTGGGTGTGAAAAATTTAGGTGCAGTAGGCCTTTGTGTGCTTTGAAATTCATCAGGTCTATTATGAGGTCCTGTACTTGATAAAATATGCTCATTCCCTTTCATCTTTTCCCCTGAGTGTGAACCACTATTATCTCCTATTATCCCTTTGCTTTGAAGCTGGCTAATCAACAATTCGAATCCTTGCAACAATTTATCACCTATCCTATCCATGTTTGCTGAAAGTTTAGAGAAACATGGATCTAAGGTTGCAATAAGTTCCTCCTTATGTTTTAATTTTTCATCCTCCTCTCTACCCATGGTTTCAGTGAAAGACTCCTCTTCTTCTACTACCTCTTCTTCAACAAAAACCTCTTCAACTACTGGTTCAAAGGGTGGTGGATTATTCTTTTGAATTCTTGTTAAGACCATCAGGTGCCAAGAACATGCTCTGATACCACTTGTAATATCCCTTTTTCAAATTTTATTAAAATGCCCAATTTTCCACTTTTTTTCCAATTTCGACCTTTGACTAGTTTTATTGTTTTGACCTCCAAATCAACCCAAATGCTCCCAAATCTTCTGTAGGAGTGTATGAATGGTATTTAGATTTGAATATCAGGTTCAGGTATGTTTTATGGCCCTCCAAATACTGCTGCAAACTTTATTTGTATTCTGATCAATATATGTAATTTTGACTAGTAATTTGTGCATCAAATCCCCCCCGGGTAACACTGCAAATGGCCTTCCAAATGCCTCCAAACTCCCACAAATTTATGAACAGAGGTATATAATGTGTTAAGTATGTGATTAAGGTCTCATATGCACCATTAATTGATTTTTACTACTGTTATAACTCTCTCACATTCAACAGCAAAAACCCCCAATTTGACCCTTGGGGAAATGGCACTATTTCACCTCCCAATACAACTAAACTGAGTAAAAATGCTGCAAATGCTCAAGTACAGTACATGAAACTTGTAGAAGACATCCATGGCAATATATTTATCACAAATATATCAGAGAATCATCCATCCATTCGAAATAATCAACATTATAGTGTCATACATCAATGCATTGGGGAAATGGACATTGTTTGCTCATTAATCAATAGTTTTGCATACAATCAGTGGGTATTTTGACCTGATACTTTCTGAATATCAATAAAAGAGGATATGAAGCTATTAAAATCATAAATATATAATGAGAATCTCTCTCAAGAAGCACAAGTGCTCACCAAAAACGCCCTCCCTCAAGGAGCACGAATATGCCTTCAAAACTGGAAACGGTGGAGAGAAAGTGCTGCACTAAACCGAACCATGAAACTTCCTGTAGCTGATACCAGAAAATAAAAACTCCATTAAAGCACCATGAAATACCTAAGTGGCCTCTCCAAACACCAACTTGGATGGGAATCTTTCACCCTCGAAATTGGCTAAGGCAAGAAACTAGTCATCCACTAGCTCTCTCTTCACAAATGCAATTTTTCTCAAATCATCAAAAGCCATTATCATACTTGATTTCTACATTTTATAACCAACATTAGCCTTCAAGGGGTCGAAATCCTCTCAATAGATTCAATAATTTTCCATTTAGAAAATATTCCTCATTTGCCACTTGTCTCCTAGTTCCAACCTTCCATCTTCTCCCAAATTCAAATTTGAGTCTCTTTAGATTCCTCCAACTCCATGAACGCCTTCCTTGAGCCTATTTTTGGGGCTGACATGTCATAATGGTCAGGTGTAAGAATTCAGGTCTGAATTTTGTCATAAATGTCATAGATGCTTCAATATTGTTGTCATAAAACTAGGGAATCTAGCCCAAGTGTCCACTAGTCTCCAATTTGACTCTTCCTCTCCCATGGAGGTTACTATTCCATCCCATTTCGACCTAAGATGCTCAATGCCATGTGTTATGACTTACCAACTCACCCAAGAGTGTTCACCTTCCCATGAATTCGAATTGGCAAGAGAGAGCTGCCATGTGGCATTGAAAAATCAAGCTAGTGTGGGTCCCACCACCTCCATATGTCTCCAAAACCACTTGCCACCTAGAATTTCTCTTGAATTTATTTATTCATCATATTTATTAAATCTTGAACCCTTCTAATGTCTAAATATCATTTATTAGCTTCCTTATTACCATCCCACATGTGCCCATCCAACCTAGGAAACTAGTAGGATTGATGGGATTGTCTTACTATGCACTTATTTGAATGGGGACATTACAATATCCCTCTGAAATGGGAACTTCTTCACTTATGCAGGTCACCAATCCATTCTCTTCTAGGATTAACCCGATCCACTTGATTTGCAGAAATGGGATCGGACGGGAAGTACGGATCTTTGGATGTTGATTTTGCGCATCTTTGAGTTTGTATGTGAGATCAAGAGATATTGTTGAGATCTGGTTTTGTGGAGATGTTGTATCATGGTTTTTGCTGAAGTAATATGACATGATGGAACTGTTTGGTGAATTTCCCTGTGTACCTTTTCTTGTCATGATAATGCATGTTGCGATTCACAATTGATGTTATGATTTCTTGCTGCAGTTGATACTTTAATGTTATACTTGTCGCAATGAACTCCTCTGTTTAATGCTATGAATATGAATGATGTTAAACTTGAATGCATAGATTTGTCTTGAATGTTGCGATAATTTAAGTAAGTGTTTCCGCAATCATCCTCCTTCATTCGGCGGAAACATGGTTCCGTCCACTCTCCCTTGATCACCTCAGGTGAGACCTCATATGCTCTGCAGGTGTTGCCGGATAGGATAAAACCTGTCTGGGCCGGTGCTAAAGGAGATAGCGGTGGGTTGGTGTCGACAGTGATGGGAACCCCTATCGACTGGGTTTGAGTCAACACCAGTTCAGAAATGCAGAATAATTCCTTGGAGTTTGACCTCGGACGTTGAAGGTGGAGAGATGGCATGGAAAGTAGAGCCAAAAGAGCTTCGCCTGAGCCGTTGAAGATGAGTCCGGCGAGTTGAGTAAAGGGTGAGGCTCTGATCGACTATTTCCAAATTGAAGATGGATGCTGATGAGACAGCAGTCATGCCTGCTTTCTGTATAATTTCTCTCTTTGGGACGAAGAAGCCTTTTTTTGTTGGGGGATATGTTGGACGGACCCTTCTGGGCCCTTAATTGTCATCATTAACCTATGTTATGTAATTAACTAAAGAAATAGTTGGTGCAGGTACAACTGATCCAACCACATCCATGATGTAAAAATATTGATTCCAAGATGAATGTCGAGCAGTTGAACGTTCGACTCATTCTCTTTGTGTTGATTATTATGTGTTTTTTATTACTTTCTAGTTGAATACAACAGTGCATAAAAGAATTACAAAACAATAAAGGAGTTAAGTGAGATTTCTCCTTCTCATGGGTGCGTAAAAAAATTACAAAACAATAGAGAGAAGAGTGAAGTTAATATTAAAAAATGGTATGAGTGTGATGTTATAGATATGAAAATTTCATAGTATATTTTATCAAAATATTTTATAATTAAAAAATCTAGGGTCAAGTATCATGAATGACAAGATAAGGGATTTGGTTTATGTTTCCGCAGGTATTCATCATGAGTGGAGACAATAAGAGACCCTGCGTATAGTTTTGAGTGAAAAACTATATGCAGGGTCTCCTATTGTCTCCACTCAAGATAAGGGATTTGATCCCTTTAAATAGAAGTTTGTAACATCATTTCAAGGTTATAACCCTCTTTCACCATTTACAAGTAAATGAAAAACCCTATAATAACATTTCTTAAGGGACAAAGTGCTACTACTCAATAGCAAAAAAAAATACCATCCTAGGATTTGCCTAACACATATCATGAATGAATGAGTCAATCCTTCAACGTATAAGTCAATCGAGCATACATGAGAAACACCCATTAATGCAATCGTTTAAGGATTAAAATATAGACAACTAGAGGTTTCACTAAAAACCCATAACAAAAGAAAAATAAATGAATTCCCAAAATGAGGAAAACTTATGGGGTTGTAGACCTACAAACAAAGAAGAAACCAATAATATTGAAACCAAAAATTGAAATTTAAAGCACCGGAAGCTAATAAGATCATGGCGATGGGTTGAAGAACATTATAAAGAAAAAGATATACTCACAAAAAGGAGGATGAGCATAAGTGTACAGAAATCGAGCTACAATTGTCCAGTCACTTAGTGAGCTACATGTCACTAATCTAAGAATTCCTCATAACCCTCATGAAATATCGACATTAAAATGAAGGGATTTCTTGACACCAGTTGAAAGGGAAGATGGGAGATATGTTATAATGAGAACACCAAAAGCTCTCCATACAAATAGGCTACCTTGGGCTTGTTTTCTCATTGGATTTATTAGAGTTTTCTTTTGAAATGTGCTCTATTTTTCATTTTGTCCCTATTTTCCCTCCCAATTTTTACCCATTTTTCCCTCTCATTACTTTTTTCCTCTTTTTATTTAGTTTCCCTCTCTTTATTATATATATATATATATATTGTTTATATTATTGTATTTTTTAATATTAATATATATAATAACTATATAATATATTAATACATTAACAATATATAATAACTATAATATATTAATATTAGATATTTTCTAATGTATTAATATATTAATTATATAGTAATAACTGTATGATATATTTATAATAGCAACTATAATACTATATATAAACTATATATTATTAACCTATATACTATATATAAACACACACACACACACATATATCCCAATGGGTTATCTCAAGAGGTTTAGAGTTGTGAGTTGTAAGCAGAAGGTCTCGAGGTCAAATCTCCGGGTGGCTATGCATAGATATATAAAGGCCTCACTTGATGTCCCCATTGGGTTAGGATCCATAATTAGATCTGATAGGGTGAGGCCCCTTCGGGTGACCCCCCTGTGAATTCTTTATGTGGACGTAGCAACTCCTCTTCGGAGTTGTGAACCACATTGAAATATATATATATATATCAAGGCTTCAATTTTTGATTGGTCTAGCTATATTGCACTGAGATTACTGAGGTGTTCGATAGTCAAGTAAGTTTTTTGATGAAATTCGATAATGGATATTGCAATTTTGACAGTAAAATTTTACAATTTTGTAAATTTCAAAGCTGTAGATGTATTTAAGGGGGTCTCTGAATCCATCTGTAGTGTTAAAATTTACAAAAATGTAAATTTTAACATTGCATATGGATTGGGGTCTCTGGATCCATCTGCAGCGTTAAAATTTACGAAAATGTAATACTTATATATAGAAACTCTTTCATCTTATAAGAAAATATTTGATAAGGACATATCATTTACTTATTAAATTAGACTATCTAGTCATATATTTTATCACATGACTAAACTAGTCATTTATTTTAGCCATTTTTTGTTGTGATCATTTAATTTGGTCATATTTCACTTAAAAACGTTGTGGTGACCAAATTTGTTTTTGGTCTAGTCATTTATTTCCCATGGTGACCATCGTTTTTGGTTGCCTGGTCACTTATCACCCATTTTTCTACTAGTGAACTTACCTTCGAGTGAGGCTATGCCACTTCCATCCACTTGAATGTGCTTTGGAGTTTATCGACGTACACTTTGAAATGGTGGCATGGAAGATGGGTTTGTATTCTGACACTCTTGACTTCTTCGTTTCGGAGTTGCAGTCGTGGGAGGATATGTAGTGTGTTGAATGATTGTTTCCAAAATATCAGGTTGTTGGACAAGAGGTTGCACCGCACGAACTTCTTCGTCAAGGGATATTGCATCCATCTCATATCTACCTTTATTCACATTATAACCAACCTCAACTATTATTTCATCTCTGTCATTCAAAAATTATTCTGATGGGTTATAGATTGGAGGTTCATCAGACGTGCTAAAATTTGGTTGCTCCTTTCCTAACAACCTACGTTTTTCCATACTTATTCTTTCACTTTATCTTGCTTCATTGAAAACTTATATGCGATGAATTTTCCTTGAACCCTTTCTTTTCCAATTACATTTGTTTCCCATGTTTAAATGAATGTCCCCTACAATGAGCTAATTTCACAAGTTCTCTTCACAATGTGAGAAGGATTTTACAAATTTAATAAATTTTAGAATGTGATAAGGATTTTATTCCACTCACACAAGTTTACTTTCTTGAGAGTTACACAATTTGAATTCTATGAGAATAGCTCAAGAGGTTGTTTCTTCACCAATTTCACAAATTCTCACCCAAACACATAGTTTGAAAGAGACTAGATTTCATCACCAATTTCATATATACTCTCATTCAAATACACAACATTTGACTTGGAAATAGTGAATGTGAGAAGGATTTTCTTCCAATTGTGAAGATCTGTACTTAAACCTCATAATTTCACAATTTAACTTCACTCAGAATAGTTCAAGTGGTCATTTCTTCACAAATTTTACAATTTCTCTTGCAAAGACATGGATAAAGAGACATATGCTTTTTCACCAATTTCTTACACTTTCATTCAAAACATATTATACAACTTGACGAGAACCGAACATTATTCTCATTTTTGGGGGGCGCAATTTTAGTAGCTATTTTTACCTCCATTTCAGAAAGTGTGTATACTGGTAGCACCATTTTTCATTTTGAGCCATTTTTTTCAATTTTGAAACTTCTTGGTAATAAAAAAAATATAAATCTTATTTACAAGTGCCTTTTTCCAAAATTTACAAAAAATTATACATTTAGTAGCTAGCTATAATGAAAAAATATATACATTTTTCGATTTTTTTTTACTTCGAAAAACTAGATAGAATATAAAATATATGAAGTTTGAAATTTTTCTCTTCAATAAATCATTTTTTGAGCAAATTTGTAAAAACAATTAAATTAAAAAGGACTTTTCAGAAAACATTTTTGCATTTTGGACTATTTTGGACTATTTTATATATGAAATTAATTTTTTTTAAATAAAATTGAAAAAAAAAATTAACAAAAATTTAAAAACTAAATTCAAAAAACTAAAATTCAAAAAAAACTTTAAGAAAATTAAAATTTATAACAAATTTTAAACATTTTAAAAATTAAAAAAAAAAAAAACTAATATTTAAAAAATTTAACATTTAAATTTTTTTTAAACAATTTAAAAAAAAAAATCAAATTTAAAATTTATAAAAAAAAAACAAAACACCCCACAACCCCCTTTCGCTCCACTCCCCCTTCCCCCACTCTCCTTCCCCTCTGCTCCCCCAACCCCCTCCCCATTCCCTCCACCTTCTTCCCCTCTCGCCCCGCCCACATTTAAATTGTTTTTAAACAATTTAAATTTAAAATTTATAAAAAAAACAAAACACCATACAACCCCCTTCCGCTCCGCTCCCCCTTCCCCCACTCTCCTCCCCCTCTGCTCCCCCATCCCCTCCCCATTCCCTCCACCCTCTTCCCCTCTCACCCTACCCTCCCCCTACTCACCCCCACATTATCTCTCCCCTCCGGCCATGCCCTCCCCCCTCTCCCCTCTCCTCGCCCCATGCCCACCCCATGCCCCTTCACGGTCGGCCACAATTCTTAGAATCACGGCCTATGAGATATAATTGCTTTAGTTTCTACAACAATCCCAAATCCACTGGAATAGAACCCGAGAGAGGTCAAGTTCTCTCAACACTTTCAGTTGGCCAAATTCGGGTGGAATAAAACCCGAGATCATATTAGCACTCAGGTCAAGTTCTCCAAACACTTTTAGTTGGTCAAACTTGGGTGGAATTCTTCCTGTGAAAGAATTACCCCAAAGAATCAATGTAAGTAATAATGAGATGTTTCCTATAGACGAGGAAAGGTTACCTTCCATATCTCCTCCATGAAGGTCTATGGTGACCACTCTTTTGGTGTGTGGTCTACAACAAATACCCAACCATGACGTGCAGATGTTATCCGAGTTCTTCGTCATCCAGTTGGAGAGAAAGCCATATGGATCCAATGTGATGGCCTTTGGGAAGGACAAGAGAGCATCGAGGTCCCTTTTCTCGTGGGCATCCACTCATGATAACTTGAATTCACCTTCCTCTAGTACCATGTGTCCATATTAAGAATGGCGTTGAAAGGAAGTTAATCCATCGGGCATGTGACCATGATGATCATATAAAGTAGCATGGGAATAACTAATAGACATCGTTGTATCCATAAGACCAGGTAGAAGCAATAATACGAGAATAAGATCAGCATTGTGATCCATTTTACCTGCGTCTTTCAAATCATGTGAATTGTGTCATTGGCTATCTCTATATATAGAGTGGTTCTCATCTGAAGTTCAAACCGAGTGATTTTTTCGACGATTGATTGGGGAATCTAGATTATAGCTGAAAGGAAATCATGTGGAAATTATTCCATACCCCCACCGCCCGCGGTCCACCTATTTCTTCGGTTGTATGTCCCTAGTCAAGTTAAATCTCTAGCTCATCACATATTTCATTTCCAGTTCGGTTTCTTGGTTCGTGTGCTCTAGTGAAGTCAAGTCAGTATCATGAGCATGTCATGAGAAGACATGCTCACCTAAACTTAAACTTCCAGAGCAAACAATGAGGGGGGAAACCAGGAGGGGGCGATTTGAACCAGGTTTGATGAGGTCCGATGAAGAAACCCAACCAGCGAGGTCAGGACTGAGAGTTGATGGATACTAGTGGGGGAAATGATGAAGTAGTTTTTTTCCAGATGTGAAACAAAATCGTAGGTCTTTTTAGGTCTACAAATGATGCTACTGTGCAATAGATACTACACACAAGGCATTACGGTCTTGGAAGGATTATAGACATCCTTTCTCTAACAACTAGGGAGTTATTCTAAGTGTCTGGGTGGAAGATATAGCAACAGGGTTTGGGAACTTGAACCGACAGGGTTCATACCTTTTCAGAATCGGTCGGAAATATGACTGACCATGAAAAACTCTCAGATGACTGGTGGATGCAAAAGGGGATTTTTAAATCTGATGAGCAATACAAACTTATGCTTGCGTCCAAAACCAATGAAATTGCGGGGAATGGGTCAATGAGACTTGGGGGTAACGACCCAACAAACAATATCGGGGAAAATGACACTAGTGTCTCCTGTCAGGGGTGCACTGATCACTCGGGCAAGGGCTCCACCCATCGAGACCCTATTATCCCACCGGAAACGGCTTCGAGGGTCTTACATACAGGATCCAAAGTAACAAATCAAAGGATAAATAGATCAAACCCTCGAAAAGGAAAACTGAGGAAAAGGGTTGAAGGGGGGTGTATGATGATGGATGAAAATTTGAGCCTGGAAGGTATAGTGGCCTTGTCAGTCAAAGCACTGATTGGCAAATTTAGTTACAAAGTTATGCACCCGAGGGACATTTCCGCTTGGGCTGGGACTACATGGGCTCCTCTGATTGGGTACCGACCAGACATCATTATCTTCAACAACGGTTGTATTGTTTCATTTTCCGTAAGGTATCCCATGCCTCTCTCATTCTCTCAAACTCATGGATTCGGGGGAATGGCAGCCTCATGCTCAAAAGGTGGTATATGGGATTCGACCCTGTTAAAGAAAGAGTTTGATTCAGACACTTATGTGTACACCTACCAAACTTCCCCTTTCCTATGTGGAACCAACCAACATTCACCGTTGTTGCCAATCATTTGGGGAGGTTCATTCATCTTTCTGATGAGATGCTCACTGGCATGGATCATAGGATAGGTAGGGTCCTTGTCGATATCGACATGCAAAATGGTCTTCTTGAAACCCTGGAAATATCATGGAGGTGGAAGATATACAGTCAGCCTCTTGACTACTGGGGCCTCCCGTTTCGCTGCTCCAGGTGTAAAGAGGTGGGTCACCTCTAGCGTCACTATGCATCTGATAGTTCGGGGTCTGGTCTGGAGGATTCTGTGGAGGAAGTGCAGGCTTGGTCAACTGACGATTCGCCCTCATCTAAAGAGGATTTGTCCTTCGGAGTCAATCCTTCATCTGATCTACACCCATCAACGGTGGACATTGACTCTATTCCGGGATTATTCGGTAAGTTAATGACACTCGATCCTTCCTTTGTTGTTCAACTATCTGGTTCAGATATTCAATTTATTCATTCCTTAGAGGAAAAGGGTGATCGACTGGGTGAGGATTGGATCGGTGCGGGTCCACATTTCTATCCAGGTATTGAGTTATTTCCAGCCCCTACCACCGGGGGGGTGGATTTTCCTTGTGTTGAAACATCTATATCTATAGAGTCGAGGCAGAATATACCTCCCCCACCTCTGTCCTCCACTATCCATCTTACCATTATTACTCAACCACAATCTCTGTAGCTTGAGACACCACTAAAGACCTCTGTCAACATTCCTCTGCAACCTGAGATACCACTTAAGACCTCTGTCAACATTCCTCTAGCGTCGGGGAACATCCCACACATTTCTGAGAGCTCTAGTCCGGGGGGGTCCATCTCCCCATTCATACCCTCCCTTGGACATTCATATGTTGAGCCCTCTGGGGCCCATTCTCATCCTGAGGTTGGCCCATCTTATTTGGAGATGGTTAAAAAAACACCACTTACATCTTATATCGGAAACCAACTGGTCACTATTGTTGAATCCCAACAGAAGATAAACAAGAGTTCAAAAGCATCAGTTGACCACATTACTATTTTAGGGGGACGCAGCGGTGGGATTGCTGAGGAATTCTCCCCCATCAAAACCAAAAGTGCAAGGAAAATCCAGGTGGCTCCTCCCATTCTTGAATCGGTGGATAACTCCCAAAACTGCTCCACATCTTCTTCCCGGGTGCTTAGAGGCATGAAATCCCTCGCAAGGGTGAAGAAATGATTTTTCTATCACTAAACATTCGTGGTATTGGGGGACCACATAAAATATCTGCCCTCAAGAGAATGTTAGACTCCAGATGTCCGGACATTATATTCTTACAGGAAACTATGACTACTGAGGAAAAGGCAAGTTTTTTTTTCAAAAAGGTGAAAAGTGATTGGGTTGTATGTGCTGTGGGGGCCGTGGGTCAGTCTGGGGGATTATTGTGTGCCTGGAACCCCAGTTGTTTTGCAATGGAGGCCCATCAAGTATCATTGGGCATTTTTTTGACGGGCTACCTTCGTGGGTTCAGTGAGGTATTTAACATAATTAATGTGTATGCCCCATATGCTAATCGGAAACCCTTCTGGAAAAATATTCAGGCGGAGGGCCTCTTTGAGTTAAAAAACCTGTTACTCGTGGGGGATTTTAATTTTGTTCTAAATGATTCTGAGGTTTGGGGTGCGAGGGCTCACTTAGACCCACTCAGCAACTACTTCCAACACATTTTCTCAGCTGCAGGGTTAGTTGACATTGCTCCGTCCATTTTGGTACCTACCTGGAATAATGGGAGGACCGGAGACATGAAGGTCTCTAAAAGACTTGACATATTTTTAATGGAGGACATATTTCCGGAAAATTCTCTCGTTTTCGATCTTGGGTTGAATACAAACCCATTTCGGATCATTTCCCTATCTATTTACAGATTGAAATTGTTGGGGAAAAGGTTTCCTTTCCCTTCAAGTTCAACCATCACTGGCTGCTGAATGAAGACTTCAAATCCCTAGTCAAATCTACCTGGCTCTTCGATTTTACTGATCTATCGGCATCTCCATCCCATAAACTGGTCCAAAAACTGATTACACTCAAAAGGGAGGTTGTGTTGTGGGAACGTGTTGAAAAGTTGATGGAGGGTAAGGCATTAGCTGACATCCTATTGAAGATGGAATCACTTCATTCGGAGAATCGGATTGGTTCTCTCAATAGCCTGCAACTAGACTCATTACAAATTTTGGAGCAACAAAGATTAGCCATTCTCAAAAAGGATGAAGCTAGATGGCGCCTTAAAATCCGGGCCATCTGGTTAGCATTGGGGGATCAGAACAACAGGTTTTTCCATAAATATGTAGATAATAGACGAATAAGCAATTCCATTTGGTCAATTGATGGAGCAGATGGGTTTGTTATTAGCTCACAAAGCGATCTCTCCTCGGAGGCTGTCAGACACTTCCATCAGTATTATGACGAAGATCCAAATGTATCTATACGTGATCAGCTAAAAGTTATCAAAGAGTATCCTCACTTTTTCTCTGAAAAAGAAGGGCAAGCTACCTTTGCCCCGACCACACTGGATGAAATTCATAAGATTTTGGAGGGGTTTGCTTGGGATAAGAGCCCTGGGCCCGATGGTTGGACCACGGAGATATTTTTTGCTTTCTTTGATATTATGGGTACAGACATTTTAGACATGGTGGAAGAAACTCGATTGACAGGTCAGGTTTCGGTGGCCCTTAATTCAACATTCATAACTCTCATTCCAAAATCTGCTCTGCCTTCCACCTTCGAAGACTATCGACCAATTTCTTCCTGTAACTTGGTTTATAAAATCATTGCTAAGGTTCTGGAAAATAGGTTAAAACCTGTGCTATCAAGGAATATATCTGAGGAGTAGTTTGGTTTCTTGGAGAACGGGTAGATCCTCGATGCCATTGGAGTGGCACAAGAGGAATTCCATAGTATGAAGGTAAGGAATAAGCAAGGCATTGCCCTCCAGCTTGACCTCTCTCGGGCATATGATAAGGTTCACTGGGGATTTCTAAAACTTGCACTCATACAAATTGGTCTGCCATGGGGCACGACCAAGTGGATCATGGCCTGTGTCACCTCGGTTCACTACGGGGTTATTATCAATGGAGCTCCTTCTGATTTTTTTGCAAGTTCGCGCGGCCTCCGTCAAGGGTGTCCACTATCACCATTATTATTCCTCATCGTTATGGACGGCCTAAGCAGACTCATAAACAAATCTCTTCACAATGCGGAGATTGAGGGCATGTGGGTCTCTCGTCATTCAGTCATCACACATCAACTCTTTGCTGATGATGTTATGTTATATGGAAACAATGTCCTAGCTAAATGGCTGGTTTTTAAACTAATTCTTGATCTTTTTTGCAGGGCGTCTATCATGATTATTAACTCTTCCAAATCTATGATTCCGCAACACAACATTGATAAGGCTATATTGGATGAGATTTCAAGTTTCTTTCCGTTCAATGTGAAGAGTCTTGAAGATGGTACACTTTTCCTGGGTTACAGAATAAAACCGAACAATTATAGACCATCGGATTGGGTTTGGCTACTGTAGCGTTTCGACAGAAGGATTCATCTTTGGAGTTGGAAATGGCTCTCCATCGGGGGTAGGGTCAACCTTGCCAAGTTGGTCTTGCAAAACATGGTGGTCTATTGGATTTCTCTGTGCAACATTCTAAAATCCATTCTCATTGGAATAAGGAGGAAGATCATAAATTTTATCTGGTCTGGCACCGAAAAAAGGAAGATTCATTTATGCAATTGGCAGAAAATATCTTATCCCAAGGCACTTGGGGGTTGGTCACTTAAAAATATTTTTGTCTTTGCACTTGCTCTTCAAGCAAAATCTTTGTGGAGGGTGCTGACGGTGGACTGTTTATGGCGTTCTATCATCAGAGACAAGTATTTCCATGGTAAAACTACCATTGAATGGATCCGATCCCCAAATGTTCGCTGCAAGGGGGATTCTTGTATTTGGTTGGGCTTAATTTCAGCCCTATCGATGATTAAAAATTGGTCTGCATGGCATCCCAGAAATGCCTAGTTAATTTACGTTGGTGTGGACCCTATCATTGGTGGATCGAGCAGTAAACTATCCATGGCTCTGTTATATTGTTTACATATGAAAGGTTTTTACCGACTATCACATGTCGTGGTTTCTACCCCATTACTCTTTTCTCCATCTGTTTGGATGAACGCCGAAAAACTGGGCCTATCGGGCCTCTTTGCTAATGAATGGTGGGATTACAGTGATGGGTTGAATCATGGATTGATCAGGATCTAGGAGCAGGATGATGTTCTCCTTTGGTCTTGGAATACTCAGTCTGGGGTGGTCACAGCAAAAATGGCATATGAATCCATCTGCGCAGAGACTCGGGGCATCACATCCTGGTGGCACACGAGATTGTGGAAGTGGCACATTCCCCCCAAGGTGCAGATCTTTATCTGGCTTGTTATGGAAAACCGGATCCTAACATGGGACAATCTCTTATCCCGTGGCTTCATTGGGCCTAATGTCTGTTTGCTTTGCTGGAGAGTGGCTGAATCCTGTACACACTTGTTTGTTGAATGCCACTTTTCGCGCAGGCTCTGGGATGAGGTCAAATTGGTCCTCAAGAATATCACTGTTTGGTCGGGTGAGACTATCTCTTCATGCTTTCATACTTGGATCTGTGACAACCTTGGTCATGCTACCATCACAGCATCCATCGTCTGGGATATTTGGTTGGCATGAAACTTGTGCATATTCAAGAATAAGACGCCCGATCCTGTGTGGCTGGCTCGAAAGGTGATTGCACTATTTTTAGACTCTCAGACTGATCTATCGGTCATCCCTATTACACCATCAGGCCCTCGTCCCTCTCCTCCGCGACATGATTTCATGGCACTTTTTGATGGGGCCTCTTAGCAGGGGCGGTCAGCCTGCGGTGCTGGGGCCATACTATTCATTGACCATTTGCAATATTACAAAGTATGGATGAACAGGGGCATGGGTTCCACTACTTGGGGTGAACTCTTGGCTCTGTGGGTGTCACTATTTTTTGCAAAGAAAAAAGGGATTGTGCTTCATTTTTTGTATGGTGACTCTCGTTTCGTTATCGACTGTGCCACTGGTCGTGATTCTCTTCTCTCGATGGCATTATCGCCATGGTTGGATATAGTTCGGTTGTTGCTACAGGAGCTCCCTCACATTTTCATTGATCACATCTTTCGGGAGCACAATGAACATGCTGATTTTTTGTCCAAAAAGGCCCTTTTGGCGCAGCGGGGATTCATTCACTTTGATTTTTGGTCCAGGTCTTTGCTCCAATCTTGTGGTCGCTTGCCTCTTCAGGCTTCTTCCTGTTGGTAATGGGGTCCAAGACCCCTTTTGTATGCTCTTTTTTCTTTTCGGCATTGTCTATTTATGTTCGGCTTTTAACTTTTGGTTACCCAATTTCCTCCTCACTCTTTCTCATTCTGCCATTAGTTTTTTGGATTGCTGCTGGGTGTTTCTCTGGTTTCTTGAATGATGTCTCATCCTTTGGTTTCGTGTTGGCTGGCTGCTCCTGGGGAGGACGTGTTTCCTGAAATGGCTTCCTCCGGTTTTTCTTCTCACTTTTCTGGGCTTGGATTTTCATTGTAACTGCTTTTATATATTTCTATGAATATATAGCGTTTTTTCAATTGAAAAAAAAAAGAAGTCAAGTCAGTATAGAAATTCACCTCTGGTTTGTTGGTCCCACAAGGGTTGGAATGTCATTTCGATGGTCACATGTAAACATATTCATCTATTTTTTGTATATTTGATGACGAGGACTCACGAGCTCATAGTTTTTAGCATAGTCAAAATGATGGATATTGTGGAGCACTTCCGCCCGTATATCTTGGCAACATATACATCGTCTTCCTAACTGTATCTCTACCAATCTAACACCCATTTTGTCATTCGTTACAATTTATTTTTATGGTTGCTTGTTGTGGAGGACAAAGAAGGTAAAGGAATGAAATGTGAGGAATGGATGAATCAACGAAATAATGTTTTCAGCGCCATTTTAAAAGATCCCCATCGAGTCAAGTTAGTTGGCCACCCACTATTTCTCGGCAATGGATGGACAATTTTCCAGTCAAGTCAAGTCAGTCTAGCACACACTTATTTCGTTCTCGTGGGCAGTGTATGTTTTTTACTGTGTTCAATCCATTTCTACCTTTAGAATGTTGAGTAAAACATTGCTTGGATCAGATTTTGGAAAATTGATTTCATCAGTTTCCGTGGGAAAACATTGTGGGCAGTGTATGGATCAGTTTCGTTCTCGTGGACAGTGTATGTTTTTGACTGTGTTCAATCCATTTCTACCTTTAGAATGTTGAGTAAAACATTGCTTGGATCATATTTTGGAAAATTGATTTCATCAGTTTCCGTGGAAAAAAATTGGTCGTTTAGTGGAGGTGAATCTTTAGACAACTTCTTTAATAATTCACAATTCAACATAATTTTGTTTTCTTTATTTACTTCAAAAATTTGATTATTTTTTAATTTTCTTAATATTTTGGAATCAACTAAAATTTCGGTATTTTATTATATTTAAAACCCTTTTGTTATTTATAGGAAAAATTTGCATTGCATATATTTTATAATGGTTGAAATCAAATTTCAACCATTTAAATCGATTACAACTACCCTTTGTTATAGCAAAATGGAAAATCATAATTGAAAAGATTTTCACAAGTAAATTCCACCAAGATTATTGCGATGGTCGAGAACTTACCTTGATCCTACATTGGTTTTCTCTCCTAAGAAACTTTGTGCCCGATTTCTAGGTTCCCATGTCAATGCACACAACTCATATGTTTCGAAGGAGGTTGGGTTGTGACAACATTGTGATTGATGATTGTCATTCGGGATAGAGTTTGTTGGTAAAAATATTGCTAGTTTTAAAATAAGATGAAAGTTTTTATGCAATTTTTATAAAAGCTATTTATTAATAATTATTTTTATAAGTGTTGGTTATTGAATTCGCAAGTGGTTTATACTTATTAGACTTTTAGCTAAATTAATTTTTACAACATAATAGGTACATGATTATGAGGTTAAGATGTGTTAGGAATAAAACATGCAAAAGAAAAATAAATATAAATACAAGCAATCAACAATAAAAATACCATATTTATCTTTAGAAACCCCGGTAGGGAAAAACCGACCATTAATAATAGATCTATTATTAGTCCTTTTCCAAACTAGGCCAAGGCTGTCAAGATCCTACTATAACCATGTGCCCTAAACCACCTACTCCCTTCCTCATTCCTGAGTCAATGTTAACCCTAACAATTCCCCTTTAAACTTAACTTGGGGGAATGCTTCGGATCTAGCCCTGCCAAAAACAACTAAAGTACTCAAGAATCCCATTTACATGTAGATTACATATTGTCATCTCTATTTTTTTCATTTCTATTACATCCAGAATCCTTTGGGATAACCATTGCTTCTTTCAACTCTCATTTATCTCTCCTTGATTTTCCCTTCATGTGTTGCATTTCCACAAGCCTTTTGTACGTACAAACAATTCATCATTGATGTCCATATAAAAAGGAATACATCCACCAGAATACATGGGTCCTCAACCGCTGTAACCATAGGCTCTCTATGAATCATTTTCTCCTATGTGGCTCATCAATGCATTAAACTCTTCCTTGAGCATAATCTGGTTCCAACACTTTGAGATAAATCCATCTCACATTCCCCCCTTTAATCGAAGACTCATCTTCTCCAATTCTACATCAAGCTAGGCTACAAGTACACCCGCCACCCCGTACCTACCCAAGACTAGTTCATTCCACAGATTGATGCCACATCATCTTTTGCACATAAGAGGGACACGCCTACCCGAATACATGTAGGTTGAAACATGAATCTAATCAAATTTAACTCGGAACCAAAAACTTTGGGGTGTAGAGTACAACCTATTGCACACCCCCTACAATACATGCTCAATAATTTCAACATAAGTACAACATTCATTTCTTTACAACAATTTACAAAACAAAAGCAAGTAAATCTTAAGTAGATTAGACAAATTCATTGCTCCTCTTGAATTTCACTATTCATAATTGGCTCTGGCGGGCCATAATTTTTACCATCACTAATTACTCAATGGTGCAGATCTTGACATTCATTGGAATGATGCCTCTCATACCAAACATCCACGTGTGTGATGCATTCACTTTAAAATACCATGGATGGGCCTTCTTAAACTTTGTTCCAACACCACTTGAAACAAACACTTCAAAAATCCTTTTCGTTACTTTAAACATGGCGTGGAAAAAACTTTTCATATCTCCCTTTTTAAATGACCTGATCTCCTCCTTTCATAAGAGAAATTATTTGAATTAAATGCCTTCAATATTCACGGATCCTCCCTCATGATTTATCCATTATAATTCTCTTTTTAAGAGACAGTGCTGCTTCTCTCCATCACGTTTCGGCCGTCTTGGATTCTTTTCACATGGGTGATATTTTTATGGAGCAAATACCTTTTCTTCAACTGTGAATCCGGTTCACTGATCGTTCCTCCACAAGACAACAAATCTACCACTTCTGTCTTCGATAGAATCTAATGGCTCATTGGCAGCAGCTATGGCTCTTCAACATCACTCCCTTCACAGAAGGTGGTTCACAATCTCTGACCATGATATCTCGTAGAAAACTGGGCCAAACCAAATAAGGGTTCCAAAATAAACACAACAGATAAACAGGATCTTCGAGATCCACTATGACAAAATAAATCTTAGATCCACCAGGATCTCTTTTACTCATTTTAAAACAATACAATGTAAAAATCCAACCCAACCCTCTTTATAGGATTCTTTAAATACAAATACAACTTAAAAAAAACTACGAACTACTAAAACCATATATCCTAAACCATTTACCATTTACCTCAAGATTAACCCTAACAAGATGGTATTCCTTATAACACAAAAGAATGTTTATTATTCTCCTCTACCAGTACCGCTATTCATGTATCAACCTCGATTGCAGTATCCATCCCTTATGTTATATCCATCATCTCCTCATCCTTGGTATCCACCTCCTTGTTGTGGATATGATATGCAGTTTGGTAATTTAGCTTATTCATACCATTTCATTTGCATTCAATAGTATCATGGGTAGGTTAGTTGGCATTCACGTGTATTATGGGTCGGTTCTTCACATCACATATGGCACACCACTTTGATTTCACATTTTTCATGTTGAGAGGGAAGTCCCTTGTGGAGCGGTTTGTAATGTCTCCACAAATAACACAAGAATACTCAACACTTAAAACTCTGATGTTTTTTATTCTTAAAATTTTTGGTTCCTTATACTTAAAATGATATTTTTTAATCTTCATTCATACAATATGTGCATTATAATTTGGAGCTTCTTACTATGATCTAGCTTTGTATTATTTCAAGCATAGTAGCATAATTTGGCCATATTAGTAGTTTGTGTACGAAAATTCGGAATAAATTTGGATTCATCGAATATTCGATATAGGTGTAATATAGATACGATGAACAATTAAATTTTTAAAAATAATTTTAAAAAACCAAACTTCATTTATTTAAACATTATAAAACAAAAATACCATTCAATTTAATATTATGTTATTAAAATAATTATTAATAACTAGTTGCCATCTTTCACACTTGTCATATTTAAGGTTGTTGAGGTTTTAAATTTTTGCTTTTAAATAAATGATTGATTTTATTATATAAATGTTTGTATATGTTTATGGTGTATTTGTGAATAATTAATTAAATGTATTATATGTAAGGAAGTAGTCCGCTTCTCTATTTTATTTATACTAAATTAATATTTGATTAAAAATGTTATATGTAAGGAAGTAGTCCTACTTTTGTATTTTATTTACATATTAGATATTTCATGATGTATTTTGTCAATATCGAATCGTATTCATATCTATATTCGTACTCGAATTATATGACTCTAATTTCAAGTCTTTCATCTAATATTCTATAGGATGATGTGATTGACCCATCATCATTTAACTCAATTTATTAAGCTTTATGTACAACCTTGATTGTGCACTCTTAATGGTTTTCTTATTCTTTGAAGTAACCTAGTAATGAACAATTACATTAGTGGTTCATCGTCAGTTATATAAGGGATATGAATTAACAAATCTTCAAACCTTTTATCAGATTCCTTGAGGGATTCTCGTGGAATACGATTGATTTCCTTCAACCTTTGTGATGCCAAATGTTTAACGCCTTGAAATCTCATAAAATTATTCTTGATTTCTTATTTGATTTTGGTTTGATTATATGTAAAGTTCATGAACCATGTTCGTGCTCTCTTCATGGCCCTCTCACAAACTATATCGTTTTTTTCATTTGTCATGTCTGAAGCATCCCAATATTTTTCACGTATGAACTAGTATCTGCTTCGAACTTAATCCCCTTCATTGATAGGGATATGAACTATATTATTATGTAGCATATTTGTTGATGCTAACATATTTGTCTATATAGTGGAGTCGGTTGGGTATATTAGTGGAGTCGGTGGCTTAGTATCTCCTAACTATTGAAAATTATTTATTGGTTTTATAGCTTGACTATAACTTCCTATGGTCGATGTGTCCCAACTATATTTTTTTTTTGGGTAGACTAGTTCCATTTGGTAGTTTTGATCCTTATAGTTTATTACATAATTTTTTTTAGATTTTAACTCTTTTTCACATTGTTCTAGTGGTGGTGTTTTGTATTCCTTATTATGTAACATAGGTGGTGGAGTGATGCCAAGAGATCCTGAATTTGTATGTGGAACTATTTTTTTTCCTTCCTCTGGTGTAGTATTGATATAATTGCTACCTCTTTGTGGTATATGTAGCCAGATTCTTTCAATAACTTACCCTTCCTTATTTAGTCAGTTCTATATTAATGCAAGGCTAGATTCTAGGTGACAGCAATGCCATAATATTTCATTACTATTGATATCTGGTTGTGTTGATTATGATGCTCCAGGAACTATGGGTTCCTATTAATTAACCTTTATATGTTATGTTATATTTGCAAGTTGTAGGGATCCAAATCATACCTCCACCAATTACATATTTTCTTCCTATTTTGGAACCATTATGGCTTATTCCTCTTTCCCATCCATCCTATCTTCATTTCTCAACTAAAACAAGGTAAATGCTCTATCAACTCATCACCCCACTGGGTCTTCTTGTCTTCTCATCTAATGAGGGTAAGTGGCATCACGAAGTTCAACTCACTTTCTTTGTGTTTATCTATTTCACGAAGTTCAACTCACTTTCTTTGTGTTTATCTATTTCAATATTGTGTAGGTCAATCTTAGGATTATACTATTGCATTCTACTTGCAATTCACTTCCTTGATTCTTCATCTAATGTGTACTTGTGTTGTCTCTAGGTCGATTCTTGTTTTCTCAAGCCCTTGGATTACTTACACTTTCTCTCGGTCTGCTTCTTCTTTAGCTCAATGGACTAAAAATTTTTATCTTCTTTTAGGAACATCACAAGCAACTGTCCTCCCATAGTTGACCTTGAATTACTCTTGATAGGAAATAGAGATCAAATTAGTTGTGGTCATTTGCATAAGAATTATTCTCATGCATTCATCCTACTTCTTATTCTAATCAATGCAAATAGGTGTGTCCAAAGGAGGTCTTGGTTCAAATATATGTCCAATGCCTTTATCAATCATGAAATTATGCAATAGTGTAAGAATTGTACATGGTAAGTCATCATGCAATTCATCATAAAATATTCTCTTTATGTCATCTAGAGAATTTCTTTCTTCTGTCACTTGCTCCTACATAAATATTTGGCAATTTGTTCTACCCACTTGTATAAATCCATGCAACCTACATTGATTAATTTCAACAACAATTTCTTCTCTTTAGTTTATTGGTTAATGGGCAAATCTGTATATAAATTTCTTGATTTTGTCTAGTATAGATTGCATAAATATTTCATGATTTTTTTTGAAAAACTACGACCTTCGTGTTCAATTGTAAATCCCTTTATGCTAGCATAGTTCTTCAGTTAATTATTCAGGCTAATGGAGAGGCGTACTACCTAACAAGAGGTGGGTCTTCTCGAATCTCCTTATTCTTTTCAGAGGTTAGACAAATAAAACTTTCATTATGAAGGAAAGTATCCTACACGAAATTAAGCCATCGCAATTCAAGGTTGAAGTGTAAACCATATATAAATAGACAATTCACAGATCTTATGGTTCATTCACACATTAAACATATTTGATCCTTCGAGAATATAAAGCAGAGTCTTCATTTATACTAAGAGAATTGAGCAACGCCGATATTATAATATGTCGATCCAGTAGTCAATTTCACTTGATTCGTCCTACACACATAATGTAAAACATAATACTACTAAAATAAAGGAATGTTTATAAAGAGGGGTCGTACGCTGCGACTTTCATTTCAACAATCGATCACACTTGTCCTTCAGCAAGTAGTATAAAATGGATTTTACTATGGGTTAGCTATGCCAATACAATAGGCAGTAATGATCCTACAGATCACTCTGTTCCAATGCATATAGATTGACATATGAACAACCAGCAGATTTCTATTCTCCATTAAATACATCAATATTTAATGGGTAAAATGCTAAAAATGTAAATAAGATTTCATTAACTTTGAAGATTTGTAAATATAGTTTTATTAATCTCTATTATTATTAAATTAGTATTATTATTAAATTAGTATTATAAAGTAAATTTAAGTTTCAATATAATGCACTTGATATTTGTGAACATCAATAATTAAAAATATAAATAATTAAAATGGAATTTTTTTCATTTTTCATTTAGCATATGAAAAAACATAGATGAAGAGTTTAGTAAAATTTATGTGTATATAAAATATTATATGTATAAAAAACCATTTATACATTACAATGATAATTGTTATGGACCACTTTAATGTATTATAGATTTTGTAAACATCAATTTTAAACAGGTTTATATCCATTATCATTCTGTAATAATATTATTGTTTTTATTTTGTTTTATAATCTAATTATTATTTAGAAGTAGTAGAACTATTTATATTATCACACATTGTTATTTTTTGGAATAATTGGTCCAAAATGGGTTGAACATTTGAGCTTAGGAAAATCTTATTATGTAGGGAATCGATATATCCCCAAAAAGCGTTTTGACATATTTGGGTGCACCATCCAATGATGAGCTCTTTCCCATAACATAAATATAGCAACAACACCCACAAATCCAATCACTATTCCTATCTCCAATGCTATTAATGAAATATTTTCATCCACATGATCTAGCCATCCCACTCTTACATTACTACTCTTACTCACATTATCACCCTTTCTCACTCGTCTTTCATTTACATTACATGATTCTAAAGGACAACCCCATAAACACTTATTCTTTTGAAATGAAGATACACTGAAAGTGGAAAATTGTGTTCCTGTTGGAATTTTCCCACAGAGATTGTTTGATGAAACATCTAGAATGGCAAACTCATGTAATTTAGAGAGCTCTTCAGGAATCGGTCCACTCAAATTTTTTTTTGCAAGTCCAACTGCTCCAAAGTAGATATCTCGCTAGGAGATGTGGGAATTTTCCCTTCCAATTGATTATGAGACAAATTCTGTAGTCGCAAGTGATTCATACTACCTATGCTTGTGGGTATTTCACCTATAAGATTATTGCACGACAAATCAAATATACATACTACCTATGCTTGTGGGTATTTCACCTATAAGATTATTGCACGACAAATCAAATATAGTGTTTGTAGGCAACATATATGATAGAGTATACTCACTTCTTTTCATGTCAATTTCCAATTCCTCAAATACTTCATAATCATTTAACATGGTTGCAAACACAGAGAGTCTCTCAAGATGTGCTGGTATTGCTGCGAACCCAGATAGTCTTTCAAGATGCATTGGTATTCTTCCATTGAATTTTTTGTTGGATAAATCCAACACAAACAATTTGGTTAGATTTGTGATCTGCTGGAGAATATGACCATCCAGATTATTATACCCAAAGCATAAAATTCTCAACTCTTGGAAAAATGTGAAGTATTGAGGAAGCTTTCCCATCAATCTATTTTTCCTTACATCTAGTAGTTGAAGATTGGTCCATTGGACTAAAGATGCAGGCAGTGTTCCAGAAAAGTTATTAGAATGAGCAGAGAAATACATCATATTAATACAATTGCCAATGCCATTAGGAATTGGTCCCTCCAAGTTGTTTTTTGATAGATCTAATGATTCAAGTAAAACCAAACCATTAATACTATCGGGAATACTCCCAGAAAGCTTGTTATTATATATGTTTAGATTACGAAGAGTCTTTAACTAACCTATGGTATATGGGATATGTCCAGTTAATTTGTTTGAGTCCAAATATAACATTTGCAATGAATGAAGATTTCTTATGACTCTAGGAATTGTGCCTATTAGATTGTTGCTTGAGATATAAAGGTACACAAGCTTCTTTAAATTGGTAATTGTTTCAGGCATCTTTCCACTCAACCTATTATCATCAAGATATAGAAAATGTAATTGACTCAAATTGGCAAGGCCCGTAGGGATTCTAGGGACTTTGTTTTGAGAGGGAGATAGTCCATACAACTTGGTCAATTTGAGAATGGCTTTAGGTATGCTAATGAGTTTGTTTTTTGAGAGATATAGGAAGGTCAATTTGGTAAAATTGAAAATGTCTTTTGGTACGCTAATGAGTTTGTTTGCAGATAAGTCTAGGTTAATCAATTTGTTTAAATTGACAATGTCGTCAGGAACTCCACTTCCGGAAAGACTTAAGCTGGTCAACTTGGTCAAATTAGAATTGCCTTAAGGTATGCCCCTTTCTAGAGAAAGAAGATATAACCGAGAGAGAGGAAGCCGGAATATTTGAGAAGGAACAGAACCGGAAATATTTTGACAAGAAATCGATAAAGATGTAAGGTGTGTCAAATTACCCAATTGACGCGGTATACTCCTAGAGAAATTGTTGCCCAAGAGATACAGATACTCTAGTTTCTGCAGGAGGCCCAATTCCACTGGAATAGAACCCGATAATAGATTGTAGCTCAAGGTAAGTTCTCCCAAAACTTTCAGCTGGCCAAATTCGGGTGGAATAGAACCCGAGATCAGATTGTCTCCTAGGTCAAGTACTCCCAAAACTTTCAGCTAGCCAAGTTCGGGTGGAATAGCACCCGAGATCAGATTGTGGTTACCGAGGGATGGGGAAAAAGTACCTTCCAAATCTCCTGCTTCAATCTCTATGGCGACCACTCTTTTGGTGTGTGGTCTACAGCGAATACCGAACCATGAGGAGCACACGTTCTCAGAGTTCTCTGCTGTCCAGTTGAATAGGAAACCGTATGGATCCGCTGTGACGGCCTTTCGGAAGGACAAGAGAGCATGGAGGTCCCTTACAGGGTTGGAATGTGACGGGCATTTTGTCCATCAAATACAGTTAAAATTTTGATCAAGCCGTCTAGTCAAACTTGCAGTTAATTAACCAAAACGTATTTTTGATGGTCAACGTTTTTTATAAAACGTCATTATTTTTAGTTTACAAAGGTAATAGTAATCAGATGCTCGCTCCATCGTTTCTATCCTTTCGCCCTTTCGCGCCCATTCCCGAATTTAAAAAATCCCCTGTATTTGCCCTTGGTTCCTCTATTTTGTCATTAAAGATGGGCGATGAAAGCTTCTTGGAGTGGAACTGATCAAATCAAATCAAAACGTTCACACTCCTCGGCCTGAAGGGTCGATTGGACACATGGAGTTGCTCACGCCACAGTCGATTGTTGTCGAAGTTGTAGATGCTCCCTTAGACTACAACATTATTTCTGGCTGAAGTTTTATGTATGCCATGAAGGTGAATGCCTCACCCGTTATACTAGAAACCAAGAGCTGGTTGAATACGAAGAATGGGCCAAGTGAAAAGATAAGATAAGAGAACGTTTGGCTGACTATATTTGCTTTAAACCCCGGGATTAAGGAAGGAAGGCGGGCCGATATTAGATTGGGTGTTACTGGAAGGGAAGAAAGGAATGGGGCAGTACGTACGAAACAATGGCTACTAAAATGGATGGAAGGGTTCTCTGCATTGTCCTGCGATATCTTTCAGTTTGAAATTAGTAGTCAGGTATTGTTAAATGTCTCTTAATTTTTTTGTTGCAGAAAACGGGTGTGGCATTTTAGGTATATCATGTTAACTGAGATTTGGGTGGGTAATATTTCATCATAATTTATTGCCCATAAAACACATTTTGCATATGACATTTTAAATTTAAATTTGATTTTGTGATTTGAATAGTTGAATTTTACTTTGCAATTTTATCCTAAATAGACATGGCATTGTTTCCATTTGGATTTTGTGCTTTTGGTAATCAATTGTTATTTATAATTTTTTCCACAGAAAAACAACGAGCTTAAGAAACAGAGCCACTTAACACAGTCAGCTTCCTCCCGATGAGTAACTTAATGCATGCTGCGCATCCCCTTTCATTTCATGCCAGCAAAAATAGTCTCTCTGGATTTTTAGGGGCATAACTTAATAGTACTTTGATGAAGCATTCAGAGACCAGAGTTGATTCATTGATCGAGTCTAAGTAGGTTAATAAGTTGAGTAAGCCAGTGATACTGTTGATTGGGCTGTTGCTCTTACCTTTGGCCACCATATTATATAACCGGATCTAGACTATTTCCAGCTTGTTTTAGGTCTTTTGCCTTGCTTTCATTTTTGTGTCTCGATCTGATCTGCTGTGACTCAATTCCTTGCATTTGTGTATTGTGATTTGGGAAATCATATTTTGTTAATAATCTTGTTTCCAAATCATGGAACAACTTGAAATCCTGTTGGGCCATCTTGTCATGAGGACGTAAACCCTTGAAACTTCCAACTATTTTGAGGTCAGTGCATAAATGATGAACACCCTTTTATTATCTAGGAAAAGGGCGCAGGGGAATCTATATTATAGCCTCCAAATTCCTCTTAAATAATTGATAAAGCAGCAACAATCTCTCTTCTCCATTCTCTCGATTTTTCTTAGCCTTATTCGGGATGGAAGAGATTTGTGACCTGATCACTCTTTGTTAGATTCAATCGATCTGTGATATTCAGTTGTCCTACAACTTGGAGCACTTTGAGTGGAGAGAATAATGCCTAAAATGGCATTTTTCTTTCTAATTTTTTTAATTTTTAATTTATTTTTAGCATGTTTCATTAATGATGGTATTCCTCAATAAAATATTTCAAAATATTTCATGGCATCTTTTTTATTCTTTCATTTGGATAGTAAGTTTTTGTTCTTCACCTTCAATTTTTTGTTTTTGTGATATTTTGTGGTTTGAATTTGTGACTTTGGTGCTCTATTTTTTATTCACAATCTCACTCAGCAAAAATAACATTAGAGTTGGCCCTTCTTCTTTTTAAGTGATTTGTATAGTTTGAGGCTTTCTCTTAAAATTCATCGAATTAAAATTTGGCATTTTTCTTTTCAAGTTTTCTGATTTGTTTTTATTTTTGTTTTCAAATTCTCTAAGCCAATTCTATTCACAAGTTTTTGACTAACAACATAGTATAATTATAAATATAGAGCTCTTTTTCTCTTTATGGTTATTTTCTTGATAAGTTGTCTTTCAGCTATATACACCATTGATATTTATCCACCGTTTTACTCAAGGTACCTGAAGGACTAAACCAGCGTGTAGAGTCATCAAGAAAAACACAAGCTAATTGGTATGCCTCCTATCTTTTCTAAAATGAGATATTATGTTTAAAAAAAATCTTAAAGTTTCCAGTTTTTATTGATTTTTTCATAGAATCCCAAAATAATTTAAAATCTGTTTTGGTATCATCATAGATTACAGTTGTGTGAAAAAACAAATTTGGTTTTATTCTTGCATCTAGTGAGTCCGTTCCATATTGTCGATCATTATGACCAACAATATCCAAGGCTTCAATGTATATTAATGTATATTAGCAACTAGTTTCTGGTTTCATCCTTCACGCATATCCATCCCAATAATGAAAAAGTTCAAGTCTCTAACTCATCATGTTTTTGGGCTGGACTTGATCGAATGGATCATCAAGATTAATGAACATGTGACAAGTGTGCAGCCACAATTTATTAATAGTCGTCGTATTCGTGGTATTCGTTTATGGTTAAATGCACCTGATTAATGTTTATTTAGCTGGCGTGAAGATTAGTTAACAGGTAATAACGACCACACAGTTATCCTGGATAACGATTAACCACGTGGGTTCAACACAACACGTTACGCCCTAATTGTGGCGGCCACAGGTTATTCTGTAACGATTTTGCTTCATGGCAGCTACAGCCTCTGCCACGCTATGCTCCCCGTGGTGAAGAGATAACATAGAACAGTTATATTTAACAACATGAAAACCCAGGTCTTAATTGACATGCGATCTCAGGAAAACAGATTTGCAGGTAATTTTTGTTTTTGTTTCTACCATTTATGTTTCTTCAGTTTTAATATTTGATTTGCGGGAGAATGTTTGCTAATAATATTTGATTTCTCTTCTCTCCAAGAACATAGTGATTGAGCATTCTATTTGAGGACCAATTGTATCTTCTAGAATATAGGAACACGTTGTGAAAATCTAATCACTGCCTCTGCTGGAATCAAACCCGGGTCAGAAAATTATTCTTGATTTCTTATTTGATTTTGGTTTGAATATCTATAAAGTTCATGAACCATGTTCTTGCTCTCTTCATGGGCCCTCTCACAAACTATATCGTTTTTTTCATTTGTCATGTCTAAAGCATCCCAATATTTTTCACATATGAACTAGTGTCTTCTTCGAACTTAATCCCCTTCATGGATAGGGATATGAACAATATTATTATGTAGCATATTGGTTGATGCTAACATATTTTTCTATGGTGGATTTGGTGGGGTTGGTGGCTTAGTATATCGTAACTATTGAAAATTATTTATTGGTGTTATATCTTAACTATAACTTCCTATGGTCGATGTGTCCCAACTATATCTTCTTTGGCTTACCAGTTCCATTTGGTATCTTTGATCCTTTTACTTTAGTACATAATTTTCTCTAGATTTCAACTCTTCTTCACATTGTTCTAGTGGTGGTGTTTTGTATTCCTTACTATGTAACATTGGTGGGCCCGGGGGAGTGATGTCAAGAGATCCTCAATTTGTACGAGCAACTATTTTTCTCCTTCCTCTAGTGTAGTATTGATAAAATTGTTACCTCTTTGTGCCATATGTAGCCATATTCTTTCAATAACTTACCCTTCCTTATTTACTCGGTTCTATATTAATGCAAGGATAGATTCTAGGTGAAAGAAATGCCATAATATTTCATTATTATTTATATTTAGTTGTGTTGATTCTGATGCTCCAGGTACTATGGGTTCCAACTGATTGAACTCCATATTTTATGTTATGTCTGCAAGTTGTAGGGATCCAAATCATACCTCCACCAATTACATATTTTCTTCCTATTTTGGAACCGTTAGGGCTTATTCATCTTTCCCATCCATCCTATCTTCATTTCTCAACTCAAACAAGGTCAATGCTCCATCAACTCATCACCCCACTAGGCCTTCTTGTCCTCTCATCTAATGAGGGTAAGTGGCATCACAAAGTTCAACTCACTTTCTTTGTGTTTTATATATTTCAATATTGTGTAGGTCAATCTCAAGATTATACTATTGCATCCTACTTGCAATTCACTTCCTTGATTCTTCATATAATGTATATTTGTGTTGTCTCTAGGTCGATTCTTTTTTTCTCAAGTTGTTGGCTTACTTACACTTTCTCTTGGTCTGCTTCTTCTTTAGCTCAATCAACTAAAATTTTTATCTTCTTTTAGGCACATCACAAGAAACTATCATCCCATACTTGACCTTGAATTACTCTTGGTAGGAAATATAGATCAAATTAGTTGTGATCATTTGCATAAGAAGTTTTCTCATGCATTCATTCTACTTCTTATTCGAATCAATGCAAATAGGTGTGTCCAAGGGAGGTCTTGGTTCAAATATATGTCCAATGCCTTTATCAATAATGAAATATGCAATAGTGTAGGAATTGTACATGGGAAGTTATCAAGTAATTCATCATAAAATATTCTCTTTATGTCATCTAGATAATTTCTTTCTTTTGTCACTTGATCCTAACATAAATATTTGGCAATTTGTTCTACCCACTTGTATAAATTCATGGAACCTACATTGATTAATTTCAACAAAAAGTTCTTCTCTTTAGTTTGTTGGTTCATGTGCAAATCTGTATATAATTTCTTGATTTTGTCTGGTATAGATTGCATAAATGTTTCATGATTTTTTGTGAAAAATACGACCTTCCTGTTCAATTGTTAATCCCTTTATTCTAGCATAGTTCTTTAGGTAATTATTCAACTTTATTTTCCACCACTCTTGAATATCCTCCTCACTAAACATCTATCTCTCCATACAACTATTCTATAGATCTCAAATCATGTACTACTAGGAACAAGACGAAGATTGTAATATGAGGGATTATAGAAGTAGTTGTTCATCATACAATCACATAATATACATATAATATCATCCAAGCATGCACATATATATATATATATATATATATATAGAGAGAGAGAGAGAGAGAGAGAGAGAGAGAGAGAGAGAGAGAGAGAGAGAGAGAGAGAGAAGGAGGAGAAAGAGAAACTAGGAACCCAATGATAAATAATCTTCGTTATCATCTAGTCATCACAATTCACCCTTTAAATCTTCAGATTAGAGCTATGGCTGACTCAACCACTTGGTTGAATACCTTAATTTAGTCTATCGCTATCCTATTCAACTAGGCTCCTCCAACAGGGACAAAAATTGATAATTATGAGAGATGTGTAAAATTATGCAACTCACATGGCATATTACCCAAGAATGAGAATAGACATTAGAGTAAGGGATTGTGGTTATTGAAATATGACCAAATTGAACAAAATATAACCCAATATCGTATTAGTGGTTAGTCTTGTTATAAAATTGACAATGCCTCATACATAGAACAAAAATTAGAAACACAAACTAGAATTTCAATCATGTTGGAGTCATTGATTACACTAACATCAATTCATTTTTATTTGGCTAGTAAGTAGTTACATAACCTAACTTCCTTTTATTTAACTATATCTTTAGATTAATACCTACTCTAATTAATTATTCAGGTCACTTATGTAACATGCCTTAATTACATTTTATTACATTAAACATTTTGGAGTTTTATAATCCAACTCCCCTCTTAACGCTACAATTCTAAAGCTTGATTGATAACAAAAAGGACATAAAAGAAAAGCTTTTACTTAAGCAGCTTCTCTCCTCACGGATCTAGTATCTTATACATGATCTATCATGTTATCTCTTCAACATTGTAAGGATTAATTCCCCAAATTTCTAAATATTTTAAATTCCTATGTTTCCAAATTCCTTGGATTCCCAAACTATGGAATTATTTTGAATTCATGAGTTCTCAAATTCCTCAATTTCTGAAACTCCCAAATTATTAAAATTCCTAAGTTACTTAGACAAAAATCCATATTGAGTTAAACTTTCTTTGACTACTTGATGTATCAAAATTCAACCACTTAAAATAAGCAACCCCTTTATTCCATTTCCACATTTCTCAACTTCATGTTTAGGCTTCCTTAATTATGAATTTTTCCATTGTTAAAGGTTATATTCTATTTTCCTTTACAAATTATATGGCTTATTTTTTGCAATAATAACACTCAAGGTCTTATTTAACTATATTTTAACCTAAGTTTTTGTGCATTCAATTTTTAGTAATTAATGCATTGTTTGGATGGAGAACACCTCTAAGTCATCTTCATTTAGCCTTAAGCTAAAAGAAATGACATCATATAATCTAAATATTATGGAGGCAATTGAACTAATGTAGAAATGGTGTTGTAAGATTAAGGAAACTATTTCTTGAAATGGCTTTTACATCCTCTTCTTTTAATATTGCATCAACTTTAGCGAGTTGTTTTATAAAATACTTAAAATAATTTATATGGTTGGACATAACACTGTCAACAACCATTTTGAATATTAAGAATTGCAATTTTAAAGAAAAAAATTTATTTATTGCTTTTGCACTAAACAACATTTGTAACCCCTTCCAAATTTCTTTAGAGGATTTGTCTAGAAAAACATGATGTAATCATGTATCTGAAAGTGCAATACCAATGATTGAAGTTATCTTTGTTTTTACACTTGATTAATTTGTTAGGATGTGTAAGTTCGGGTTTAGTTCTTAGGGGTTTCACTTAGTGAACTTATGGCATAGCACTTGAGTTCATGGCATATTAAATAATATACCTAATTTCGTTATATATTAAGGAATATTTATGAAAACCCTTTTCTTGACCCCTCTCCCAATACATCCTTCCAATTAAGACACCCCTATTTTCGCTAGATTACCTATATATACATTCTTTTCATGGCATTTTTAATACTTTTTTATTTTATTTCTACCACTAGTATAGTGACATGACACTACCCTTATAAGCCTTGGAATATTATAGAGTTAAATATGAAATATTGGTGGGAATAGATACTTTTAGATGTAGAATAAAACCTTTGAAATAGCTTGGATTAGTTGCTATAATATACTTCATACCTCCTTCACACAAGGATCATACATATTTGAAAACAAGCCTAACTTTAAAGACAGTCACATTCACAACACCTTCACACATAAATCAATCATATACAAACAAGTCTAGTTCGATTGCACTCATAGTCAAAACCATATCACCTTCATAAGCAATGCTACACCCATTCAAACCTCTCAATACCTAATTCAACCCATGAATACTTAATTCTAACCTCTCCCTAATATTTATATGTTTTTAGTAAATTAATAATATATAAATGAGAAATTTAAATATTTATGAAATTAAAATTGTTGTAATGTGTTTTAAAATTATATTGAATACAATTGTACATGTGAAATGTGAATCCTCTTTTCTCTATCAAAAGTATATATTTATTGTCTTCTGAACATATCTTCACTCTTTATCACGAATATTAAAGATAAATAAAATAAAATAAAAAATTCAACTTGTGAACTCCAAAGTTTCCAAGTGGATAGTGTTTAATATGGCGTTGATGCCATGTTATAAAATTGGCATTACCTCATACATAAAATAGAAACTAGAAACAAAAATGGCAATTTCATTAAGGATGGAATCTTTAATTAGATTGACGTCAATTATCTTTTATTGGCTAGTAGACAATTACATAACTTGACTTCCTTTTCTTTAACTACATCTTTTAAACCAATACTTAATACAATTAAGTATTAAGACCACTTATATAATGTTCTTCAATTACATTAAATATGTTGAAGCATTATACTCCCTTAAGGTCAAGTTCTTTAATGAGATGGACGTAATTCTCTTTTCTTGGCTAGTAAACAATTACATAACTTTACTTCCTTTTCTTTAACTATATCTTTTAAATGAATACCTATTATAATTAATTATTAAGGCCACTTTAAATGAATACCTAAGGCCACTTATGTAATGTTCTGTTCCTTAATTACATTAGATATATTGAAGCATTATACTCCAATAAGGTCAAGTACTTGCAACACTTTAAACTAGTCAAGCACAAGTGGATTCTTTCCATCTAATAAAAATTACCAAAAAATTATAACTACACAATAATGAGAGGGTGTAAGAGACAATAAAAGGGTACCTTCCAATATGGATACATAAAATTCTATTTTCACGAGACTCTTCTAGTGTGTTGTCTATAATTAATACCATAACAAGAGCATATGCTCTAGGAGTTCTTGGTTGTTTATTTAAGTAGATTTCCAAATGGATCCCATGTGATGGACCAAAGAACATCAATGACCCTTTAATAATGGTTACCCATGGTTTATAATATGAATTTACATTTTTAAACCATGTGTCTTCATTCAATACAAAATTAGAATCAAAATGATGCTAAAGTGAAGTTAATCCATTGATCATGTGGCCATACATTGTGTTGAACCTTGGTTGTCATTGATGTCAACTGATATCAAAGAAGATTCAATATTCTTGTGCCACTTCAAAGAAGTATATGAAAGCCACTTTAAAAAATTATATTTCTGTGTCAGTTTATAGAAGTATATGGAATCCAGTTTAAAGAAGTACATAAGGAATTCATTCAATACATATGGTATAGATGCAGGTCTCAAGTCCACCCAGTAGTACTACTTCAAAGGTATGTGTGAAAGATATGGTTGGACAAGGTTCGGGAGTGCGCAAGCAACTTGGAGCAAGAAATGGTTAAACATGTAAGCAAGTCTTGAAAGCGTGAAAGACTCACCAATCAGAAGAATATTCAAGTTGTTGAAGCGTGCAGGAGTACCAGAAGAAAGTAGCAGTTGAAGAAGTCAAGTGTGCAAGTCCCACAAGCAATGGTACATCAAGGGCATAAGACCACACCGCAAGGACACAAGTCCCTATAAGTAAAGGACCAAGTATGCAAAAGACCCAAAAGAGATGACACCTCAGAGGAGAAGAGCATGACAAGTGGTGAAAGCATGAACCATGAAGCAAAGAAGAAGAAAAACCACAACCAACTTGTGGACATATACTTCGCGCATGACACGTATAAATAAGAAGCCAAGTTGTAGAATTGAAGTAAGCTTGTGAGCTCGAGACTAGAAGATATAGATTTAGAAATATTCTTATTTTGGGGAATTAAGGACTCGTGGAACTAGAATAGAATGATCTGGCAGAGAGCTGAGTGTGCACAAGCAAGAGAAAGGAATTATTGATGGTGTCTAGAATGATGTAGTCTATCTGTGACAGAAGCACGAAGACAGAAAGGTAGAACTATAGAAGATGCACAAGTGCATGAGACCTGAATGACAGTATTGCTGATAGCACACAGACAGTCACAGATGATCTAAGACAGATGCGTGAATATTGACTTTAAATACATCTAGTGATGCGTGAAGTGAAGAAGTTTATCTGATGCGCTAAGATAAAGGTGCAACACAATAAATGATGCACATTATGATAAGGATCATATGAGACAAGTGCGTAAAAAAGAAAGGTCAAATCATAGATGATGCACAAAAGGTGTTAAATTTTGAGCATTAATTCATTATACTCTAGGATCTTTGCTGAGAGAATAACATCTACAGTATATCAATGCATGACAATCAGACAAGCATCACAAGCATCACCAGAATCAAAAGCATAGAGACAAGAGACACAGAGTTTCCATGGGGAAAACCCTAAGGTGAAAAACCCCACAACTTCCTCAGAGATAGAGAGAGCAATGGCTCAACCAAAATACAACCAAATAACACTGAGATAGTCTCCTAGGAGATGATCCTCCTCCTCCTCACTAGTGCGCCACTTTCCAGAGAGAGAGTGAGTTACTTTTTTCGAGTGAGTAAAATAGAGATCTCCTATCTCTATTTATACTCACCTTTTTTCCCAGTGACCTACTAGGGCCGACTTGTCTACTTAGATACATCCACATTATATTATATATTAATCAGGGCCGACCCCATATGGTGGTCTAATAACCCATCGGAAAGTACACACACTTGCGACACTTGTCAATCCACATGACGACACTTCCTTATCGAGGAATAACACATCTCTTATAAGGGTACAATAAATATATATATAATACACAGATGAAATACATTCCGAAGTTACATATACATCAACACTCCCTCTTAACTAGGAAGGTATTTCTCGACACAGATTTGCTAGACAAGTCTTCTTCTCTGGATCATCGTCACTGCTGCTACTATCTCAACCAATCTCTGTCTCTACTCGTCATAGGAAGTTCTACAGAGCCAGTCCTTTTTCATACTGGATGTAGGCCCACCACCTGCAAGTCTTCGTCATCACTGGCCATACTGTGGAATCCTCAGGACTTATTACGTGCATCACAAAACCTCGAAAGAGCATCCCAGGATGTTACGAGCACACAGCTCTACCTATAGGATCTCCCAGGGCGCTATTACATGTGACCCCACCACAAAACCTCGAAAGAGCATCCCAGGATGTTACGAGTACACAACTCCGACCTGTAGGATCTCCCAGGGCGCTATTATATGTGGTCATGGAAAAACCTCGCAAGAGCATCCTAGGACTGATTACGGGCACACAGCCCAACCTATCGGATCTCCCAGGGCGCTATTACATGCCATAGGAAAAAACCTTGCAAGAGCATCTGCCAGATATCCCAGGGCGCTATTACATGCCATAGGAAAAACCTCGAAAGACTATCTGCAGGTCTCCCAGGGCACCGAATTACATGTCCTCCCAGAGCAAAACCTCGAAAGAGCATTTGCCAGATGTCCCAGGGAACTGATATTACATGCCATAGGTAAAACCTCGAAAGACCATATGCAAATCTCCCAGGGCACCGGATTACATGCTCATCTGCACAACCTGATCCACGGCCATAGAGTATCATCCTGATACTCACCATACATCATCCTGATGCATCCATGATCATCCTGATCATCATCACTGCAACGTCCTACTGCATGTCATTTGGAGAAACATCCTGAAGCTCATCATCTATGATCATCCTGATCATAACTGCAACATCCTGCTGCATGTCATCATACCTGATCCACCTGATCATCAATGCATCTACCTGATGCATACCAAGTATCTACCTGATACATATCATCATACATGATCCTCCTGATCATCAATGTATCCACCTGATACAAATACAAATACATGATACATATCACCATACATGATCCACCTGATCATACAATGTATCCACCTGATACATATACAAAATACATGCACATGATCCAACTGATCATATCCAGCATCAACATGATGCGTACATACATACATAAAAATGATCCAACTGATCATATCCAACATCCAACATGATGCGTACATATAAAAATGATCCAACTGATCATATCCAACATCCAACATGATGCGTACATACATACATAAAAATGATCCAACTGATCATATCCAAGTAGAAACCAGAACATCATCCTGATGCTCATCATCCAACGCTTACATCCATAGCCATGTGAAGGATCCTCCTTCCAACATGCTTGGAATGGCTTCAGCAAATGTGTCCATCACTTCTTCCTCGAAGTGTCCTCGATCTGAAGAATGCCAAGCCTCTCTCTGAAGTACTCGAACTTCACTCTGGCTAGTGGCTTCGTCAGCACATCTGCAATCTGCTCGTCTATCGCAACATATAGGAGCTTCACAGCTCCTCTCTGCACCATATCCCTGATATAGTGATATTTGATCTCTATGTGTTTCGACCTGTCATGAAACACTGGGTTCTCGGACAGCTTCACACAACTCTGGTTATCACAGAAGATACCAGTAGCCTCCAACGGGAGATCAAATAGCTCAAACAGTAGCTTCCGTAGCCATACTACCTCACAACTAGCTGAACAGGCTGCAACATACTCTACCTCAGCTGTACTTAGTGCTACACAGGACTGCTTCCTGCTAAACCAAGAGATCACACCTGATCCCATATTGAAGCAACACCCAGATGTGCTCTTCCTATCTGCAGCACTGCCAGCCCAATTTGAATCAACATAACCCTGTAGGTTAAACTTTTGATTCGCTTCATACTTGAGCCCATAATCCACTGTACCCTTCAGGTACCTCAGAACATGCTTTACAACAACCAGGTGAGCACTCCTCGGATCCATCAGGAACTGGCTCAATGTGTTCACAGCAAAGCAAATGTCTGGTCTCGTGTTCGTCAGGTACATCAAGGACCCAATCATCTGACGATACATAGAGACATCAATCGGCTCAAATGAAGCATCACATAGAAGCTTCAGATTTGATGCCATAGGTGTGGCCATGGCCTTGCAATCCATCATTCCAAATCTCTTCAGGATATCTACTGTGTACTTCCCTTGACCAAGGAAGATCCCACCTGCATTCTACCACACCTCCATACCTAGGAAAATAGTGCATCATTCCCAAATCTTTCATATCGAATTCAGCTGCAAGCTTCCTTTTAGTATCTGCAATCAGTCTGTCATCTCCTGTCACAAATAGGTCATCCACATACAGTAGTAGAATCACAAGATTCCCTTCCTCAACCTTGTAGTAAAGGTTGGAATCCGCTTTACTCTTGGTAAAGCCCAAACTAGATAGGAAACTGTCCATCCTACCATACCAGGTTCTGGGAGCTTGCTTCAAGCCATATAAGGCTTTCTTCAATCTACATACATATGATTCCCTGTCATGTATTTCAAAACCGAGTGGCTGTTCCACATATACTTCCTCTTCTACTACACCATTCAGGAAAGCAGTCTTGACATCCATCTGGTGTATTTTCCATTTCATTGCTGCAGCCAGGGCAAGCACTGTTTTGATGGAAGTGTATTTGGCTACAGGTGCAAAGGTTTCTTCATAATCTATTCCTTCTTTCTGAGAGAAACCACGAGCTACGAATCTTGCTTTGTATTTTTCTACACTGCCATCTGCAGCATGCTTGATTTTGTAAATCCACTTGGAAGTCACAACAGACTTCTCTTTAGGTCTTGGGACAACATCCCAAACATCATTCTTCATTATTGATTGGTATTCCTCAACCATAGCATCCTTCCATTCTTTCTTTTCTGCTGCCTCTTGATAACTGGAAGGCTCTTTGTTCATAATGTCACAGAGTAAAGCAACATAACTGGTGTGTGATCTGGTTCTCTTCTTTGCTCTGTGTTCTTCTTCTGGAATGCCAAATCTTTCTGCATCGTGAATGAGCTCTCTAGCCCATACAGGTTTCCTCTTGTGAGAGTTATCCTCACGGGGTGGATCTATAGGTTCTTGTGGATCTTCAAACTCACGAACAGTTTTTGGAACTGCTTCAGTCATGGTAGTGTCCTGAAATCTTGTTTCCTTAGGTTCTTCATAACCTTCGGTAGGTGCCTTTCTTGATTTGATGAATGCCGAGTTTTCATCAAATGTTACATCCCTACTAACATCAATTTTCTTGAACCCTGGAAAGTATATTCTGTAAGCCTTTGAGATTTCACTATAACCCACAAAGATGCCCTTCTTTCCTGAAGGATCTAGTTTAGTCCTCTTCTCTTTTGGGACATAAGTATATACTGGACAACCAAATATTCTGAGATGGCTGACTTCAGGTTTCTTACCAGAAAAGACCTCTTCTGGTGTCTTGTTGTCCAATATCTTGTGGGGTGTTCTGTTCTGCACATATACAGCTGTTCTAGTTGCTTCTGCCCATAGATGCATAGGAAGATCCTGGTCATGCAACATTGCCCTTGTTGCTTCCATGATAGTTCTATTCTTCCTTTTTGCAACTCCATTCTGTTGAGGATTATAAGGAGCAGTCAACTCCCTCTTAATCCCTGAATCATTGCAAAGCTTCTTGAAGTCACTTGAGGTGAATTCCCCACCATTGTCAGATCTGAATGTCTTGATTTTCTTGTCAGTTTGATTCTCCATCAAGGTTTTGAATTCCTTGAATTTATCAAACACCTCATCTTTTCCCTTCAAGAAGTATACCCAAGTCTTCCTGGAGAAGTCATCGATAAATGATACATAGTAAACATACACACTCAGGGAACTAGATGACATAGGGCCACATACATCTGAGTGGATGATTTCCAGAATGTCTTTTGCCTTGCTTTCACTGCTTAGGAAAGCCTTCTTAATGTTCTTACCTTTTGCACATCCTTTGCAAACACCTTCATGTTTGGTCTTGATTTCAGGAAGACCCTCTATTTCCTTGCTTGCAATTGGAAGTGCCCTATAGTGCATATGAGCAAGTATTCTATGCCAAAGTTCACTTGGTTCCATGGATTCATGCACCATGGCATGTTCAGGTTGTCCCTTCAATTTATACAGTCCTCCCTCTTGCTCTCCAATCACTACTGCATCATCTATTGTCTTTCCCTTTGACCACATCACATCAGGACTTGGCCATCTACAAATGCAACCCTCATACCTTTTGCATCCAATGCAGATATGGAGAGTAAGTTCTTCTTGAGCCCAGGTACATAGAGGACTTCCTTCATCTTCCAAGATTTTCCAGAATCTAGGTTGTAGGAGGCTTCACCACTTCCTTTGATTGGGTATTGATAATCATCCCCAAGTTTCACCTTATGGGGTGATTCATGTTCAGATAGGTTCACAAAAGATTCTTTGAATCCAGTCATGTGTTTGGATGCCCCACTATCAATTAACCAATCATTACAACCATGGGAGATTGTACCTGTGAGAGTAGAGATCAGAACATACTCTTCTTCACTTGATGAGACATCATCACTATCACTTTTTGCCCTAGCCTTCTTCTTTGGGGGTTCATCATCTTCGGCAGCATGAGCATGAAATCTTCTTTTGCTGCCCTTCTTCTTCTTACTGAAGTTGTTGTTATTATCCCTTTTGTTCTTGGGACAATCTGAAGCATAGTGACCCTTCTCATTGCATGTAAAGCATCTTAGGTCCTTCTTACTCCTTTGATGAGATCTTTTGTGGTGAGAGTGATCCTTCTTGGTTTTGCTTCTTTTGGTGTGAGCTGCAAGAGCTTGATCTTCTCCTCCCATCTTTTCCTCACGAGCTATAAGCATAGCTTCTTCTTGAGAGCATTCTTCCCTCAGTCTGTTGAAGGAGATCAACTTCTTCCTTGCACAAATTCCTTGAATAAAAGAATCCCATGACCTGGGTAGGCCATTTAGAGTGGTCATCACCACTTCACCATTCTCCACCATTTCATCCACTGCTTCTAGTTGTTCCTTGATCTGGGAGACCCTTGAAAAATAAGATTGAATGGTTTCTCCATTCTGAAACTTTACTGCTTTCAATTGGTTCCGCAGGGTCATCTTCTGATTTATGTTCTTTCCTTCAAATAGCTTGGTCAAGGATTCAAACATCTCCTTGGGTGTCTTGAGATAAGACACATGGGGTATGAGATGGTCTTTGATAGAATCAGCAATGATTCTCTTTTCCTTGACCAAGTTCTTCTTGTGCAATGCCTTGGCCTCTTCATCCTCTGGGATAGGGATGTCTTCTTTCACATATGAGTCCAACTCATTCTCTTCCAGGATTAGCCCAATCCTATACTTCCAGGCTCGGAAGTTATCAGCCCCTTCAAGCTTATCCTCAAGCTTGGTGTGAAGAGACATCTTTAAGAGTACTTCAAATGAAAATAGAAAAGGTTTAGGACTTACCACTTGAAGTGCTGAAAACTGGATCTAGTCCCAGATTAGGGTTTGTCAGAGAAACCCTAAAAATTCAAAATGTGAAATTCAAAATTCTGAAAGGATAGAAAGATGCACCTTGGAGAGCTGATCATCCTAGTACATTCAGAATTTGAGATCAGCAAGGTTTTGCCCTTCAAAATTGCCTTTTTGTCCTCCTGGGTTCACTAGGGAGAGCCCTGAATTAGGGTCAAATCTGAAAATGCTCGGAACTGAATTCTGATTGGATAGATAGATGCGCCTTGATGAGTAGATCCAATCTACTATACTGAATTTCAAAAATCTGTGGAGAGAAACCCAATAATCAAGGAATACAAGCTTCCGTCACTGCAAAATGTCTTCTTCTCAGTTAAGCTCTGATACCATGTTAAATTTTGAGCATTAATTCATTATACTCTAGGATATTTTCTGAGAGAATAACATCTACAGTATATCAATGCATGACAATCATAATATGACAAGCATCACAAGCATCACCAGAATCAAAAGCATAGAGACAAGAGACACAGAGTTTCCGTGGGGAAAACCCTAAGGTGAAAAACCCCACAACTTCCTCAGAGATAGAGAGCAATGGCTCAACCAAAATACAACCAAATAACACTGAGATAGTCTCCTAGCAGATGATCCTCCTCCTCCTCACTAGTGCGCCACTTTCCAGAGAGAGAGTGAGTTACTTTTTCCGAGTGAGTAAAATAGAGATCTCCTATCTCTATTTATACTCACCTTTTTTCCCAGTGACCTACTGGGGCCGACTTGTCTACTTAGATACATCCACATTATATTATATATTAATCAGGGCCGACCCCATATGGTGGTCTAATAACCCATCGGCAAGTACACACACTTGCGACACTTGTCAATCCACATGACGACACTTCCTTATAGAGGAATAACACATCTCTTATAAGGGTACAATAAATATATATATAATACACAGATGAAATACATTCCGAAGTTACATATACATCAACAAAAGGTTGCAAATTATGTAAGGACTGATGCACCCAGACAGATCAAAAATATCACAGAAGGTGCGCAGATCCATATGATACTGATGCACAAAGTCAAAACCGTAGTATAGAAGAAGATGCACAGTATTAGTTGAAGTTGCATATGCATAGAAACAGAATGGAATATTGAACCAAATCATAGACTGCAGAATATTTTGAAGCACGACACAATTAGTGAAGTACAAAGTCAATTGTAATTTTATGAAGTTATAAGTTAAGTGTGAAGTCAAGTGAAATATGCAATACAGTAACAGCTAGATTACAACATACAGAAGGTGCACACAACAAAATAAACAGTATTTAATCAGAAGAGTGTGTGGATTCTAAGTACAACAAAGTAATATATTCTTCTATCATATTAGGGTAGCAGGACGGAACAAGGAGCAAGGGGTCGAAGCCTCCTTCCATTTGGAGCTGGTAAATCAGGGTGTTAGTGCTTCGTTCAGGTCAGTTCCTATAAAAGCAGGGGGTCAGTGCCTCCTTCAAGTTGGTGTTGGAAAACTTTGGAAGTTGGTGCTTCCATGAATGTAATATTTATATTATAAGAGAGCATTCCGTGTTTTTCTCCCGTTTGAGTTTCCATGTAAAAATCCGTGTGTTTTGTGTTTCGCGCATATGTGATGAATGCTTTTGTTTATATGAATGCATAATTTGAGATCAAGTTAAAATATGATAAGAAGTAAATATTGTTCATAATTCCGCTAATATTGATTCATCCCCCCTCTTATTAATAAGATTCCAACATATTGATGATCATATACATATATACGAGCTTTGCAATGATGAATATGGGAGTATGTATGGGATTGCAAACATATGAATATATACCATTTTTACAGAATTCTCTTATTTTTTCCAAAGACACCTACCAACAAAGAGGATTCGTGTAGATTTTTCATCCTTTGGAAGTGTTTTAAAACATTGCATGTTGTTGGTATAATAATTTGTTTTATATTTTTTAATAATATGATTGGCCTTGACTAACTTAGTGTCTCTATACATAGCATAGAAAATTTTAAGGATTGATACTTTTTTTAAAGTGTAGAAACCTTGGTGAATCTTATTAGTTCCTAAATTTGCAGCCATAAAATATTAGGCGATGTTTTGTAAAAATATTCAAATTTCCAAGGATTTTATGTAGTTTTTGGACAAATTTGGTGCTGATTAGATAGAAAAATAATTTTAGAAAAAATGAAAATTTACAAATCTTTTTTTTCAAAAAACAATAGAAAATTAGCCCATGGGCTAAAATACTTTGAGGATTTTAATGGGATGCATAGTACTCACTAGTTAATGAATGATCATGCTTTCCATCTCATTGAAATTGTTAGTCTAGGCAATTATATTTGACTACCGCTAGTTAGAAATCTTTTGTTTCTTGGTTATTTCTTTATTTTTTGCAACACATGCAAATGACCTAAAGACTCCTTTACCCAAAGTATGCTCTCTTCCTCGCACTCCAAGTGATCTTGACAAATCAGAAAAGGGTAATAGGCTTGAAATATGTCCTTTGCACACTTTTACTTCATTTAAGCATATTAGAGAAATTGTTTTTTTATAGAGTTGAATTAAAGTATATGCCCATGTATCTTTACTTTATGCTCTTTTAGATCAATGAAAAATTTCAATTTCATTTGCTTTCCAAACATATGTGTGATTTCTACTTAAGAACACACTGAGAGACCTAAAGACTCTTTCAGATATAATATTCTCTCCATCTTGCACTCTTAGTGATCTGGATGGATTAGAACATTATGGAAGTTTTAAATACCTATCGCACACTCAATCAAAATTGGACCTTTTAAAATCAGCATTACACTTGTACATCTCCATCCAACTAAGTTCCTCCATAGGAGTTCACAAAAGAATATTTTATCTAGGTAGGAATGACTGGGATAGGCATCCAAATAATTTCCACCAATTGTTTTACATTATTTTGAGACATAGCATTGTTGACTTATAGGGTACTTTAAAATCCTACTATCAACAATTGTCAAACACAACCCGAATAAGAAGGTGCAGTTCCCAAGAACATGAAATATGAGGTATAACTATATTTTATCACCACAAAGAGTCACTTATATTTTTTTGGAGAAAACACTCTACCATCCAGGACGAACCACTTATCCACACTTGACACGAGTATCTTAGTGACCAAAACCTAGGATATCGCCAAGGAGCAATTCTGATTGCAATTGACTCCTAGGTTGGATCTTCTTTGGTAATTGGAATATGTTTCCTTCCCTTCCGAAACATAGCCCCAAATTTCGACTTGATAACTTTCTCTATCATACCTTCACTAGTCAAACATTGGGGGATTTCATCACCAAAGGCAAGTGGCTATTGGAAGGCCCATTTACTTAGAGAAGAAAGGATGTTACGTCTTATATGGAATTTACATTTTGTTATTTTTTTATTACAAGATCACCTAACTCGCAATTAAAAAGAACCAACTTGTACACTTCTCACACACAGATTAAAGCACCTAACACTCACTTTGCACCATATTGTATCTGTTGTGGTTGGCATATTTTTACATTTGTTTGATTGTTCTTATTACCATTTATATTCACTCTCACTTGATCACATAGAACATCACCATAGTGGAACAAAGAAATTTGAGGTAGTCTCTCAAACTGCAAGGACTCTTTCCTTTCCATATAGGTGTTTTCCCATTTACTCCTTTTGGTTCATGAGGGAGACACTCTAACTAGGGGCATTCCAAGGAAAGGTTGTTAGACTCATCTAGGTGAGGATGTTCCTTTCTCAAATCTCCCTTTTCTCCCCTTAGATATTATACAAGTACCCTTACTTCTTCCTTCGGTATAAGAGACAACACCCCATCCCCACCCCATAGTGGGAATACCCCCCCGTCATCTCCTCTAGGAGGAGAATGGACTCCCTCATCTTCTCCTTCTTTAGAAGAAAGGACACTGACATTATTTCCACCCTCACCCCTAGAGGGAACAACACACATAACACAATGGTGGGACCTACCCCAATACAAATATGCCTTTCATGGCAAGCTTGAATCTCCCTAAATTAACTAAGCTGATTAATGACCCCATTCTTCATGATACAACATGGAAAAATATTCCCCCTAATATTCCTTTAGATATTGAAAAATTTGAAGGGAAATAGGGAGACGACCCAGTAAACCATGTCATGTCAATTCACCTTTGGTGCTCATCCAATAGCATCGTGAAGGGCCTCGTGCATCTTCGTCTCTTTCAAAGAAAATATCACAGGAACAGTGGCCAAATGGTATGTTAATCTACCATATGCAACTTATACCACATTTGATTCAATCGCAACTATGTTTCTCACGTAGAACGGAGTTACATAACTCTTTCAGGGTGTTTTGAAGCTAGAAAGCGCATATGTGCTCAATTGATGCAACATAAATAAACGATTCCCTCCACCTATGTCGAAGAACATAAAATTCGTTGGATCTGGTCGAAGGCTTGCTGACGTGATCCTCTTACTTGAATGGGCCTTAATTTCGATCCCTTTTCGACACATTTGCGGAAGAATGTTTGCTAATAATATTTGATTTCTCTTCTCTCTAAGAACATAGTGATTGAGAATTCTATTTGAGGACCAATTGTATCTTCTAGAATATAGGAACATGTTGTGAAAATCTAATCACTGCCTCTACTGGAATCAAACCCGTGTCTTGTTGGAAAAACGTAATTACGAGCTGATTTTGTATCTAGTATGTGTCGGCTCTATCAGTCACTCTGTCAGTCCCTTGTCAGTCTGCAATGTCAGTCAGTTAGTTTTTCTACAACCAATCCGGCTCAGGTCTTCTAGTATTTATATAACCACGTTTGTATTCCGTAAATCAAGAATTTATTAGGTAGAAATTTATTAGAGTCTTTAATGTAACTCAGTAGCTTCTAGGTGAAGCATTGTCAAGTTTGTGTTTAAATAAAAGATGAAGAAGATATAAAATAGAGAGGAACAGAGGTAGATAGAAAGGAGAAGAAAGATAGGTTCACGATGTGTTTGCGAACCCAAGCTCATAGTTGCGCAGTGTATTAAGAGCCCAAGCTCTGTGAAGGTGAAACATTATCTCTGTGTAATTTGGTCAAGTTGCTATGTTATACTGCGGTAATATATAAGTCCATAGTTTTATGTATTCATTCTCAAGAATGTTAAATATTGCATGCCGCACATCTTCTCCAGATTTACTTGTGTAAATTTTTTTTACATTTACATTGTGTAAAAGATATCTCAATTTTCCAAATATTTCATGGTGGTAAAAGTTGTTTATATTTTATTGTAAAGCTTGATTAAGATTGGGTTATGTGAAGTTAACTTGTGCAAAGGTAATCCTCGTGAAGTTAAAGAAGTTCTGAGAAGTAAATGTTATTCCAAGTGCGAAGTTCCATTTATGCAAAGTCAATTTAAATGCAAAGTTAATTTATGTGAAGTTAATTGCGCATAAATGCAAAGTAAATTTATGAAATGCGAAGTTAGTTTCCGTGAAGCTATTGTTTAGTGAAGTTAAATTGCTTAGCGAAGTGAAATTTGGGGTTCCCTATTGTATGATCTGCGAAGTCCAAAGAGAAGAAAAAGAAGACTCTCATTTATTGTGCAGTTCATCTTTTTAACTGCGCGGTGTGCTTTTCCCTTGATCTTGTATCAGAGCATAATTTACGGAAGGTAGAAATTTTATTTATAAAAGGGGAAAAGCAATTAAGAATGGCTTCCACTTCTGGTAATTTGCAAACTCCAATATTTTCAGGAAAAAATTATGAATATTGGTCTCTAACTATGAAAGCTTTGTTCAAAGGTGAAGATGTATGGGAAATAGTTCAAAATGGCTATGTAGAATCAACAAATTTGACAGCATAGAACAATCTCACACAAGCTGAGAAGGATGTCTTGAGGGAATAAAGCAAGGAAGATGGAAAGTCATTGTTCCACATACATCAAGCGACACATGAATCCATACTCCCAAGAGTAGTAGCAGCAACGTCAGCTAAGGAAGCGTGTGACACACTGGAAACTTCCTATCAAGGTTTGAACAAGGTAAGGACTACCAAACTACAAATCCTTAAGTGAGATTTTGAATATCTGTCAATGAAAGATAAATAGTCAGTAGAATCATTCTATACTCATGTTATTGGTTTGGTTAATCAAATAAAGTCTCATGGAGAAAATCTAAGTGACCAAAGAGTTGTTGAAAAATTTCTTAGAGTTCTTACAAAGAAATTTGAATCTTTAGTTGTGACCCTGAAGGATAACAATTATATGTCCCAATTTACTATTGATGAATTTGTGAAGATTCAATATGCTAATATAGATAACATCAGTATTACATTCAATTTCACAACAATAGCATATACAGGATCACTGAAAGAACAACAAGCACAATATAAACACAAGAGACACAATTTATCCTGGGAAACCCTCATGGGGTAGAAAACCCAGCAAAGCTTCCTCAATATAGCTGACCAACAAATACAAATATGTAATCCCCAAACATGAGATCATTCTCCTCCTTTGCAGATCTCTCCTCCTCCTATGTGAGTTTCACAAGTGTGTGTGTGTTAAATGAGAAACACACCTCCTCTATTTATACACTACTTCACTTGACTTTTACACTAACTAGGTCAGCCCCAACTTTAACCACTAGGGACTTAAACACCACATATAACTAACTCTGGGCCGACCTTACTAGGGAATTATAATAACCCAAGTTACCACATTCTCTCGGAGGCATAAACATCTCCGGATATACAATAGGGTCTTCACGGAGGAATGAAATATCTCCGGAATAATAAAGTACAAATACAATATTCTTAGAAGTTACAATATCTCAACATAATTGCAAGCCTCACTTCTCAACCATGAACATAGAATCAGTGGATCAGATACAACATTAGAAGGTGCATTTGCAGCACAATCATCCATAAGTCGTGGAAGAGGCAGGGGAAGATCAAATTCTAGAGGAAGAGGAAGAAGTTACTTCAGAGGAGGTCGCAGCAGCATCCCTGCACATGTCGTTGGTAGAAATTAGAATCATATCCCCAATCAGGCAAGTGGAAAAAGGTATGATAAATAAAAAATTCAATGTCATTACTGTAAGAAGTTTGGACACTTCGCATATGAATGCAAGAAGAAGCAGTATGACCAAGGAAAGTAAGTCCAAACACAGTCAAGCAACAACAACACTTCGAATAGCTCACTGTTCTTAGCATGTGCATCTCCACTTGAATGCAATGATGTCCAATAAATTCCAAATGGCATATGGTATTTAGACTCAGGTTGTATCAATCATATGACTGGTAATTTAAATCTATTTTCTAGTCTAGATAAATCAGTTCAAACTAATGTCACACTTGGAAACAATATTCAAGTTACTGTTTTGGGTAAGGGTATTGTTGATATTTTAACCAAACAGGGGGAGCATAAATTTATGCCTGATGTTTATTATGTTCAAGGTTTGAAGCATAATTTGATGACCATTGGACAACTGATAGAAAAAGGTTACAGATTTCATATGACAGGAAAGCATTGTCTGATCAAGGACGTATATCCAAGCAATCGCTTAATAGTCGAAGTGAAGATAACAAGCAATTGCTTGTTTCCTTTAAGGATAAGGCCAAACATAAAAGGAAAAACATCTCAAGTTGTTCATGGAAGTCAGAATGAAAATTCTGAAGCTGCATTTGAGGCGGAAAGTAAAGAAGCAGAAATTCACTGCAACAAGGAAGAAAAAGACAACAAAGAAATGCAAGCAGCAAGGGACTAATAAAGGATGAATCCTGGTTGTGGCACTTCAGATTTGGACATCTGAATTTTGGTGGGCTAAAGCTACTACACATGAAGGACATGGTGAAATGATTTCCATTAATTGAAAAGTCAGAGAGAATTTGTGAAGGCTGTATTTTTGGCAAACAGGACAGAGAGATTTTTCCAGTCGAAAAGTCATACAGAGCTCGCACACCACTTGAAATTGTGCACTCTGATATTTGTGGACCGATGCAAACACCGTCCATGGGAGGATGCACTTACCTTCTCACATTTATTGATGATTTCGCAAGAAAAACCTGGGCATATTTTATAAAATATAACTCTGATGCGTTTGGTTGTTTTCAACAGTTCAAGGCACTTGTGGATAAGCAGAGTGGTTACAGCATCAAGATCTTAAGAACATATAGATGTGGTGAGTATGTTTTAGATGATTTCTTAATTTTTTGTAAAAATCATGGCATACACAACAAATTCACTGCGCGGTATACACCGCAATAGAATGGTATCGTAGAGAGGAAAAACAGAACCATTATGGAGATGGCACGTAGTATGTTGGAAGCCATGCATCTGTCAAATGAATACTGGGTTGAGGCAGTGGCAACTGCTGTATACATCATGAATTGATGTCTGAAAAAGAGTGTGAAGAACAAAGTTCCGCAGGAAGCTTGGACAGGTATGAAACATAGTGTTTCGCATTTAAAATTTTTTGGTTGTGTAGCATACGCACATGTTCCAGGTCATCTAAGAAGGAAATTAGACAATAAAGGACATAAATACATTTTTATTGGGTATTCTGAAGACACAAAAGCATACAAGTTGTATGATCCTGTTGCAAAAAAATATATTATCAGTCGAGATGTTCAGTTTGTAGAAAATGAAGCATGGGATGGAACTATAGAGAAGAATGTTAAAATTATGTCTCATGTTGAACATGATGACATCGCAGAAGATGTGGTTGAGACTCCGCATGTGAATCAAAATGTCGCAGTTCCATCTACTCCCAGGACAGCGCAGCATGTTTCAGCACAAGGAACTTCGACACAAGTCACAGTTCGAGCTACTCTGACAAGCACACTAAGTGTGCAACAAACTCCATCTATTAGTTTGCGAAGGTCGACATCATCAACTCCAACAAAGAAAAAAATTCTACGTGAGATATATGAGATTGGTACACCCAATTCATTCTTAGTTTTTGCATTATTTTCTCAAATTAATGATCCGCTAACATTTGAAGACGCTATTGAAGATAAATTTTGGGCACAATCCATGGATGAAGAAATAAAATGCATTGAGAAAAATAAAACATGGGAATTAGTCGATGTTCCTAAGGACAAGGATGTGATAATCGTGAAATGGATTTATAAGACCAAGCAAGATGCTGATGGAAATGTGCTAAAGAACAAGGCAATATTGGTAGCAAGAGGGTTCACACATCAGCCTGGCATAGACTTCATTGAAACCTTTGCACCTGTAGCACAAAGGGACACTATCAGAACAGCTTTGGCCATCACAGCATATAAGACATGGCTTTCTTACCAAATGGATGTTAAGTCTGCATTTTTAAATGGATATTTGGAGGAGGAAGTATATGTAGAGAAGCCACACGGATACGAAGATCTAGGACAAGGACACAAAGTATACAAGTTGAAAAAGGCACTCTATGGATTGAAGTAAGCTCCTAGATCTTGGTACAGTCGCATTGACTCTTACCTCATTCATAATGGATTTCACAGAAGTGAATGTAAGCCAACACTATACACAAAAATCAACAAGCAAGGTAATAAGCTAATCGTCTGCCTGTATGTAGATGATTTAATATTTACTGGTGATTTTGGCATAGAGGAATTTAGATCAATCATGGAAAGTGAATTTGAAATGACTAATTTGGGGCTTATGAAGTATTTTTTGGGCATTCAAGTCCAACATACTGAAAATGGTATATTTATATCTCAGTCGAAGTATGTAAGTGATGTCTTGAACAGATTTAAGATTTTAAACTATAAGATAGCTCTAACACCAGTGATAACAAGTTTGAATTTAAGCAAGGATGATGAGGGATCCAATGTGGATCCTACGTTGTTTAAAGTCTTGTTGGAAGCCTTATGTATCTTATAGCGACAAGGCCAAACATCATGTATGGATTCAGTTTAATATCAAGATTCATGGAGTCACCAAAAGAATCTCATTGGTAAGCAGGTAAAAGAATTTTGAGGTATGTAAGTGGAACAAAAGACTTTGGTATTTTGTATTCAACCTCAGAAAATTTCAAACTCATTGGATATACTGACAGTGACAATGGAGGCAGCGTAGATGACAGTAAAAGCACATATGGGAATATGTTTCATTTAGGAACAGGTGTTGTATCATGGGCTTCAAAGAAACAACCCAGTGTAACTCTTTTTTCAGCAGAAGCAGAGTATGTCGCAGCTACAAGCGTTGCATGTCAAACCGTTTGTATGCAGAGGATGTTAAGTGATATGTCGTTGAACCAACAAGAACCCACAGTCATTTACTGCGACAACAATTCAGCTATCGCATTGTCAAAGAATCATGTGTTCCACAAGAGAACCAAGCACATCGACACAAGGTATCATTTTATCAGATAATTGATAAATAACAAAGAAACATGTTTAGAATTTTGTAGGTCTAAAGATCAGGTAGAAAACATATTTGCAAAACCATTGGCAAGGGACACATTCCAATATTTGTGAAGTTGTTTGGGAGTGACAAGTTCTGCACAGTGAACTTCATCATGCACAGAGCATGTTTCAGCTCTGAAACATTTTGTAAAATTTTATTTTTGTTTTTGTTGAATGATCCCCATCTGCTCATAATTAAGGGGGAGTGTTGGAAAAATGTAATTACGAGTTGATTGCGTATATAGTATGTGTCGGCTCTTGTGTTGAGGTGGAGGTGGGCCAATTTCCAATGGTGAAAATCATGCACATTGAGCCAACGATGGATGTGGGGATCTCAGGTGGTGGTCCTGAGTACACTCCTAGCGAATTGGAGTCCTTATACATGTCGGGGGAAATATCAACACAGGATTGATTTTTGTTGGCGACAATAGGTATGATGTCGTCAAGGCTACTAGTGGCATTGGGATCATAGTATTTAAGTTGGTCGAGGGTGACACTCTTTCCATTTAAGGGAAACATCATGATACAGAAGACCGAGGAGGCAACCTCCTTCATGGCGTACATGTAACTATGCCCCAAGAGGATTTTGTAGTCATGTTGAGCATGGACTACCTCGATATCGATCATGACCATCTTGCGCCCCAACTCTATGGAGAAATTTTGGTATAATCCTCTCAGTTGGGATGGTCTCCCATCATATGCATGGAGGGCGATAGATGAGGGGACCAACTCTAGTGGCCCTATATATTTCCAAACATTAGAGAACATGACTCAAGTGGATGTGCCTTCTTCGATGATACAATGATGAATCATAATGTTCTTTACTATGACAGGGACTTGAAATATGACTGACGAGGGTAGCCACGGTTCACCTTTGTCAGATCAAAGCTCATATGGTGTGATTCTAAACGATCGATGGTGCCGAGTGCATTAAGTAAAGAATTCCATTTGGTAGGGAATTCCTATAGCACTTCTAACATGGACATGACTGCAAGGGACTGAGCCAAGTCATCCACAATATTGTAATTGTGGGTAGATTTCATATGGGGGTTATTAGGGGTACGTTGAAGTGGAACCTTGGGAATCAACAGGATTTGTTTGGAACTTGGGCGTGGTATTTGTAGAGGGCCCCCGAAGGGATAGGGATATATTCTACTTGGGGAGCTTCAAGCCTATCATAACCTTTGGCTCGAGTCTAAAGATTAACATCCAACGTGTAGATATTTTGGAAAGAGCCATCGTTGCAGGGGTGGGGGTCTTGCTATTGTGTAAGGACCGCTTGGTTAGTGAAGGATTGTTTTAACACAATGGTTTGGGGTTGGGGAGGATTTGGGGCCTGAGGGGGATTTGGCATAGTCTTCTTCTTAGCTTCCACTAACTACTGGGAGTCGGGTATGAGAGGGAAGTGCTGTGTGCAATGACCACATTCATCACAAATGGAGCAATGATAATTAGTCCTCAGGTTGGATTTCTTCTCGTGCTTGGGGGGATTATTAGTCCCTGTGTTTTTATTAGATGGATTCTGGTTTTGTTGAGGAGGAGGGTTTCCCTCTTTCCCCTACTATAGGTTTTGCTTGTTCTTCCCCTGATTCTGAGGATTTTGGGGATTTGCGGTGTTCAATTGCTCAAACTGTTGAGCTTGTTGTGTGAAAGAAGGTTGAACAAGGTTCACCCTCATGTGAGGTATGGGTTGCTGATTAGTCAGGCATGGAAATGGATGGTAAGGGTTATATCCTGGGGGTAGGATAAATGTGGTTTGTGTTCCATATGATGTGGATGTAGGAACAACTTGTTCCATTTGCAGTGTAGGGACCATTAAAGTCTGTATGACATTCAGATAAGTAGGAATATATGGTCCATACTGTAACTGACCAACTGGTGGGGTTGGTATAAGAGGAGGGGGTACTGACACAAGTGGCATGGATGGGTATTACAGAGCCATATCAAATGGCATTGGTGTCATAGGAGGAACCTTTCCTAAGTGGGAAATGGACCCAATAATCCCATCCGTCGAATGTGACAAGCCCGTAGGTGTAGGATCGAACGATCGATGCTAGTGGGAATAAGGGAGGATAGTGTAAAGGTAGTCAGATTGTGCATATATGAGATCAAAATGCTAGGATTTCATAATAGCCTCTTCCTTGCTTTGCGGCATGGAGGTGGCAACATATTTAGCTATGACTAGTTGAAGTGGTTTAATGAACCAATCCAATAAGAAGGGTGGTTGTATTTTGATTTACACAATGTTCGACGTCTACGCCACTCATGGATGTGGTTTGTGATGTGGGTGGATGCATTTTGTCAAAACTTTGTAAGAATTTCGAGACCAAGTTCATGGCGAATCAAAAGATGGAAGTAAGTGAGAAATGCGGTGGCCAATGTTGCAAAGGTGGCATGCGATGATCTCGGTAAATTTATGTACCATTTGGATGTCATTTTGCTGAGGCTATGCTAAAAGAGGAAAATCCTCACAAAATATTCCACTATGCTATTAGAAGAACACCATAGATGGAAGGACGTGACATGGTTGGTGGGATCATCTACTTGCTTCCCTTCGAAGTTAGGAATATCGGAGGGAATTTTATTTGGCATAGTCAACCATGTTGGACCATGTGCAATAGGGTCATTTATCATTTTTTCCAAATCAAGGAGATTTAGACTAGCCATGAAAGGTAGGGTAGGAGGATTTGCTTCTACCATTGTATACTATGTGTGGTTTCCATGAGGGGAGGCCAGGGTGGTGTTTAAAACGATTCACCTCCTATGAGAGAGGAGGGATCATAGTGGTACAAAGGGTCTCCAAGAGAAGAAGCCAAAGGGGAACCTCTTCCGGTGGTGGAGGAGGTGGGGGTATTACCACTTTCTCCAAGAGGAGATAATGAATTGAGCAAGGAGTGGCCTCATCCCAATGATCCTATCAATGTGGCCTTGTAGAAACCCCATCTAGAGTATCTTCCATGCGAACCACAAGGATATGTTGTGAAAAAACCCCTTGAGATAGGGGAGAGGCCTTGTAGTCTTCAGTCTTCGAGACTACCTTAGGGTTTTTTTTGTTCCTCTATGGTGAAAGATTTTGTGTCAAGTGAGAGTAAGGGTGGAATTTAAAAAAAATTGAACAAATGCAAAAATATGTCAACCACAATAGATGCAATATGGTGCAACAAGTGAGTGATATGTGCAAATTTGGTTTTAGTGCGAGAGTTCCCACATGTAGGTTCTTTTTAATTACGAGTTAGTGAACTTGTATTTAAAAAGAAAATAAATGTAAATTCCCTAAAAATACCTAACGTCCTTCCTCTCAAATGTAACTGGGCCTCTCAAAAGTACAACTGATAGTGATAATGGGATCCACACACCATTTGACTAGTGAAGGTAACAAAGAGCTAGTTCTACCAGCAATGGAGCCAATGTTCCAATAAAAAATACTTGGAAACACCTCCCAATGGAAATAGCTAACTTCAGGAGTCAATTGCACCCACAATTACTCCTTGGCGATGCCTTAAGTTTGATCACTAAGATACCTTGCTTTAAGTGTGGATTAGTGGTTCAGCCTGCATGGTATAGTGTCATCTCCCTACAACGAGCTAAGTGACTCATAGGGAAGAGTAGGGAAACTATACCTTATATTTCACCTCCTCGGTTACGACTCATTTCTGATATGATTTTTCTTCGAACACTTGCTTATAGTAGGATTTTGAAATTACCCTATAAGTCAACAATGCTATGTTTCAAAATATCACTGATGAAACTAGACTGGTGGGAATTAATGGATTCCTAGCCCAATCAATCCTACCTAACTAAAATGTTGTTTTGTGACCTCCTGTGGAGGATTTTAGTTGGTTGGCAATTTATAAAGTTGATTTTAAGGGTTTTGAATTCACTTAGGGAGTGTAAGAGAGGTATTTCATGATTCCCTTCCTTTTTGATTCACCAAGCTCACAACAAGTGTGAGGTGAAGAGCATACTTTGGAGTGAAAAAGTCTTTAGGTCTCTTAGTGTGTGCTAGTGATTCAAACACATGTGATGAAAGCAAATTGATTGTGGAAAATTAACTAGAAGAGTATAAAGTAAATGCAAATGTAGATGAACTTTTAACTCTAAAAGATGCTAAGGATGCTTTGCAAATCAAAGTGCTAATGAAATAAAAAGTGTGCAATGGATGCATTTCACACTTATCACCCTTTTCTGATTCACCAAGCTCACAAGAATGTGAGGTGAAGAGCATATTTAGGTAGACAAGAGTCTTTAGGTCCTTCTTGTGTGCAAAAAGTGGATTCTACACTAGCTTTGATCCTAAAAACATGTCAAAGAAGCATAAAATAGAGAGGCATTGAATAAGTGACAATAATGAGGCCCGTTGAAAGCCTCAAGGTTGGTTACCTAAGTAATTTTTGAGAGATGTGAACTCTTTACTACCTAATCTTAGTCTATGTAGGCTAATTACTAAAAAAGTAAGTAAGTATTGCAAATTGACTTAATTTTAGTTCATTAGTGAGCAACAATGGTGCTACAAGATTATTGTATGCAGATAAAAATGAAATGAAATGATTGTAGCATGGACAAAAAACACACTGCCATGCGATACTGAAGAAGAATTACAAACAAACTCATGATAGCGTAGGCAGAACACAAAAAAGGTGTGTGGGCCAAATAGAGGATTACCGTGCAATTCGTGAATTGTTTATCTGCGCGAGTAGAAAGACTATCGGAGGTATTTCCATGCGAGTAGTGTGATCACAAGGACGAGATATTCTCTACTGTGTAAAAATTAAGTGTGGCCGACAGGGGGAAAATTATGGAATAGGAGGTGGTATACCTAATCTCTTGCAAATAACAAGCACCCATAATTAATCACTTAGCATAAAAAGACCTAGCTTAAAATAAATAAACAAAAATAAGTGGAGTCACCATTAGAATTGTTGTGGGAAAAATTGCACAAGGGTGCATCCCTCCACTTGGTAAGGGGCTAAGCGTTGTTGGTTGAAGAAAGGCCTCAGTCCTTAGAGCCCCTTTGGGAATGGTGTGTTATCCAAATGATCTTGTGAGTGGTTGTTAGTAGAATTCAAATAAAATAAAGAAAATTCAACAAAACATAACAAAGAGAAAATGGGGGGAGAATCCAAACTCAAACAACCAAATGTATGCAAAACCACTTTGTATTTCCCAATGGTCAAGTTGTACAACACCTAGGAGGTGTGGGATTCAAGGGAAGCCAACAATCTCCCTTAGGGAGGTCCTTCTTGTCCAAACTATATGCCAAGTGGGTGATAGAACAATGGAGAGAAACTCTTTCCCCTGGGAGGAAGGTGGCCAGGGATCTTAGGAATGCTTACAATGGTAGGAAGAGTTGGGATATGAGGAATCTCCAACAAAAATCCAATAGCATAATTTTTCTCTTCTTTCTCTCTACAAAATGCATGTCAATGGCTTCCTTTTATAGGCCAAGAGGTGGCAAAGAAACAACAAGATCCAAATGTGAACCCATGAACTCCATGAACTAGTTCCAAGGTACATCAAGGGTCTATTTAATTCCACCAAGTGTGTGAGAAGCCAAATTCGGATTGTTGGAGGTGATGGGGCTTTTAGGAGCCTTCATTGCACCACATGAAGTAGGTGGTCAATATGATTTGACAGTCGGGCGATTATCAAAAGAAAAGCCGCATGAGTATCTCACAGGGACTGAATTGATATCGCACGGGGACTGAATTGATAACATGCGCTATAACGTAGGTTAACAATGGTTTAGCCACGCGACCTCTTCTTTTGACTGTTCTTGGGAACTTTTGGACTCATGTTGCATTTTGGATTTGTTTAGGATTCCTTTGGTGACCTGTATTTGTTATGCTAATGATTCCTTACTGCAAGAATCGTTGAATTGCATATGTGCGAGGTTTAGGCGTTAACAAGGACATTAGGAGAAGAACAAATTCCATTCTTATTGTGTTATATTATTGTTCCATAGTTGATTAGTAGCACAAGAGTAGATATTAGAGAAGAAAAAGGAAGTAAGATATCTTGTAGTAGCCATTATAGCCATAGAGTCATAGGTAACTCTATAGAGCTTATCACATTCTTTATTTACATTCTATATAAAAGAGCAAGGCATTGTCCTCATTCTAGATGGGATTTTCACCATAGTGGTTTTTCCTAGGGTAAATCTTGTGTTGATGGTGTGGATTGTGTATTTATTTCCTCTATTTATTTTTCTTATAGTTCCAGTTATTTATAATTCACTGGAAATAATATAATAAAAATAACTAAGTTGTAAGATCCGTTGTTATGATCTACTCCAATGGAATATACACATCAAATTATGGATCATATATCTAGGAGAAAACATGTCCCTAATATCATTTTTATTTTAATCACCTAACCATATCAATATTTTTATTTCTAGTAATCTACTTTAATTGTAACATATCCCATGCAACCTATTCCTCCTCTCCAATTCGTCTTCCTTAATGCCAAACATCTATATAAAACCCTATATGGGGATACTATAGTGTTTCACAACTAGACTGGTCATTGGGATAATGTGTATGTCATGCATGAACACTCAACAAACTGAACACAACCTTGAATAGAAACTTGGAATTAAGGTCATAAGCGATTCATGTATTATTTTGAAATTGGAATGTGGGGACATAGACTCATATGGTTTTTATTTATTTGTTCAAATGCCTAGAAGATATAGTGTGAATTTTGTGGACCAAATGATTACCACTCCTTTCAAAACCTAAAGAGAAGAATATTAAATCAAAACTATATAGTTCCTTTTTCATCTACCACTACTCAATATAATGAGTGAATAGAATCACATGAACCCTTGAGGGTATATATACTCAAAAATTTCATCCCATGGTTTTTATGTTGGCCCTGCCACTATATCATGTGTTCAAATTGTGGTGTTTTAAACTGCCATGCATCTGGATTATTGTCTGATTATTTTCTTTGAAGGTGGTTGAGTGTCACATCCCCATTCATGAATCTGACCAATAGAGGAGGAGGTGAACGGATTACAGGCTTCTAAACTTCACCCCATATCCATATTACGAATTCATAACATTTAAAATGTGTTTGTAAATGAATGATAAAAATACATAGTGGAAATAAACTAGATCCACACATACACAGCATGCATATACAAGCATAATCATCACAAGCATCAAATAAAAACACTACAGGTTACAAGAGAATACTTATCTTCATACAAAGAAGATCCAAGCAAGTGGTTGTGTAAGACTAATTTTACACACAACCATAGGCTCTCTTTCCATCATATATTATTTTTGTTGAGAGGCCACCTCTGAGAGGCCACCTCCAATATGGGCTATGAGGCCACTAGGGTAAAGGAAACATCTACAAGATTCTCTCTCTCATCCCACAACCCATTCTTCTCTCTATGCTTAGCCAAATTCTCATCGATAGATCTATAGGGATCTCACTAAACCATCATAACCATGGAACTCCTTCAAACTACCCCACAAAACATAGGGAAGGCATTTCCCTTCACTAATCCACACTTTCCTAAGGAAATCCAACCTTCACAGTGCTTACCAATGTGTAGAATAAGATTCCAACCTATTATATGTTGTTGGAGAACCTCCTGTAGCATAGATGTAACATACCTAAACACCCCTATGATACTATTGAGGTTATGGGCACCCAATTTACACATATGATTCCAATTCTGTAAATTATATCCAATTCACACCACAAATTTCATGCAATTACACATCGGAATACCATCATTACGATCGTCCAAATACACATATATTCAATTGATAAATGTTACATGAAATATATATGGGGTATGAAAGATCATCTATAGCAATAGGAACTAGGTTCTCCTTGGGATGAGGAGAAGTAAATCTGGGGTAGTTATTCAACTAACCCTCAATGTCACTAAGGTGTCCTTATTCAAATGAAATATTAGACTCACTAGAAATAGAATTGTTTTCTTATTCTTCATGTTCTATTTATGGTTCTTGTTTTTCTTCCTCCACCCCCTGAAGGGGTGGATTATTATAATACAGTATTTATCTTGGTGCAAGGAACTCTCTCTGTTCAGGAGAGTGTCCTTGAATCCTTCTTGATCTAAGAAAAGGTTTATAGGCCACAGTGGCTCGTAGAAGTTACAAAGGAGGAAGCTTACAAAATTAAGAAATAAAACAAGCACCATTTGCTAAAAAGTTCCTGAAAATATTTACACAAGCATAAATACTCTTCCAATGACAAGAACTTTTTTGTTTAGGACCAAATACTATTAAGTGAAGAGTTGAATTAGAGGTCTTCCGAAGTTCATACTGGGATGATTAGGTCCCAAGTCCAAGTAACAAATATCAAGATATAGTTACCCTAATCTTCACGCATCGATCACCATGGGCGCAAGCACATGCCTTCGAAAAATTCCCTCCCAAGGAGATGAGACATAGATTCTACATATGTCTTAGGTGCCGTAGTAGTTAGGTGGAACAATCATTGGAAAGAGATTCTGCGAATGGGCGAGGAACATAGGACACAAGTCCTAGACCTGAATATGTTAGTGATCAATGGTGTCTCCCCAAAGGCTTTCCATGCATGATTTAATAACTCCTAGACTCACATAGACCCACCAATCCAAGCAAGAAGGGACAATCTATCCACTTGGACTATTTTTACCTACTACTTGATGCTTGTTTGAGTTTCTATAAAAAAAATCTCCCTAGATTGTTTTCAATGCTTTCTGCTTTTCAAAAGTAACAATTTCAAAGACTTTTTCGAAAAAGAAGAATTTTAGTAAAGCTAAAGATGTTCAAATGTAGATGCACTTGTTCACACTCTTTAAAATGAAATATGAAGCACTTTTCAAACCACTCACTCAACTCTTTCAATGCAAATCGAATCTTTCAAATGCAAATGTAATCTACCAAATTTTGCTTTTTGAAACCAAATACAACTTTTTAGATCCTTTTTTTTGTATTATAAAAATGCAACTTTTGAACAAAAAATCAAACTAATGCAATCAAAAAAGTGATAAAGATATGCCTATCACTCTGGCGCAAACAACTTTTAACACTAGACTCTTCAACCACAAGCCAAAACCAAGTTTGAGAAGAAACAAGTTCTTTGACTAAAACATGATAATAGCTCTACTAGGTAGCAAGGTTTTGGAATCCAATTGTGTTCAAATATAGAACAAACAATAGAACACACAACGAGATTAGGATTCTATGACTTTCGCACTCAAGGCTTATAAAAATCCAATCAAAATGAAAAGAAAACAAAGCACTCAATACTTTCAAAACTATTCGTGAAATTTTGACTCAAACTTAGGTTAAACAGACTCAAACACCACCTACAATATTTTAGGAAGGCCACAAACAATCCTACACTACTCAAAAAATCCAACCTAACCAAGAATTTTAGGAAAAAGAGGGAAGAACTCATAAATGTTTCAAATTTCAACTAATTCATGCCTAACTAGAAGGTTGGGTGTGAATTACTAGTAATTTTGTGCCTGTCAAGTGTATTAGGTGTGAATGATTATCTCATTTCTAGATATTTAAGTGAAAATACCCTTTACCATTCACAATTGTAAGTGATATAGGGTGTGAGTAGTTCTTGCAGTGGACTAAAATGTAGAAAAAACTTAGTAAATTAAAAAAATATTGATATTTTAAGGTGTTTTGGGTATGTGTAAATATCCTAGCAAAGACACTAAATCCCAACAAAGAATAGATAAAAACACTCGATAAGGCCCCACAAAAGTTGGTTTTTCCTAGAGAATTCGCCAGTTATGTTGTATGCAAATTAATCCTATAATTGGGATGAGATCACCAACATATTGAATAAAATGAGACTAACATATAAGGATCTACAAGCAGGAAGAAAGGACTCATACTCATGCATAAAACCACATACAAACTGATAATAAGCAAATCTAAATTCTTTTGCACCTTTTTATGATGGTTGATCCTAGCTACTCCTTCCTCTTTCAGATCGACTCTTAATTTCCCAACTTTCAACCTACAAAATAGATATAACCAACATTCCTCAAACCAATTTGACAGAAGTAAGGAATATGAAAGAATTGAAGAATGAAAAGAAGACGATATTAGTAATCAACTTCAATAAACAATAATAAATCCTTTATGCCAAACGTTAATCATGAAATTAACTCGGAATTTGGGGAAGGAAAAGATGTCAAATTTCTATTGAAACAATAGAAACAAAGTACACGATATACCTCTTCTTTGCTTGTGCACCTTAACAAACCTGAATATTTTAGTCTCTCATGCTGATGCACTCCCACAATTCCATTCTAATCCACTGAACACATAAAATGGAGAAACTACTTGAGGGAAGCAATTTCAATATGCAAGGATATAAGGGTTCAAAAACAAAGGTTATTGATGTAAGGGAAATATGGGTGTGAAAACGAATGATTCCTCCGACGTGACTATGCTTTCTTGGGTGTTATCCCCCGCTTGATCCATTCCATTACTTTTTATGTGAGAAGGAAATAGTTCGGGAATGCTTACCAAGCGGTTGAAGGAGTTCCAAATTATCAAGTTAGTTTATGAAACTTCGTTAACTCCCCTATTTCGAGTTTTTATATATTTTTTCATGAAATTATTCATGCCCAATTCACAATAAACATATGAATTAAATGCTTCTTTTCAATATGCAAGATGAAAATTTTTCAGTTTGTGATGCATTCACACCTAATGAACTCGAAAGGTGTGAATGATTCACACCTAATGATCTAGTAAGGTGTGAATTATAGTGAATTTGCACCTAATGAACTAGCAAGGTGCGAATTTGCTCCTTTTGAGGTTGGAACTCTTTACAGTGAATGGGAAAGAGTTGGGGTTTCACTTTTAATGCTTAGGAACACTAATAAGGGTCAAATCATAGGCTCTTCCATCCATACATGTCCTTTTTGTGAACATCTAGTGACACTTTTGAGTGTTGTCTTTTGAACTGTCATCACATACGAGAAGCGTCGATTTGATCTATAACACTCATTCAAAACAAAATCATTGGATTGTTGTTAATCCATTGACCATGTACGCATATAGATATAGGCGATCATTTGCATATGCGCCATTTTTGCAATGATTAATAAGGACATAGGTATGGGAATATGAACATATGCATTTATATCATGTTTATGCAATTAGATTCTTCTCTCAGAAGCCACCTACCAACAAAGAGGATTCTTGCATATTTTCCATGCTTCATAAGTGTTTTAGTACATTACTTCTCGTTTCTATAATCATTGGATATAATACATTGTGTATTTTCAAATAATATGGTAAGCTTTGACTAGTATATCCCCATATTGAGTATAATGGTTATGGATGGGAAATTAATGTAATATTAACAACCATATTCCATAATCTATTTATATTAATATGTGTTCTTTCTGATGAATGATAAATTATGATAATACAATTATGGTATACATATATGGTTTTGAAAGTCACTCCAGAATAGTGATTATTTCTTCATTGTTTTCATATACCTTATCTAATTCTAAATGATATAATTATGCATGAAATTTGCATTGTTTGGGTATCTAGATAATTGGAAATTGAATGGAATGGAGTCAATGATATTTCTAATAATCCACATATCAATATTTAAAGATAGAGCACAATAAATGTTGCACTTGTGTAACATTTTAAAATAATGACAAAAAGAAGAAGAAGTTTTACTCCATTCATAAATCAGTGTCTGACCATGTAACATATTATGAATGTTTAGATTTTACCCCAATTTCTAGAGGTTTAAGAAACTATTTTCCAATGCAAAAATGTTCTTAACTATCAATTGTATCAAATTTGAAGACATTGGACTATATTGATTCATGAAAGAAGGTTTTCCACAAATAACCAACCTTATGGTATTACAACAATGGTTTTTCTATAGCAAAAATATGGTATAACTATCATAAGAGGATATGTTTTGGTAATTCAAGAAAATAATCAACTAATAAAAAAATAATAGAGTGCTTGGAAATATATTTCACACAATAATAAATGTACTATAAAATTGAGTTAGATTTAGTTCCAACTAAGCCAATTTTCTAAAATTTTAGGTAATGTTTTTATGTGTCAATCTTCCCCAACATATTTAGAATACATTCTACTTTAAAGACTTGAATATATGATAATGAAATGTATCATTCAGGGGTGAATCCATGAAGATGGGTGTCTATTTTGGGGGGTCTTATGAGAAAAAAAATCTAATTTTTTTTCATGTTTTTCAACTTTGGGCGAACAAAGTGATATTTTTGTTTAGAATTTCACTTTTCAGTAAAAAGAAAACTTTTAGGGAATTATGTTAGCTTTATATTCATTATTTTTAAAAAAAAATTATTGAGATTTGATATGTCAATTTGGCAAATGTTCGATAGTATGTTCTTATAAAATAAAGGGACTAAAAAATAGTCATGTTTTTTTGGGAGGTTGAAATCATTGTTAAACTTGTGTTTTGTAGAAACAAAATATGTTATGACAATCTACTCAAAATGTACTATTGCATGACTATAATTTTGTAACCAATGGATCTATATACTAATTATTATATTTTTTTGAATTCGATCAATGGAAAAATCTTGTCGATTTTCAACATGTTTTTTTTTACGCAACATTTCTCTCAATTTTCACTAAAACTAAAACATCTAAGAATACCATTTTGAAGTAGACACTCCAATTAACTACACCATATTTTTTTCAATTTTTTAATGCTGTATTTTTAAAGTTATGGATTGTTCATTTCACCTCATTTTCAAATTGGTGAAATTAAACTCGACACATGTTAACAAAAAAAATAATTACAATCATCAAATCCCACCTAAACACAACAAAATCTATACCAACAGAGAGTAGATTGAATGACTAAACTAATGGTATTAATTCCGATATTCTATTTACATTGTAACATATAGTTTTTCTCTTCCGAAAATAGAGAATCCTGAAAAACAACACTATTTTCATGTCTCACATAATATTCGGCCGAATAAATATTTTCCATTAGCAAACCGTTAAAATTGACAACGGTTATTCGGACGAAAAACAAAACGCAAAAATTTTCGTCGGTCGGAGAAAAAAAGAAATTAAATTATTTAAAATTGTATAAATAAAATTAAAAGATTCATTATTTTGCATCTTTTTTTTTTCGTAGAGGTCTATATAAAATAGTTTTGAAGGGGTTTTTTGAAAGGAGATTTTTTCTCTAGGAGTTCTTATTTCTTTCCAAGGGATTTTTTCAAAGGATATTTTTTTCCAAAGATTTTTTATTTCTCTCCAAGGGTTTTTTCAAAGGAGATTTATTTCCAAGGAGTTCTTATTTCTTTCCAAATAGTTTTTCTTCAAACGAGATTTCTTTCCAAGAAGTTTTTTATTTCTTTCCAAGGAGATTTCTTATTTCTTTTCAAGGGTTTTTTTCAAATGAAATTTCTTTCCAAGGAGTTTTTCACTAAAGTTCTCTTACAATATTTTTATAAGGTGAAGTAAATTTCAATTCATGTTTTTATAAATGGTTGAAAGACTAAAAAAAACAAATTGAGTAATTATTTTTAAATCTTGAATTTTTATTTTTTTACTATAAAGTGACGATTCTTTAATTTAAACTCTACAGATTAAACAATCATGGGTAGTAAAAGAAACCACCAAAGAAAAGGTGATCGTAAACGTGATGATGATGCTCATAGGGAAACACAAAGACTTATATATCATGCCAAAAAAGCAAGGGTTGCACAAACAAAAGAGACAATTATTGAAGATACAAATATAAATTTACATGATAATGTTGATGAAATGGATATTGAAAATATAGTACAAGAAGAACAAATTGAAGCTGAAAAGACCATTGTTGAAGATGTAAATAGGGATTTACATGCTAATGTTGATGAAGTCAATATTGAAGATCATGTTCAAGAACAAGAAATTGGATCTGGTATGTATATATCATGTATTTTCCAAATTCATTTTTTATAATGAATTGTATTTTTGGATATATGTTAAATTAAATTTAACTTAATATATAGGTGTTTTCACCATTGATGATGAAATGTTAGAAGACATTGATTGCGACAAATATGGAGAAAAAATAGCCACACATGGTGCACGATATCGTGCTGTGCAAATTTATGATGATTTTCTCAAACAATATTCAATAGCAGGACAAGCGCAAATTTTGAGATGTTTATTAGTGTCCAAGAAGTTAAGAGGTGCTACGTCATTATTGGGTATTCACAAGGCGACAAAAGAGTCAAAATTTAAACATAATGTGATAGAAAATATAAGTGATGCAATAAAAAAATTTGGAAAATCTAGGAAGAAAGATACCAAAGCTACACATAGAGCAATTCAGACAACAATTATTTCAGCTAGTACTAGACAAAATTGTTTGACAACACAACTAGCAAAAAAAATAGGAACCTCAAGAAACACATTATAAAAACATAACAAATTCATAATGCAAAAAGATGAAAATGATGAACTTGCTTGTTGGGAAATTATTTGTAGACAGACTTACAATGATAGAACGAGAGAAGGTATTAAATATATTGTACATAAATATTGGTTGGCACATGCTCGATTTTCACAAAATTTAAGTGATGTGATATGACAAAGAGTATCACGAAATGAATACGAAATCCATGCAAAACATATCATGGAAATGACACAAGTACAATTGTTCAATAAATTCAAGGAGGATCATTGTGGAATTAATATGTTAATCACTACATTTGCGCAACAAAAACCATGGTGTGTTAGACCTATTACTATACGTGACACATGTTGTTGTCGTTATCATGTACAATTTGAATTATATTACAACACTTTTCTTGAATTTGGTAAAATGTTTTGAAAAAATAAACCACCTCCGCCCACAATACGTGAATTCATATCTCAAATTCTATGTGAGAGAGATCACGATGAACTATTTTACAATAAGAAATGTGTCAATGGAAAAAATTGTCATCATTGTGGGGATCTAGTTTTATTCTGCAATAAATACCCTATTGATAATGATCAGTCAAATGGAACCGTTGATTGGAGAAGATATGAATACATCAATTATGCTACAAGTTATAGTGATGCACATTCCAAGTGAATTGATTTGTGAGAAGATAAAATACGTGTGACAGATTTTATGAATAAATTTGAAAGTGAAATTTATAAATATACCAAGCATTCACATAGAGCACGATGGCAAGACCTTAAATTCAAACAGTCTTGTGAAATTTTTCCATCTGGAACAATTTTGTCTATGGTTGATTTTGCATAAAACTACACATTTGCTGCACTAAAGGAGATACAAAGTGAATACTATCATTTTGACCAAGTTTCAATATTTGTCCATGTTCTATATAGACATTCTCAACACGATGTTAATGGCATTGAAATCACGTGTGACAATCGAGATGTGATTAAAGAATATCATTTTTATATCAGTGATGATTGTACACACTATACACATTTTGTTCAGCATTGTATTGAAAATATTTTCTGTGAATCATTAAAAAGACGTGAAGTTAAATTCAATGAACATTGGATATGGTAGGATGGATATGTGGGACAATTTAAATCTTCACGATAATTTTTTTGGTTATGTCGACTACATAAAGCAACGAACATTAAACATCGTTGGAATTTCTTTGAAACTGCACATGGAAAAGGTGAACATGGTGGTGTAGGAGCATGTGTAAAAATAGCACTTCGAAGATGGAAAATGAACCATTCTTCCGTGCGATTTCATTCAGCTGCAGAGGTTGTCCAATGGTGTCAATTACATCTAAGCCATGATTATAATTAACAATCAAAAGATGTGCACAGGTATGTACATGGTTTTTTTAATTTATATTAATTGTCAATTTAAAAAAATGTTATTTGCAAACTTCTATCATTTAAGTATATGTACACTAACACTCAAAGTTGTCCATTGTGATTTAGAATATATTGTGTAGGTTCTTTTGGCTTATTCGAATCCAAGATATAGATAGATCAATCCCATACGAGGCTGACACCATACATGGTACTAGAGATTTACACTCTATTCAAACAAAATCCTTCCAAAATGTGTTTGCAATTGAGAGTAGAAAGCAATCATGATTTTGTCATATTTGTTTTGAAAATGTTGAATCTATAGAAGTTTGTGAAAACATAACGAACAACTACATAAAACATTGAAAACACACAGAGTTTAATCCAAAGGGGAAAATGCCACTAGCAAGCTTAGAAGAATTAGAATCAGAAGAAATAGCAATATCATCTGATAGCGAGAGAATTTCAGATCTTGTTAGAGAAGGTAATGAAATAAACTATAAACAATGATTGTTCATTTAATATAAATGATGTATATATATATATAACTTACAAATTCTTTGTTGATTGTTCATTGTTACATCTATCACCTTATGTGTATAGTCAATTTAATTGATTTAAAAACCCTGACGTCAATTGTAATTTGCACAGGAGATGTTTTCGTTGTGATTGCACTTTTAGACACCAAAGAAAAGGTGAAATATTATTTGATGCGATGAACGGATGGAAATATGAATTTATTGGAGGAATACGATGACAAAGGATTTACATGTAGGAGAGGATCCATAATTTTAAAAGGTTATTTTTTTCAACAAACCCATATGACTGAAAATTATGTCTACTTTCAAGATTATGAACCTGATGTTATATGTTTTCAATATAGTTATTTATTATGTCCATCTCGAATAAAATTAGTACAAGTTCCATCGAAAAAAAGAAAAAGAAAAAAACTAGAAAATGGAAAATGTCCAAATATGACCATGAACGAATAATTGAGGATGGCATTCCATTGTGATGTTTTTAACCATATCGGAAATGAATTGATCATGGTTAAGAGAATTATAGGAGACCCATGGCATCATTTTAGCCTCTATGTGGAAGATGATTTTGTAAGATTTAATGATGATGATTGTGTAAGATTCAAATTATAAAGTACACATTTTACTTGTTTTATGCATGTCAAATGTTGTGTACAATATATTTTTATATTGAGAACTATGACTATGAACTTGAGGTGTCATATTTTTATTTATGTTTTATAAGTTTTTGTTGGTTGAGATGTCATTAATAAAATGATTGTATTTTAGCATGTTGAAATCGATTTGATAATTATTTGGTAATGAGAACTTTAATAAAAGTTGGGAAAAGTTGAAAAATGTTATCTTTCAACTATGGAATGTTGATTGCAAATGTAATTTTACAAGTAATGTATAGGAACTAGAATAAGAGTTTAAATGATTGTATTTTAGCACGTTGAAATCGATTCGATAAATATTTTGTAGTGAGAACTTTAATAAAAGTTGGGAAAAGTTGAATTTTTTAATCTTTCAACTATGGAATGTTGATTGCAAATGTAATTTTACAAGCAATGTATGAGAACTAGAATAAGAGTTTAAACATGATCTTGTAAAAACATTGTTAATTGTTAAGAATGATTGCTTAAAGATTCTTGGACATGATTGAGTAATTATGTTATGTCATGTGGAAATATGGACATGTGGTGTATGATTTATTGATGTAAGATTAAATTGTTTAAGAAATGTTTGAAAATGATGGAAAATTCTCTATAACAAGTTGATTGTCTATTATTACCTCTATTAGATTAAGCTATTTGAGTCCATTATATTGAGGGATATATGGTATTTAAGTATGTGAAGAAAATACTAAATTGGAATCCTTATCAATTTTGACATGTGGTTGTATAGTTAAAACCATTTGACCTTGATTGAATTTGAAGGATTTTAGGGTAATATGTGTGGTGTTTAATGTGTCATTTCATGAAAAGATTTGGATTCTGATGAATCCATTTCATGTTTTTCTAATGTATTATTAATAGACAATTATAGAATACTAATTGTATGATGAATGAAATTATTATTTATATAAATGAGAAATTATTGTTCTTGATCCATTAAATGGGTTGATCCATTAAAGGCTTTGTGGTGGGCTGAACAATTCATATGAATATGATCCATGAATTTTTTTGAACTTTGCTAACCTATGGTTTTTAAATAAATGATACATGCACAAGGATAATATCACTTGTGTAGATAGAATTTAGTTCCATTTGATCTAGATTATATGAAGATTTGATTTTGAATTCTTGATAATATCACTTCTGTAGATAGAATTTAGTTCCATTTGTTCTAGATTATATGAAGATCTGATTTTATATGATGATGGAATTGAACATAATTATTTAAGTTCGCATAAATAAAATCATGGCAAATGGAGATAACGATCATTTGATTTTTAATCACAAACAAGGACTGCAGGATTGTGAAGCTTATGCTAAATTAGAGAAATGGTTATTTACAATGAACCAATGAAAATACATCAAATTGTTGTCTAAAATCATTGCTCTAATTTAGCATAAGATTCACAATCCTGAAATCCTTGCTTATGATTAAAAAACAAAAAATCGTTAAATCCTCATTTGCCTTGATTTCAGTAGCATCTATAGTTCACCAACTACAAAAGTGTTGTTCCTGAACATTGAACATGTGAATCATTAGTTAAAAATTGAAATTATGAATCATTTACATAAGATTCAAGTTATCATTTATATGAAATTCAAGTTTATTGTTGAAACCAAGATCATATATTAAAAGACAACCAAGAGGGTTGAAACCTTCACTCAATTTTTTTTACGTCTACACTCAAATTTTTTTACATCTGCACTCATAAATTTTTACATTTGCACTTGAAAATTCAAATATATGCACTAAAAAATTGTCAATACTACAAATATACACTCAAGGATTAAATCTTGCAGGTCTTAAAACTTGTAACTTTAGATTGCACTTCTCAAAACTTAAGGCTAACATATACTGAAATTCAATAAAGAAAGATTTAGGAGTGCAAACTGCAAAATACTATATTCTATGAACTAATTTAAAACAACAAATAGTTAATGTCTACTTTACATAAAATTTGCAATATGAAAATTATGAAAAGAAGGTACATAAGCTAAATAGTGTTTTTCTACATCATACAGTGATCTGAAATATTCCGGTTTGCGAGGACAGGCTCCAACAACAATCACATGGACTTTACATTATTCATTAAATAAAGTACTTTAAACATTAAAACATGTGTACTAATATCTTTTAAAACCATTTCAAGATTGAACATTAAACTAGATATGAAATTGACTATGATTATGAAAGAAAATTGTAACTTGTATATACAAATTTAATAATACATACATTCATTGATATCATGCAAAATCATATTCTAAGCATTTACCACACAAAGTATGCTATGTAATTAACCAAAAAAAAAAGTTGGATCATTCAAAGCAAATACAAAATATGTAAGTTCAATGTGCATGTATATAATCCAAAAAAACAATTCCTGAACATGTGAGTTCAATGTACATATATAATCCAAAAATAAAGTTCATAGATGTCCAAAACAACTAAAATATATGTATCGACATGCAAATATATGCAATATGGTAGTATGGAAAAACAAAAAAAGACCAATAAAAATCATTCTCTAAATCAAAGTCCACCACTATCCTCCACTAGAGTCTTCCCTTTGTCTCAAAGAGATCCAACTTGCAACATGTATAAAAACAAATTATGAATCTCATATATTATTTAAACAATTTTAAACTAAATTCAAAAAATTAAAATATTAAACTTATAAAAAAAATGGAAAAGAATAGCTCAATTATTAAAAACATTACCTCAGTGCCAATATCCACATCCATCAAAGAACCTATATCCTCACCACCAATTTCCATATGTTCTTGTGTTCCCTAAAATTTAAATTTTGTTAATAAATAAAACATTGTGCAAGCAAAATAAACTAAAATTAAGCAATTCAATTAAAACAAAAACAAAAAAGTTGAAATCATGAGCTCACAAGAGATGGAAAATCATAAAAAAAGTTGGAATCTAAATGAACCTACATGGATAAGTCACATTAACAATAAGATACATAGATAAATTAAAATTAAAAAAAAGCATACAATATCTTTCAAACATAAATATAAATATGTAAATAATAAATATACCTCTCTAAGCTGCTCTTCTACATTTTCACTAGTGGAGAGTCGAAAATCATGTTCATTCAACATTCTAGAAAACTACAACCAATAAAAATTTACGTAATGTATTTATTACTATATATAAAAAATACATAATGTCATAGATATAATATAACAAAAAGTTCAATTCAAATGAATAAAACAATTAAATAGATTGTATGTACATAAACAACAAACCTCTCATATACTCGATGTGTCATGGGATAGGACATCTGAAGCTGTATTGTGGCTTCCTTAGAATAATACCTAAGATCTTCAATGCTCATTCCATCTATTCCATCATTCATTTTGTAAGCAAACTTTTGAAGAATAGTGTCTTGAACCAATCCCACATCAACTCCTACAAATGCCGACGTTAAACCTTCAGCAACATAATCCATTTCAGTTTTCCCAAGTTGGGATGTGGGCTCCATCTCCGATTTTAAAGTCACAAGCTTGTAGGGTGATATATCTTGGGTGGAGTTCAAAGAGTTGTGGGATCTCTAAGAGCAAATTTTCGATCGTATATTCGCTCATTTCCAACTCCATAAAAGTCAAAATGAATATTGGTATAGTCTGGCTTCATATTTAAAAACAATTTGCATAAAAAATTTGGCGAAATAATTAGGAATCTCATCATTCCATGGAAACCAACCATATGCTGCAAGGACCCAATCATATAATAGATGTGCAAGTTCAGGGTGCTTGAAATATTGCACTTTCAACATTTTTCACTTTAGGCCTTCTTTGAAGTTAAACATTGAATTGGCATGTTCTTTGGTCACTTTCTCCTTCACAACAACCCACTTGTCTAGACCCATCACTTGTGCCCTTCTCCTCTGCATCAAGTCAACAAAACCATTCATAGTTGGTCTGAGATCCTGATATGCCTCAATGAATTTTTGCAATGACCGCAAAACAATCTCTAGACTTTGTTCCCTCTCTGAAGGGAGATCCAAACTAGAAATATCATGTTGTAGCTTGTCATAGTGAGATCTACAACTTTCAAGGGTCATTTGTTGAACACCACTTTCCCATAGAAGCTCCTCATGTAAATCAGATGGATAAGTTGTTATGGGTGTACAACCCACATCTAGTTCAACATATTCCCTCCTTGCTTGACCTTCTTCCCCCTGTGTATAATGACAAGCCTCTTCTGAACCTTTATCTACACCCACATATGTTTCAACATGTGCCCTCCTTGCTCGGCCTTCATCCCTCTGTGTAGTATTACGAGCCTCTTCTAAACCTTGCTCGGCCTTCATCCCTCTGTGTAGTATTACGAGCCTCTCTAAACCTTGCTCTGCTTGAAAAACAAACACAGTTGTGTTTAAATATGTACAAAATTTTTGAACACGCACAAAATTACAATTGATACATGTGTATCAAAACATAAAAATTCATACCAACAGAAGGTCGATATTGGTGTTCTCCCATAGAAGATATGGGGGAATCAATTGTACCCCTTTGGACTAACTAGTGATCAAATGAATGTGAACTATACAACAAGATTGAATCCTGAGGTGAAGCCGATAACCTTTCATTATTAGTCGAGACACCAATTCCTTATGACCGTGATGAAATCCTATGCTTTTGCCTTAAAGACCCCTCTCTTTCCATTTGATAAGATGTCTACATTTACACAACTAACAACTCATAACATATTCAAATTCTACATGTTTTGATATTTAAACATTCTGAACTTATGAAACAACTTTACTTATGAAACAACAACTTTACTAATCAATTGTTGAGAAGGTGTTCTATGTACTATAAGCTTGAAATCTGTTATTGTTTACTCCCTTCGAAGGTAGAAGATACTTGGTGCATCTATGCTAACTACTAATGAAGTTTTGAGAAGGTGTTCTATGCACTATAAGCATGAAATTTGTTATTTTTTACTCCCTTTCTAATAATTAAGTCCATAAGTCCAACATTTCATTTCTAGATGACCTACTCAAAGGTAGAATATACTTAGTGCATCTATGCTAACTACTAATGAAGTTTTGAGAAGGTGGTCTATGTACTATATTGTACCTCAAATGGTTGGATGGTCAAAATCTCCATAGAACATCTTCTCAAAACTTCATTAGTAGTTAGCATAGATGCACCAAGTATCTTCTACCTTTGAGTAGGACATCGAGAAATGACATGTTGGACTTATGGACTTAATTATTAGAAAGGGAGTAAACAATAACATATTGCATGCTTATAGTCATAGAACACCTTCTCAAAACTTCATTAATAGTTAGTATAGATGCACCAAGTATCTTCTACCTTTGAGTAGGTCATCGAGAAATGACATGTTGGACTTATGGACTTAATTATAAGAAAGAGAGTAAACAATAACATATTTCATGCTCATGGTGAATCCATGAAGATGGGTGTCTATTTTGGGGGGTTCCGTGAGAAAATAAATCTGAGTTTTTCATGTTTTCCATCTTTGGGAGAATAAAAGTGATATTTTTGTTTGGAATTTCACTCTTCATTAAAAAGAAAACTTTTAGATAATTATGTTAACTTGCTATTCATATTTTTTTCAATTTTTTATATTGAGATTTGATATGTCGATTCGGTAAATGTTTGAAAGTGTGTTCTTATAAAATGAAAGGACTACAAAATAGCCATGTTTTGTTGCACACGTAAAATCATTGTTAAACTTGTTTTTTGCAAAAAATAAATATGCTACGACAATCTACACACAATATACTACTGCATGACTATAAGTTTGTAACCAATGGATCTATATATTAATTATTATATTTTTTTGAATTCGATCAATGAGGAAACCTTGTCGATTTTCAATATATTTTTTGTCGCAAAACTTTTCTCTCAATTGAATATAAAACTAAAAATTCTATGAATACCCTTTTGAAGTAGACACGCCAATTAACGACACGATAGTTTTCTCAATTTTTTTGGTGGTGTATTTTTAAAGTTATGGATTTTTCATTTCACCGCATTTTGAAAAAGATGAAACCAAATTCGACACCTGTTAAGAAAACAAATAATTACAAATATCAGATCTTACCTATACACAACAAAATCTATATATTTGGAAAGTAGATTCAATAGTGAAACTAATGGTATCAAGTCCGACAGTCGCTTTGTAGTGTAAGAGATTCTTTTTACCTTCCAAAAATAGAGAAACCTGAAAACTATGAGGAAAAATCAGATTTTCAGGTTTCAGAGGTTATTCGGCCGAATAACTGTTTTCCATAACGGCGACATCAATTAAAACAAAGGTTATTCAGCCGAATAACCAAATGTAAAAAAAACTTGTAGGCCGAAAAAAAAAAAAAAAACAACGTTCTTGTCTAAACTTATATAAATAAAACTAAATACTTTAATTAATTTCGCACATTTTAATTTCACATACTTCTGGTCATAATATTTTTGGAAAAAAAAAAAAAACAAATGTTTTTGTTTAAACTTATATAAATAAAACTAAATGCTTTAATTAATTTCGCATACTTCTGGTCAGAATATTTTTGAAGGGGTTTTCTAAGGAGTTTTTTTTGCAAAGGGAGTTATTTTTATAAGGTATTTTTTTTCTTATTTCTTTCTAAGGAATACATTGAAAGAATATTTTTCTAAGGCATTTTTGCAAAATAAGTTTTTATTCCAAGCTTTTTGCACTTCATATTTCTTTGCAATGGGTTTTTTTTTCCAAAATGGTGATTTTAAAGAGTTTTTATTCCAAGTTATTTTTTCAAAGGAGTTGTATTTTTCCTTCTTATTTATTTGAAAATGAGTTTTTTCAAAGTTTTTTTTTTCTAGATGTTTTTGCAAAAGACGTTTTTTTTACAAAGTATTTTACAAGTGGTTTTTTCAGAAAATGTTTCTTTCCAAAGGGTGCATTTACAGAGTTTTTATTCCAAAGCAATTTTGTAAATAAGATTTTATTTCAAGTTATTTTTACAAAGGAGATGTATTTTTCCTTCTTATTTATTTGAAAATGAGTTTTTTCAAAGAGTTGTTCTCCCAAGTTGTTTTTGCAAAAAAGTTATTTCTTTGCAAGGGTTTTTACAAAGAAATGTTTTTCCTAGATATTTTTTCAAAGACGTTTTTTTTCTAGTGGTTTTACAAAGAAGATTTATTTAGAAAGTGTTCTTAATCTTTGTCTATGGGTTTTTTCAAAGGTGATTTATTGTCAAGGAGTTCTTATTTCATTCAAAGAAGGTTCTTTTCAAATGAAATTTGTTTCCAATGACTTTTTTTTCAAAAGAATTTTACAAGATTTTGATAAAGTGAAGTAAATTTCAGTTCATGTGTTTATAAATTTTGTAACTGTTTCTAAATCTTCATTTTTTTTTACTATAAAATGATGATTCTTTAATTTATCATTTATAGATTAAACAATCATGGGCAATAAGAGAAACCGTCAAAGAAAATATGATCGTAAACATGCTGATGATGAAAAAAAAAAAAAAAAAAACTTAAATATCATGCCAACAAAGCAAGCCTTGCAGAAACACAAGCAACGGTTATTGAAGATACAAATACAGTTTTACATGATAATGTTGATGAAATTGAAATTGAAAATAGAGTACAAGAAGAACAAATTGAAGTTGAAGAAATCATTGTTGAAGATGTAAATAGTGATTTACATACTAATGTCGATGAAGTCAATATTGAAGATCAAGTTCAAGAACCAAAAATTGGCCAGGTATGTATATATCATGTATTTTCCAATTTCATTTTTTATAATGAATTATATTTTTGGATAAATGTTAAATTAAATTTAACTTAATGTATAGGTACTTTCACCATTGATGATGAAACGTTAGAAAACATTGGTTGCAACAAATATGGAAAAAAAATACCCATACATGCTGCACGATATCGGGATCAAAAAATTTATGATGATGTTCTGAAGAATTATTCAGCAACATGACAAGCACAAATTTTGAGATGTTTATTAGTGACCAAGGAGTTAGAAGATTCTACGTCATTATTGTATATTCACAAGGAGACCAAAGAGTCAACATTAAAACATAATGTGATAGAAAATATAGGTGATGCAATAAAAAAGTTGAAAAATCTAGGAAGAAAGACATCAGTGCTACACGAAGAGCAATTCATACAACAATTATTTCGACTAGTACTAAACAAAAACGTTTGACAACACAGCTAGCAAAAGCAGTTGGACCCTCAAGAAAGACATTATACAAACATAACAAATTCAGAATGCAAATAGATGAAAATGATGAACTTGCTTGCTGGGCAATTATTTGTAGATAGCTTTACAAAGATAGAATGGAAGCAGGTGTTAAAGATATTGTACGGGAATATTGGTTGACACATGCTCGAGTTTCACCAAATTCAAGAGATGTAATATGACAAAGAGTATCACGAGGAGTATATGTAAGCAATCCAAAACATATAATGGATATGACACAAGTACAATTGTTCAATAAATTCAAGGAAGATCATCGTGGAATTAATGTGTCAATCACTACATTTGTGCAACTAAAACCATGGTATGTTAGACCTATTACTATCTGTGACACATGTTGTTGTCATTATCATGTGCAATTTCAATTATATTACGACACATTTCTTGAATTTGGTAAAATGTTTTGGACAAATTCACCACTTCCGCACACAATACGTGAATTCATATCTCAAACCCTATGTGAGAGAAATCACGATGAAGTATTTTATAATAAGAAATGTGTCAATGGAAAACATTGTAATTGTTGTGGAAATTTGGTTTTATTCCACAATAAATATCCTATTGATACTTATCACTCGTTGTCAAATGTCATTGTTGATTGGAGAAGATATGAATACATTACAAGTACTAGTGATGTACATTCCAAAATGATTGATTTGCGAGAAGATAAAATAGGTGTGATAGATTTTCTCAAGAATTTTGAAAGTGGAATTTATAAATACATCAAGCATTCACATAGAGAACGATGGCAAGACCTTCAATTCAAACTGTCTCGTGAAATTTTTCCACGAGGAACAATTCTGTCAGTGGTTGATTTTGCAGAAAATTACACATTTGCTGCACAAAAAGAGATACAGAGTGAATACTATCATTCTGACCAAGCTTTGATATTTGTCCATGTTTTATATAGAAATTCTCAACATGATGTTGCTGGCATTGAAAGCACGCGTGACAATCGAAATGGGATTAAAGAATATCACTTTTATATCAGCGATGATCGTACACACGATACACATTTTGTTCAGCATTGTATTGAAAGTATTTTCTACAATTCACTAAAGGGACGTAATGTTAAATTCAATAAGCATTGGATATGGTCGGATGGATGTGCTAGACAATTTGAATCTTCGCGATCATTTTATTGGTTATGTCGACTTCATAAAGCATTGAATATTAAACATCGCTGGAATTTCTTTGAAACTGATCATGGAAAAGGTGAACATGATGGTGCAGGAGCATGCGTAAAAAGCGCACTTCGAAGATGGAAAATGAACCATAGTTATGTATGATTCCATTCAGCTGTAAAGGTTATCCAATGGTGTAATTCACATCTAAACCATGATTATAATCAACAACCAAAAGATGTGCGCAGGTATGTACACACAAATGTTTTAATTTATATTTTATTGTCAATTTAAAAAAAAGTATGTACCTAACATCAAAATTTGTCATTTGTGTACTAGGTTTTTTTGGCTTGTTGGGGTCCAAGATATAAATAGATCAATACCATATGACGCTAGCACCATACATGGGACTAGAGATTTTCACTCTATTTAAACAAAAGCCTTCCAAAACGTGTATGCATTTGACAGTAGAAAGCAATCATGCTTTTGTCATATTTGCATTGAAAATATTGAATCTACAGAAGTTTGTGAAAACATAATGAACAACTACGTAAAACATTGGAAACACACAGAGATTAATCCTAAAGAAAAAATGCCACTAGCAAGCATAGAAGAATTAGAATCAGAAGAAATAGCAATATCATCTGATGGCGACATAATTTTAGATCTTGTTAGAGAAGGTAATGATCAAATACCACTGTTTTGTCGATTGTTCGTTCTTGTCCATTACCTTATACACATGTATATTAGTCAATTTAATTGATTTAAAAATCTCAATGTCAATTGTAATTTGCACAGGGGATGTTTTTGCTGTGATTGCACCTATAGACAACAACGAAAATGTGAAGTATTATTTGATGCGATGCACTGAAGGAAAAATGAGTTATTGGAAGACTACAATGACAACGGATATATATACGAGAGAGGATCCATCATTTTAAAGGGCTATTTTTTTTTTCTGCAGACCCATATGACTCAAAATTATGTCTACTTTCAGGATTATGAACCTGATGTTATATGTTGTCAATATAGTCATTTAGTATGTGCATCTCGAATAAAATTGGTTCAAGTTCCATCGAAAAAACAATTAAAAAGTAAAAAATGGAAACTGTCCAAATATAACCATGAACGGGTAATTGAGGACGACATTCCATTGCGATGTTTTTAACTATATAAAAAATTAATAAATCAATGGTTTTGTCCATGTAATTGTCCAATGTTGTGTACAATATATATTTGTTTTCTTTCTATGTCTATGATCTTCAAAGGAACTAGAATATAAGAGTCTAAATGATCGTATTCTAGTATGCTGAAATTTGAATTCAAAAATTATTTGGTAATGAAAACTTCAATGTATAAAAATTTTGTCTTAATTTTGTATAAAATACTCTATTCGGGTCCCCATATGTCTATTAGACCACTTAAGGGAAGAGATAACGGATCTGTGGCTGTCGCCACTCTTCGCCCTGAATCTTTATTTTAAAATATCACTTGTGTAAGTTCACATAACTAAAATCATGGCTAATGGAGACAACGATCATTTGATTTTTAATCACAAGAAAATATTCCAGGATTGTGAAGCTTATGCTAAATTAGAGGAATTATTATTTACAACAAATTGATGAAAATTCATCAAATTGTTGTCTAAAATCATTGCTCTAATTTATCACAAGCTTCATAATCCTGTAATCTTCACTTATGATTAAAAAACAAAAAATCGTTATCCCCATTTGCCATGATTTCAGCCACATCAAATGTACCTGGAAATTGAAAATAAGAATTATTAATTAAAAATTCATATCAAAATTTGAACCTAATATTCATTTTTCAACTTCTTAACATTCATATTTCAATCAAAACTTCCTAACAAATTCCTGAACTTTGATTCTAACATTCATTTTTAAACTTCCTAACATTCATATTTCTATCAAAACTTCCTGACATTCCTAAACTTCTTAACATTCAAAGATAATAGTCATGTTCTTAACATTCAATCTTAACATTCATTCATTCATTGCACCTATCATAAATTCCTTAGCATCTATTCTTACCATCACATTCATTCTTAACATATTCCTAACATTCCTATCAAAATTTGAACCTAACATTCATTTTTCAACTTCCTAACATTCATATTTCAATCAAAACTTCCTAACATTCATATTTCAATTAAAACTTCCTAACATTCCTAAAATTTGAACTTAACATGTTCATTTTTAAGCTTCCCAGTTCATCCATATTTCTATCAAAAATTCTAACATTCCTAAACTTCCTAACATTCAAAGATAACATTCATTTTTAAACTTTCTAGTTCATCCATATTTCTATCAAAATTTCTAACATTCCTAAGCTTCCTAACATTCAAAGATAACATTCATGTTCTTAACATTCATTTATATTTCAATCAAAACTTCATAACATTCATAAACTTTAAACTTATGTTCATCCATTTTAAAACTTCCTTTAACATTCCTAAACTTCCTAATATTCCAAGATATCATGTTCTTAACATTCACTTATTTTTAAAATTCATATAAAAACCTAACATTCATTGCACCTATCATAACTTCGTTAATATTCATTCTTACCATGTAACATTCATTCTTAACATATTCAGGTAACATACATATCAAAATTTGAACCTAACATTCATTTTTCGACTTCCTAGCATTCATATTTCAATCACAACTTCCTAACATTCCGGAACTTTAAACCTAACATTCATTTTTCTATCAAAACTTCTTAACATTCAAAGATATATCATTCTTAACATTCAATCTTAACATTCATTCATTCTTAAAATTCCTATAAAAACCTAACATTGATTCATTGCACCTAGATTATAACATCCTTAACATTCATTCTTACATATTCATTCATTCATTTAAACATGTAAATACATATTCTAAACCTTTAAATCACACCAAATATGCTAAATAAACAAAAATAAGTAGATCATTTAAAGCAAATACAGAATATGTAAGTTCAAAGGACATGTATATAATCCTAAAAAAAATGTTCATGAACATGTGAGTTCAATGTACATATATGTATTTAGTCCAAAAATAAATCTCCTCGATGTCCAAAACAAATATTTGCAATCTATGCATATCAACAAATAAAAAAATGTCCACCATGCTATCCTCCACGAGGGCCTCCCCTTGGACTCAATCTACCCTACAACATGTATAAAAGCAAATTATGAATATCATTTAAATTATTCAAACTAAATTCAAAAACTTAAAATATTAAACTTATATATCAAAAAACAATTCAATTATTAACAAAATTACATCAAATTCTCCAAATTCTTGTCCACCACCATCCTCCAAAGGAGTTTTCCCTTTGCCTCCAAAAGATTTAAGAGACCCAAGCTGCAACATATATAAAATCAATTTATGAATCTTATAAATTACTTGAACAAATTTAACTAAATCCATAAAACATAAAATTTTAAACTTATATCAAAGATCAATTCAAGTGTGAACAAAATTACCTCCGTGCCAATATCTGCTACATTAAGCAGAGAACCTATCTCTCCCCCCTAAAATTTAAATTGTATTAATAAATAAAACATAATGCAAACCAAAAAAATTAAGTGCCAATTAACTTAAAACTAAAACAAAAAGATTAAAAACATTAGCTCACAATAGTTGGTAAATCATTTATAAAGTTCGTATCTAAAGAAACCTGCATGGATAAGTCAAATTAACAATAAGATGCATAGTTAAATTAAAATTCAAAATATATATATATATATATCAAGTTCAAACATAATTATAAATATGTAAATAATAAATATACCTCTCGAATATGCTCTATATTTTCACTAGTGGAAACATGGAAAGAATGTTCATTCATCATTCTTGAAAACTACAACCAATAAACATTTACATAATGTACCTATTACTTTACATCAAAAAACATAATTTATCATTCATATAATGTAACAAAAAATTCAATTCAAAATGAATAAAAGATTAAATTAAGATCAAGTTATATCATAATCAACAAACTTCTCCCAAACTTGATGTGTCATTGGATATAACATTTGTCGCTATGTCACGACAAACCTTGGCATACGCTCTGAGATCTTCAATGCTCATTCCATCTATCTCATCATTAGTTTTGTAAACAAACTTTTGACAAATAGCGGAACGAGCCCTTTCTCGAACCAATCCCACATCTACTCCAACTAATGCTGACGATAAACCATCACCAACAAAATTCCTTACAGTTGTCCCAAGTTGAGATGTGAGCTCTATCTCTTATCTTAATTCCACCAACCTGGGTGGGCGAGATATCTGGGGTGGAGGTCGAAGAGGTGTAGGGTATCCAAGAGCACTTTTTCAATTATATATTCGACCCTTTCCAACTCCATAAAATTATGAATGAACATCAGTATAGTCTGGTTTCATATATAAAAAAATATAGCAAAATATTGAGAAACCTCATCATTCCATGGAAACCAACCATAGGCTGCAAGAAACCGATCATAGAGTAGATGTGCAAGATCATGATGCTTGAAATATTGCACTTTCAACATTTCTCACTTTAGACCTTCTTTGAAGTTAAACATTGATTTGGCCTATTCTTTCGTCACTCTCTCCTTCACAATAGCCCACTTGATTGGACCCATCACTTGTTCCCTTTGTCTTTGCATCAAATCAACAAAACCATTTGTAGTTGGTCCGAGATTTTCATATGCCTGAATGAATTTTTGCAATGATCCCAAAACAATCTCCAAACTTTGTTTACTCTCTGGAGGGAGATCCATAGTAGACAAATCATTTTCCAACTTGCCGTAGTGGGATCTACATCTTTCAAGAGTCATTTGATAATCACCACTTTCCCATGGAAGCTCCCGAGGTAAATCAGATCGATATGTTGTAATGGGTGTACAACCCTCAGTTAATTCAACATATTGCATCCTGGCTTGACCATCATCACCTTGTGTAGAATGATGAGCCTCTTGAGAACCTTTCTCTACACCCTCATCCGTCTCCCTTGCTCGCTCTACCTCCCTCTTTATAGAATTACAAACATGTTCTGAACCATGCTCTGCTTCAAATAAAAACAAAGTTTTGTTTAAACACATGTACAAAATTTGCGTATACAAAAAAACAATTTGTATGTACACATTAAAAGATCAATATTCATATACCAACATAAGGTCGAGATCGGCGTTCTCCCACAGCAGATATAGAGGAATCATTTATACCCCTTTCGCCTCGTCGATGATCAACTGAATATGAACTATACAATAAACTAGAATCTCGAGGGGAAGTTGACAACCTCCAATTATCACTTGTAACACCAACCCCATAAGACTGTGAAGACCTCCTACGCTTTTGCCTCAAAGACTCATCTCTTTCCATTTGATATAATGTCTACACTTACACAAATATCAACTAATTACATATTCAAATTCTACATGTTAATTCTACAAATTCTAAAACCTAGCTACTAGAAAAGCAAGTTCTGTAAAAAAAGTTTCTATATATACCTAATATCATCTAATAGCTTTTAAAATGACTATGACTAATATTGTTGGGATGTATAAGGAATTAATGTACCAATCTTCTAAGTGTTTTTGATGTTTAAAATGAATAGAGAAAATATAGTTAAATACTAAGTTTAGTATTACATCTAGATAGTATTTCTAGAAATTCTAAAACCTAGCTGCTAAAGAAACTAAGTTAAATGTAAAAGACCTAAATATACCTAATATTATCTAGTAGTTCTTAAAATGACTATAACTAATAATGAATTAATGTGTCAATCTTCTAAGTGTTTTTGATGTTTAAAATGAATAGAACCAATATAGTTAAATACAAAATGAAGGGTTACTTTTCTTTATGTCAAAGAATGAGTTCATGAACATGTTAACTTTTAATTAAAATCTTAAATTAATTACTTAATTGCTATTTTAATAATATTTAAACATAAATTATATCTACAAGTATTTTCATTATTCCATACAATCTTAAAATATTAACAATGCATGGTATTATTTTTCACAAGTTTGGCTACGTTTCAGAAATTTGACATGTTGCAAAATGGTCTTCAGTTTGGTACATAATACAATTGATTTTTGTTCTTTCATATTACATCTCAAGTAAAGTTTATTCATGTCTATAGTTTAGTTGCACCTAAAGTAAAGTTTAAAGTTTTGTTGTATCCAAAGTAGAGTTTAATCATGTCTAAAGTTTTGTTGTATCTGTAGCTATGCATTAACACAGTTTGTAATAAAACTAATATGTTGATCTATGAACTCTGTCAATGTAGACAGAGTTCATGAAATTTGTCCAAGGATATAATTCATGATCTCTATCCATGTGGACAGAATTCCTAAACTCTATGTCCATGTTGGCAGAGTTCATGAATTATGTCCATGTCCATGTTGACAGAGTTCATGAACTATGTCCATGTCCTTGCCGATAGAGTTCAGCCAATAAGACAAGCCTATATATAAAAGGAAGATATCATTTGCAAATACAATTACAGTACTACTTTTATTTTCATTTCTAAACACATAAGCAAAATCAATAGTTTAACAAGATTAACTAACTAAAGACTGCATATATTTCTCTTTTTATATTTAAATTTAAATCATTTTCAACATACGATTTGGCCAGAGTTCATGAACTCTGCCCAACTGGACAGAGTTCATGAAATCTACTAAATTGGACAGAGTTCATGTTAAACCTCTTAGTATTAATCCACACTATTTGCTTATGTTACAGTTTCCATATTGGGTTACTATGATTATACTATCTGTGAGTAATAAGTATCATTATATATGCTCTTTCATGAACTCTACCCAATTGGACAGAGTTCATGAACTCTGCCTAATTTTGGACAGAGTTCATGAACTCTGTCCATTTGGGCAGAGTTCATGAACTTTGTCCAAATGGACATAGTTCATGAACTCTATCCAATTGGACACAGTTCATTTACAGGGACAAATTCAAATTTTTTTAAATTAATACTTAATTCTTGAATTAAAAAAAAACTGAGTTTCGGCTTACTTGTTTAGACCCAGCTGAAACGAAAGCAGGCGAATTTAGATCTAGCCGAATAAAACCCAAGGTGAAATTGGACCCAGCCAAAATGAAACGAACCAAGCACAAAAAAAAAGAACCTGCAATAAGAATTAAACATTAATATAAGAAATTTATAAAAAAAATAAAAACATAAATAAACAAAAAAAATCACCTCTGTAGACAACCTCGTGACGACAGGTCCACAATGACAACACCCCATTATTATGCAAACATCCACCAACGAAATGAACACCAGAACGATCATCCACCAACATAAACTCTCTGAATTATGATCGTCCGATTGCAGGAGAACACTCCAACACCAAAGCTCCACCAACAGAAGTCCAGCCGCACACTAAACCTACAGATGTCCAGACGCAACTCCACCAACAAGCGTCCAGACATCCAAACGCGCATACGAACCAACGGCAGAGGCAAAAGGTGGTGGACAAGCGGTTGGGAGAGGCAAAAGATGGCGGACGAGCACTCCACCAACAGAATTTGAAATGTCCAACCGAGCAATGACCAATTGACGAGCAAAATGTGATGCAGAGGGTGGCAGAGAAGTGACACGTAGAGAGTGGGAAAGCAGGTGGTAGAGTTCAACGACAGCCAGGTAGATGGACCATTGGCTAGACAAGTGGGTGGACGGAACAGTGGAGAGACAGGTGGTGCGGAGGCGGGGCCAACAATAGCTCTCAAAGGGGCCCATGAAATCCTGTAGAAAATGACAAACAATGGCTGCGGCCGAGCTTTCATGCAGAATAATTGTTCGGCCGAATAATTATTCAGCTGAACAATTGGACAACGCTGTGCGTTTTCTTTGTCCAGCTAAAACCTCGCACACACATCGAGGCCACCGTTATGTCTAACGGTGGCACATTAATTGTTATTCGACTGAATAAAGTAGAAGTTATTCGCCCGAATAAATTAAGTTATTCAAACGAATAATCTAGTTATTCGGCCAAATAACTTCCGCTATGTCTCTTCGGCGCCCGATTCTCACCAAAGTGTAACCCACTTTCGCGTTTCCACCCAACACTCATGTCAAGGGGAGTTATATACATTACTTGTATTTCCTATATTAGTCTAGTCGTGTTAATAAGGTTCATCCCTGTGGTGGGCCAACACTTATATTTATTTTACGGTTTGTGAATTGAAAGTGGCTAATTCAATGAGAAGAAGAAAGAGGTGCACTAGTGTGGTATGTACCAATCAACAAACAAAGAGAGTATATATTAAACAGATAATCCAAATATTAGGCATTCGCTACCTGGTTATGCTAGCTCTCTTGATGTTAGGAGGAGCGGATTCATGAATTTTATTCTTTGGTGCCATTGAATTTAGACTAAGGTTTATTTTATGCTTTACCCTATAAGCTTGCTTCAAGGTTCACTAGTTGTATCACCTAACATTGCAAGATCTATGAGCTTGTGGTATGTACAAAGATTACATTAATTAAACTGCGAATGCAAAGACAAGCGATCATACTCAGAGTTATTTATCTTTCAATGCTTGCCTAATTACTACTATTCTTATTTACTTGTGATCAATCATAGTTATTTACCACCATTCCTTGATTCAGAGCAGAGAAGAACAAGTCATAGCATCAATGACAGCAGGAGCAGATCACAATTAATATTAGTTTGTATTCATTGAGAAATTGTATTACCTACGGGGTGCTTCTTTAATATCCAGTCTAACATCAATACAAAAAAACTATGATGGAAAGGGGAGAAGACACTATGATGAAATTACATAACTTCCACATTGGATTACATTACTTAACACTATTCATTCACCAGGAGGATCATACAAAGAATTTAAACCCAACAGATTGGATAAGAAGGAGACACCGTAGTTAGTGTATCCTGGAGGAAGCTGGTAACTTCACTACAGGAGCAAGAACGAAACCTACTAGTTACGACCAACTAGTTATTTTGAGCTCAGGAAAGTACTCGAACCTTTACTTAACCGGAAAGCACTCAAGCTGATTTGTTTCATTTCAAAAACATTCCCTTCCTTTATCATGATAACTTCCTACCGCCATATAAGGAATTATACATGGGGCCAGGTGAAAATAATAAGGATAAATCAGGATCCTATCTACTATATAAGGGTTGGTTAGGATGGATCATATCTGGAGGGCTGATTCTAGCATCAGTAGATTTTGTTGAAGCATACAATTCAACATGGTTACTAGTTGTTATCCAGTGTTTTAAGCATTCGATGTAGCAGAAAGAGTAGTGACAGGTGCATTATAAGTAAAGGTAGGTGATCAGTAGCTTAATCAATTTCAGTAGCAGATCCAACAACATCAGAGGAAGCAAAGATAGTAGCATAAACAGTACCAGTTCCAATCCTATATTAAATAGTTTTTGAAGCAGACTGTTACTGCTTTCACTCCTTCACATATATATTGTTACTGCTTTCACTGCTTCACATAGAGACTATTACTGTAACTCCTTTATTTTGTTTAAATCAGACTTTGTTGGTGATATATATAGTTGTTTGTCATATATTTGGTTAATTTGTTTAGATAATAACAAGTATATATTTTTATATTAAAAGAGAGGCTCATAGTATTCAACAATATTTAGTCAAAATAGTGTCCAAAAATAACTCAAAACCAGCGGGATTTTCGGACTTAAAATATTTTGACCCAAAACCAACTGGGGATTCACACTAATAGTTTTTATTTATGCATATGTCATCCATAACAATGTGTAACAGCTAATAAATTCTCTTAGGGTCTACTACATCTTGCAGCTTCTGATAAAACCATGGATAATTTTAAAAATTATTGATAATAAACTGCAAGTTTCAGGTAGAAAATGCATTGTTTTAACCAAACATGTGATATGGGAATAATAAAGCAGATGAATCAGTTCAGGCCCAATTTAGATGCTAACTAGAGAAGTATCTGGTATAATTTGAATCAGGTACCAGCAATTTCATCCTTCTGAGCTACTTCATCCCATAGTTTATTACGATAAAATTGAACATACTGCATTAGACTCTCACTAAATCCCTCTTCTATTTTTGACACTTGCAGCCTAAAATATATTTTTTTGTTTGGGGGTTATATGATGGATAAAATATTTTGAAATAAGTAAAAATAAATAAATAAATATGGTGGTTTCTATACTAGCCCTAGCATATTTCTAAATTTATCTCTTTTACAATAGAGTGACTGTAGAGAGCATTATTAAAAGCACGCAATTAATGAGTGCTTAAAAAGTTAGATGGGAATAGTATACACCATGGAAGACTCTTTCATGAAAGAGTCTGGCGTTGAGTATCCATAAGGTGAGATGATGAGAAGGATGCAATGTTGAATGGAGAATTGGCTAGCCCGATAGAGTACCCGAGAGAAGAGGATTATAAAAAGTACTAAAGGGAAGAGGATTAGAATGTAGAGTGTAAAGAGGACAATGCCGTGTGCATAGAATATTGTGCTCTAAAATGAGGGCACATCAATAGATACAAGTTGGATAAGCAGTGAAGCATTGGTAGACTCAAATGCTCAGATGGACTGCACAGATACACAGGGTGACCTCATTACACCAGAAGATGTGGAGAATTAAACTATGGATAGCAACATTAATTTTCTTTACACACTATATACCCTAATCCTCCACAATATTTTATACCCTAATTACAAAATTGATTTCCATTACTCACTCATACAAGCAAAAGAAGCAGTTTCAAGAAAATTCTTAATGACAAATATTTGGAAATTTTCCCAAATTTAATTTAATGTAAATTTCGATATTTACAGAGATAGTAACGATAATTTTCTTTCATAATCCTCCACAATGTTATATACCCTAATTAAAACATCGATTTTAATTACACACTCATACAAGCAAAAGCACATAAAACCACTACACATTCTTTATTCCAGTGTACACTCTCTCTTCTTTACGAAAGAAATTTTAGTGGTCATGTATGACTATTTGTTGTATTTGTAGTCTGCAAATTTCACTTCATATAATACACATTAAAAAAATTAAAAATATAGTATTGGGGTTGCAGCTATGAATTTTAACCATGGAAAGGTCAATTCAGAATGTCCCTAAAATGTGTTTAACTACCCATGGAATTTTATTATCTATGTAGTGTAACAAGTGAATAATGTATGTTCTATAATTTTTGTCTATAATTTCTATAAGTGCTACGGGAATTTTAATTTATATCTATAATGTATCTTCTAACTCACCTCAGGATCGAGCATGTTTACTGGGAAGGGTTGTCTCACATTGAACGTCGAACACCTTCCAAAGAAGTGAATTCGAACGCGGAGTGCAACGTCGATCTCTTCCAACAATACCACTGATTAGAACACCAAAAAAAACAACAGAAACAAGTAAACTGAGAAAACCAAGCTACAACCAAAATTTACCTTTGAAATGGATGTTGTCGAAGTCCACGCCCAATGCTGTGCTCCACATCAAGAAGGTGGCAGAAAGAGTCACAGGTTAGCAGAGTTGCAGAGTTTGCATATTCGACGACGTAGAAGCAGGGGTGGAATAGTGGAAACAAGTAGCAGGTCGACATAGTCAGCGACATCGAAGCAAGGGTGGAACGGTGGAAAAAAGAAGTAGATCGGTGACGTCGAAGCAGGTCAATCGATTCGCAGAGTTGGAAGAGTCAGCAGGTCGACAGATTCACAGCTAGCGACGTCGAAGTAGCAGAGGGCGACGTCACAGCAGCAGGTGGGGTCGGGGTCCTAATATCGGGGGGTAGGGTCGCAATAGTAGGGCGTCCCTACAGAACATTTGGTAGAAAAATGAAGAAAAAAGGACCCAACTAAACTTATATGGTGAACAATTTTTCAACCAAATAATGGTTCGACCGAGTTATTATTCGACCGAATAAGTATTAAGCCAAAACATTATTCGACGGAATAAACGAAAAAAAAATGCCGAACAATTTTCCCGGTTGACACTGCCTCTCACGAAATTCAAAGTCGTCGTTACTTTTAACAGTGAACCGTGAATGTTTATTTGGCCGAATAAAATAGAGGTTATTCAGCCGTATTCAGCCAAATAAATATTGTTATTCGGCCGAATAGCTTCCGCTATGCTTCTCGACCACTCGATTCTCACGAAATAAACACCCATCTTCATGGATTCACCCTAAAACCTTATCTTCAATGGATTATTACCCAATTTATACCAAGGTTCTTATAACTAAACATACACTATTCTCATGTTTTATATATATACATCCAACATTAGTTATATATATATGCGCTAATTTTGAGTAAAATAACATATTATAATGAGTAAATCAAAGGCTTTATTAAATTCAAAAAGGATGGCAAGCCTAGAATAACAAACATTTAAAAACAAGATCTATCCCTCTATGAAGTGGATGAATGAGAAGGAAATAAATTTTCAATTATCCCTCTAAGAAGTGGATTAGAAGGAAATAAATTTTGAAATTTACTATAATAATTGAAGGAATTTTAGTCCTAACACTTACATACTATGCATAGGACGAGATTATTTTTCTATTTGATAATGCTTTTTAATGGGACACATCATTGATTCGAGTTAAAAACTCAAATTTAAACAAAATATATATGTTTAATTGCACCTTTATTTGAATTCCACTATTAAATTTAAACAGACTATTAATTTATAAAGAATATTTACTCGTACTTTCGAATTAATAAATCAACTAAAACATCATTTATTCGTTAAATAAAAATCATAAAATTTTCAGCACTTATAATATGAGCTTAGCTGATTTATATCACTAAAATTTATTACAAGTATATTTACATAATTTAATAAATTAAAACAAATATCATTAATTGAGACTTAATTCAATGAGAATACCAAACTAATATTAATTTTTAGGTTTATTTTATTTTTTAATTAGTATTTATGTGATTTATATATAATTAAGTAATCAACAAAATTGAAAGTCTATTAATTTTTAGGTTTATTTTATTTTTTAATTAGTATTTATGTGATTTATATATAATTAAGTAATCAACAAAATTGAAATTCTATTAAATTGGTTGAATTATTTTTCAAAAATATATTGTTGAAACCATAGATTACAAATTCAAATTCGATCGAGTCTCTCAAAGTTACTCAGTGCTATTGTAACTGGTCATTGAGCCACCTTACATACAAATATTCCAAAAAAGTGAAACATCCCACAAATTTTCTTTATGATAAACATAATAAACAAATTAAAAAAAAATCCTTGACTAAAATTTAATTAAACGATAATATCAAACTCATTTGTGAAATGATCCATCTCTATATTATGCAAATGCCCTTTCATCATCATTTTCAATGTCTCTCTTAAATTTCCTTACTCATTGAAGTCAATAAACTAAGGAAAATGAACTCAATGCAATATAGTCATTCAATAATATGTATATTTATAAGGATAACCCAAAGGATTCATCGACAATTAATCTTGTTGTCTTATTAAAAACTATTTACATGGTTCTTGGAATCTGTTATTAGTTTGATTATTGTTTCTATCTTTCCAATTAGCTATATAAATTGATTTATTTTAAAACTATAATTATAATAAAGTGTGGAAAAATAATATATTGTTGGTAATTTTTCTTGAATTTTGATTGGTCTAAAACATGGATATGATAATTTATTTCATTGTTAATTAAGATAAATAAAAGAAAACAATTGTCTCCATAGTACATAAATTTATATAGAGTTTTGTAATTGTCTCTGCAAAATTGTTATTAATTTTCTTTGTTGTCGAATCATCTCCTCTATTGGTTCATTAGTGCCCTGGTAAATTGATGAATTCCATCTATCCCGGTGATGGCAGGGAGTATTCTTTATGATTCAAGGTACTCTTTGAGCCTTGATCTGTTGTATCAAACCTTGATTTAGTTAGCATGACGCATTAATGGGACATTTTATTTCTTGGATGAAGGTCTTAAGGGAGAGAGAAAGGATTTGGTGGTGATATTATAGAGAGATTATGGGTGAATCATGAAAATGAGGCCATGAAGAGCCCAAGAGGACTAGGAGGTCGATTGTGGTAGTTGATTAAATGATAGGCTCCATGTAGTGCTATGCAATTGGGGTTAGCATGGGATACTTATAGGACATGGTATGGGGAAAATAAATTCCATCGTTGATTGTAGGAGCATGATATTGTGCTTCAGAGGAGCCCTTCACATTACTAGGAACAATGAGGTACTATAGTATTCTCTCATAGGGTTAAGGATTAAAGTTTAAGTTGTTTCCTACTATTAAATAAAGTAAGGTAAATTTAGTTTTGATCAATTCTTAAGGTGAATGTATCACATGCACATTTAGTTGTCATGGAGCATTAATGGTCCATTTTTGTTTCTTGAGTGAAGATCTTAAGGGGAGAGAAAGGATAGATAGTGATAAGTTTAAAGGGAGATGGTTGGTGAATGGATGAAAAATAGGTCATGAAGAGCCCAAGGGGGGAGATGGATTTTAGTAGGGTGAATTTACTATTATGCAATTGGGGTTAGTAAAGGATGCTTATAAGATAGGATATAGGGGTGATGTGTTCCATCATAAAAATAAAAAATATGAAAAATCGATTGTCTTCTCTCAAAATATTTAGGCATTAAGGTTTATGTTTTTTCCTAGTCTTAAATAAATTGAGGTATGATTATTTTTTATCATGGTTTAGGGTGGATATTTTTTCCAAGTAAATGATCTGGTCCACATTGGGGAGAGTATCAAGAAAGGTTTTGGGGATCCACATGGAAATACTCCTATCACTCATTTTCCATTAGGAATCTTAGGATGTTTATTTCCTTTTGTGGTCATATACATGTTAGAGTATTGAAAATTGTTGCGTAAAATGTAATGACATTTGACCCATGGAAATTTAAAGAAAACAATGCAACCATTATTTGCAATTTCCATGATATGTGTTTTCTGAAGGGATTTTGATTGATATTTTTTTTAAATCTTAAGGATGATGGTGAAAATTTGTGGCTTCAATCCAAGTTTTGACTCCCACTCCTACCTTTCTAGTTTATTGTTCACTCAAAGCTATTGAATAAGTAGTAGATATCCATTTCCAACTACTTCAACCTTAGTTGTAGATGATGAATCATGATAAACTTAGACCCCTTTAGAATAAAAAGAAGGATTTAATTACATCATACTATATGGAGCAACAAAAACATTATGGACATGAAGCAAACATCTTTGTAGATGGATTCTTTCATATTTCATGGTGAAGGTAAGATGTTACCCCGTTCATGTTTTCCTCTCCCTTCACTATTTTGAGTTTGTCTTTGTCTCTAGGTTGAAGTGAAATCTACTGCCAATATGTTGTCAACTTGCTAATTATGTTTCATTATAGTTAACTAGTGGTTGTTAGAAAGAAACATTAATTCAAAGATTAATTAAAACATTTGATCTAAATTTCATATAATTTGATTTACAAACTTTTTCTCTCTGGTCAGATATAAAAGAAAGAAAAGAGTAAAACATTTTTAGTCTCCTCCATTTCTTAAGTATTTAATGTATATGGTTGGATTGTCATTTGGAACTACCTAACAATAACATGAGAACTATTATATCTCTTTTTCTTTTCATTTATTTATTTGATATTTAACATCACTATATAAATGCAATTTCATTTCAAATGTAACAATAATATTGATTAAATATACACACTTTAACTAACCACCTTTTTAAAAAACACTTGGTTTACGAATGAAATATATATACTTATTTTATAAATAAAACTAACAACTTTTAACTTTTTATCCACTTATCTTAAGTATTTAATGTATATGGTTGGATTGTCATTTGGAACTACCTAACAATAACATGAGAACTATTATATCTCTTTTTCTTTTCATTTGTTTATTTGATATTTAACATCACTGTATAAATGCAATTTCATTTCAAATATAACAATGATATTAATATACACACTTTAACTAGTCACCTTTTTAAAAACACTTGGTTTACGAATAAAATATATATACTTATTTTATAAATAAAGCTAACAACTTTTAACATTTTATCCACTTATCATTAGACAACAAAATTTGATTAAAATATCAATAACCAAATAATTTTATATAAAGTGAATCCATATTTTGATATAATATTAAAGAAATAATAATAAATACAATTAAAGTAACACACCATTAAAGAGAAAGATAAATAACTTTTGATAAATATTGATATAATATTAAAGAAATAATAATAAATACAATTTGTATTAACACACATCATTAAAGAAAGATAAATAGCTTTTCATCCATTTATCACTTAGTTAGAATGTAAGTAAGATTTTAATAATAAAAAATGTTATAAAATAAATTTTATTGAATTCATTCTATATTAATCTACATTTTAAATGTCCATTGGTTGTAGCTTGGGTGGTTGAGAGGAAAGATTGTTGCCCTCCCCAGCTAGGTTCAATTCTTGTAAGTGACATGATGCTCTTGTTGAGCCCTATTGTAATGATTGTATTTCAAGCTTTCCTTGATTCTTCAAATTTTTCCGTTGGAAAAAAAAAAAAAAAAAACCTACATTTTAAATAAAGAAAAATAATTAATGTGTATTTTTCTTTTTTTAATAATATATAAATTTATAAAAAATATCATACATATAAAATAATACACATAAGTTACAAATGCCATTTCATAATAATGTGAATATAATTTCAATAACCAAATAATATTATAAAATAAGTTTTAAGAAACAGATCCATATTTCAATATAATATTATTTTTAATATTAAACACAACAACGAGCACACATTTCTTAAACAAAGAAAAATAACTAGTGTATGCTTTTCCTTTTTTTTTATAAATAATTTGAATGCTACTTTGTAAATTGAAATTATGATAGATTATATATATATATATATAGATATAGATATAGATATTTTTTTTCATAGAAAAATGTAATTTACTATTAATATACGAAATAGTAACGAAATAGTAAATATGTCCAACTGTCAGTGTATAACAAAGCCATATAAAGCTGTCAAGAGTAGACCCCGGGACATACTGGTTACATCAACATAATGTATCAATAAACTGTTCTGAAAATGTCAATAAAAGGTGCCACAATACCCTAAAATCTCCCATAAGACAAAACAGATATGCATCCAGTAATATAACAGGAATCAAATGCCACATCATCAAAAATACATATGTCTCATAATAGGTCCAATGTATAGATAACCACATATGCCAATATATATAGATATATATATATAATGTCAATATTAATATTAATAAGAAGAGGATACAACTTTTCCATTCACTACGCATTATATTTTGACACGAGTAGAATATTTATATCTAAAAAGTGGTAATTATGTAGGAAGCCTATATAACCCAAAGAAGGGTGGGGTTATGTTAGAGGGCATCACCCAATGTTTAGCCCTCTCCCATGACATAAAGATAATGATCACTCCTCCAAATCCAATCCCCATTCCTATTCCCAATGCTATCAATGATATATTTTCATTCACTCGACTTAGCCAATCCACTTTTACATCATCACTCTTACTAACACTATCACCTTTTCTTATTGGTCTTCCATTTTCATTACATGAATCTAAAGGACAACCCCATAAGCACTTATTCTTTTGAAATGAAGTTACATTGAAAGTGGAAAATTGTGTCCCTGTTGGTATTCGCCCACATAGCATGTTTGATGAAACATCCAAAATGCTCAATTCATGTAACTTGGAGAGCTCTTCGGGAATTGGTCCACTCAAATTATTATTCGCCAAGTCCAATTGCTCCAAAGTAGATATCTTACTAAGAGTTGCAGGTATTCTCCCTTCCAATTGATTTCGAGATAAATTCAACAACCACAAGTGACTCATGCTTCCTATGCTTGTAGGGATTTCTCCACTAAGATTATTGCAAGACAAATCAAATATAGTGTATGCAGGCCATAGATATGATATATTATACACATATTTTTTTATGACAATTTCCATTTCACCAGTTGCTACATAATTATTTGACACATCTGCAAACCCAGAGAGTCCCTCAAGATTCGATGGTATTCTTCCACTAAACTTGTTGTTGGATAAATCCAACAAAAACAAATTAGTGAGATTTGTGATCTGTTGGGGAATCCAACCGTGCAAATTATTATAACCAAGGCTTAATAATTTCAAGTTATAAAAAGATGTGAAGTACAGAGGAAGCTCACCTGTCAATCCATTTTTACTTAAATCCAATACCAAAAGCTGAGTACAGTTACCCAAAGATGCAGGTAGTGTCCCATAAAAGTTATTAGAATGAGCAGAGAAACTTAACATGGAAGTACAATTGCCAATCTCATTGGGAATGGGTCCCTCCAAATTGTTTGCTGATATATCTAATACAAGAAGTGAAACCAAACCACTAATACTCTCTGGGAGACTTCCAAAAAAACTATTATTATATATGTTTAATGAATTAAGAACCTTTAACTCACCTATAGTGTATGGAATAAGCCCACTTAATTTGTTTGAGTCCAAATATAAATTATATAGAGAATGAAGATTTCCTATGGCTCTTGGTATCGTGTCTATAAGAATATTGTTTGATAGAATAAGGTTTTCAAGAGTTTTTATGTTGGTAATGGTTTCAGGAATGGTACCACTAAACTTATTATCACTCAGATCTAGGGTAACTAATTGGCTCAAATTGTCAATTGTTAGAGGGATACTGCCGGTGAACATGTTTGAATGAAGATATAGTCTGTTCAACTGAGTCAAATTGAGAATGGCTTCAGAAATACTGCCACTGAGCATGTTTTGAGAGAGATCTAAGTACTTCAACTTGGATTTAGCTATGCCCCTTGTGAGGTTAAGTCCAAGTATACTACCTGAGAAGTTGTTGTACCCGAGACTTAGGTACTCCAGTTTCTGTAGAAGGCCCAACTCTACTGGAATAGGACCGCTGAGCTTATTCCCGCCAAGGTTCAGTATTCGCAGCGCTTTGAGCTGGCCAAACTCGACAGGAATTCTTCCAGTCAAACCATTTGAAGAAAGATCCAAAGTGTGCAGTTTATGCAACAGACTCAGTTCTACTGGAATCGCACCGTTGATCAAATTCACCCGCAGTTGAAGTGCTCGCAACGCTTTAAGCTGGCCGAACTGGGGTGGAATTGTTCCAGTAAAACTAGCTGAAGCAATAGAGGTCTATGGCAACTACTCTTCTGGTGTGTCGTCTGCAGCGAATACCAGACCACGAGCATATATTATCAGAGTTCTCGGCCGTCCAGTTGGATAGTTTTTCCATTGGATCCGATGTGATAGCCTTTCGGAAAGCCAGGAGAGCATGGAGGTCCCTTTTATCGTGGGCGTCCATTGATGATAATTTGAACTCACGTTCCTCCACCACGTGTTTAGAATCAAAATGACGTTGGAGCCAAGTTAATCCACCGATCTTGTGGTCATACAGATATTGATGGGAATGGGAATGTGGCCTGGAGCTTGAGTAATTATTAGACATCGCTGCAGGCAGAGAGGCAAGTAATGTGAAAAAAAGAACAGCGTTGTGATTCATCTCTCCCGGTTCGACTTCAGCGTGTTTCAGAGCCAGATTGTTATGTCCCATTGTTTCAGAGCCAGATTGGTTATATGTATGCGCCACTCAATGAGTCAATGGGGTACAGAGATGACACAAAGCGCGCCGAGATTCTTTAACACGGCAGTTCACCTATTTCTTCGCCCGTATGGCCCACTCGATAGGGTACAGAGATGAAAAAGTAACATGCCAAAATGATTCAATACGGCACTCCAGTCTCCACCTAGTTCTTCGCCTCTAAGCCAGTCCAGTTAAATCAGTCGACAGCCCACTTGTATGCCCCGGGTCCAGTGAAGTTAGTTGGATGATTACGGCAATTAGTCCAGTCAAAGTAGTCGAGATTCTTTAACACGGCAGTTCACCTATTGCTTCGCCCGTATGGCCCACTCGATACGGTACAGAGATGAAAAATTAACACGCCAAAATGATTCAATACGGCACTCCAGTCTCCACCTAGTTCTTCGCCTGTAAGCCAGTCCAGTTAAATCAGTCGACAGCCCACTTGTATGCCCCGGGTCCAGTGAAGTTAGTTGGATGATTACGGCAATTAGTCCGGTCAAAGTAGTCGACGGCCCACTTGTATCCCCCGGTCCAGTCAAGCTAGTTGGGTGAATTGGCCATTAGTCCGGTCAGTCAAGTTAGTGGGGGCCTGGAATTTGACGTCCTGTAGGACGTTTTCTTGGTCTGAGAACGTATTTGACCAGTAAATATAAAATAAACACGTCAACACTGACGGCCATGAAAATATTTAAAACATAGATTTTACGTTTATGTGTTTTCATATCCCGTCATAAAATTTAATACCTTTGTAGCTTGCAACTGTGAGTGTTAGTAATTACATGATCCCGTCCTCTTTATGGTTTTATTCACCGTCCAACTCCGACGAGTTACTTTGAGCTCTTCTCATCGTACACTCTGGACACGAGCTTCTGAGAGTGTTTGGTTGCCATGTTACATTTCGAGGGGGAGGAAGGGACAAAACGAATATAGAGTAAGGAATAAGAAGAAGAGAGGGATAAATTTAACTAAGATGAATTTAGTTTGGTGGTTTTATGTGGTTTGATGAATTCATGGTTGTTTCCTATCTTGGCAGTTAGGTAGTTTTATGTGGTTTAGTGATTATATGATTGAAATGTATCATCATGTAGAATTAATGTGTCGGATAGGGTTTACGAGCACATTTTCCTTTGGCAGGTTGACAATGTTATAATGGTTGTGTTGCATTTCCACAACTTGCTTGAGGTGTGTTTTTGAATTTGCGTGAATTTTTCAAGTTTAATGATATTTTTATGATTTTGATACTTGGTAACTGGTAGATTGGTGGAATCTCAACGAGTTAAACAAGCAATTTCCCTCAGTATTTAATATTTAAAGTGGAAATTACCCAACTAAAATAATTAATGCATTTATACCTTCCATGAAAATAACAATACCCATTTTCACTTTAAGGGAATTTTAAAGAATCAACCCTGAAAGAATATATAAATAAATGCATACTCTGAATCCAATCAAGGGGGAGCTTCCCTTACTACTAAATTAATAAGGCAAACAACAAATCAAATTACTCCTTATTCGTGGATAAATGCTGATAATACAGAACATTTAGATATATAGAGAGTGCCCAAGGATGTACGAGCTGGAATAATTTGCAAAAGGCCAGATTTTTTTATAATACAGTAAATTTGACACTCTATGAACTTATATAAAACGTAAAATGACAGGCACTTAAAACACATAGACGTCATCAAATTTCTAATTGACAGGCACTTAGAATTTGAAATTCCAGGCCTGGGGGAATATGCCCCGGGTCCAGTGAAGTTAGTTGGATGATTACGGCCATTAGTCCAGTCAAAGTAGTCGACAGCCCACTTGCATGCCCCCGGTCCAGTCAAGCTAGTTGGGTGAATTGGCCATTAGTCTGGTCAGTCAAGTTAGTGGGGGAATATGCCCCGGGTCCAGCGAATTTAGTTGGATGATTACGGCCATTAGTCCAGTCAATGTAGTTGACAGCCCACTTGTATGCCCCCGGTCCAGTCAAGCTAGTTGGGTGAATTGGCTATTAGTCCAGTCAGTCAAGTTAGTGGGGGAATATGGCCACTAGTCCAGGCAATCAGTGGACAACCTATTTGTATGCGCCCAGTCCATTGAAGTTAATCAGTGGACAACCTATTTGTATTCCCTCGGTCCATTGAAGTTAATGGAGTGAATACAGCTATTAATCAGTGGCTTGCGGGCTGTTGGATATACCCTTGGGAGGTTGATGTTTCCATGATTAAAAAAAATATAGCTATTAATCAAGTTAGTGGTTCCTTAGAGCATATTTCTACCACAATTTAAAAAATGCTTATTCTAAAAGTTCTATGATTTCAAACGGAAAATTTTGTTTTTCCCTGCACGAATTTGAAAAAAAATTGATAGAAATTTTTAAAAATCCTACTCTCAAATTTTGGGCGTTTCAAAGGTTTTTGATGGTGTTAAATCTATTTCTACCATCAAAATGGCCATAAAACATAGTTAAATTTAGATTTTGCCAAATAAAAAATGCCAAATTCCCGTGAGTGCCAAATCTTTTTCTCAACTACTATAGCCATTTTTCATTTTACCAACTTATTAGTTTGTGCTTTGGCTAGAACGGATTTTAATAAACATGTCCTTTCCTTTTTTTATTAATCTAGAACTTCATGCATTTATGTTTCATTTAATTTAATATTTTTATGAAAGATTTTGTTATTGATCAATGAGATAATTGGATGTCTTATTTGGCTTCATAATGAGACAAAGGCAATTCAAAAGACTATAATACTAAAATATTGGTTTAATAGTTAGAAAAACCAATGCATATTGATATTTAGTTTCTTAAGAGGTAAATTAATGTTGAGCTAGATTTAATATTAGTACAAACATTAAATGTTTGTGCTATGGAACTTTGAAAACACGGTATGACATATGGTAACACATACATGATTTAATTTTTGGACACATATTACTTCAACGTGGTAAGTGTATCCTTCAACATGGCTCTCGTTCAACAACTGTTTTTGTTATTGTAACTTTGAGTCCTTAAAGAGTTCATCCATTCTCCCTTGGCTAGGAGCATATGAGCACAATCGATCTATTCTTTCATCATCTCGCTCATTTATACATAGATCCTCTAGTATCATAGCTTATTCAATCCCCATTGAAGTTGATCCAATGTCGGAGTACCTAGGTTATATTTTAAAACCCTAATCAAATAACCAATTCATCTAAAGCAAGCAACAATTCCATTCATAGACTAATACTTGGCACCAATGTTCATTGAAGCTTCTCCACCATCAATAGCATCAGAAGTAAGAGCAGCATCTGCATCAAAGGAAAAGGTAGAGGCAGATCCACCAACAACGCCTATCAATTTCCTATTTCCTATGTGTTCCTAGGGCACCTATCTCTCAAGATAGAAATAATACAGATAGGAACAAAATATCTACTGAGATGAGCCTAAATTGATTTACCTGAACCATCAGGTTGTACCCGGGTCACTAGGTCAAGTCCATTCTACAAGTTCATTTATGTTTTACATCAAGAGAAGGTTATATTCTAGTGTGCTCCCATTACTAATAGTAACTAACACAACCACTCAACTTGTGCCTGGTGAACACCGATAGGCCAAGTTAAGTACCACCAAAAATTTATCTGTTACTAAGAGTTATCCATGCATCAGTTATTTTTTATATATTTTTTTGTAATTGTTTATTTTGAATTTGGAACGACTACCATAATATCAATATGGATAGTACACTTGTTTGATACTCTTGCAATCTCATAAAAGCATAGATGTTAGTCCACCCCAAACTATAAGATATATACACCTATCAATGTCATCAAGCCTCTAGTTAAGCATGCATAACATTATCATAAAAATAAATGATAATATTTGTGAATTGAACAGTTAATGGTGGCCAGCCTCATGAACAATTGTCCCCTAATTTTCCATTGTCTCATTTGATGCATGTGCATTGTGGACTACTAAGTAGTGGAATTGATTTTGTGTTGCATATTTTTTGCCAGTTTATTACCTCTTTCCAACCTGGTTATGAACTATTTCTAGCTTTCAAGCCCTATTTCGGTGTGTTTATGAACTATTTCCAACTGTACAATCATTCTGCACTAGCTCCTCGAACAATCATTCTGCATCCATCTAATTGACTTGAATAATTGGTATTCAGTATCTCATGTTCGAGATGGACACTAGTATATACTTGCATTATCTTCGATATGGACCATCGAGATACCCTTGAGATTCTATAGAAAGTTTAATAGAAGTATTTATTTTTTCAACTACTATTTTTCCTCCAATGAAAGGTCACGCTAGACTGACCTTGTATTAGGTTACCAAACAAGTTGGGTTAGGCATTTTCCCCTGATCCGGAGAATATCAATAAATGAAAAAATCTTGAAATCACTTCCCCAATACTTCATTAACCATATATACCTTCCTCTTTATCCCAACACAACACCACCCCGATGTTTTAAGACTTGGGATTTGACAAATCAGGGGACCGATCTCCCCCCAAATTGAATAGAAACGAGCGCATAGAAATGCGTCTAGAATGGTGCAACAGCTCATAGCGAAATTTGACAAGAGCGGAGTTGTATGGAGACCAAGAGAGAGCTATGCATCAATCTGGGAGAAAGGATGGGCTTGCTTGAAAGAAGAAAACACCTTCTGCAAGCCCACAACCTACAGTAGAATTCTGCAAACAAATTAAATAGACCCCAATGAACAGATGGTAAATAAGCATGCCCATGGTAAGTGAAAAGCCACAAGGCATAATGCTTGATAAATTAAGGCACCAAGAAGCATTGAGATGAGGAAAAATCACTAGGTTGATGGCACTAATAAATGAATGAACATAGGTTACTCTTTTGATCCTTTATACAGACGAACATACAAATCTTATTAGTGGGTCTTCTTACTCATAAACTTGTTATTCCATGTCTTTGTTTCTATCTCTAATTCAAGTATATGTGCCAACCAAACTACATAATTTAGTTTTCTTTGCCAACAAAACACACACATTTCTTTTTCTTGATGCTATGGTATATAGAAATATAATTGGTTCAACTTTTTGTTCTTGTTGTATTTCATTCGGATAGATTGATGGTGTAACGTACCCGCATTACACACATAAACAATTTACAATATCAAACTATAAAAATGAGATTTTATTTTATACATCTAGTTAACAGCTTCATAATTAGGCTTATGCCTGCCATTCAAAGAACATATTGTTAAATTTTGAGCATTAATTCACAATACTCTAGGATCTTTACTGAGAGAATAACATGTATAGTATATCAATGCATAACAATCACAATAAGCATGACAAGTATCACAAGAATCAAAAGCATGAGAGACAAGAGACACAGAGTTTCCGTGGGGAAAACCCTAAGGTGAAAAACCCCACAACTTCCTCAGAGATAGAGAGAGCAATGTCTCAACAAAAGTACAACCAAAATACAATGAGATAGTCTCTTAGTAGCAGATGATCCTCCTCCTCACTAGTGCGCCACTTTCTGAGTGAGAGAAGTGTGACTTTCAGAGTGATGAAAATAGAGATCTCCCGATCTCTATTTATACTAACCTGTTTGCCCAGTTACATTATGGGGCCGATTTGTCTATTTAGATACATCCACAATATAATATATATTTCAGGGCCGACCCCACACATGGTGGTCTAATAACCCATCGGAAAGTACAAACACTTGCGACGCTTGTCAATCCACATGACGACACTTCCTTATAGAGGAATAACACATCTCTTATAAGGGTACAATAAATATATATAAAATACATAGATGAAATACATTCCGAAGTTACATATACATCAACACTCCCTCTTAACTAGGAAGGTATTTCTCGACACAGATATGTTAGACAAGTATTCTTCTCGGGATCATCGGCATCGATGCATCGTCATCATCATCGCCACTGTTGCTGCTATCTCAACCAATCTTTGACTCTACTTGTCATAGGAAGTTCTACAGAGCCAGTCCTTTTTCATACTAGATGTAGGTCCACCACCTGCAAGTCTTCATCATCACTGGCCATACTATGGAATCCTCAGGACTTATTACGTGCGTCACAAAACCTGGTTGCAGCATCCCAGGCTATTACAAGCATACAACTCTACCTATCGGATCTCCCAGGAGCACATTACATGTGACCCATCACAAAACCTGGCTGAAGCATCCCAGGCTGTTACGAGCACACAGCTCTACCTATCGGATCTCCCAGGAGCACATTACATGTGATCTCACCACAAAACCTGGCTGAAGCATCCCAGGCTGTTACGAGCACACAGCTCTACCTGTCGGATCTCCCAGGAGCACATTACATGTGGTCCACCACAAAAATTGGCTGAAGCATCTGAGGCCTTTTTCATCCTATCCAGATCTCCCAGGAGCAAATTACATGTGGTCATGGCAAAACCTGGCTGAAGCATCTGAGGCCTTTTTCATCCTGTCCAGATCTCCCAGGAGCAAATTACATGCCATAGGACAAAACCTCGCAAGAGCATCTCAGGATGTTATGGGTACACAACTCCAACCTGAAGATCTCCCAAGGCACAAATGACATGTCCTCCCAGAGCAATGTCTTGAAAGAGCATCCCAGGCTATTATGGGTACACAACTCCAACCTATAGGATCTCCCAGACATGCTCATCTGCACAACCTGATCCATGGCCACAAAGTATCATCCTGATACTCACCGTACATCATCCTGATGTACACATGATCATCCTGATCATCATCACTGCAACATCCTATTGCATGTCATCTGGAGAAGCTCGTCATCCACGATCATCCTGATCATACAATGCATCTACCTGATGCATATCAAGTATCTACCTGATACATATCATCATACACAGTGTATCCACCTGATACATAGATACATGATCCACACAATGTATCCATCAATATACATGATCTACCTGATCATACCTGATACATATCAACATACATGATCTACCTGATCATACAATGTATCCACCTGATACATATACAGATACATGGTCCAAGCATCCAACATGATCCATATACAAAATATATACAAATGATCCAACTGATCATATCCAGCATCCAATATGATGTGTACATACATATAAATGATCCAATTGATCATATCCAACATCCAACATGATGCGTACATACATATAAATGATCCAACTGATCATATCCAACATCCAACATGATGCATACATACATATACATATAAATGATCCAACTGATCATACAAAGCAGAAACTAGAACATCATCCTAATGCTCATCATCCGGCGCTTACATCCACAACCATGTGAAGGATCCTCCTTCCAACATGCTTGGAATGGCTTAAGCAAATGTGTCCATCACTTCTTCCTCGAAGTGTCCTCGATCTGAAGAACACCAAGCCTCTCCCTGAAGTACTCGAACTTCACCCTGGCTAGTGGCTTCGTCAACACATCTGCAATCTGCTCGTCCGTCGCAACATACACAAGCTTCATAGCTCCTCTCTGCACCATATCCCTGATATAGTGATATTTGATCTCTATGTGTTTCAACCTGTCATGAAACACTGGGTTCTCGGACAGCTTCACACAACTCTGGTTATCGTAGAAAATACTAGTAGCATCCAATGGGAGATCAAATAACTCAGACAGTATCTTTTGTAGCCATACTGCCTCACAACTAGATGAACAGGCTGCAACATACCCTGCCTTAGCTTTACTCAGTGCTACGCAGGATTGCTTCCTGCTAAACCAAGAGATCACAATTGATCCCATACTGAGGCAGCACCGAGATGTGCTCTTCCTATCTGCAGCACTGCTAGCCCAATCTGAATCAACATAACCCTACAAGTTAAACTTTTTATTCGCTTCATACTTGAGCCCATAATCCACTGTGCCCTTCAGGTACCTCAGAACATGCTTTACAGCAACCAGGTGAACACTCCTTGGATCTGTCAGGAACTGACTCAATGTGTTTACAGCAAAGCAAATATCTGGTCTGGTGTTTGTTAGGTACATCAAGGACCCAATCATCTGACAATACATAGAGATATTAACTGGCTCAGATGAAGCATCACATAGAAGCTTCAGGTTCGATGCCATAGGTGTGACCATGGCCTTGCAATCCATCATCTTGAATCTTGAGGATATCTACTGTGTACTTCCCTTGACCAAGGAAGATCCCATCTACACTTTGCCACAGCTCCATACCTAGGAAATAGTGCATCATTCCTAAGTCTTTCATATCGAACTCGGCAGCAAGCTTCCTCTTAGTATCTGCAATCAAACTATCATCTCCTGTTACAAATAAGTCATCCACATACATGAGTAAAATCACAGGATTCCCTTCCTCAACCTTGTAGTAAAGGTTGGAATCCGCTTTACTCTTGGTAAAGCCCAAACTAGATAGGAAACTGTCCATCCTACCATACCAAGTTTTGGGAGCTTGCTTTAAGCCATACAAGGCTTTCTTCAATATGCACACATATGACTCCCTGTCATGTATTTCGAAACCGAGTGGCTGCTCCACATATACTTCCTCTTCAACTACACCATTCAGGAAAGCAGTCTTGACATCCATATGGTGTATCTTTCATCACTGCAGCCAGAGCAAGTATGGATCTAATGGAAGTGTATCTGGCTACAGGAGCAAAAGTCTCTATGCTACCACCTGCAGCATGCATGATCTTGTAGATCCTCTTGGAAGTCACTACAGACTCACCTTCAGGTCTTGGTACTGCATCCCAAACATCATTCTTCATGATTGACGGATCATGGCATTCTTCTATTTCTTCATCCCATATACTGGGAACTTCAATATCTTCAATAGATATCTTTGTTGCTGGAACAAATGTTGTAGCCCTTCTTTTGTAGGTGAAGGTATACAATCTTTCCTACAAAACAAGTTAAATTGCATGATTAGAAACATCTCATAATTTTCAGAACAAGTTCTTTCACATAAAGGAATATGTCATACAGTCATGCAAATATTTAAGCCAATGCTTCAATACAACATTTATCCATATCCTGTAACTTTCTAGATGCCTTCCAATCTCTACCAGAACATTGTTAAGAGTGTGCACAACTCCCAACATGTCAGCAAAGAGGTTTCATTCTAGATAAGTAGCAATGGAATGTTGTACAGTGCCATAGGCCACTTACCCATCACATGCATATTAGTAGTATACTGTTCATTAATACAATCATTCTAATATGCACAATACATATCCTAAGTCTAGGAATATGAGCATATACATCATTGAACAATTTTATTTAAACAAACAAATATGCAAGAAATTATAATTAAAATACTTATCTTTGTTTGTTGTTGGGTGGACTCCCTCTGAGTCTTTGCTTTCTTGCAGGAGCTGTTGGAGTAGCTTCTTCTACACTTTTCTGTTGTGGAATGTAGAAAGATGGTCAACTCCCTCTGAATATCTGCATCCTTGCAGGAGCTGCTGGAGTGTGCTCCCTCTTGATCTTTGCTTCCTGGATTACCTGTCCCTGAACGTATATTCATACTTGGTCCCTTTGCATGCTTGTTAGTATCATGATTGTGTTCTCCTTGTAATCTCATACAAAATCATACATTCATTAGTATATTCTCAATACTATCAAAACACAATAAGCATGTATAGTCATGATCATTTCAAACAGAAATAATATTCAAGGTTTTATATATCGGACTCTTATGGTTAGTCATAACATGTCTAAACCTGTGATTACTCAAACCTATGACTCTTCTAGTTAGTCATAACATTAAATAAGATAAGACACGTAATATGCATATACCTATGATTATTCAAACCTATGACTTCATGAATAAACATCATCAATCATGTCATGCATACTTATACAATAGATCCTATGATATAAGAAACACATACCTGGTCACCATATTTGCTAGTTATGTCTAGCAATGTGTTCTTGTTCTTTTCAATGACTTGCATAACTCATTAGTTAACTTTCAAAAGAAAATTATACATACCTCTATGTGATCCATGACTATGGATGAATCTTTGTCTTCATAGCATGTTCAGGTTGTTCCTTTAATTTGTACAATCCTCCCTCTTGCTCTCCAATCACTACTGCATCATTGATTGTTTTACCCTTTGGCCACATTAGGACTTGTCCATCTACAAATGCAACCCTCATGCCTTTTGCATCCAATGCGGAGATGGAGAGAAGATTCTTCTTGAGCCCAGGTACATAAAGAACTTCTTTCATCTTCAAGGATTTTCCAAAATCTAGATTGTAGGAGGCTTCACCATTTCCTTTGATAGGGTATTGATAGTCATCCCCAAGTTTCACTTTATGGGGTGATTCATGTTCAAACAGACTTACAAAAGATTCTTTAAACCCAGTCATGTGTTTGGAAGCCCCACTGTCAATTAACCAATCATTACAACAATGGGAGATAGTACCTGTGAGAGCAGATATTAGAACATACTCTTCTTCACTTGATGAGTCATCATTACTATCATCACTTACTGCCCTAGCCTTCTTCTTGGGTGGTTCATCATCCTCGGCAGCATGAGCATGAAATCTTCTTTTGTTGACCTTCTTCTTCTTGTTGAAGTTGTTGTTGTCCTTCTTGTTCTTGGGACAATTTATGGCAATATGTCCTTTTTCATTACAGGTGAAGCATATTCTTCTTTCTTTATAGTGATGTGAAGATTTCTTGGAGTGATATGGCTCTCTCTTGGACTTCCCTTTCTTGGTGTGAGTTATGAGAGCTTGATCTTCATTCCCCATCTTTTCTTCTCGTGCCACAAGCCTTGCTTCTTTTTGTGAGCATTCTTCCCGTAGTCTACTGAAGAATACCAACTTCTTTCTTGCACAGATTCCTTGAATGAAGGAGTCCCATGACCTAGGTAGGCCATTTAGAGTGGTCATAACAACTTCACCATTCTCCACCATTTCATCCAGTACTTCTAGTTGTTCCTTGATCTGGGAGACCCTTGAAAAATAAGATTGAATGGTTTCTCCATTCTGAAACTTTACTCCTTTTAGTTGGTTCCGCAAGGTCATCTTCCGATTTATGTTCTTCCCTTCAAATAGCTTGGTCAAAGAGTCAAACATCTCCTTGGGTGTCTTTAGAGAAGACACATGGGGTATGAGATGGTCTTTGATAGAATCAACAATGATTCTCTTTGCCTTGACCAAGTTCTTCTTATGCAATACTTTAGCCTCTTCATCCTTTGGGATAGGGATGTCTTCTTTTATATGAGTCCAACTCATTCTCTTCCAGGATTAACCCAATCCTATACTTCCAAGCTCGGAAGTTATCAGCCCCTTCAAGCTTATCCTCAAGCTTGGTGTGGAGAGACATCTTAAAGAGTACTTCAAATGGAAATAGAAAAGATTTAGGTCTTACCACTTGAAATGCTGAGAACTGGATCTGGTCTCGGATTAAGGTTTGTCAGAAAAACCCTAAAAATTCAAAATGTGAATTTCAACTTTCTGAAAGGATAGAAAGATGCGCCTTGATGAGCTGATCATCCTGGTGTATTTAGAATTTGAGATCAACAAAGCTTTACCCTTCAAATTTGTCTTTTTGTCCTCCCGGGTTCACTAGGGAGAGCCTTGAATTAGGGTTTGAGTTTCCCAGAGATCTACCCAGCCACAAATCTCAATCCAAAGCTCTAGACTTCGATTTTTGCAAGGAGCTTCCAGCTATGTCTTCATATTTCAGAAATTCCTATTTTTGTGGAAACCTTAATTTTTAGGGCCAAATCTGAAAATGCTCAAAATTGAATTCTGATTGGACAGATAGATTCTCCTTGATGAGTAGAGTCAATCTACTATACTGCTTTTCCAAAAAATGTGGAGAGAAACCCAATAAACATGAAACTCAAGTTTTCGTCACTGCAAAATGTCTTCTTCTCAGGTTAGCTCTGATACCATGTTAAATTTTGAGCATTAATTCACAATGCTCTAGGATCTTTACTGAGAGAATAACATGTGCAGTATATCAATGCATAACAATCACAATAAGCATCACAAGAATCAAAAGCATGAGAGACAAGAGACATAGAGTTTCCGTGGGAAAACCCTAAGGTGAAAAACCCCACAACTTCTTCAGAGATAGAGAAAGCAATGGCTCAACCAAAGTACAACCAAAATACACTGAGATAGTCTCCTAGTAGTAGATGATCCTCCTCCTCACTAGTGTGCCACTTTCTGAGTGAGAGAAGTGTGACTTTCAGAGTGATGAAAATAGAGATCTCCCGATCTCTATTTATACTAACCTGTTTGCCTAGTTACACTATGGGGCCGACTTGTCTATCTAGATACATCCACAATATAATATATATTTCAGGGCCGACCCCACACATGGTGGTCTAATAACCCATCGGCAAGTACACACACTTGCGACACTTGTCAATCCACATGACGACACTTCCTTATAGAGGAATAACACATCTCTTATAAGGGTACAATAAATATATATAAAATACATAGATGAAATACATTCTGAAGTTACATATACATCAACACATATAGGAGCCATCCATCCATCAATGAGGTGGTGACAGCATAAGCAAACATGTCTCACACAAATGAAGTTAGTCATCCATCATTCACATATAAAATTCATGCTATAGATGGCTTATGCAAAGGAAAGAACCTCATTCATAGTACATCATTCTATACAGGCTTAAACATAGCTTATTCATGGCCTTCATATAATTACACATTCATTTCACAGATTGAACCTATCAAGCATAATAAATCACATTCAATATTAATAGTCATCCATAAAAACACTTATCTAAAATTCACAGAAATGTGGAAACTAGCTGCATGTGAGCCATGCTCCACCCAAACTTAGAACTTGTCCAGCCTGTACTATTTCAGCTCCCAAGTTCAACCCCAAGCCAAGATCTAGAAATTAACCCAAGGTGTCTCACCAATTTCTCCAGCTCACTCTCAGAGTCTAAGGTGGAATTAACAGAGGGAAAAGATATACACAGGGTTCAACAAACAACAATTTGATAACCAATTCCTTGTCAATTCTGCAACTAACCCACCGGAGTTCCTTCACCAGACGCACAACGATACACTTCACTGCAAGCATCGAAATTCACTCAGGGTCTCATGCACAATTTCCAATTGATTAGTTAATGCAACCAAGGAATTCATGGTCAGAACAATTTAACTCAGCAATTCGGGTTTAGGTTCATCACATGGATTCTTACCCAATCTTCTTCACTCTCCCATAACTCAAAGACACGCAGTGATACTCTTAACTATCCCTATCTGAATTCCCTTTCCTAAATTTTCGCACTTTTCTCTCACTCAGCAGTCACACCCCACCCATGCTCTACGTGCATCCTCCTGGACTGACGTCCAACCACCCAGGCCATGTGTGTAGCAGCAGCCTGCCCCACTTCTGCTTGGATCACTGAGGAAACCCTGTTCCTAAGTATCTTTCTTCTGCGATCCAATGTGTAGATTGGTTGAACCTGGATTTCCCCTTTTGGTTCCACCTGAAGAAAAAACCAATCAAGCACATGATTAATAGCATAAACATACTTTTTCGTAAATGAAATCTAAAACACATATGTATTTTCATAGTAAGAGGTAGTGCTATCCCGTAAGCTACTGATCCCACTCTGCTTAAGATTTTGAATGGTCCACAAAATCCTGCGGCCAATTTCTTGCAATTTCCCAACCGCAAGGAATTTTTCTTGCCTCTGACCTTCAGGAACACCATGTCCCCAACCTGGAATTCTCTGTGTGTCCTTCTTTTATCTGCGTAGCTCTTTTGACGATCTTGTTCCATTTTCAAATTATGTTTTATCTTTACCACTTGATTTTCAATATCTTGAAGCATTTCAGGCCCAATGATTAACTTGTCTATTGGTTTATCCCAATTGATTGGAACATTACACTTTCTACCGTATAAGGATTCAAATGGACTCATTTTCAAAGATACTTGATAACCATTATTATAAGCGAATTCCACCAAGTACAGGTACTCTTCCCATTTGCCTGGTTTGTCCATGACATACATCCTGAGCATGTCTTCAAGGACTTGATTTACACGCTCAGTCTTCCCATTAGTTTGGGGATGATAAGCTGTGCTTAAATTAAGCTTAGTCCCAAACTCTTTAAACAAACCCTTCCAAAAATTAGAGGTGAATTTCGGATCTCTATCTGACACAATGGCTTTCGGAATACCATGCAACCTAGCAATTTATTTCATATAAATCTCAGCAATTTTAGCTTCCTTGAAAGTTGATTTTACTGGAATAAAATTGGCTGATTTGGTTAACTTATCAACCACTACCATGATAGAATCATGCTGCCTCGTGGTTCTTGGAAAACCTGTAATAAAATCAATAGTTACAGTGTCCCATTTCCATTCAGGAATATGCAATGGCTGAAGTAAACCAGCTGGGTATTGATGCTCTGCTTTGAACCTTTGACATTCTAAACAACGGGCAATGTAATTGGCCACTTCCTTTTTCATGTTTGTCCAATAAAAATTCTTCTTTATAGCTTTAAGAGTTTTCTGATATTCGGGATGTCCTGCATAAGGTACATTATGCATTTCCCTCAATATTATTTTTTTCAACTATTCATGATTAGGTACATAGATCCTATCCTTAAAATGAAGGATACCATTCTTAGCTACTGCAAAATTGCATAACTTTAATGCTTTACTTCCTTCTTGCAATGTTGTTGTTACTTGTAAATAATTCTTGTCACTTTTCAAAGCTTCAAGCAATCAGATTTGTAATTCATAATTCCAAGTGCTGATGACTAAAACATGCATCAAATGTCCCCTCCTGCTGAGTGCATCAGCTACTCAATTTTCTTTTCCTTTCAAGTACTTGATCTCAAAATTGAACTCACTTAAGAATTCAACCCACCTAGCTTACTGGGCATTAAGTTGAGGCTGATCAAACAAAATGTACTTTAAACTGTAATGATCAGTTCTTAACTCGAACTTATTTCCCAAAAGATAGTGTCTCCACATGCGAAGTGCATGAACAATGGCTGCTAGTTCCAAGTCATGAGTAGTGTACTTCTTCTCATGCTCCTTCAACTTCCGTGATTCATAGTAAATCACATGTCCTTCCTGCATTAGAACTCCAACCAGCCCTTCAAGTGATGCATAAGTACATATCAGGAATTCTTTATCAAGATCAGAAATCTTCAATACAGGCACACATGTAAGCAATTCCTTTAGATTTCTAAAACTATCTTCGCATTTCGGACTTCAGATGAAAGGTACACCTTTATTTTTCAAAGATGTAATTGAATTGGTTATTATCGAAAAATGTTTTATAAACTTTCAGTAATAACCAACCAATCCCATGAATGAGCTTACCTCAAAGACATTGCGAGAAGTAGGCCATTCCAAAATAGCCTTAATTTTAATTGGGTCCATAGCCGCACCTTCCTCAGAGATGATATGGCCCAAATATAACAATTGTCTCTGATAGAACATGCATTTTCTAAGCTTGGCATACAGTTGATTTTCTCTTAATATTTTCAAAGTAATCCTGGGATGCTCTTCATGCTCCTCCTCGGTTTTGGAATATATAAGTATATCATCCAAAAATACAATTATAAATTTATCCAGAAACTCTGTAGATATACCATTCATCAAACACATGAATGTAGCAGAGTATTTGTTAAACCAAAAGGAAGCACTGTAATTTCATAACCTCCATATCTGGTTCTGAATGTTGTTTTATAGATGTCTTCATCTTTAATACGTATCTGGTGATATCCAAATCTCAAATCTATTTTAGAAAATATTCTTGCACCTCTTAACTAAAAAAAAAAACATCAATTCTAGGTAGAGGATACCTGTTCTTAATTGTGGCTTTCTTTAACTGCCTGTAGTCCACACATAATCTAAGTGTGCCATCCTTCTTTATTACAAGAATAACTGGAGCACCCCAAGATGATATACTAGGCCGTATATACCCTTTCTTCAACAACTCCTCAAGTTGCATCTGTAATTATTTTAATTGCGGAGTACCCATTCTGTATGGTGCTTTTGAAGCTGGCACAGTTCCAGGCACCAAATCGATTGTGAAATCGATATCCCTCTTGGGTGGTAACCTAGGAACTTCCTAAAATACATCAGCAAACTCATTCAACACTGGATATTCTTCCTCTTGTATCATATGATTTGCTGATCGTTATGGATTGGCTTGAGAAACACTTTGTTGTGTTGGACTACCATAGTAAAGTTATTACATGTCTGAATGATAAGGGAAACCTTAATGTACGGATAATAGGTATTCAGAGACCTATATCCTTGAGGCATATTTCAGTTTTGCAAATGAAGAAGTGTATCGGAAAAAGGTGTCAGTTGTATGCTATTCAGGTAGAAAAGTTGTCTGCTGATGGAAGAATGTCCAAATCTATACAATTTTGGTTTCCATTCATTTCAAAACAACAACTTTTGACCATAGGTGTGATCTTGCTCTTCATACCAGTTTCCAATTGAACCATTCTGGACTTAGACAACTTATGAGTCATCAATTTACACCTTTCAACCAAGTTAGTATTAATATATCTATAAGAAGCTCCGGAATCAATTAAAATTGAAATAGGTGCATCACTTAGTTTACCTTCAATCTCGATCATAGAAGATTGATGACCAACTTGACAATTATCCAATGTTGCATAGATGCGAGGAACACTTGTAGCAACATCTCCAGTAGTAGAAGCTTCTTTCATATTATATACACCGATTCCCTTATTTCTTCTTTTAGGTCATTTGTTTAAGAAATGGTCACCACCACATCCCCAACATTTACCTTGGGTTGATTTCTTTTGTCCTGAAGAATTAACTATCATAGATTCTTCTTTTGGTATCGGTGGTTTAAAAGAAGAGTAGGTGTCCTTCTTTATATCCAGAGGCTTAAACCCCTTTCTTCTCTGATCTTGCTTCTCTTCCAGCTTACCTTTCCAAACCTTTTTCACTTCCTGCCTATTCTGGCCTTGATCATACAAGCATCTATCCTTTCAGAAGCAATCATTCAAGGTTTGAGGTTCATCATAAGTCAATCTATCCTTATAATATGCAAGAAACCCACTGATAAAATGTTGTACCTTCACCTTTTCAGCCTTGATAAACTCCACATAACCCAACAGCTCCAAGAATTTCTTTTCATAGTCCTCCATGGACATATTTCCCAATTTATGCTCAAAGAATTCTTGTGTCTTTTTATCATAGTACTGCTGTGATAGATATTATTTCTTGAAGAGTCTTTGGAATTTCCTCCAAGCAATATGCTTCTCATCCAATATGTTTCCAACATTTATAAGCCCTTCCTTGCAAATTATATATTGCAGTCAGTGCTTCTTGGTTTTCTAAGTAGTCATGTAAATGGAAATACTTATTCATTTCCATAAGCCACAGCTCTGCATCATCACCAGAATTCTCTCCATCAAAGGTCAGAGGTTTTAGTTTTCTGAGTTCGCCTTCTAGCATTACATCATGCTTTCTCTTTCTATGCCTTCTAGGATATTTAATCTACTGCTTATTTTTATGCCCATGAGAACTTTCATCAGTTTTATGATGTGAATGTGATTTCATTATGTTGTCTTCTCTTTCCTGAGAGAAGTGATACCTGTCCATGGATTCTTCACCTCTTTCCACATTGGAAGTGACCTGCTGTATCCGATTTTGCAACTAAACCAAATCATGTAGTAATTTTTGGTTAATTTGGTTATGTTGTTCCAAACTTTGCAAAATTATTTCATTTCCAAACTGCAAACTCCTTAAAGTTTGCACAACATCCATGGTCCCTGACTCACTTTGGTGACCAATGGATTCATTACCTTGTTCTTCACCACCGATTCCTTCCACAAAATTAGAGAATTCAGGATCCTCTGCCATCTCTTTAATTTTTATTGCTTGTCTTCACTGAGAGTTTGCAATTCAAATGACTGAATATTCCTATATAATGCTAGCAATTTGAGATTTTCAAGGATTATTAGTCTCAAATTAACTACATCATATATTCAAATACATGTATTTATCTCTTTAGGAAAAACAATTTCAATTCCAGAGGCCCGAGAGATGCAACCAGTGCTCTGATACCAATCTGTAACGTACTCGCCTTACACACACAAACAATTTACAGTATAAAACTATAAAAATGAGATTTTCTTTTATACATCTAGTTAACAGCTTCATAACTAGGCTTATACCTATCATTGAAAGAAAATACAGGATCCATCCATCCATCAATGAGGCGGTGACAGCATAAGCAAACATGTCTCACACAAATGAAGTTAACCATTCATCATTCACATATAAAATTCATGCTACAGATGGCTTATGCAAAGGAAAGAACTCATTCATAGTATATTATTCTATACAGGCTTAAACATAGCTTATTCATGGCTTTCATATAATTACACATTAATTCCACAAATTGAACCTATCAAGCATAACAAATCACATGCAATATTAATATTCATCCACAGAAATACTTATCTGAAATTCACATAAATGTGGCAACTAGATGCATGCGAGCCACACTCCACCCAACCTTAGAACTTTTCCATCCTATACTATTTCAGCTCCCAAGTTCACCCTCGAGCCAAGATCCAGAAATTAACCCAAGGTGTCTCACAAATTTCCCCAACTCACTCTCAGAGTCTAAGGTGGAATTAACAGAGGTAAAAGATATACACATGGTTCAACAAACAACAGTTGGTAACCAATTCCTTGTCAATTCTGCAATTAACCCACCAGAGTTCCTTCACTAGATACACAGCGATACACTTCACTACAAGCGTCATAATTCACTAGTGGTCTCATGCACAATTTCCAACTGACTGGTTAATGAAACCAAGGAATTCATGGTCAGAACAGTTTAACTCAACAATTCGGGTTCAGGTTCATCACATGGATTCTTCCCCAATCTTCTTCACTCTCCTAGAACTCAAAGACATGCAGTGATACTCTTCATTGTCCTTGTCTAAATTCCCTTTCCCATATTTTCACACTTTTCTCTCACTCAACAATCACACCTCGCCCATGCTCTGCATGCATCCTCCTAGATTGACGTCCAACCACACAGGCTGTGCGTGTAGCAGTAGCCTGCCCCACTTCTCCCTGGATCATTGAGGAAACCTCATGTCCCCTTTTGGATCCCACGTGGCTGTCCCCAAAGGCACACGTTACCCCTCCCCACCCGTAATCACGATTAGCCACTAATCTCCACATTAAATCATAATTAATAATAATTAATTATTAGTTAATCCCCCACTAAGAATATGGCTTAGGAGTATGGGTTTTGGGTTTATCATAAGGTTTATAGAACAAGGGTTTAGTGAACAAGGTACATAAGTCAACCTTACCCCCTCACAACCCTCGGTTAATATCTGGATTTCTTCTTCAGCGTATTGCTCCTCATGCAACCAGCTGGTATTTGTATTAAAATATTATCAAGCTATGTACATACTCATAGCCACAATGTTCAAATTACAATAACAGCTCTAACCTGGGCCAGGGGGTTTTATAGATGGACATTCAAGGCTTAATTGAAAAACGAATCTTCATATCTTCAATATCCAAATCTCTAATATTGATTAATGATTAACATAAATAAGAAAGCTATATTTGCTTCACGTTAATTTTTTCATTCAACATAATAATAATTATATACACATGAAGTAATTTTCTAATTTCTTTGCTTCAAGTTCAACTTTTCATTCGATACAATAATAATTATATGTCCATTCTCTTTTTTTAATTTCTTTGTTTCTTTGATGAAACTGTTACATGGGCATGGTATTCTTATACGTGACAAAGACTTATATTTTAGTCATAAAAAACAAACATTAAATACAGGGACTTCTATGCAACTATGAGCATAGTGTTATTGCCCTTCATTTCTAACATATGAGCATAGTGCTATTATCCACCACTTCTACACAACGTTGGTTATACATATGTCCCAATCATAGAAAGGTGGAATCTGTGATTAGAAACATTACTAATCCTTGTAGTAGCAAGAGAAGGAGACTCTTGTATCCATTTTTTTCGTTAATTTAAGTTTGTACTAAAAATTAGAGGTGTAGAGATGAGTTTTTGTAATGCTATCAGCTATGTTTTATATATGTATTTTTTTTTATAATTGTAATTTTATATATTTTTATTAGTAAAAACTAATGATGTGACAATTAGTGTGATTGAAATTCTAGATAAATTTGTGTTTTTTATTTAAATATTTAATAATGTAATAGTATTTATTGGTTATTAAACAACATTTAATTATTGAATGATGGTTATTGAATTCAGGTAGCTCAATGGTCGGTAATCTGACGGATGATGACCCTAATGGGATTAATACATTTAGTATGTAGCTTGTGGAGTGGCTTGTGTTGGAGTTAAACGACAGGGTGGTGACACAAACAACGTATCTGCAATTAACGCATGTATTGCCATTAGGTGTAGTTGTTTCTCGTGAATTTGCTAGATCGTTGTGGATCGATGTCGGTTTTGAGTTGATCTCATCTGTAGGTCCTGCGAGTTCTAAGATATGGTTATGCAATTTCCTAGGCACAAGTGAACTTGCAATAGCAATCTTCTCAACACAACGGAATCAGGGTTTTCTAGAACCATATTTGTAAGGGGCCCTTCAATTGCTAAGTAATTTTATACATCCTAGAGAGCTTCTGAATAAAAGCCACCAATGAGTAATATTTCTACAAGAATTTCATTTTGGCATTGTTAAATTGTTGAAATGACAGTTTCCAGTTGTTGGAATTGCGTAATCAAGATGTTTCAGGAGTAATAGAGTGTGCCGAATCCATTTTTATAATCAAAATTGCAATTTCAACAATAAATCATATTGCCAACCAAACTTCTTGAAAAAAATACAATTCTTCTAAACTTTAACTCACTCCTTATAAAATTGGATTTACCCACTTCATTTCTATCAATTCAAGTGCCAACACATGTATGCATAATACCTCCAAATTTATCTCTCCACAAATCATATCTACATCGGTAGCACTTTTGTCACGTCCCCATTTTGACCCCCTTTTTCATTAAATCGTAAATGATGTAAATATTATTATTTAATCATGGTGAGGAGGTTAAGGACAAGGCCCCACCATTGATTTAGTGTTTTATGTATCGGCAATTAAAAAATAGATGCCTATGGTTCTTGTGCTAGATAGGCACAATGTAAATTAAGACATCATGTAAATACGAATTTTAATGAAAAACCCACAACTAGCTATGCAATGCAACAAAGATATGGGGGCATGATTCTACAAGGAATAGGAAGGGAAATTATTCAAACCCTTGAGCCAATGGTGTTAATCCATGTGTCAATGAGAAAACCCATCATTTAATTCTTCCAGAAATTGGTTGAGGCAGTTAATGCCTTGGGGATGAAGAGGCATGGCAGCCAATTTTGTGCATGGGAAAGCCATCAACCTGGAAAAATGTACTTTTGCTTCTGGGGCAAGAAAAAACCCACGAAATGGTGCCCAAAGCCATTATGAACCCATAGTCTTTCCTCTCTCACGCAAGTCTAAGCTAACTGGCCTTTTCCCATCACATTTTTTACCAATTTTCTGCATATTTCCATAGCTGGGAGCTCGTTTTTGTGTTGCACAGTGGCTAGGAGAAAGGGAGTCACGTTATGGGGGTTTATAGAGGTCGTTTTTGCCCCTGAAATGTAGAAAAACGTTTTCTGAAAACGAATTTGCTCTCCCAGGGTTTATTCCCCATCTACCAGTTCGTTTTGGTTGCCAATGTTTTTCAGCACTTGTGTTTTGTTGTAGGGTGCATCCCTGTGTTGGTTGGAAATTATGAGCAAGAATTAGGAGTGGAAGTGGACCAGAATTGGCTTGATAAACCTAGTGAGGAGGTAACCTCTCAAGAGTATCAAAAGGGCTGGTTGCTCTTCTGTGCACACCTTGAAGAACACTAGAATGGGAGGTATGGCCTGAGGGACTGTGTATCAGTGAAGGGAATACTTCCTTGTGCTAGGTGTGTAGGTATTGTGGATACCAAGCTAGATAGATCTTGCAGAGGGTGCCCATATCTCTATGGATGATCCCACTAGCTTAGCAATTCTTCCTTCCATTGCCTAACAGCCTGATAAACCCAACTGTAGCTTGGCTTGGATGATTTGGTGTATCTTTGAGCTATGTGTGAGTCTGTTGTTCCCTGATTCCTTGTAGAGATCATTCCCAGCTCGGGGGTGGCAGTGTGTTGAGATATTGATGATCACAACTGGCCTATGGTTGGGTGGAACGTTGCAGTTGCATAGCCAGTTGCTTGGGACTACTTTGTTATAAGATAAGTATTCTCTCGTGTTAACTTTGTAATTATTTATTTGATGAATATCTTGAATGTATGATGGATGTGTAATTGAAATTACTTCCGTTGTGTTTTCTTATAATTATACATTCCCATATGTCTTTTCTATTATGTGAATGCTTATTTAATAAGTTCATGGGGCTAGATGCTCGGTTTTAGCATCACGATCCTCTCCATCACACTGGTATGATGGGAGGGGACGTGACAGAATGGTATCAGAGCTTCTCGTTGCAGCATTGGACCTCTATGGGCCAAATCCGATTAAAGTCAAATGGGAAGGTCCCTTCCTAATCACCACAGGTATCAGCATCGGGCCTAAACTGGCTAAGTTGGATAGTTTGGAGAGGTAAGGTTACCTCCTGCTGGGCAGCAGTCATCACAGAAAGAAGAAAAGAAGAATCGGAAATTGTTTTAAGTGTTTTTGAACATTTTTGTTTAAGTCTGTTTTGGGAAGAACTCGGAAGTCTTCGCCGCAACGGTAGGAGAACACGCCAAGTTGACCCGAAATAGTGGAAATTTTTTTTAAGTGTTTTTCGACGTCGAAGGGAAAATTTTCGGAAGAAATCCGCAAGTTGTTCTGCAACGCGGAAGAATTCGGCAAGTTGGCCTGAAACTGTGGAAGGATTCCGCGAGTTTTTCCGCAACGCGGAAGAATTCGGCAAGTTGGCCCGAAACTGCGGAAGGATTCCGCGAGTTGTTCCGCAACGCGGAAGAATTCGGCGAGTTGGCCTGAAACTGTGGAAGGATTCCGTGAGTTGTTCCGCAACATGGAAGAATTCGGCAAGTTGGCCTGAAACTGCGGAAGGATTCCGTGAGTTGTTCCGCAACACGGAAGAATTTGACAAGTTGGCCTGAAACTGCGGAAGGATTCCGCGAGTTGTTCCGCAATGCGGAATAATTCGGCAAGTTGGCCCAAAACTGCAGAAATATTCCACAAGTTGTTCCGCAATGCGGAAGGACTCGGCAAGTCGCCCTGCAACTGCGGAAAGACTCGGCAAATTGCCCCACAATTGAGGAAGGATTGGGAAAATCGCCCCGCAATTGCGAAAGGATTCGGCAAGTCGCCCCGCAACCGCGGAAGGACTCGGCAAGTCTCCCTGCAACTGTGGAAGGGCTTGGCAAGTCGCCCCGAAACTGCGGAAGAACTCAATGAACTCATCCGAAACAGGTCGGAAGAACTCGCTGAGTTGCTCCGAAACAAGGAATTTTATCCATTTTTCAAAGAGATTTTTCAAGCACCGAAAGTTGAAAAGTGCCATGGAACTTGTGCGCCAGATTGCGTGAAATGGAAGGATTTACAAAAAAAAAAAAAAAAAAGCGAGGGTGTTGCCCTCGACCCTCCCTGCAGTGGAGCCACAAGGGGGCAAGCCCCCTTGACCCCCGTCATCGTCCCCCTCATATGTCGTTGATTGTGAGAAAATTCTATGATTTGACAAATTGTCAATATAATATTTTCCCACATGCATAAAAGTAATTTATGAATTTATGAGAATATAATGCAACTAACAATTGTGTTGATGAACACATTTTGCAGAATCACAATTACATCAGGGCAGCACTCTAGATAGTACAGTTGGAAAGTTTTGGATCTTGGTTGGGCCAAGAAAATCAACATCATGGATGATGCACAGGATCGCTATGAGCTTGAGACAGATGCCATGGAGGAGAACATACATGTTGAAAATGTTGAAACAAAATCTAATGGGAAAAGAAATCAAGAGACTCCTCTAGGTATTGCAGCCACCATGAGAAGCCTAAGGGTGGAGTTGCAAAGCTGTAGAGAAGACAATGAAATGATGATTAAAGCTCAGGAAGAACAAAATCAGTTGAATGCAGCCATGCTGCAGAATTTAACATACATCCATAGGCAAATAAACTCTGGGCATCAGACATCAAATCTAGGAAGGGGTGGGAGTAGTTCTATGAGGAATTCCTGTAAGAGGGCCAGTAGCTCAAGAAGAGTTTCTACAGACAGAACATATACTCTAGAAATATCTTCTAATGAATCATCTGACTCTGAAGAATCCATTAAGGGTTCAAGCTCTTCATCTCGCGGGAGTAAGAGGAAGAAGCACTATAAGAACAATTCACATGGGGAATTTAAGAAGCCAAAACCTCCTACATTTGATGGAGAGATAAATTCTGGTCAAGAAGCTGAAGCTTGGCTTCTTGGGATGAGAAAGTATTTCCATGTCCAAGACTACTCGGGAAATATGAAGGCAAGGGTATCCATCTTCAACTTGAATGGAAGAGCATCTATATGGTGGGAACACATCAGGAAAGTGAAGAAGAGCAATGAAAGGAAGATTGTGTGTAAGCAGTTCAATAAATACTTCAAACAGAAGTACCTCTCTAACAGGTACTATGATGATAAGATCAAACAGTTCCATGAGCTGAGATTGGGAAAATTGACCATGGAAGAATATGCAAACAAGTTCTTGGAGCTGCTGAGGTATGTCAGGTATATTCGAGATGATAAGGTGAAAATTCAGCGTTTCCTGAGTGGACTACCCCAGTCATATAAAGATAGAATTGAGTTTGATGAACCTCGAATTCTAGAGGAGGCCATAAGAAAGGCCAAGTATTGCTTTGATCAAAATAGAAGCAAACCAGAATTCCATAAGGCATGGAAGGATAAGAAAAATGAAAAGTTTGATCAAAGGAAGAAGGGGTTCAAGCCTCCTCAATTCCGGAATCAGCAAAGGCAACCATCACAGGTTGTGACTAAGCCAACTAGGATGATGGGAGACAAGCCAAGAGATCCAAAGGAACCAAGAGAACCACTTCAATGTTGGGGTTGTGGAGGAGAGCACATGCTTAGGAACTGTCTACATCGGAATGGGAATCCAAATCAAGTTCACAACATCCAAGGAGCTGAAACTGTGGGTCAAGTGGCAAGGACAATCCCTAGAATCTATGCAGCAGTAGAAGACCACCAGGCAGATCATCAATCAACTATGGTTGAAGTTGAAGGTAAGATTGCTAAGCAATCTGTTTCTATTTTGATTGATCCTGGATCTACTCACAGTTATGTCACTCCTAGAATTGTTGAGATTTGTGCTTTTAAGAAATTAAAGCATAGTAAATCATGGTTAGTTCAACTAGCCACTGGAACCAAGAGAAAAGTTAGTGAAATAGCAGAGAAATGTCCATTAGAGATGGATGGGCTATTCACTTATGCAGATCTGAATATTTTTCCACTGGGTTCCTATGATATTCTCATTAGAATGGATTGGTTAGAAGCACACAGGGTTAAACTTGATTGCTACAATAAGACATTTGAATGCATGGACGAAGAAGGAAACCCGATGGTTGTAAAAGGCATTCCAAAGGTGACTTCTGTTAGACAGGTTACAACCATGCAGCTGAAGAAGTTCTGTAGGAAGGGATGTCAATTGTATGCAGCCCACATTTTAGAGGCGGCAGAGAATGAAACTCTTAAATTGGAGGACTATTATGTATTGCAAGAATTCAGGGATGTTTTTCCTGATGAGATTCCAGGACTCCCTCCAAAGAGAGACATTGACTTTACAATTGAACTTGTGCCAGGAGCGGCACCAGTGTCTAAGACACCCTACAGGATGAGTACACCGGAATTGATAGAATTGAAAATGCAATTACAAGAGTTGTTGGAAAATAAATATATTAGGCCAAGTGTGTCCCCATGGGGAGCACTTGTTCTATTTGTAAAAAAGAAAGATGGAACACTCAGGTTATGTATTGACTACAGGCAGTTGAACAAAGTCACTGTGAAGAACAAATACCCATTGCCCCGAATTGATGACCTTTTTGACCAAATGAGAGGAGCAAAGGTATTTTCAAATATTGACTTGAGGTCTAGTTACCATCAGGTAAGAATCAAAGAAGAAGATATTCATAAGACAACCTTTAGAACAAGGTATGGACACTATGAGTTTGTAGTGGTACCATTCGGTCTCACAAATGCACCAGCTACATTCATGTGTCTCATGAATAATGTTTTTAGCAAGTATTTGGACAAGTTTGTTCTTGTATTCCTAGACGACATTCTCATCTATTCTAAGAATGAAGAAGAGCATGAAGAACATTTGAGAATGACAATGCAATTACTAAGGGAGCATAAGTTGTATGCAAAGTTTAGCAAATGTGACTTTTATAAAGATAGAATTCATTATTTGGGTCACATCATCTCCGACGAAGGAATATCTATAGACCCTGAGAAGATTGAAGCCATTATGAATTGGCCAACTCCCAGGAATGTGACTGATGTGAGATCTTTTATGGGCCTTGCTGGTTACTAGAGGAGGTTTATCGAAGGATTCTCCAAGGTTGCAAACCCAATCACTTCTTTGCAAAAGAAGGGGATAAAGTTTGAATGGTCACCAAGATGTGAGGAAAGTTTTCAATGATTGAAGAATTTTCTTACGAGTGCACCAATTTTGAAAATTGCAAACCCAAAAAAAGACTTTGTGGTGTCTACCGATGCATGCAATAAAGGACTTGGAGGAGTTCTTATGCAAGACAACCACGTGATATGCTATGAGTCAAGAAAGTTGAAGGAGCATGAGAAGAAATATGCTACTCATGATATAGAACTTGCAGCCATAGTACATGCTTTAAAGATGTGGAGGCATTACTTAATGGGAAGAAAATTTGAGTTAAGGACAGACCATTGTGGTCTGAAATACTTGTTTGATCAGCCAACTTTAAATGCTAAGCAAGCTAGATGGTTGGAATTTTTGTGTGAATTTGATTTTGAAATCAAACACATAAAAGGAAAAGAAAACAAGGTGGCTGATGCACTCAGTAGGAAGGTACACGAAATGCATGTGGCAGTGCTTAGTACTTGCCAACCAGATTTGAGACAACAGATTGTTAACCATATTGTTGAGGATGAAGTGTACGTGCAGATAAAGGACAAATTGCAACAGCAAGACCTTGGCAAGAAGTATGAGGGTTATCATTTGGAGGAAGACGGACTTCTTACCTATAAAAATAGAGTCTATATTCCCAATGTGGTAGATTTAAGGAGGATTGTTATGGATGAAATCCATAAAGCTCCATACTTTGGTCACCCAGGATATCACAAAACAATTGCTACAGCAAGAAAATATTATTTCTGGCTAGGGATGAAGAAGGATGTCGCTGAATACATTTCTAAGTGCATGAAATGTCAACAGGTGAAGGTTGAACACCAACACCCCATAGGTTTATTGCACCTAGTGCCAATTCCAGAATGGAAATGGGAAATAATTTCCATGGATTTTATTACAGGATTGCCAATGACTATGAGACAACATGATTCCATCATGGTTGTGGTGGACAAGTTAACAAAGGCAGCACATTTCATATCCGTTAAGTCCACACATAAAGCCGATGCCATTGCAAATATTTTCATGAAGGAAATTTTCAGATTGCATGTGTTGCCTAAGGCAATAATTTCTAACAGGGATACCAAGTTCACTTCCAATTTTTGGAAAGGTCTCTTTGCATATTTGGGTACACAGTTGAATTTTAGCACCGCGTACCATCCTCAAACAGACGGGCAAACATAAGAGTAAATCAGGTGCTTGAAGACATGCTTCACATGTATGTAATGGACAAGCCATCCAAGTGGGAGGATTATCTACACCTGGTAGAGTTTGCATATAATAATGGGAAGAAAGAATCATTGGGAATGAGTCCATATGAGGCTTTATACGGTAGAAGGTGTAGGACACCAGTGACTTGGGACAATCCAGTGAACAGAATTGTACTTGGGCCATAATTGCTTAAGGAAATGGAACAAGAGGTTGCAAAGATCCGGAAAAATTTAAAAGTAGCCCAGGATAGACACAAAAGCTATGCAGATAAGCATAGGATCTATAGTAAATTCAGTGTTGGGGATCATGTGTATCTTAGAGTGAGGCTAAGGAAGGGTTTCTTGAAGCTTGGGAGTTGTGACAAGCTATCACCTAGATATTGTGGGCCATTTGAAGTGCTTGAAAGAATAGGGCCAGTTGCATATAGAATTGCATTTCCTACTAGCACTAAAGTTCATAATGTTTTTCATGTCTCTTTACTTAAGAAATATGTACATGATCATAACCATGTGATTAATTGGGATGTGATCCAGGTGGAACCCGAGGGAGATTTCCAAACCGATCCATTGCGCAGAGTTCCAAACCGATCCATTGCGCATCCTAGACAAGAAGGTAACATTGCTTCGGAACCGAGCCATGGGACAGGTAAAGGTGAAATGGAAGCACTACGGTCTCGATGAGGCTACATGGGAGCTGGAGGATGCCATGAGGGTGGCATATCCATTTTTGTTCAGTTTTGATGAGCACTGAGGACAGTGCTGATGTAAGAGGAGGGGAATGTCACGTCCCCATTTTGACCCCTTTTTTCATTAAATCATAAATGATGTAAATATTATTATTTAATCATGGTGAGGAGCTCAAGGCCAAGGCCCCACCATTGATTTAGCATTTTATGTATCGGCAATTAAAAAATAGATGCCTATGGTTCTTGTGCTAGATAGGCACAATGTAAATTAAGACATCATTTAAATACAAATTTTAATGAAAAACCCACAACTAGCTATGCAATGCAACAAAGAGATGGGGGCATGATTCTACAAGGAATAGGGAGGGAAATTATTCAAACCCTTGAGCTAATGGTGTTAATCCATGTGTCAATGAGAAAACCCATAAACCCTCAACTATCCATTCTGACTTATGCACCCAATCATTTAATTCTTCCATAAATTGGTTGAGGCAGTTAATGCCTTGGGAATGAAGAGGCATGGCAGCCAATTTCATGCATGGGCAAGCCATCAACCTGGAAAAACGTACTTTTGTCTTCTGGGGCAAGAAAACACCCACGAAATGGTGCCCAAAGCCATTCTGAACCCATAGTCTTTCCTCTCTCACGCAGTCTAAGCTAACTGGGCTTTCCCCATCACATTTTTTACCAATTTTCTGCATATTTCCATAGCTGGGAGCTCGTTTTTGTGTTGCACAGTGGCTGGGAGAAAGGGAGTCACGTTTTGGGGTTTATAGAGGTCGTTTTTGCCCATGAAATGCAGAAAAACGTTTTCTGAAAATGAATTTGCTCTCCCAGGGTTTATTCCCCATCTACCAGTTCATTTTGGTTGCCCACATTTTTCAGCACTTGTGTTTTGTTGTAGGGTGCATCCCTGTGTTGGTTGGAAATTATGAGCAAGAATTAGGAGTGGAAGTGGACCAGAATTGGCTTGATAAACCTAGTGAGGAGGTAACCTCTCAAGAGTATCAAAAGGGCTAGTTTCTCTTCTATGCACACCTTAAAGAACACTAGAATGGGAGGTATGGCCTGAGGGACTATGTATCAGTGAAGGGAATACTTCCTTGTGCTAGGTGTGTAGGTATTGTGGAGACCAAGCTAGATAGATCTTACAGAGGGTGCCCATATCTCTATGGATGATCCCACTAGCTTAGGAATTCTTCCTTCCATTGCCTAACAGCCTGATAAACCCAACTGTAGCTTGGCTTGGCTGATTTGGTGTATCTTTGAGCTATGTGTGAGTTTGTTGTTCCCTGATTCCTTGTAGAGATTATGCCCAGCTTGGGGGTGGCAGTGTGTTGACATATTGATGATCACAACTGGCCTATGGTTGGGTGGAACATTGCAGTTGCATAGCCAGTTGCTTGGGACTACTTTGTTATAAGATAAGTATTCTCTCGTGTTAACTTTACAATTATTTATTTGATGAATATCTTGAATGTATGATGGATGTGTAATTGAAATTACTTCCGTTGTGTTTTCTTATAATTATACATTCCCAAATGTCTTTTCTATTATGTGAATGCTTATTTAATAAGTTCAAGGGGCTAGATGCTCGGTTTTAGTATCACGATCCTCTCCATCGCACTGGTATAATGGGAGGGGACGTGACAACTTTCGTCTTGGTTCATGGCTTTTGATAAAAAGAAAACAAAAAACAAAAACAAAAGAGTGGGTTATTTATGATAATAATTAGAATTTGCCTCCAAGTTTTTAATTATAATTATAAATTTCATAGGATTTTTTTTTTAAATTTTTAATTTATAGAATTACATGGTAACGTGTATATAATTATAATTATAAATTTCATACATATATATATATATATATTAATTTATAGAATTACATGGTAACATGTAGATATATATATATGGTCTAGTGCAAGGTAATGATATCCAATAATGACACATTAGTTGCAATGACATGCTGGAAAAATAGAAATATTATCATTAAAATAAATTATTAGAGGTACCTACAAATATTTTTCGAATTAGGTGTAAAAAGATGAAACATAGAAAAACGGATGACCTTCCGGAATATATAACTTTTATTTATGGAAACGTGGTATAACCACCCCAAAATGTCATTATTTTAAGATTGGTATGTTATTTTTTCTCTAAAACATAATGCACATATTTTAGTTGAGCCACCTATTTGTTATTTAAATTGTCAATTTATGAGGAAAAAAATATGTAGAGGCATAGGAAACTAACGAATCTTGTGCGGGGCTATTTTCCCAAAATTTTAAAAGTTAATTTTACATTTTATTTTTAAATTACGAAAGTCAGTGAAGCCTTAAAACGACATGGTCAATAGTTGGTCCACCATATCATGGTCTGAAAATAATAATTTTTTTTTTTTTTTTTAGCTTGTAGGTAATCTTGTACTCTTGTGCGGTTTCTTTTTCGTTCTCAAAATAGGTAAGCCAATCAAAAGTTATAGGCCAAATAAACGACCTATGTTTTTTACAAATTTGACATGAGTGTAGTTAAAAATGAAGTAAAAATAGAAAACAACAACAAATTTATTCCAAAAATATATAGTTAGAATCTGCACACAGAGCTCAACAAGTGTGCGCAATTTCATCTGTAGTGCACTAGTGGAGCATATGCAGAACTAGCTGCGAAAAACATGAAGTTACAAAATTTGATGTGTTCTACCATAAATCAAACCGACCCTTAAGGTTTGACAATCTGAAGCTAATTCCAATCCTGCAAGGGCACCAAAAACAATTTGAATCTCGTCATGCGCACACGGATAGGCATGCACGTGTTACTAGAAGCACGCATGCAGATGGGCTCGCAGGCGTTACTAGAAGCACGCATGCGGATATGTGTGCACACGTTGCTGCTTTCTCTATAAAATCTAATTTCCATTCCTAGAAATAAAAGTTCCAAACTATTTTCATTCACTGTTTTTGTTGAATAAAATGAGATTGCCTCTAAGGTTGGGACCCCCTGCATCTCTATAAGCCCACCCCCCTCTCTCTCCTATCCACCCAATCCCCCCCACTCTCTTCCACTCTATCCACCCTTATCTTTGTCATCATCTTCATTATTTTCACCATCATCGTTGTCGTCGTTGTCACCATCATCTTCATGTTCATCATCATCGTCATCATCATCATCATCATCATCATCATCATCATCTTTATCGTCTTCATCATCATCGTCCTCATCATCATCATCATCCTCATCTTCATCATCATTGTCATATTCCTCATCTTCATCATCATTGTCATCTCCCTCTTCCTCATCAACATCTTCATCATCATCATCTTCATCATCATGTTCATCGTGATGAAGATGATGATAATGAAGATGAAGATGAAGACGAAGATGATGGTGATGAAGATGATGATGATGAAGATGAATATGAAGATGATGGTGATGAAGCTGATGAAGATGGAGATGATGATGATGATGAAGATGACTACGATGATGATGATGATGATGTTGATGAAGATAATGATGATGATGAATACGATGAAGATGATGGTGATGACGATGATGATGATGATGAATATCATGAAGAGGAAGAGGGTGATGATGATGATGATGACGATGATGATGAAGAATAAGATGATGATGATGATGATGATGATGATGAAGATGTTGATGACGATGATGATGATGCTGATGTTGATGATGAAGATCATGATGAAGATGTTGATGATGGTGATGATGATGATTGTGATTGTGATGAAGATGATGATGGTGATGAAGATGGTGATGACGATGACGATGATGATGATGATGATGATGATGATGATGACGATGACGAAGATGATGATGAGGAGGAGGAGGAGGAGGAGGATGAGGATGATGACGAATATCATCATAATCATCATCATCATAATCATCATCGTCATCATCATCATCATCATCACCACCACCATCATCATCATCTTATATCCTCCTTATATCCAAAATTAGAGAAGATCCTTATGATGACGAAGATGATTTAGATGATGATGATGATGATGACTATAATCATCATATTTTTCATCATCATCCATCATCTTCGTCATCTTCATCATCACCATAATCATCATCGTCATCATCACCATCTTATCATCATCCATCATATTCATCATCATCATTATCGTCATCACCCTCTTCCTCATCGTCATCTTCATCATCATCATATTCCTCATCACCCTCTTCCTCATCATCATCATCTTCCTCCTCCTCCTCCTCCTCCTCCTCATCATCATCATCATCTCACACTATTAATGATTCAAAAAAATTAGAGAAGATCCTTATATCATCATCATCTTCATCTTCATCATCTTAATCATCATGATCATCATCGTCATCATCATCATCATCACCATCATGATCATCATCATCACCATCTTCATTGTCATCATCATCACCATCATCATCATCATCAACATCTTCATCATCATCACCATCATCATCATCGGCATCTTATATCCTCCTTTAATCCAAAATTAGAGAATCTCCTTATGATGATGAAGATGATTTAGATGATGAAGATGAAGATGATGATAATGATGATGATGATGATGATGATGACGACTACGATGATGATGATCATCATCATCATCATCCTCATCCTCATCATCCTCATCGTCCTCCTCTTCATCATCATTGTCATCTCCCCCTTCCTCATCAACATCTCCATCATCATCATCTTCATCATGATCATGATCATCATCATCATCATCTTCATCACCATCATCAACATCTCCATCATCAACACCATCATCATCATCATCATCATCATCTTATATCCTCCTTATATCCAAAATTAGAGAAGCTCCTTATGAAGATGAAAATGATTTAGATGATGAGTATGATGATGATGATGATGAAGATGATCATCATCATCATCGTCCTCCTCTTCATCATCATTGTCATCTCCCCCTTCCTCATAAACATCTCCATCATTATCATCTTCTTCTTCTTCATCATCATCATCGTCTTTATCACCATCATTATCATCATCATCATCAACATTTCATCATCATCATCATCTTCGTCATCATCAACATCTTCATCAGCATTGTCATCTCTAGGTTCCTCATCAACATCTCCATCATCGTCATCATCTTCATCACCATCACCATCATCATCAACATCTTCATCATCATCACATCATCATCATCATCAACACCTTCACCATCATTTCCATCTCTAGGTTCCTCATCAACATCCCCATCATCATCATCTTTTTCATCATCATCAGCATCATCTTCATCACCATCACCACCATCATCAACCTCTTGATCACCATCACCATCATCATCATCATCAACATCTTCATCATCATTGTCATCTCTAGGTTCATCATCAACATCTCCATCATCATCATCTTATTCATCATCATCATCTTCATCTTCATCACCATCACCACCATTATCAACATCTTCATCACCATCACCGTCATCATCATCATCATCATCGACATCGACATCTTCATCATCATTCTCATCTCTAGGTTCCTCATCAACATCTCCATCATCATCATCATCTTCTTCTTCATCTTCATCATATTCATCACCATCACCATCATCATCAACATCTTCATCATCATCACCATCATCAACATCTTCATTCATCATTGTCATATCTAGGTTCCTCATCAACATCTCTATCATCATCATCATCATCATCATCATCATCATCATCAACATCTTCATCATAATCACCATCATCACCATCATCAACATCTTCATCATGATCATGATCATCATCTTCATCACCATCACCATCATCATCTTCATCACCATCACCATCATCATCAACATCTTCATCATCATCACCATCATCATCACCATCATCATCATTACCTTCTTCCTCATAAACATCTCCATCATCATCATCTTCTTCATAATCATCATCATCATCATCATCATCATCTTCATCACCATCATCATCATCATCAACATCTTCATCATCATTGTCATATGTAGGTTCCTCATCAACATCATATTCATCAACATCATCTTCATCATATTCATCACCATCACCATCATCATCAACATCTTCATCATCATCACCATCATCAACATCTTCATTCATCATTGTCATATCTAGGTTCCTCATCAACATCTCTATCATCATCATCATCATCACCATCACCATCATCATCAACATCTTCATCATAATCACCATCATCACCATCATCAACATCTTCATCATGATCATGATCATCATCTTCATCACCATCACCATCATCATCTTCATCACCATCACCATCATCATCAACATCTTCATCATCATCACCATCATCATCACCATCATCATCATTACCTTCTTCCTCATAAACATCTCCATCATCATCATCTTCTTCATAATCATCATCATCATCATCATCATCATCTTCATCACCATCATCATCATCATCAACATCTTCATCATCATTGTCATATGTAGGTTCCTCATCAACATCATATTCATCAACATCATCTTCATCATATTCATCACCATCACCATCATCATCAACATCTTCATCATCATCACCATCATCAACATCTTCATTCATCATTGTCATATCTAGGTTCCTCATCAACATCTCTATCATCATCATCATCATCACCATCACCATCATCATCAACATCTTCATCATAATCACCATCATCACCATCATCAACATCTTCATCATGATCATGATCATCATCTTCATCACCATCACCATCATCATCTTCATCACCATCACCATCATCATCAACATCTTCATCATCATCACCATCATCATCACCATCATCATCATTACCTTCTTCCTCATAAACATCTCCATCATCATCATCTTCTTCATAATCATCATCATCATCATCATCATCATCTTCATCACCATCATCATCATCAACAACATCTTCATCATCATTGTCATATGTAGGTTCCTCATCAACATCTCCATCATCATCATCATCTTCTTCATCATCATCATCATCATCATCATCATCATCTTCATCACCATCACCATCATCATCAACATCTTCATCACCATCACCATCACCATCATCAACATCAACATCTTCATCATCATTGTCATCTCGAGGTTCCTCATCAACATCTCCATCATCATCATCTTCTTCATCATCATGATCTTCATCACCATCATCATCATCATCAACATATTCATCATCATCACCATCATCATCATCATCTTCTTCCTCATAAACATCTCCATCATCATCATCATCTTCTTCATCATTATCATCATCATCTTCATCATCATCATCATCATCAACATCTTCATCATCATTGTCATCTCTAGGTTCCTCATCAACATCTCCATCATCATCATCATCTTCATCACCATCATCATCACCATCAACATCTTCATCATCATTGCTATCATCATCATCATCTTCTTCCTCATAAAAATATCCATCATCATTATCTTCATCATCATCATCATCATCATCATCATCATCATCTTCATCACCATCATCATCACCATCAACATCTTCATTATCATTGCCATCTCTAGGTTCCTCACCAACATCTCCATCATCAGCATCATCTTCTTCCTCATAAAAATCTCCATCATCATTATCTTCTTCATCATCATCATCTTCATCTTCATCGCCATCATCATCATCACCAATATATTCATCATCATTGTCATCTCTAGGTTCCTCATCAACATCTCCATCATCACCATCACATCCATCATCAAAATCTTCATCACCATCACCATCATCATCATCATCAACATCTTCATCATCATTGTCATCTCTAAGTTTCTCGTCAACATCTCCATCATCATCATCTTCATCACCATCATCATCATCATCAATGTCTTCATCATCATCACCATCATCATCATCATCTTCTTCCTCATAAACATCTCCATCATCATCATCTTCTTCATCATCATCATCATCATCTTCATCATCATCATATTCATAACCATCATCATCATTATCAACATCTTCATCATCATTGTCATCTCTAGTTTCCTCATCAACATCTCCATCATCATCATCATCTTCATCATCATCGTCATCATCATCATCACCATCACCATCATCATCAAGATCATCATCAACATCTTCATCACTATCATCATCATATCAACATCTTCATCATCATTGTCATCTCTAGGTTCCTCATCAACATCTCCATCATCATCATCTTCTTCATCATCATGATCTTCATCACCATCACCATCATCATCAATGTATTCATCACCATCACCATCACCATCATCATCAACATCTTCATCATCATTATGTAATGTCCCCTTCTCCTTATTAAATGCAGGGAAGGAAAACATTAACAACATACCGGGCTTTTGTAAACTTAGCCCCACATATTTTTTTTTTGCACATAAATTCCTAACATTTTAAAACTTCTATATGCAGATTCGTTTCAATATAAACACAGCGGATGAACATACTAGCAAGCACACAAACAGACCGTAATTGCATAACATATTTACCACAGCAGAGAATGATTCAACATAAAGAGACCCATTCTCATTCGTATGCCATGCATAGAATCCATATTAACTCATTTCATTAAAACATGGACAATTTAACATATTGCAGAACACAAAATGGAATAATTTATAATCCACAGAACACTTATCTTGAGAAGTTGATGTCCAACGACTGGCTACGTGAGAGCAACGTTCCACCCAACCATAGATCTCTGTCCAGCCTGTATTCTTTCAGCTGAGAGATCACCCCCGAGCTGGGCTGTATATCCACTAAGGAGGAACTAGATGGCTCACTTACAGTCAGTATTTCACTCAGTCAGCCATGCTAAGCCAACACACAGTTGGGTTTTTCAAGCATGCAATAGGAGATGGAGGAGGATGCTAGTCCACTGAGCTCAATCCCAGAGCCACATACACTTCAAGCTAGACTCAGCAATCCCATCCTCTGTTCATACATCCACAACTGGATTTCTCACAACTCTGTCACAAACAATCCCCAAATCCGTCCCTGGTTTTCTGGGCTCTCCAAACTGGGTTTTCCCAAGGATTTTGGGGTAGCTATTGCTCCCAAATTCGCCCCAAGGTTCCTACCAATGGATCCCCCATTGGATTTCACTGTCCAATACCAAATCAGGACGTTTTTGGCTTCCCAAAACGTGGGTTCTCTCACAGTCGCGATTTCTGGTTTTCTCACTGTTGGGAGCTCGTTTTTGGGTGGTGAAAGATGTTGGGTTCTTCCCCCATTGAATGGGGATGAGGAAGAGGCAACTCCAAGAGGTAGAGTGACTTATGGGACAAGTAAACAGGGCCCATACCTACCCATACGAATTTCAGGGCTGCCCATGCTCCATCAAAGTCATTGACTTAATTATTCAACCACTCTCTTACAACAGGAATAAATGTCATCTAGAAAGGTCAAATGGGTTCTCATAAAGACATATGGCAACCTATGGTTCACTCCCATAGCACCCTCACCACTCCTTAGTGGATACACGTGGCCCCTTCTCATTCGTTGCCTCCATAGCCAGTCTTGGAATTTTATATTGCCTGATGTTTATTTACATCCTATTACAGTTTCCATGGCTTAAGAGCACATGGTATCAAAATATCAAATACTTGCCCTTTAATAAAAATTCGACTTTCACTAGCGGGGCCTTGGCCTTGAGCTCCACGCTAGGAAAACATACATCACCTGTACACATTATTTACATTTAAGGCTAATATATCCTAAGGGTCGAATTGGGGGTATTACACATTGTCATCTCTAGGTTGCTCATCAACATCTCCATCATCATCATCTTTTTCATCATCATCATCTTCATCATCATCATCATCATCATCAACATCTTCATCATCAACAATAGAGAAGCGCCATATGATGACGAAAAAAATTTAGATGATGCTAATGAATATGAGGATGATGATGATGACCATCATCATATGATGATGGAGATGATGATGATGATGATGATGATCATCCTCATCATCCTCATCGTCCTCCTCTTCATCATCATTGTCATCTCCCCCTTCCCCATCATCATCATCTTCTTCATCACCACCATCATCATCCTCATCACACTCATCATCATCTTCAACATCTTCATCTTCATCACCATCATCTTCATCTTCATCAACATCATCATCTTTATCATCATCTACATCATGATCATTTTCATTGTCATCACCCTCCTCCTCCTCATCATCTTGTGCACTTATGCACTTAGGGATTAATGTTTAGAAGACGGCCTAAAGGCCTTTATGGGGGAGGGGCTCTAGGAACAAACCGAAACATATCGATTTATTTGGAAATAAATGAAGTAAACGTTACCCACCAAACTATTTAACGTTCAACAGGAGCGCGCATGCGCTAGGAGCATGCAGATGCATCTAATGCCCACACGCTAGGAACATGCACGAGCATCTAGCACGCATGCGCTAGATGCGCGTGCACATTCTTGTTGAGCATGAATTTCAGAAAACAACCCACGCTATTCTCCCACATTTTTTCTCATTCCACCCATTTTCTTCTTTGTTTTCACGCATAGTTTGACAACCATTTGCATATTGGAGTGAATTCAGACACCATTTGGTGTTTCTTTGAAAATTTGGATAGAATACACAAGAGTTGGGGCTCTAGTTGGCTCTTTGGATTTGGATACACACCAATTGGGATCTATTTGGCTCCTTTGATTGAATACACAACAATTGGACTCTATTTGGCTCCTTGGATTGAATTCTCATGCTGCTTGGACACACTTGAACTCTTCTTACATATCGTGGATACATCAAAAGAGCATTTTACATTTGAAGCAAAGAGCAATCATAATCCTTGAGGTATGGTGACCTCTTCCTCTTGTTAAATGTATTTTAGTATTCATTCACTTTGTTTGAATTGTATCTATTTTAGTTTTTCTTCATGAATTGTATGATAGATGTATTTTAGTCTTCTTAATCTTCAACATAGATAATAAAAACATCTTACCACAAAAAAACTACAACATGCACCAATCAATGCTTTGAACCTTTCATGAAGATAATAAAAAAAACTTGCTCGCATCACCACCAATAAGGTTTCATAATCAAATAACCCATCTAGTACACAAACATTTGTTGAATTCCTCATGATTTCAATACAACAACTCACACAAACACCTAAAGAATCAAACTTTTAATCTTTTGGGGCTATTTTCCCTCATCCAAAACATGAAAATGAAGTGAGTAGGAGCTTCTCCTTTTGTAGGAAATGTGATCCTACTAGCATGCCATACCACCATCCAATTGAGTTCCTAGAGGTGATGTTATTCTTATAGCTAGGGCATTCTCAATAGCTTTTAATATTATATGAAAGCATTCTCACTAGATGTTGTTGGACATAATCAATTGCTACATTGATTTTTAATAATCATGCACATCGAGTTTTAATATCTTATTTGTTGTTCATTCTTGCGGGGGTGATATTGTTGTTTTGTTAAAAATTGAATTGAATATGGGAAATAAATGTAATAATAAAAGAAAGTCTAGAAGGAAGGAGCTGCTCCCTAAAAAGGCCCATGAGATAAGAGAAAAGGCCAGGTTGTACATGGAAAACCGTAGACATCAATATGTTAGTCCCTTAGATCCATCAACAAGCAACGACGAAGTCATTGAAGTCAATCAAATATTGCTTGATGTCGAGTATGAAGGTATGGATGTTGAACAGGTTGTTAATCGGAAACCTCCCCAAGAAGAGCACACACATGTCGAACACACTCCCTTGCAGGACCAAATTGTGAACGAAGGGCCACAACAAACTGGTGATGAGACTCGTACTTCCTTTCCGACTCCCTTACCTCAACTATCAAGTGGATGATGAAGAACTCTGAGACGTATTCATGTGGATGAAAGTTCATTTTTAGGACTTGAAGGTAAGTTTCCCAAACGCACTATTGATTTCCATTGTAGCAGGATAATCAAAGAATTTTTTGAATCCAAAACCGATGCAGCAAAATGTCAATTATTTCTGGCTTTGTTAAAATCACATTGTCTAGCTCATATGAGGAGAATTTTTGGCATAAAGTTAGTTAGAATTTTAGAGGCCAATGATCATGTTGTTAGAAATATACAATCTACATTTAATTTGATTGGGAAAACTTCTTGTACAAAATATTTTAATGCAGCCTGTTGTGTACTATTGGAATCGGCTATAGACAAAGCCACAAGTCAACATCTTCTGCTATCACGCACATGTAAAATCTTTAAAGTAGATAGAAAGACTCTTCAAAAGTATTCCACTATTAGAGAAAAACTTGAGACCCCAGGCCAAAAAGATTTTTGGGCCTTTGTTGGTAGGTTACCTCGTTCAGACATGAAGCTTATTAATGTTGTTAAAGAACTAGTACAAAAGTTTTGGCATGATAACACTAAACCATCATCAAATCAAAGAGATGTGTTAAAGTTGAGAAAAGGCATTAAGGGGTGTGAACCCCATGTCAAGCACTTCCTTGACATGACACAAATGGAACTCTACGAGAGGTTCAAGAATGAGCACACACAACTGAACTTGAGCCAAAGGTCCTTTGAAAAATGCAAACCCTGGTATGTTAGAATTTGCATTGATCACAACACATGTTGCTGTAGATACCATGTAGAATTTGAGTACTATTATGATACATATAAACATATATTTTGTGATTTGCATACTAACATTGTGTAGGAATGCCCATCATTACAACCACCGAATGCATCCAGAGAATTTATACATAGCATAATGTGTCCAAGACATGAAGAACAAAAATATTATAAAAGATCATGTTTATATGGGACATGTTCTAGTTGTAGTGGATTTTCATTATTGAGCCAATGCATCCATGAAACCGATGAGCACGAATTTGCGAGGATGTCAGTAGAAATGTAGAACTTCTAGTACATAACATATCAAGTAGATAGTGCGAAGGAAAGCAAAAAAATTTGCATTGGTGAAGTCATAGGTAATCTAAGTTTGCATACTTTCATACTGTACATGTTGAATTTGTACATATATATTTAGATTGAAAATGTCACGTTGTATTAATGCCCTTGGTTTTGTGGCACCGGGTATAAATTTGTGATTTCATGAAGGAAATCTGCCAAAAGACCGAGCAGTATGTACAACATGTCCATGTAGCACGATGGCAGGATGAATAGTACAGATAGTGCAGGGACACCTTTCCCAATGGCATAATATTGTCGATTGTGGACTTTGCTGAAAACTACACCCTGCAGCCACATAATGAGATTCAAAGTGAATACTACCATTCAGACCAAGTTAGCATAATGGTCCATATCACGTATAGGCATGCGCTAGAGAGCACCAATGACATGAGGATAATATTGAAAGAGACCAACTTCTACATCAGTGACGACAGGTGGCATGACCTGCATTATGTTTAGCATTGCTTCAGAATTTTCTATGATCAGCTGAAGGAGAGAGGTATACAGATGGATCAGCATTGGATATGGTCATATGGTTGTGCAGACGAGTTCAAAAATGCATGTGTATTCCAGTGGTTGAGTATTTTGCACAAGACTTATGGTGTGCTGCATATATGGAACTATTTTGGGACCAAGCATGGAAAGGGAGAGCATGATGGGGTTGGAGCATGTCTCAAAACTTCCCTACAAAGGAAAGAGATGACGTGCATGTAAAACCCTTATATTCAAGATGCAGAATCCATAGTTCGATGGTGATCTGGAAAAATGTCATATTGAACCATGAGCAGCACAGACCAACAGGTAGAGGACATGTTGTAGAAATTTTTGGCATGTGGTTGATATAGACCGATCGCGTAATTATAGTTGTAGTACTGTGCAAGGCACTCGTGGGTTTCATTCGGTTCGAAGCTCAAACAACCGCTTATTTGAAATATGGATGCGAAAACTTGCTTGCTTTTGTGGGCATTACAGGAGTTGTGAGTGGAATGAGTGTGAATCAATGGATTGGGTTGATGAATGGAATCATGTATCACTTGCATTGGACTCACGTGTGTTTGTTGAAACAATCCAGCTAGAGGAAGGCCAATCCTCTATTTCGAATGAATATGATCATATATCTAATCTTGTACAACCAGTTAAACATTTCTGCATGCATATCCCGGTTCCCTCCTTGTTTTTGTAATTATCCAAGTTATCAAACCACTACTTGTTGGAATATGACCGTAAAATGCATTTTTGCAGAACACATCTACGCAGTTGTCGCCTCGACAGACAGTGAAATTGGGACGAATTATTGGTTGGCACAATGCATCCAGGGGAAGCAAAGCCTCTTCACATCATTAACCGATAGTGAAGGCATTACCTTTCTGACTGGCTCTATGGTTTTTCAGGGGGAATATCTTACAATAGATGGAAAGGGACCAAAGTACAATGTCTACACATACAGGGATTATAGACCAGGTTCACGGGTGTATCACTTTACGCACTTGATCATTGGTACAAACATCCAATTGCAAACAATGTCAACGAAGACATAAAAAAAGGTACGCTACTTACTACCTCATGCAGAGCACGAGAGGTTGTTCGAGACAATAAAAAACCGAGAGGATCCAGAAGGCCTAATTGATTGAGACATAGTATAGCCATGTGATTTTTTATTCATGCATGATTAATTTTATTCATGTTAGATAGTTTATTTGATATCGTTATCTTATATCGTTTATTTGATGTTTGAGTTATGATTTATAACAACGTGATTGTTTATTCATGCATGATCATTGTTATTCATGTTAGATAATTTATTTGATATCGTTATCTTATATCGTTTATTTGATGTTTGAGTTATGATTAAGTTATGATTTATAGCCATGTGATTCGTAACCTCCTAATCATATTTGAATATGCTCATATGGAGGCCAATTCTACCCATTCCATGGATGAAGCGCTGTTGAAACTTAGTCTAGCCCTAGAAACACTAATATAACCCTACAAACCTAATCTAGCCCTAGAAATCCTAGAAAGCGAAACTAACTCTAGAAACACTAATTTAACACTAGAAAACTAAGCTAGAATACTATAAACCTAATCTAGTGCTATAAACCTAAACTAGCCCTAGAAACACTAATCTAACCCTAGGAAACTGATCTAGAATCCTAGAAACCTAATCTAGCCCTATTAACCTAATCGAGCCCTAGAATCCGTGAACCACCACACGTACCCTCAATAGGGGGTATTTGGACTCCAATTGGGATAGAATCACTATTAGAAGGCTTTGTCACGTCACACAATTACACCACTAGAGAACTCAACTTATAGAATCCAAGTCTACATGTCCATCCTAGTATTTCAATCCTCAAACCCTAGGTCTTATACTCTAGCATCAAACAATAATATGCATTTGGTTGGTGATAAGAATGAGATGCTTTATGTTGGGATTGAACTATTTCAATATTTAGGCCTCTAACATCTCTAAAACTTCTTCCACTACCATGATCTCATATTTCAATGATGTCAGTGCCTTGTGATTATGAGATACAAAGGTTGCAGTCATCTCCAAGTCCTTAAATTTGCCTTGCAAATAAATATAAATATTTATTTTTATTGGAATGTTGGGTTACATGCAAGAGCACATGAACATGTTAATATCACACACAAAAAATCTCAACTCTAGACTCCGTTGATGGATATAACACACATATAATGTAAATCCATCCTTGGATTTGCAAGAAATGTGGTCCATCTAGATTTACAAGGAGATATAACATGCATGAATCACTAAAAAAAGTGGTCCAATGAAATACATATGCTTCTCTTCTTCTTATTTAGAAAATGCATCTAGGGTTTCATAAAAAAATCTTAATCATAAACCTCGAAGTACAAGAAACGGTGCCAATCTACCATCCTTGGAGCTGGGGTTTTACTAAGTGAGGGCCACTCCAAATTCTATGGAGAACCTGCAACAATTAATTAATAAGAATATGTGAAATAATAGAAATGACAGAACTCAGAATCACTTTTATTGATTGCAGGCCACTTCGAGGGGGAAACCTCCTTTGAGCAAGCTCAATACAAATAACTTCACGGTGCCTTCATAGGCCTCAACACACACTTATATACTAATTCTAGGCGCCAATACTATGGGTCAAAACCATGGGCCAATACAAACTATGGATCAACAATACTATGGGCGACTTACAAAGCATATGCGCCAAGCAACAATAACACAACTATGGATCAACAAATACTACGGGACAACTTACAAAGTATATGCATCCAACAACAATATACTAACAAAGTAAAGACATGGGTTCCTAACATCCCCTCCCCCTTAGAAAAATCTTTGTCCTCAAAGATCTAGATGTGGAAATTGTTGTTGAATCTGCAGGAGTGGTTCCCATGTAGCATCCTCTGGTTGGATGCCATGCCACTGAATTAAGACCTCTGTGATAGAGCGAGAGCGAAGCTGACGAGTGTGCTTATTGAGGATGTCCTCCGGCTCCAAAAGGATGGATCCTTCATTATCCAGTTCGGGTAAAATAATTTGTCCTCTGATGTTGGTGCCAAGAACTTTCTTCAGACAAGAGACATGAAATACTGGATGAATGCGGGAAGAAGGAGGGAGTTCCAATTTATAAGCAATAGACCCAATCTTCTAAAGAATCTGATATGGCCCATAGAACTTTGGAGCGAGCTTATGATGCCCTTTGAGTTTCAGGGAGGATTGCATGTACGGCTAGAGACGAAGAAAAACCATATCACCTGCTTGAAAAGTGTGCTCGGAATGGTGGCCACGCATTCCCGGGATCCCTCAGGAAAGAAATGACCCCCTTGAGCGAATTTCGAATGGCCCTCATTAAGAAAAACCCTAGATCTGGAGATGGCACATTGTCACCGTTTCCGGGGGTTGGCGACATGTTGTGGGGGGGCCCCTAGCTGAAACTTGGTGTCCCGGATCCACCGGAATCGATGGTTTTGCAATCGAAGCCGTGGTTTGGGTGCTGTGGGCATCTTGGTCCGACACCCTGGGGCCATTCAGGGACACTTTGAGGAATTGCTCCTGGGGCACGGAACCCAAACCGACTAGCGGACTTGGATTATGTCAGCTCCCATAGGTGCATATTTCCATTGTGGACATGTCGACGGTGGCCACGCATGCCCGAGAGCCCTCGCATGAGAAATTCCCCCCTTGAGCAATATTCGAAAGGCCTTCACTGAGAAAAACCCTAGCTCCGGAGATGGCACATTGGCACCATTTTTAGGGGTTGGCAGCACGTTGTGGGGGGTCCCCTGGATGAAACCCAGCGTCTTGGATCCACCATAATTGATGGTTTCATGACTGGAGCCACAGTTTGGGTGCTGCGGGCATCTTGGCCCGACACCCTGAGGCCATTTAGGGACAGTTTGAGGAATTTCTCTAGGGACACAGAACCCAAACCGATGTGCGGACTTGGGTTCCGTTAGCTCCGGCATGTGCGTAAAGGAGATTTCAAACTACCATATAGGACCTTGGGTGGTTTTCCCATGCGAATCATGGAAAAACACACGTGCACCATCCTATATAATTGAATTTAGATGCCGAGATCTGTTTTTATGCCCTAGAGGCATATCACCAAGTGTCCTTGAAAGGATTTCGGAGGTGACCTGCAACTCGCCATAAAATGATGAGGATGTCCTTTGGAGTGTGTGTGGTGTGTCCATGTCAAGGATGTACAAACACACATGCAATATCTTACGAAATTCAATTCCGATGCGGCGACCTACAAGTTGCCATAAAATAATGACAATGAATCATATCGATGACCCATCAAATCCGTTGGGTCCATAACAATGCATTTGATCTAGGGGAACCTCTCTCACATGGTTCAATTTCCTAATGATCATCTTTCTCATGGATATAAAAAACTAGGGTTTAGCTTAGTAAGTGACTATACACTTATGCATGAGATGGCGGAACCCAGGTCTGCTTGCCAGTTGGGGTACGAACTAAATTGAGGAGATTCGAACCTGTGACCTATGTCTAGTCCCAAGGCTACCGCCTTCAATCTTGAAGTGCATCTGACAATAGAAGACACAAGTGTAGTTTGTTACCACCGTGCAAATATAATTTGACCTTCTCAATCAATTTCGATCGCCATTTCCTCTCATATGACGTCCCACAGCCATTTCTCTTGCCACCCACTCTTCATTCATTCTGCATGCATTTCACTATACAATCGTCTCAAATTCTCACTACGTTTTTCGTCAATTAGTTTCTCAATTCAGTATGATCCACGCCTGCCATCCGAGGAGTGTTTCTAGCGGTCTTGAGTTTTAGCCCTGAAATGGTGATGATTCATGGTATTACATTTCCCTTTGGCTGCAATATCGCAAACTCATAATTCACTATGAAGGTTTTTCTGACAAATGTGACGGTTTGGGTTCTGTGACCCCAGAGCAACTCCTCAAAGTGCCCCTGAATGGCCCCAGGGTTCCAGAACAAGATTCCCACAGCACCTGAACTTTGGCTCTGGTCACAAATCCATCAATTCTAGTGGATCTGGGACGTAGGGTTTCATCTAGGGCCCCCCCCACAGCGTGCCACCAACCCTCGGAAACGGTGATATTGTGCCACCTCTGGAGCTAGGGTTTTGCTTAGTGAAGGCTTTTCGAATATTGCTCATGGGGGTCATTTCTCGTCCGATGGCTCCCGAGCATGCGTGGCTACTGTGGACACATCCGCAATGGCCATATGCACATGTGGGAGCTGATGAAACCCCATTCCGCTCTTAGGTTTGGGTTCCGTGCCCCTACAGCAATTCCTCAAAGTGTCCCTGAATGGTCTCGGGGTGTAGGACCAAGATGCCCGCAACACCTAGATCGTGGCTTGGATCATGAAGCCGTCTATTCCGGTGGATTCAGGATGCCAGGTTTTAGCTAGGGGTCCCCCCACAGCGTGCCTCCAACCCCTGAAAATGGTTTCAATGTGCCATCTCTGGAGCTAGGGGTTTGCTCAATGAAGGAGCTAGGGTTCATTGAGCAAAACCCTAGCTCCAGAGATGGCACATTGACACCGCTTAAGGGGATTGGCGGCATGTTGTGGGGGATCCCCTAGTTGAAACCTAGTGTTCCAGATCCACCAGAATTGACGGATTCGTGACTGGAGCCACAGTTTGGGTGCTATGGGCATCTTGGTCCAGCATCCCAGGGTCATTCAGGGACACTTTGAGGACTTGCTCTAGGGGCACGGGACCTAAAATGGCGAGCGGAACGGGGTTCCATCAGCTCCCACATGTGCGTATGGCCGTTGTGGACGTGTCCACGGTAGCCACGCATGCCTAGGAGCCTTCAGACGAGAAATGAGCCCCTTGAGCAAGATTGGCATGGCCTTCATTGGGTAAAACCCTAGCCCTAGAGATGGCCTAATAACACTATTTTCGAGGGTTGGAAGCATGCGGTGGGGGGTACCCTAGCTGAAACGCAGTGCCCTGGATCCACCAGGATCGACGGATTCGTGACCGAAGCCATGGTTTGGGTCCTGCGGTCATCTTGGTCCGGCACCCCGGGGCCATTCAGGGACACTTTGAGGAATTGCTCCGGGGTCATGGAACCCAAACCGTCACATTTGTCAGAAAAACCTTCATAGTGAACTATGAGTTTGCCATATTGTAGCCGAAGGGAAACACAATACCATGAATTGTCATCGTTTCAAGGATGAAACTCAAGAGCACTGGAAACACTCCTCGGACGGTGGCCATGCGTCATACTGAATTGAGAAACTAATTGAGGGAAAACGCAGTGAGAATCTGAGACGGTTGCATAGTGAAATGCATGCAGAATGAATGAAGAGTGGGTGGCAAGAGAAATGGTTGTGGGATGTTGTATGAGAGGAAATGGTGATGGGAGTTGATTGATAAGGTCAAATTAAATTCGCACGGTGGTAATAAACTAGACTTGTGTCTTCCATTGTCAACTGCACTTCAAGATTGAAGGTGGTAGCCTTGCGACTAGACATAGGTTGTAGGTTCAAATCTCCTCAGTTAAGTTCGTACCCTGTTATTTTTTCGCTGCAAATTATATGTTTTCTTTAATTTCCTTCGTCAACTTTACTTATCCCTTTATATGTTTTCTTTAATTTCCTTTGTCAACTTTATGTATCCCCTTGTGATAATGGGGATTATTAATATCGAGTCACCGGGTAATTTAAGTACACTATTGTTAATATCGAGTCACTGTGTCCCCTAGCTGAAACTTGACATCCCGAATCCACTGGAATCGATGGATTCATGATCCGAGCCACGTTTTGGGTGTTGCGGGAATCTTGGTCCGTCACCCTAGGGCCATTCAGGGACACTTTGAAGAATTGCTCTGGGGGCACGGAACCCAAACCGACGAGTGGACTTGTATTATGTTGGCTCCTATAGGTGCTTATTTCCATTGTGGATGTGTCCACAATGGCCATGCATGTCTAGGAGCCTTTGGATGAGAAATGGACCCCTTGAGCAAGATTGGTATGGCCTTCACTGAGAAAAACCCTAGCTCCGGAGATGGAACAATAGCAACGTTTATGGGGGTTGGAGGCACGCTGTGGGGTGACCCATAGATGAAACCTGGTATACCAGAACCACCGGAATCAACGGATTCACGATCCGAGCCACGGTTTGGGTACTACGGGCACCTTGGTCCGGCACCCCGGGGCCATTCAGGGACACTTTGAGGAACTGCTCCAGGGGCAGGGAACCCAAACCGGATAGTGGAATTGGGTTCCGTCAGCTCCCATACATGCGTATGGCCATTGTGGACATGTCCATGGTGTTCACAGACACCCGGGGGCCCTCGGAAGAGAAATGGCCCCCTTAAGTAAGATTGACATGGCCTTCACTAAGCAAAACCCTAGCTCTAGAGATGGCACAATAGCACTATTTTTCAAGGGTTGGCGGCATGCTTTGTGCGGTCCCCTAGCTGAAACCCAACGTATTGGATCCACTGGAATTGACCGATTCACGATCCGAGCCACGGTTTGGGTGCTGCGAGCATCTTGGTCCGATACACCGGGGCCATTCAGGGACACTTTGAGGAATTGCTCCGGTGGCACGGAACCCAAACCGGCAAGCGGGATTAGGTTCTGTTAGCTCCCACACGTGCGTATGGACATTGTGGATGTGTCCACGGTGGCCACGGATGCCTGGGATCCCTCAGACGATAAATGGCCCCCTTGAGCAAGATTGGCATGGCCTTCACTGAGAAAAACCCTATCTCCAAAGATGGAACAATAGCACCATTTTCGAGGGTTGGCAGCATACTGTGGGTGGGGGCCTAGCTACAAGAATCTTGGTCCGACACCCCGGGGCCATTCAGGACACTTTGAGGATTTTCTCTGGGGGCACGGAACCTAAACCGGCAAGCGGACCTGGGTTCTATCAGCTCCCGCACATGCATAAAGGAGCTTTGAAACTACCATATAGGACATGTCTTAGGTTTGTTTGGATCCTCTAAAATATTCTCAAAATTCCACACTCAATTAACTTACATGCCTACCTAATATTACAGTGGTAAGTCCTCTTTGACAAGACTTTACCCGCATTTGAATTTCCAATTGTGGATGGCTCATAAGGTTTCAAATTATTAACATTCAATATCAAGAAAATGAGCATTCATATATGGATTTTCATCAACGTTCATATAGCCATCTCATAATAATAGTATTGGTTTTCTTTGTTAATAGCTATTAGTATATTGCAGTTGACCTAGACAGTTATCGTGTGATAAGCACTATAGCTAATGTTGTCGACCAAATCTAATGCTGAAAACCCTAGTTCAGAAAACTTAGGTCTAGATAAGAACATGTTGATATTTGCAATGAGAAGCTTGAAATAATAATGCATGCATGACCATATAAAGTTGTTTGCAACATAAATTTCATGTTTGATACTTTCTTACAATCATGAATTGAGACATGGATCAATTGTAGTGGTCTTTAATTTATGAGTTGAAAGGAAAAAAACACATTAAGACACCTTAGTGCAAAAATATTTACTATACCATATTAATCTTAAAACATAGTAGACGAATACATTATTGATCCCATAACTAGTGTAAAGTGGTACATTTATAATCATATGGAGGAATAAAAGTGTTCATTGACATGTAATTATCACTTCCCCCCATATTTGACTAATACATTATTTTAGTGGTTAAGGTGGTCAAAACACTTCCATGCTTATGCTAATTTGGTTGCATCAATTACGACACCAATACATTAGTTCTTTAGTTCAATGAGATGTTGTATGTGTTTTTTTTTCCTCAACCTAGACCAATAGGAACACCATTTATATCTAGGAATTGTCACTACATTGTGAAAAACTATGAGGAAAAATAGAAACATAGTGGAAACGCTTCCAAAAATTCAAGAGCCTCATGCATCTCATGTCGTTCTTACCATAATTTTATCATGGGCTTCCCAGTTACTCCCATTAAGAGGAACTTCTCTCCCATGGGTCCATCACCCAATGCTTGTCTTGCTTGATTGATTGAGGAACGGAACGAGCAATAGAATGATGACCATGGATCGAATCGACAAACCGTTGGATTCAAAATGTCGGGATAGTGCTAGGGTTGCCCCTCTCCTCCGGTCCCATGGCCTGGGTGTCATCTTGTAGGTCCATTTTGGAAACTAGGGTTTTGCTCAATGAGGGAGTGTGCAATTTTTGCACATTAGGGTCAAATTTTCAAAATCGTCGACCAAGCACTTATGGCTAGCATTCCCAACTGGAACATTCTTAGACACACTTGCAAGACTCCCCGGAACCCGGTTTTGTTGCACGGTTGGAATTCTATGCCCCCGGTAGGTATCCAGCAGGTGTCCCCAAAGGCCTTTTGGATGCGAGATGGAACAAGCCATAGAATGATGATCGTGGCTTGGATCGACAAACTGTCAACTCCGTTGGATTCAGGATGTCGGGATAGTGCTAGGGGTGCCCCTCTCCTACGGTCCCATGGCCAAGGTGTCATCTTGTAGGTCCATTTTGGAAACTAGGGTTTTGCTCAGTAAGGGAGTGTGCAATTTTTGCACATTGGGGTCAAATTTGCAAAATCGTCGACTGGGCACTTATGGCTAGATGTTGATGAGGAACCTAGAGATGACAATGATGATGAAGATGATGATGATGGTGATGATGATGATAATGTTTATGATGATGGTGATGATGATGAAGATGATGATGATGGAGATGTTGATGAGGAACCTAGAGATGACAATGATGATGAAGATGTTGTTGATGATGATGGTGGTGATGATGATGAAGAAGAAGAAGATGATGATGATGGAGATGTTGATGAGGAACCTAGAGATGACAATGGCACCATGATGATGATGATGATGATGATGGTGATGATGATGAATAGGTTGATGATGATGGTGATGGTGATGAAGATGATGATGTTGATGATGATGAAGATTATGATGATGGAGATGTTGATGATGATGGATATGTTGAGTTTCATGATAGTGGCACCATTGTGGAGAGGGTGAAGAGGTAGTGTTACTTGTAGGGAGATTAGGACATATTGGAGGAAGTATCTAAAGGGTACAGAGGGTTTAGTGTGTTGGTGTTGTCACCATTTTTATCAGTAAACATGCTCTGGTTGGCGTTATTCTTATCATTTTGATATGATAATTAATTCTTTTTGTGATTTAGAGCATCAATCAAACCTAGGTACGAACCTATTTTCATATCACATGAATCTTGGTTAAATATCATCATTTTTATGGTTTATTTACAATTATCTCACATTTATAAACGTGCTTGGCATTTAGTTTTTGTTCTACAGGTTGTGGTCGTCATTCAGACCTTCATTTAGACACGCGTTCATGCTGAAGATGCCCAGTTGCATTCGAACTGTCGTTCATCCCTCCATTCACACCTGCGGAATCATTGGTTGAGATATTTCGGGGGTAGTAAAGACAAAAACGATGATGTGGGTTCTGTTGGGGGCGTGTCCCTCATGGTTTGTGAGCCTCCATTCTAGAAGATCTGCTCTCTTGTCCTCCTATCTTGACATCGCATCATCTTCCCACATCAAGGATAACCAATGCACAACTGCCCGCGTGAAATAAATCAATGCCCGTGGACTCAGGCAGACGGCCTGTGTGTTGTCGTAAACCATCCTATATCCGTTCTACATCTATTAAGACCTCTATTTTTAGAGAGGTCGACCACTAAAGGGTCGAACTCCTCTCTTATTTGTAAAAACTTATATAAAGACGTCTCTCGTGGAGAAACGAAGCACATATGATAGCATGTAATAGTTTTTAGCAGTAGTTGGAGAAAAACGCAGAGTTAGAAGACGCTTTGTAATCTTTTTCAGTTAATGGAATTTTTTGGTTCTTAGCTGGAGAAAAACGCAAAGTTAGAAGACGCTTTGTAATCTTTTTCAGTTAATGGAAGTTTCTAGTTCTTAGCTGTTGATGTTCTGTTGGTGGTGAATAATTTGAGTTAGCTTCAATCCTTGATTGTTGAGAAGGGCCCCTCAACAACCAGAGGTATTATTGTATATATTCTGCATTTCTTTTTTGCAAGTAAATAGTTTATTTTTCAGTAATCATATTTAACTTTGTTTTTCCTGTAGATGTTGTTTTATTTCTTGTAATTCATATCTTGCTGTTAATTTAATTTACATTCTTAGAAGTTAAAGTGACTGGTCATGCATAGTTTCTTAGTTTGCTTTCAGTCTTTTCATTTGAAATTAGATAAGGTTAATTAGTTAATGTTTCAAGTTTAATTTGTGATTAGATACATTTCTGTTAATTTTTCCTATAGTTGTAGATTAGTTCCATTTATATTTCATCCTTGTTTTATCATGCAATAGAAATAGTTTGTTTCCTTAGATAATGATTAGTATAAATGGCTTCTTGTTATTTCAGCTCTAGACAGTCTATTTACTGCTTGCCTTGCACTGTAGGTTCATATGAATCAACCAGATGACGTTAAGATAATTTAGTCTGCTCATTTTATTAATTTATATTGTTTTCTGTCATCCGGACTATCATTCGGACTGTCTTTCAGACTGTCATCCGGATTGTCATACGGACTTTAATATTTCCTGCATTGTTTTTATGCTTGTTTAGATTTTAATTTCTTAGATATTTTTTTTTTATAAGTAAGCTTGAGTCCTTTTATTACTTGAAATAAAAAATTAGTACAAAATAGGATTACAAATGAGCATCACAGGCTCATACCACACCGAAAGATCTTGGCGTGGCCGACTTCACTGAAAACGAAAGAGTAGAATTGAAATATACAAAGCATTCCAGGGCCAAACCCAAAAGAGGCATGTAATTGGGACCAAACACCTCGGGATAAAAAATTAACAGAAACTAAGATGCTCGCTATTCCATCTAACCACCGAAACAATCAACAAAAAACTGAGACCCAAAGAAAACACCTGAGACGAATCCCAAGGAAAAGAGAGACTATGCTCCGCTCTAGCATCCCCAGGGCCTTCAAAGACCGGAAGAACGTTGACCGCTACCCGTGAACATACTTAAAAAGGAACCGCCATCTCCAAAGCCGAGAAACGACCAACCAAATCGCAAAAACCAGGGAAACCAACTACACAGGCCCATCAGGGAGTCGAGTTCTCCTCAGTGGGCACCTCAATCTCCCCCTGAATACCATCTCTGGAGGACTCCATAAATTCCTTAAGCACGGCCTTCATCAACCGAACCCTGGAGGAGTTGGATTGCTGACCCCCCTTCATAATTTGGAGAGCCTCACGTAGACCCTGCAACAGCTGATTACAGGCTTGAATTTCTCACACTAGAAGAAATCGCACTATCCAGAACAGACTTTCCACCACCCTCTGACCGAGTTGAGCCTCAAATTCCTTAACCAGAGCAATCTCCTTACATGCAATATAGGAATGAATGTTGGAAGGAGTTTCCTCCAGGTACTGCGCAGTCCAGTTGAACGGCTGGCATTCAGATGAATCCCAATCCTTTGAATTATGGTGTGATGAGGAGGTGCTAGCATCCCGACCCTCACCCCTCAAATGCGTAGAACTGCCACTCCACCTTCCACATATGCGGATGCATGCTCTCATTCATGGGGCCATACTACCATTCATATCAAGTAACCGAACACAACCAGCCCATGAAGAAGACAGAGGAAAAAGAATGACAATAACACAACAGATACACCGTTGAAACAGATAATGCCTATAGATACGACCAATACTTGCGTAACGACCCATACTTATAGTAACACTCTAGGGAGGACCAATTATAGCCCACCTAGGGAAATGATAAGAAGCCATCAAGTCCACAGACGTTGGATTTACCCTTGATGGCGTAGTATAGCCTCCTTAAACCATTATCGCATGTATTGGTGCTTTCCCACACTTGAAAACTGAAAATCACGTACCTCCACTTTTGTGAAGTACTAACCACATTACCTTCTGGAGCACGGAAGTGGTTTATTACCACAGGGATCATCTTCCAAGGAGAAGCAATAATGAAGAAGACATGGGAAAAATAAGCGATGGGAGAAGAACTTACCCCAACTTTAATGAGAATGACAGCCCTGTTCCACCAACGTATCCATCCCCGTTATCATTCCGATCCCTGAATTGACACTTCTGGAATGGAGAGTACTAGTGGAATCCTACGTGGCTACATCATGGATCCTATTCACCTCTCTCCTGCTCTCGAAATTCCTCCCTCCATAAATGACCTCTAGCTGGGTGTGGTGCGATCCTCTAGTAGTCCCATCTACGACACAGTGGAGGGCTGCATTAGAGATCGAAATCCCAGGCTAGGCTAAGGGTGCCCTGCTGTTCACTTGACAGGTACTATCCATGCAACTACTCTGGATGCCTCCTTTTAGGTGTCCCATATCCTCCACAACCAACTTCATACAATTCACTTTGAATCCCTCATCTGCCATTTCCGAGATAGTTTCCCCATGAAACGAAATACCGGTGTTAACACCTTTGTTGGCTATGGCATCCGCCACCTTATTTCCTTTCCTCCAAATATGCATGAAATGAATGGTTGAGTAGTCATTCATCAGATTGCGCAGGGCCTTAAGACGACTTTCCCACCTCCAATTACTAGCAATTTTGTCTATGTACGACCCGCACTGCAACCTTTTCTCCATGGAAATGATGATAAGATAGTCCCCTTTAGCTTCCAGCAGAATCCATCCCTTCTGCAAATCGCACTTGCAACCACTGAGCAAGTCGTCCAACTCTGCCACATTAGTCGTGTTCTCTCCCAAATCCCCCTAAAAGACATCGAGGATACCACCTGCATCATTTCTGATGACACCCCCGAACCTGGCCGCACTAGGGTTTCCCATCGCAGCCTCATCAAAGTTGAGTTTAAACACCCTAGCAAGAGGATAAATCCACAGCTCCGAACTAAGAGGCTGAGACACCAACTTACTAAAACAAAGTATGCTTACATGTGTGTTATAAATTCCCCAGTCATTTAAGATTATTCTCTCCGATATTTCATTTTTCATAACATCCTGGTTCCACTTGCTGAGAGTAAGGGGTTCCTTTATATGTTTTTCCAGAAGGCTCCATATTCCTTCAGAGGTGCGATGTTTTCCTTCAAAGATGCGACCGTTTCGCTCCTTCCTTGTCTCCCACACCACAAAACCAGGGAAAAGCTCCCAAATCCTATTCAAGATTTCATTTTTGAAATATTTAGGAGGCCAGTTAGCTATAGAGAGATTCGGTCTATCTCGAACCCTGGCTGTCTTGCAAAAGCATTTGGCCCCTTTTTCCCATAGAAGGGAGGCAAACAGGCATGCGTCTAGCAAGTGGTTTATAATCTCTAAATTCTTTCTGCACATTGGGCATATGGAGGGTCCTATGAAACCCCGTCACAATAGGTTTTCGCAGGTAAGAATCTTCCTGTGGATAAGAAGCCAGCAGAAGATGACAACTTTGGGCCACCATTGGCCCTTCCAAATCTTTTTCCATTTTCCCCCTGCCTCCAAAAAATGAGTACTCGTCAATATCCCCAGAGCTTCTTTTATGTTGAAGTTAGTCGAGGTGGTATAACCCCATATGACCTTGTCGACACCATCCAGAATCAGAATTCTGTGCTTAGAAAGCTCCAGATATAAATCCTCAATATTCTCACCCGGAGCAAGGGCTTGCCACCAATCCTTCATTTCCAAACCTTGAAGTGAACGTCCTCTGTATTAACTTCCTAGAAGTCTTTCACAAACTTCAGAGGATCATTTCAGAGATAAAAGTGAAGGTTGGGGCTATTTATCAGGTTTCCAATACTGGGCAACTGTTTCCAGGCATCCTCACTGAATCGAGCAGAGGCCCTATCTCTGATTTCCCAAAATTTGTGCTTGTGGATAATTCCCCTATTCTCCCGAGCCGCCTTCCATATATTTTATCCAAGAGACTCCACATTGAAATGGATGAGCAGTTGCTTCATCCAGTGAGGGGCGTATTTCATGTGCCATAATCTACCGTAGGATTCCACCATGTAATTGATCCTCTTCCACCAGATTTTACTTCCCATGATGCTATTGGAGCTAACAGGGTCGCGAAGTCCTAATCCTCCAGCCACTTTTGGCCTACATGATGTACCCCAATCCACCAAATCCCATTTTCGATTCCCCTCGGTTCCACCCCAAAGGAAATTTCTCTTGATGGTGTGAATCTACTTAAGAACTACCTTTGGCGCTGCCAAGATGGAAAACAAATAAATCGACATTTCCTAGAGAACAAACTTAACTAGAATGATACGGCTAGGGAGGTTTAGCATTCTATAGGTCCAATGATCAAGCTTATTCTTCAGTTTATCTAGCAGATCTTTCCATAAAATCTGTCTTATGGTAGATTCCACTAGGGGAGCCCCCAAATACTTGGAAGGCAAAGTCCCTTCCATGAATTCAAGGATTCTAATGATATTTCTTCTGGTAATTCTCGGGGTATTGAAGAAATAAGCTTGGGATTTGTCCTTGTTTATCTCCAATCCGCTTGCTAGCAAGAACAAATCCAACCCTTCCCTGATCCCTCTGGATTTCTGTACACTAGGGGGACCCATCAGCATGGTATCATCAACAAATTGCTAGTGAGTTTGGGGTTCCAGTCCCTCATAGAGAGTGAGTCCACGAATTCTTCCACAGCCTTACATTGCCTTTAGCAGGCGACCTAGCCCTTCCGCAACTATGATAAACAGAAAAGGGGACTGGGGGTCCCCCTGCCTGATACCTCTGGAAGCCTTGAAAGGCTAAGAAGGAGTACCATTAACCAAGATGGAAAAAAAGATAGAAGAGACCAGACTCATCACCCAGTTAGTCCAATCACTATTAAACCCAAATTTACTTAGGACTTTGTCAAGGAACTGCCAGTTTAACCTATCATAAGCTTTAGAGAGATCAAGCTTGAGTAACAAACTAGGGACTTTCTCCATTTTTAGGGAGTGAATTATTTCATGCACCAAAATAATACCATCCGTGATCTGACGACCTTCCAAAATACCCGCTCCGGGGAAATACGTAGCGGGAGGAGGGGACGTAATATGTTTGCTATTACCTTGGTGATCATCTTGTAGATCACATTACAAAGGGCGATAGGTCGAAACTTCCCCACGTCTTCCATTCCCGACTCCTTCGGGATGAGCAAAAAATGGGTGGCATTGAGAGCTTTCAGGATAGTCCCTGATTTTCTAGAGTTCTATACTAGAGCTTGTTAGGATATCTCATCATTCAGTTATGTACTTTACATGCATGCATGCATCTGCATGCAGCCCAGTCACCAGTTTGATGCCTCCAGCACCTAGTCCCCAGTCTGCCAGCACCCAGGAGCTTCCTTCCACTCATTTTTAGCCCTCCTAGTGCTTAGTGCGCCTAGCATGCACCTATCACTTGAGAGGGGCGCCTTTTCTCACCTACCACTCAGTTGGCTCCGATTATCCTTGATTTGAGGCTAGTTTCACTCCTGATTGACTGTTTCACTCCATTGGACCTCCAGATTGACTAGATGACTTGTTCTGACTTCATTTAGCCTCCCTTGCACCCTCCACTGAGCCTTCTTCCCTATATCAGTGCTACACACTTCAATTACACTAGTTACACTCAGTTAGACTTAGATTGACACCTGGATGACTGGTTCTTGTGCATTGATGACCACCACTGATTGATGATGAGGAATCCTAGTTGGAGCCAAGCTACACCATGCAGTTAATTCAAATGTCCTCCTTAGTCAATTCGAATTGCTGAGTCATTGTGACATTATTGTATTGTATTTTCGCCCTTATTGGGATATAGAGCACTGATGCATATTTTTGCACAGTTTACACCATATTTTCTGAGTTTCATCTATTGTGATTGATTTACTTGTTCATTAGATCTATTGTGACTAATTTTACATGGTATCAGAGCCATGGTAGGGACAAGACTTCTTTTCTATAGGTTTTCTACATGAAGATTGAGCAATTTTTGCTCACTTTGCAGCAGTTTTCTGCAGTTGTAGCTATTGCTCCATAATGGTTCTTGTTTGCTTGTGATTTGCAGGTTTCTTACTTCCTCCATTTGCATTCGCTATTGCATAGATGGAATATTCTTCTTCACAAAATCTTCTTACTCCATTCAACTATGATGAATGGAAACCAACGATGATTGCATGCTTGAAGAGACAATGTCTCTTTGATATGTGTATTGGTATTACAAGAGATTTTATTTCCAATGAAGAGGAGAATGATTGGCTTAATGATTGTGATAGAGATTTTGGGACAATATGTCTTGCTATGTCTCCTTGTATGCACTACCTTAGTACTACTGCTGAAAATCCAAGAGATCTATGTGCCCAACTCAATAGAGAATTTGGAAAGCAGGAAGAAGAGGATTATGCTAGCCTTTTGGAGAACAAGCCTAGTCAGATCTCCTTATGTGCTCTCTCCAATTATGTCTTGGCCTCATCCATTGTTCAAGACGAAGAAGAAATTGTATATTCAACAATCATTCTCTCAAAGTCTTCTATTTCGAATTCTGAGCAAGATAAACCAGCTCATAGTCTAGATTCCGAAGAGGTTCTTGAATCCTCTCTTTCACATGAGTTTGTCGACATGCAGAATAATGATCTACTTGATGTTTTGGAGGTAAAATCTTATTTTGGAGGTGAAGCATTCTTCCTCCTTGATTGCATGCCTCCTATAAAATTTTGTTCTATCATTTGCACAGTTTCTCAGAGTTTTACTGAAGATGAAGAGCACTACCATTCGCTTGAGTTCAATTCTCATGCAATTTTTGCTGATTTTGGTTTTGATCTCACCCCTGTTGGTTCAAAGGAGATCTCAAGAAACCATTTCTCAAATATTGGAGCTGATTTAACTTCCACTGATAAGAAGTTCAAGTTTCAAGATCTATTTGATCTCATTGGAGCTATTCCTACCTCACTTGGTTCGAATCACACGTTCCAGGATCATCCTCATATTTTCAGATTTGTTCTCACCATTTTCGATATGAAGAGCAAGTTCATAAAGTCTCCAGATTCGCTTGCATCCATTGATGGAGAATGTGATGAACCTGCAATAATTAATTAATGCAAATACATGAGATATCAGAAATAATAGAACTCAAAATCACTTTTATATTGATCACGGGCCACTTCGAGGGGGCAACCTCCTTTGAGAAAGCTCAATACAATTAACTTCACGGTGCCTTCATAGGCCTCAACACACACTTATATACTAAGTCTAGGCGCCAATACCATGGGTTAATACTATGTGTCAATACAAACCATGGGCTAAGTCTAGGCGCCAATACTATGAGTCAAAACCATGGGACATATAATACTATCGGGTGACTTACAAAGCATATGCGTCCAATACTATGGGTCAATACTATGGGCTAGTATAAACTATGGATCAACAAATACTACGGGACGACTTACAAAACATATGCGTCCAACAACAATATACTAACAAAGTAAAGATATGGGTTCCTAACATCCCCTCTCCCTTAGAAAAATCTTTGTCCTCAAAGTTTTAGATGTGAAAATTGATGCAGAATCTGAAGGAGTGGGTCCCCTGTAGCATTCTTGGGTTGCACCCCGAGCCATTGGCACCTTTGGAGTTTCAGGGAGGATTGCATGGAAGGCTATAGCCGAAGAAGAACCATATCAGTGATGTGAAAAGTGCGCTCAAAACGGTGCTAATCGGCTTGTTGTTTCAATCGAATTCTTGCCATGTGAAAATTGTCATGCAGAATGAGAAGAAGCTGATCACGGTTTCGAAGAATTGAGTCAATTGCCTGAACTGGGGAGCTACTGAAGGTGTATGGAAGAAGAACTAGTGGTGCCTGTCCAGAGACTGCTTCATATGGTGTCCTTTGAGATGTGGTACTATACCACTGGAGCGCTTCTAGGAAATCCATAGAAATAGTTGTCCAAATCTATGGAGGGATGGGCAAGGGTTCGAGCAGTCGCGAAAGGAGGGTCGTTTCACCCTTGTTGACCTGGAAAGTATCACAGTCAACCACCATCCGTTGAATTTTCCATTTGATTCCTTGCCAAAAGAAGTTACATTGTTCCTGGTCATACGTTTTGAGGAACCCAAAGTGCCCTACTGATGAAGAAGCATGGAGTTCATAGAAGAGATAGCCCTGTTGAACAGATTGCAACCAATTTGGAACAAGTAGAGAAATAGCTGTAAGAGAAACTGGGTCATCAAATGTGCGAGGAGGAGCATATTCCACCATATTGTCCTTACCCTTCTGGTAAGTTGTCGCATAGTCATAACCCATGAGTTGGATAACCCATTTCAGGTGTGTTGGGGAGGAGACCCATTGTTCCGGGAAAGTTTCCAGACTCTGGAGATCAGTCTTGATGCAAAAATAATTCCCCAATAGGGATGGCTACCACTTTTGTACTGTATGCAAAATAGGCATCATTTCCTGCTGAGAGGTAGATGTGGCTAAATTCTTAACGGAAAGGTATCTTGAAGGCAACAAGCTCATTGGTTCAACAAAGACACCTACATATCTATCCAAGGAAGTAGTGGATACTGTTGATGGGTGCATCTGAATGGAATGGAGCTGAGCGATGACACCATGTGAATTATTCTTAAGTATTTTTTTCAGGCGATGTGAACTAATGATGTAGAGAGACCTTGGTTGTAAGCCCATAAATTTGTGTTGTGACCCATTGACTGAAAACTGCATCCAAAGTTCAGCAAAATCCCATAAGATGGGGCCAAGTGTGCGTAACAATTGAACGCCCAAAACCACATCACATCCACCTAAGGACAAGGCAAACATGTGAGAGCGCAGGTTATAATATTCCATAGAGATATGCACATTGTGACACTTCCCCTTGCAAGGTAAGGTGCCCCCATTGGCAACCATGACTTCAAAGTTGGAGCAAGGATGGACAAAACAATCAACCTGTTTGGAAATCTGAGGATTAATGAAGTTATGAGTGCTACTAGAATCAATGAGTATGGTCAGAGGTAGCTTCTTGAAGTATCCCCTGACTTGCATTGTTTGTGGGGTGGTGACACTGGTTACAGCATGGAGAGAGATCTCAGGTGGGTCATCCTGAGATGGGGTGTCAACAGGCGGGTGTTGAATGTCAACCTGATCATCTACTATATCTGGAGCTTCTTCATCAAGTTCTGAGGTAGGCAGAGAATCCACATCCAAGAGATAGAGCTTTTGCTGAACACATCTATGTCCCCGAGTGAATTTCTCATCACAATTATAACAAAGCCCTTTTTCTCGGCGTGCCTGCATCTCCGTTTCAGACAATTGCTTGATAGGAGTTGGTTGAGGAGCAGGCGTGATGGGAGGTCATTGGGAACCCATATTTCTGAAGGGAACAAAGGTGGGTTTGGAGCGTTGTTGAGCTGTGATCTTGTCCTCAGCTAGCTTAGCCAACCCTAGGACTTCCATCATTGTGTTGGGACAAAACATTTTGACCTCTGAGCGGATTTAATCCTTGAGGCCATTGATAAAACAACTCCTGTAGAATTCATCTTACAATCCTTCTGTGTGATTGGCTAATTTCTCAAATTCCGTTTGATACTCTCTCACTGTGCCAGTTTGGTGAAGTTTAGTGAGTGCTCCTGTGAAGTCGTCAAAAGGAATAGGACCAAATCGTGGCAAAAGGAGTTGGCAAAAATATGTCTAGTTTGGCTCGGGATGAGCTTTGATATACCCACGGTACCATTGAAGGGATTCCTGTTCCAAATGAAAGGATGCAAGTGGAACTTTCTGGACATCAAAAGTATTATGCAGACTGAAATATTGTTCTTCTCGGTATATCCATCCAGTCAGATCAATACCATTGAAGCGAGGAAAATCAAGCTTCGGCCCACGAAAATTGCTGTAAGAAGAGAACCCGGTGGCTGCAAAAGATTATGGCTGTCGGTTATTGTTCATGGCCGAATGTTGAAGATGGAGGCTGAGAAATTTTTCATCCAGATCTTGGAGTTTGGTTTGGATGGCTGCAAGTGCTTCCTCCATGGTGTTTGCTCCTGTGCGAGTGACAACCATAACCAATAATTTTTTCTTATTTTTATTTTTTTTGTGGGGGGGGGGGAATGGATAGAAAACACAAACACAAGCTTATTTAGTAAGGGGAAATTTGGATTTGGGAAAAACTTGGAGGGGTAATTGGGGTTTGAATAGGTTTTCGACACTTTCTGAGGGACAGGGAAGAAAAAAATGGGGATTTTAGAAGCAGGAACTCTATGGTAAAATTTGAAGGCAATCGGGTGAAAATTGAAGAAGTTATGGCAAACCCTAAAAAGAGACAAATGTGGGATTTCTGGTCTTGGGAAGTGGAATTTGGGATAGGGTCTTAATGAATGAAATATGTAGAATGGGATTGCAAGGATGTCAGTGAAGTTTCAGGGAAAACAGAGTTGAAACAAGGGAGATATGGCCGAAAAACAGAGTTTCTGGTCTTTCTTTCTTTTCTTTTTTTTATTCAGAAATGGATCGGCAATAGTGGCATGGAAGGGATCCACAATAAATGGATATAAAACGGTGCGGAAGGGATCGAAAATGATTGGATCTGAAATGGTGACTGGATCTCGAATGACTTTCAAAATAGATCTGAAACGGCTGGATCTGGAGCGGAAGTGATTGGCAATAGTTCAACTGAAAATAGATATGGACCCCAGGTATGTACAGCTTCCTAACAGTTCAGGTGTTTCACTCGGCCACCAACGCTGTATGATGGCTTGCGTATTGGGGCAGTACCCCTCACTCCATGTCTCAGGTAAAACTGATAACCGCTTTGCCACAAACGACAGCTCTTGGTTTACCTCACGGGTGGAAACTAGTCAATCAGGTAGGGGTCGTTGCCCTTTTCACTGGCAGGTCCTCTCAATGGGCCAACTACTTTTGGGTTCCTGTGGTACTCCTCACAATGTGTTTTAGGGCTTATGCCTAAGTACTTCCCACAGTTAAGCGGATAGGGATTATTCCCAAATCCGAAGCTGCAATAGATGCGAAAAAACAATTTGGCACAAATTCCACCCAACGAGCCCAAGAAAGTGCTCTGATACCAGATGTGATGAACCTGCAATAATTAATTAATGCAAATACATGAGATATCAGAAATAATAGAACTCATAATCACTTTTATATTGATCACGGGCCACTTCGAGGGGGCAACCTCCTTTGAGCAAGCTCAATACAATTAACTTCACGGTGCCTTCATAGGCCTCAACACACACTTATATACGAAGTCTAGGCACCAATACCATGGGTTAATACTATGTGTTAATACAAACCATGGGCTAAGTCTAGGCGCCAATACTATGAGTCAAAACCACGGGACATATAATACTATGGGGTGACTTACAAAGCATATGCGTCCAATACTATGGGCTAATATAAACTATGGATCAACAAATACTACAGGACGACTTACAAAGCATATGCATCCAACAACAATATACTAACAAAGTAAAGACATGGGTTCCTAACAGAGAATTCAAGCACACATTTTTGGAGCATGATCCATTTACTCCCAAGAGAAAGATACCTCCAGACATATCTATTTGAGTTTGGGGCAGTTAAATCTTTTGGTGTGTTACAGTCCATTTTGAGGGGGGGGTTTTCCCATGGGGTTTTCTCCATTTCCTCAGTTCATGGATTGTTCTTTATTTGGATTATTATTGTATTGGGGTGACCTTTGGTCTCAGTTACTAGGGCCCTATCATTTATTTTCTACATCATAGTATAGCTTGAGGGGGCGTGTTAGGATATCTCATCATTTAGTTATGTACTTTGCATGCACTTTGCATGCATCCACATGCATCCTAGTCCCCAGTTGGATGCCTCCAGCACCTAGTCTCCAGTCTGCCAGCACCCGGGAGCTTCCTTCCACTCAGTTTTAGCCCTCCTAGTGCTTAGTGCACCCAACATGCACCTACCACTTGAGAGGGGCGCCTTTCTTCACCTACCACTCAGTTAGCTCCGATTCTCCTTGATTTGAGGCTAGTTTCACTCCTGACAAACTGTTTCACTCCGTTGGACTTCTAGACTGACTAGATGACTTGTTTTGACTTCAGTTAGCCTCCCATGTGCCCTCCACTAAGCCTTCTTCCTTATATCAGTGCTACACACTTCAGTTACACTAGTTAGACTCATATTGACACATGCATGACTAGTTCTTGTGCATTGATGACCACCAATGATTGATGATGAGGACTCCTAGTTGGAGCCAAGCTACACCATGAAGTTAATTCGAATGACCTCCTTAGTCAATTTGAATTGCTTAGTCATTGTGACATTATTGTACTGTATTTTCACCCTTATTGGGATATAGAGCACTGATGCATGTTTTTGCACAGTTTACACCATATTTTCTGAGTTTCATTTGATTGATTTACTTGTTCATTAGATTTGCTGTGACTAATTTTACAAAGCTAACACTTCTTCCTTAATCCATGCCCAAAAAGCATGAAAGAAGTTAGTGGTAAAGAAATTCGGGCCCAATGCTTTATCCTCTGCCATATGCTTGATCGTTTCCTCCAACTATTCCATCTCAATAGGTTTCATAAACATGAGGTTGTGATCTTCAGTAATCACCCTTGGAATAACCTGCAGGACCTGGGATTGGGCCTCTTCCCTATCCACCACGGGTTCTTCCAGGAGGTCCTCAAAGAACTCGTTGAGAGTGGTTTCTAGTTCTTCCTGGGATTCGGCGAGTGTGTTTTCCCCTCTTTTAAGACTCACCACGCGATTCACATGTCAATGTTGGATGGCTGCTTTGTGAAAGAATTTAGTATTACGATCCCCTTCTTGCAACCAATGGTTTCTAGATTTTTGTTTCCATAGGATTTATTCCTATTGCTCCCGAGAGTTAAATTCAAGAAGCAGAGTCTACTCTTGCTTTTTTAACTCCTCCGAGAAACCTTGAGAAATTCCTTTCTGCTGTACTTCTTTCATTTTAATATCCAACGGCGATTTTTCTTGGAAGATGTTCCCAAACGATTCCAAGTTCCAATGCTTGATTTTACCTTTTAGGGCCTTTAACTTTTGTTGGAACCTGTACATCAACGTTCCCTCGATATACGGGATTTCCTTCCACCACTGTTTGAGTTTTTTGGGGAGCTCCTGATTGAGCAACTAAAATTGTTCAAATCTGAAGGGTCTACGTAGGTTCTCACCGATCCTTGACCATTCCAAACTCACCAGCCAATTATCAGAGCCCGTCAAAGGGAGAATCACCGTCGTTAAATCCCCACTTTCCATCATAGTCGATTCCGTAACCAGGAAGCGGTCCAGCCGACATGCAATACTTCTGTCCCTCGCCCTTTTATTATTCCACGTATAAGTACCCTTTGTCACTCTGGTGTACACCAACCCCAGAGCTTCAATAGTATCATTAAAGTGGTTGTTGATGGGGCTTAATTGGTGAATACCACCTTTTTTCTCATCCAGAGTACGAATCAAGTTGAAGTCCCCCTAAGAGCCGGGGATTAGTTCCAACCTAGTCCTTAAGAGACTTTAGGGAGTTCAAGAAAGAGAATTTCAGGTTATGAGTTACTAGCCCATACACGTTGGAAATGAATCCTCGGGTTTTCATCCCCAACACATGGAAGTCTATTGACAGATGAAACTGGGAGGCAAAGAAGCCCGAAAGAACAACCTTTCCCGGGTTCCACAGGATTCCAAAACCCAGCAGCCGCACCTCTGGCTCCTACAACCATAACCTCATAGTTATGCCACACTTTCCTACCAATATATTTGAGCTCTTCCACAGAGCACTTTATCTCTTAAAGAAACGTGATCATGCATTTTTCCATCTCTATTTTCCTTTTCAGAAGCCGGAAGGGATTTTACAACCTCTAATGTTCTAGGTTGTAATCCGCATTAGATAACTACTTGGGGGTGGTCACAAGAGCTGCGACAATGGTAGGGTATTGTCCTAAAGTAACCAATTGAGAACCTAACAGTTGGATCCTCTGTGCATTGTTGTGCCTTCCTTGTTTATCCTTCCTTTTTTTCTTTTCCCCCCTCTCTGTTTCTTTCATGGGGTCCGAGATAATTCCTAAAACTTTGGTTTGCTTAGTTTTGAGTATGGCTTTCACTAGCAGGGAGATTTGAGTTTGCGAGAGAGGATTTGGATCCTTTGTCAAGGAAACTGCCTCCAGGATTTCCAGGTCTAGACCTTCGAATGTCAGCTCCTCCCCTTCTTCTTCCCATATTTCAACTTACTCCATTGCTACTTCTGTTGCTGGTTCTGGAATAGGTGTAACCTCCAAGCCAAGGTTATCTTGAATTTAATATTCTTGAGGGATTTCACATCCCTTTCCGGACTGCAAGACCTCAAATCTATTGTGGGTTTGAGTTTTTTTATTCATATCTGGTCCGACTGGCCTTTTGGCTGATCTGTTCTTGTTACTGACTTTGGTAAATCCGTCTTCTTGTTTCTTGTCCTGATTGCTAGCAGTTCCTGGGTTTTTATTAAGCGGGAATTCCCGAAAGAGATGGCCATGTTCATGACAATGCCTTCATCTGAATGGTATTTGCTCATAATCAATAGCTTGAAACCACTCCTCATCTTCCCAGGATAACTCAATCCCTTTCGGAAGATCCTGAGAAATGTCCATTTACAAACAGATTCTAGCATACAAAGTGTATCGCATTTGTTTCATATGTTTAGACACCTTAACAAACACCCCCAACATGTTACCAATATCAGTGAGGATCTCTTCCTTCCAATATTCCGTCGGAAGGGAGTACAAACATATCTAGATAGGTGCTATCGTGAGGTTATCCTTGTTCGGATTGAAACATTATTTCCACGGCCTCAGATACAGGCTTGCTGAATGAAAGACGTATAGAACATTATCGAAAATCCTAGTATGGTCAATTTCATTAAAGAAGACCACTGTAAAGAATCCTTTAGATCCAAGCTGGAGATTGAAGTGACCTTGGGGTTTCCATGTGGTATTGATCCACCATAACAAAGCCTTTTCAGCTGGCCAAATTCCAACGAATTTTTCGGTTAGAGCTTGCTCCTTCATGTATTGTATGTCCTCTCTGATCCGTTTAGATCGGATTTGCAGTCTTAGTACCTTCTTTGAATTTGGAATGCATTGCCCTAGTTTCCGGGTTGCCGAAATTAGGAATATCTCTTTATTTACTCCACTGTGCCTGGCTTAACCCTGATCTGCAGGAGATACCGAAGCTTCAACTTTCCCTTTTCCTTTATCGATGTCCATTCCGGGGGTACGAGGCAAAGCTTCCCCACCCACCGTCACGTCCATTAAGACTGAACCCTGCTTCAGCAGGGGATCCAGGTCCAAGCCCGAACCTTCCCTACACCCTCTAAGTCTGACTATCACACCTTACACCTCCGTAAAACCTTCCGCCTTCATCACTCCAAGAAACCTCCCACCAACCAATCTATCAGCAAGATTCATAAATTGAGATAATTTCTTAGATCTTTGAATTGTAATATTTCTTGTAATTGATCATCATTCATATATGTAATTAGGAACTTGTTCTGCACCACATAGAGTTTTAATTTAGCTTCATATTCATTCTTAGTTTTCATTACATTTCCTTAGCTTTACTTTAGTTTGCTTTTCAAATCATGTTTCTTTATCTCTGATTTCCTAACTTGTTACTGTTCTAGCACTTGTTAATTTCATTCTTAGTTTAGTTACTTCATTCATATTAAGATTGATTTTGGATTAAACTTAGTAATTTAATTCTCCAAAGTACATTAGTTTTGATAGTTCCTTAGTTCGAGTATAGGATTTATTTTTCCCATTCACACAATTAATGAAGATGTTCATAGAATAGGATTTGACTCAGAAATAGGATATCTTTATCAAGTTTTCTACTTGCTTCTAGATCAAATTCATTTTCAAGTAAATATATTTATCAAGTTTTCTACTTGCTTCTAGAGTACATTTGTTCCATGTCATTTGCTTATGGATAAATAATAGATACAATGTTTAAAGTTAGTTGTAATTGGACACTCTTTAGTTTACATCTCTTTGTAGAAGTTAAACTAGATTTGCTTCCGTTTTGTTTCCTTGTCACATTTGAAATTCATTTTGATACATTCTCTCCCATTCCTATTACATTTGATACATTTCCTCAGAATCCTCAAGGAGAATGGAAATAGGTAGTTTAGTTTAGAGTATTAATTGAATGCATGAATAGTTCTACTATTGAATTTATTAAGTAGTTTGTAATTTTGCTTCAAGATAATGTAGTTTCTTGTTTCCATAGCTAGTTGTCAATTGAATCATTTCATAAATAGGTTTCTAAACTCATTCACAGTTGTTTTCTAATTCCTAGATTAGAGTTTGAATCATTAATCAGTAATTTCCATTTTCATCAAAGTAGTTATGCTTTTGATCGAGTGCTACGAACATAAAATAAGATAATAATTAAATAATTAATAATTAGGTTAACTAAAGTTAGGTTATGAAATGAGGTGTCTCCTCAACATCAAATTCCCGAGCCATATTTAAGGCAGGGCCATCATTGTAACATATCATCTTTTATATCATCAATCAAATATATTATTCCTATTTATTATTCAATATGAGAGTCGGATTCGACTATTAACTTAGTGAACGGATACGTTCACTGCATCGAGTCTTGTTCCATAGAATAATATTTGTTGTTTTTATCTTTTCAGTTTTTGTTTATAGAAGTAGAGTAGTATAGATTGATACTATTTTGATTTATTTTGTTTAGTTAGGTCTAATTAGTTTAGTAGTTGTATTTTTGAAGTTTGAATCGGTTTTTCATTTTGAAATATCTTTCAATCTTTTCATTATTAAACATTTACAAGGTCAGTTGAGTCGATGTATTAGGTACCATTCTACCTCAGCATATACTATGCCACAACTCTAAGATTACCATCCCTGGTCGATAATTAAATATTTGGTGATTCCTTAAGACAGTAAATACACACAACATTTTGGCGCCGTTGTCTCGGAGTTGTAGATAGGTAGAATTCAGTTGTAGATAGGATTTTCTCTTAAAACTTAGTGATAGATTGAATTTTCCTTTTTGAAACTTAGAAATAGGCTAGTGGCGGGTGAGCGGTAAGACGAGAGGTAAGAATTTGCGCATCTGTTATAATAGGCATTCCCAAAACCTAGCAATAATAATAGTAATGCAATTAACATATGTTTCCGTTATAGTTTTGTTTTCATGAATAGGTCTAGAGACTCAAAAGGTAGATACATTAAAACTAGCCTTCCTACTAAAATTCCTACTAACCTATACGGGGGGTGTGCCACCCCAACTACTAACTCAATAGAAAGGTATCGGAAGACACCTAAAGGGGATAGTCCTACTTGGAAAGCTAAGGAAATCCTTTCTGGAAACCATTTAGGGGGAACCATAGAGACATTCGAGAAGTATGCTCATAAATAAATACCATTAGAAGAACCTCAATCTCATATTGAGACTGAACTTAGACAAGAGGAAATTCAAAAGGATAAAACATCAGAACCTCTCAACCCTCCATTCGCTCAAAATTCCAAAGACGCTACCTTTTTGATAGTAGGTGGTCCAAACCTAGTAGACTTTGTTGATGTTGCACAAGTAGACGCTCTTTTTGAAAATTCTATGAACATAGTTGTCTCATAGATTGAAACAACAACTGTAGGACCTTCAAAACTGGGCTCCCACATAGCTGGTAATTCTTCTCATAAAAAAAGGAATACTCCCTGAAACAGAGCATTGGGACATCCCATATTCACCAAGAAAGGAACCACCTAGGTACACTCTCTTTGGAAATCAAGTCTTCATGGAGGATGAAAATGAAGATCATGTTTGACAAGATGAAGAGGAGGGAGAGGTTATAACTGAAGGTACTTTTGGGTTCCCTATTTTCGACACTGCACAAGATGTAACCATGAAAAACATCCCTCCATCCTCACTACCGACCTTTTATGGAAACAGTAGTGAGGATCTGGATACATTCTTTTTCGAATTTGACATTTTGTGTAGGAGCTATAACTACCCACAAGATGGCCAATTTTTTTTTTTTTTCCTGCCACATTAAAAGATTCTTCTTTTTGACGGTTTATGGGATTAGGAGAATCCAATATTAGAACTTGGGAAGACATGAAGAATGCATTTCTCTGGAAATATCAAGATTACTGTAAACCTAAGGACTTTTGCAATGATATTTTCAAAATACAACAACTTGAAGATGAGATCCTAGAAGACTATCTCAAAAGATTTAACTATGTGTTACATAAATCAAAGTATAGCGATCTTCGAGAAGACCCAGTAAGAACACTCTTCCTCAAGGGAATCTAAGAAGAATTCTTAGAAAACCTTAATCTCATGGTAGCAGGAGACATATCTCATAAGTCTTTCACACAGATTTGTGAGCTATGTAGGAATTATTCTAGGAGCAGAGGGAAAAGTGGAAGACATTTTCTAGAATCTTATACTAGGAACCTAAAAGGAAATACATCCAATATTGTTGGAGTTACAAGGGTAGAGTTGGGAAGCCTATTGGAAATTTTCAAAACATATATCTTAGGATCCATGGGTTCCCAATTAGATGCATTATAAGCTAAGAAGAGACAGGATGAAGAGTGGGCAGCAATGAGTGTTTTCTATCCTAGCTATAGAACTAAACATCCCCAACGGGAGTGTCCATTGAATGATGTTTCAATTTTTCACCTTTGTACAGAAGAACATCCAACTGATAATTGTCCATCATTGCTTGGGTTGCAAGCTGTATATAAGAGTGGAAGCTTTGGTGAAACATCTAAAAGGCCTTGGAAACCTAGAGATCAACCATCATATCAAGATACACCATTACAATTTCCACCCTATTACCATCCTTATCAACTTCCTCAACAATGGAACACTTCGGGTTGGAAAAATTGGCCACCGCAGTACCCTCCTCAGAATGCTTAACAATAGCAATGGCCACACGGCTGGAGAGGACAAGCTTATGCTCAACCACCTCCCCCTATGCCTAACTATCCTTACCCACCTAATATCCAACAACTCTTGCCGGGATTTGTACCTCCTTCACTACCCCTTATCACAAATCAACCTCACCTTTTCCAAAACATGAATCCCCCAACACCCACAATATTACCTGCACAACCGATACCAAATCCTAACAACAAGCCAACCCAAGCTCTTAACAACATTGGGTTTCTACCTCTTCCATCATATTCCATTTCGACTGCACCAATACATGAGATTCAACTGCGGTCTAGAAGAGTTATGCAAGATCAGCCCAAATCATCAGTCATTATCCAAGAAGAGAATGAAGAAGAAAACAAACCTAGTGAAATTTTGAATGATGCCATTCTTGAAGATGTGTTTATTCCTAAATCTTCAACACACAACCATCCTCATAAAGAAGTAATTACAGGAGAAAAATCACCCCTGTATGCGGAGCGTCTAGTAATAGAAAAACCTTTAACTTATCTAGAGTATGATATCATTAACGAATTGAAAAATATTTGTATCAACATCCCTTTTTTACAAGCCATTAAAGATATACCAATCTATAGTAAAGTGATAAAGGAACTTTATATTAAAAGAATAGAAAAAAGAAAAAAGACCCTCTGACAATTCATGTCATAGGCGAAATGTCAGATTACATAGCAAACCAACCTAGAATTCCAAAGTATACAAATCCAGGAAAACCTGTGGTAATTGTTATCATCAATAACACCGCCATAGGAAACACACTTATTGATCGAGGAGCTTCTATTAACCTGATGACTACCACAGTTTTAGAAATTCTCCATTTAGGATAGTTCCTCTGCCCTACCCCAACAATGCTAGAATTAGCAGATCACACTATGGTGCAGCCTGCTGGGATCTTAGATGATATCATTGTATCAGTGGCTTCATGGGAATATCCCATGGACTTTATGGTCATAGAATCAAAGGACCCTTCCAAAGGACACCCCATTATTCCGGGAAGACCTTGGTTGGCCACTGCTAATGCATTTATAGGAGAGATGATTATCTCTAATGGGTTATCTATAAGAAAACTAGCTTTATACTCACCAGCACAGCCAGTAACTGAAAACTTGTTTTGGTTAGATTGTCCTTTCATGGATGAAAACTTGGAAGAAATTTCCCTTGTTAGTGATTTCTCTTGGGCACTTCAAGAACAGAATACCGAGAGTGTGTTGAACCAATTTGTTTCTTCCACAACATGTATAGACTTGCCTCAGTCTTTTTCCCAACTTGACCAAATATTTGGAGATGAATTCCAAGAAAACATGAGCCTCTAAACATTTACGAGTACACCGTGTGTCTTCTCAATCGAAGAACATATAGGATCCTATACCATACCTTGTGAGGTTTGTTCTGAAAAATTTCTACATATAGATGCAGGTTTAGATGAGAGTCAACAAAAACAATTACTAAAAGTTCTCACGAGTCAAACTGGAGCATTTGCATGGGAATACACCGATATGAAGGGTATACACCTAGATACTTGTATTCACCACATTTACACAGATTCAAATATACCTCCTGTCAGGCAGCCCAGAGAATAATGAATCCAACCTTAAAGAATATAGTTAAGGATTAATTACAAAAACTCCTTAATGTTGGTTTCATCTACCCAATTTCTAACAATAAGTGGGTATCTCCTCTGGTAGTAGTTCCAAATAAAGTTACAGGGAAATGGCGTATCTGTGTTGAATTTCGAGAATTGAACAAGGCCACCCTTAAGGACTACTTCCCTTTACCTTTCATTGATAAAGTGTTAGACACCTTGTCAGGAAAAAATTACTTCTCCTTCCTTGATGGGTATAGTGGATACAACCAAATATTAATAGCACCTGAGGATCAAGACAAGACAACCTTTACTTGTTCTTGGGGGACATATGCCTATCGAGTGTTTCCATTTGGCCTGTGCAATGCACCTTCCACCTTCCAGCGTGTAGTCTTAGGAATCTTTGCTGACCTTATACATGACTGTGTAGAAGTTTATATGGATGATTTTACAGTTTATGGTAATACCTTCTAAGAAGCCCTTGATAACCTCGAAACAGTTCTTATTTGGTGCCAAGAAATGAGCTTAGCCCTTAGTCATGAAAAGTGTAACATGTTACTAACCGAGGGCATAGTTTTGGGACATCATGTCTCTCTTCAAGGTATCAAGGTGGACCCTGCCAAGATAGAAATAATTGTTAATATTCCTCCTCCAAAAGCTCCGGAGGTACGAAGTTTTCTTGGCCATGCAGGTTATTATAGACGTTTTATTGAAAACTTCACTAAGATAGCCACACCTATGTTCAAGTTACTCATGAAAGACACATAATTTCAATGGACTGAACCTTGTCAACATGCCTTTGAAACTTTGAAGGAAAAGCTATCAGTGGCACCAATACTCAGTGGCCCCAATTGGTCCCTTCCCTTCCATATATCCACTGATGCTTTCGACATGGCTATAGGAGAAATCTTAGGTCAAAAAGATGGACAAACATCACATGCCATCTATTTTGCTAGTAAAAAATTGACTCCTGCATAATCAAAATACACTGTTACCGAAAAAGAGTTTCTGGCAATAGTCTATGCCATCAACAAGTTTCATCATTATATCACAGGATATGAAGTTTTCGTACACACAGACCACTCCGCCATTAGATTATTAATGAACAAACCTATCACTAATGGAAAGGTTACCTAGTGGCTTCTTTTGTTAGAAGAATTTAACATCACTGTTGTTGATCGTCCCGGTCGAGAGAATGTGGTAGCATATTTTCTCTCTCGAATTCAAATTGATGATAATGCCAGTCATGTCGATGATAGCTTCCCAGATGAACATTTGTTTGCTGTGTCTGTTCGAACCCCTTGGTTTGGAGACATAGCCAATTATCTAGCAACTGGAAAGCTACCAAACCATCTCTCCCCACCCGAGAAACGTAGGATCATAGTTCAAAGTTCTAATTACTCTTGGGTGGACAATGATCTCTTTCATACTAGTCCTGATCTTATTATTAGATGATGTGTACGAGAGGATGAGATGGCAGAGATCCTTCATGCATGTCATGGTGGACCTTGTAGTGGGAATTTTTCTTATAAGAGAACAACATACAAAGTGTTGCACTCTGGATATTATTGGCCAATCATTTTTAAGGATGCTACCAAGTATGTCAAGGGATGTGACAGTTTCCAAAGAATGGGTATACCTACACCATCTGATGAGATGCCCTTATAGCCCCAAGTGATGATTGACCCTATTGAAAAATGGGCTCTAGATTTCATTGGGCCAATTTCCCCTATGTCTCACAAGAAGAAGTACATCCTAGTCTGTAAAGACTATGTCACCAAGTGGGTGGAAGCTAAAGCCTTATTTCGAGCCACAAAGAAATCTGTGGTAGAGTTTATATATGAAGAAATATTTACCTGATTCAGTGTACCTAGGGAAATTGTAACTGATCAAGGATCTTAGTTTACCTCCAAATTAATGAAAGAGCTTACTGAAAAATATGGTATTAGACATTGTAAATATTCACCATATCACCCGTAAGCCAATGGTCAGGTAGAGTCTACCAACAAAGTATTAGAAGCCATCATGACTAAGACTATCCAGTTACACCACAAAGACTGGGCAAATAGGCTTCCAAAATCCTTGTGGGCTTATAGAATAACTTGGAGGAATACCACTGGCCACACACCTTATGAACTTGTTTATGGTAAACAAGTTCTTCTACCCATTGAATTTCAAGTCAAAACCTTTCGCATGGCCACACAATTAGGGATGGATCTGGAAGAAGCACAGAGACAACGAATCCTGTAAATAAATGAATTAGACAAGATTAGGCAAGATGCCATTCAACACACAATTTTAATACAAAACCAACGTAAAAAGTGGCATAATAAATACATTAAACAAAAACTATTCAAAATTGGAGACTGGGCATTACTTTTTGATTCAAGGTACAAAAAATTTAAAGATAAATTACCTACTTGTTGGATGGGCCATATGAAATTGTTACAGCCTTTGATAATGGATCTGTTAAGATTAAGACAATCGATGATTCACAAATTTCCTTTATTGTAAATGGACATAGACTTAGACTTTATCAACAACCAATATCTAAACAAGATTTTGTTCAGAATGCCTTACAACAGGAGGAGATGGAGCTGGTAGAAGAGGAAGTCATTCCTCCTTCTCCTGGTTCTTGAAATTATATTGGGTTATCTTCATTTGTATATATGTAAATTCATTTTTGTTTTTTTAATAATAAGAGTAATTTCTAACAGCGGATTGCATTTATATAGGAAACTCATTTTTATGATCAGCTTATGGAATTTTGTCAATTAAAACATGAAGACTCTTTTCCTTTCCCTAATTTTGATGAATTTCATAGGACTTTTCTTTGTACATATGTTGCTGTTGTTAATAAATTTGAATCATATAACAAGTGGTTTTGCAATTTGATTACAAGAACCTTATCTCTATAATCAGCTTATGAAATATTATCTGAAAAGGGAAGTGCTCTAAAAAAACTCATAATGCATCTTAACTCCTTCTCTTTTGATTATTATTGACAATTGAAAATTTATAGTGAAAATTTAAAGTATTATTTATATCATTTCTTACCACTTTCTTCTATGATTCTTTTTTATTAATTTCATTTTTATGCTTTTATATATGGTATTTGATTCAGACATGCACATTTCTGATTTATCATTAGAACAATTGCTTAAGACCTATTTTAATCATCATGATTTTCAAAAGTTCTATCTTACACCTATGGACTACTAGTTCATCCTAGACCCATTATCAAAACTTGTCTCTTAAGCATTTTTTTTTAAAGGTAGCCCAAGAGTAAGTGATATTTTCTACTTGTGGGGAACATTACTGATCTTTTATGAAGAAGATAGACTGAGAGGTCAAGGAACAGCTTTAGGTTATTCTCTTTTGACATGATTTATATTCCATGCTATTATAAATTAAGTTACTCATAAGGTTCACTCTAAAAATTTGAATTATGTGTTTAGGAGGCTTAGCACACTCTAGTGCCAACCGACTTCCTCATACTAAAAATCATTATACAAAGCAAACCCGCCATGGTACTGAACAAGCTCGTTGGGAGCGGATCCATGCTAAGTAAAATCTTAAACAAGGAAGCTCGGTAAATTCAAGTAACCCCGTCGGGGTATTGAATAGGCTCGCTGGCAACAAGGCTATGCTTGCATGGTACCAAGATAAACCCGTCAGGGTACTGAACAGGCCTGCTGGAAGCGGGGCAATATCGGGTAAAAGAGGTTTGGTTAATGCATCACTATACACATGGCTCATCTAAAAAAACAAAAAACCTGAGTATACGAATACATGTTTAGGCCAATTATTTATACTGTCATTAGAGAATGGTTGTAAGTTGGACTTGGACCCTGTCATCTAATTCAAACAATACTTAGGATATGATTATCCTAGAAATGGGACCCATAACTGTAGAAATCTCACAAACTCAGGGGTGAACTTTATCTATATTCTTTAGATGACAAGAGATCTTTAAAGTGAGTCATGGATGACTGGTTTTTCTATGGCATTTTTCGCATCAATCGTACTATCATTATTCATATGGTCTTCCTAAGCAATGTTATTATTTTTTTAGATAAATGTACATATCTGAATCATCTCCATTTATTAGTTAGTATTTTTTTTCTTACGAAAAATAATCACAGCATTTTAGAGCTATTGGATAAACTATTAACTGAAAATATTTGAATACCAATCAATTTTTCTTTGATGGCTTGAGGACACACCATATTTTTAGTTTGGGGGAGGTTCAGAACTGCCTTTGTTTTCTGATTATTTACCAAAAAGTTCATTATCTTTGATAAAATGATATGTGTTTCACGAATAATGCAAATAGCAGAAGGACGATTGTTTTGACCAATGAAAAACAAAGAACGTGACTAAAGTTCCAGAAAAGCAAGTTTACAACATCTCTTGTGTGCTGGTAGCCTCAGAAATTCTCTGCAGAATCGGCATAAGTTAGGTTCAGCAAGCATATCTTGTATAGATAAAAGGTTTGTATGAAGGGTTGAATGAAGGGTCGAATGACGTGACGAATTAGGCAAATGAACGACGATCTAAATGAAGTGCCGAATGAAGTACCGAATAAAACCATAGCTTATACAACATGATTAAGTGTGTTAAGGGATCTATTTTTTGAATTCTGCTGGTAAAATCTAATTGACTAACCATAGTAGGGATTGATCAAATAAAATTTCTGCATTCGATCTCATTCCCTTACTCATTTCGATTTCATCAAATGAATCGGTTAATCATACATTATTGCGATTTTCGGAATCATTTTATGGCTATCATATGGTTTTAACTCTTTATTAAGTTATATGCATGCGATCTGTCATTGTATTAATTAAAATCATCATGTTTTTATGTACATATGCTTATACTCTCATGATGAAAATTACATTCAACCTATCCAAAGTTTACTTTGGACATGGTTGAATATATCATAACCATATGAATTCACCAATGCACACATTTTCATGATGGCACATGATTCAAGATTTTTGCATGATAGCATGATCATTCGAGCATGCTAAATCCCTGCTCACGATCATTCAACCGTCCGAACGGATTATGTTGTAAACCAATGCCTGCGTGAAATATGCCTCATTCTGCTTGCCCTTGTCTCTCCAGATTCTATCAAGCCGTGTCTCTTGCAATTTCTTGCATCCCTTGCATCCATTTGCATCCCTCGACTTCTGCTTAACAATGCCAATCTGCTACGAGCCTGGAAACTACCAAAATTTGCTCCGCATTCCTGAATTCAAAGTGTGTTGTGAAGTGTTTCTTCGAGTGGGTTGGGGTCCATTCCTTCATCTTCTTGAGGGCCAAAACAACGGGATTTCACTACTATTTGCCAATGGATTCGATGGCAAAACGGCTAAGGTTGGCCATCTCACCTTTCCTGTAACAGAGGAGTTTATTTCGTTGGCCACGAAACTTCCCAGGGAGGGTGCCCATTGGCACAAACACCTTTTCCTTCCACGGACGGCTCATGAATTCACTCTCAGGGACGAATACCAACACGTTGCAAACACAAAAGGGTTCCACAGGGAGTGGGTTAAGCTAGAATATCTCGAGTCCTTGACTGTCATCATCTGGTTGATCACCTGTGAAGGTAAGTTCACCATTTTCAAAGCCTGTCACTTTAGATTATTGGCACATTTCATTGATAATCAGGCCCTAAATTTTCCATTTTATTTTCTAAAGAGACTAGAAAAGATGTCTATCCAGGTTAGGAAAAATGTAGTTAACCCTGCTGGCAGTTTATACCATCACTGTCTCATAAAGATCCTGATCACCCACCAGTTGAAGGAAAAGGGGAAAAAATGGGATAGCTTTGTGTTTGAAACACTAAACGCCCATTTGGTCAAGAAACCCCTTGTCAAAGCCTCTGCCTCTCGCAAGCGTCACCGATTCCAATCTCGTGCTAATGAGCCCGTTCAAACACTTGCCCAAGCAAAAAGGGACACCAAGTCTGTACAATTTAGTGAGGATGCCTCAGGAGAAATGCACCTTGTTCATTCATCCTCTCCTGATCTTGTCCATGAGGACACGACCACAAAATCCCCATTCTTTTCACCAATACCCACAAAGTCAAGAAAAGCCAATTATGACTAGTCTGTCGACCAGTCTATTGATCAGTCCGTCATTCAGCCAATGTATTCAGATAGTTTTGATGACCAGACGGACGATCCTATCCTTGAATCACCCCTTCTTGTGTTAGCCAATATATCTTCCCATTTGCTTGAAGATCTTGTCTTGGAACCTGCCCCTACACACATTAAACATAAGGTTCATGAGGAACACATTACATCTGTTGATCTCGAACCATTTCTAAAGGGATCAAGCCCTCAAAAAAATTCTGAGTCTTTTGCAGAAGCATCTACTCCACTCCATCAGTCTATGAATAGATTAACCCAAGACATAGCATAGTTAAAAATCCAGAATGTGAAGTACATTGAGATAATCTCTAGGCTTCGTGAAGAGAACAAAGAATTACGCTTGCAAGTAAAGAGTGTTGAAGATTTGAACAATGCCAAAACAGTTTCCCACACTTCTCTTTGGTTGAAGCATGATGCCTTGAAGGATCAGTTCAAGAAGCTTAGGGCTAAATCCACTTCCTCTTCCCAGTCGAAGGCAGCTGCTACTGCAACTCAAACTTCTTCCTAATTTCTTCTCTGATTGCTCAGTGGGACCTGTCATATCTCCAGTTTGGGGGAATGTTAGTGTCCATTTTTGTCACCATTTTGATTAGTAAACATGCTCTGATTGGTGTTATTTTTACTATTTTGATATGATAAATCATTCTCCTTTCCATTCAAAATGTCAATCAAACCCAGGTATGAATGTATTTGCATATCACATGAATCTTGGTTAAATATCATCATTTTTATGGTTTATTGACAATTATCTCACATTTCTAGACGTGCTTGGCATTTAGTTTTTGTTCTACAAGTTGTGGTCATAATTCGTACCTTCATTCAGACACGTGTTCACGCTGAAGATGCCCAGCTGCATTCGAACCATCGTTGAACCCTCCATTCACACCCGCGGAATCGATGGTCGACGTATTTCGGGGTAGTAAAGACAAAAACGATGATGTGGGTTCTATTGGGGATGTGTCGACCTTCATGGTTCATGAGCCTCCTTTCTAGAAGATTTGATCTCTTTTCTTCCTAGATTGACATCGCATCATCTTCCCATGTCAAGGATAACCAACGCACAATTGCCGACGTGAAATAAATCAACACCCGTGGACTCAGGCAGACGACCTGTGCGTTGTCGTAAACCATCCTGTAGCCGTTCTACATCCATTAAGACCTCTATTTTTAGATAGGTCGACCACTAAAGGGTCAACCTCCTCTCTTATTTGTAAAAAAATATATAAAGACATCTCTCGTGGAGAAACGCAGCAAGTACGATAGCATGAAATAGTTTTTAGCAATAGTTGGAGAAAAACGCAAAGTTAGAAGACGCTTTGTAATCTTTTTCAGTTAATGGAAGTTTCTGGTTCTTAGATGTTGATGTTTTGTTGGTGGTGAATAATTTGAGTTAGCTTCAATCCCCGATTGCTGAGAAGGGCCCCTCAACAACCATAGGTTTTATTGTATATATTCTGCATTTCTTTTCTACAAGTAAATAGTTTATTTTTCAGTAATCGTACTTAACTTTGTTTTTCCTCTAGATGCTATTTTATTTCCTGTAATTCGTATCTTGCTATTAATTTAATTTACATTCTTAGAAGTTAAAGTGACCCGTCATGCATAGTTTCTTAGTTTGCTTTCAGTCTTTTCATTTGCAATTAGATAAGGTTAATTAGTTAATGTTTCAAGTTTAGTTTGTGATTAGATACAGTTCTGTTAATTTTTCCTGTAGCTGTAGCTTAGTTCCATTTATATTTAAGCCTTGTTTTATCATGCAATAGAAATAGTTTGTTTCCTCAGATAATGATTAGTATAAATGGCTTCTTGTTATTTCAGCTCTAGACATTCTATTTACTGCTTCCCTTGCACTATAGGTTCATATGCATCAACTAGATAGCGTTAAGATCATTTAGTTTGCTCGTTCTTAATTTATATTTTTTTCTATCATCCAGACTGTCATTTGGACTGTCTTTCAGACTGTCATCTAGATTGTCATGCGGACTTTAATATTTCCTACATTGTTTTTATGCTTGTTTAGAATTTAATTCTTAGATCTTTGAATTGTAATCTTTCTTGTAATTGATCAACATTCATATATGTAATTAGGATCTTGTTCTGCACCACATAGAATTTTAATTTAGCTTCATATTCATTCTTAGTTTTCATTCCATTTCCTTAGCTTTGATTTAGTTTGCTTTTCAAATCATGTTTCTTTATCTCTGATTTCCTAACTTGTTATTGTTCTAACACTTGTTAATTTCATTGTTAGTTTAGTTTACTTCATCCATATTACGATTGATTTTGTATTAAACTTAGTAATTTCATTCTCCAAAGTACATTAGTTTTGATAGTTTCTTAGTTCGAGTATAGGATTTATTTTTCCCATTCACACAGTTAATGAAGATGTTCATAGAATAGGATTTGACTCAAAAATAGGATATCTTTATCAAGTTTTCTACTTTCTTCTAGATCAAATTAATTTTCAAGTAAATATCTTTATCATGTTTTCTACTTGCTTCTAGATTACATTTGTTCCATGTCATTTTCTTATGGATAAAGAATAGAATATACAATGTTTAAAGTTAGTTGTAATTGGACACTCGTTAGTTTACATCTCTTTGTAGAAGTTAAACTAGATTTGCTTCCATTTTGTTTCCTTGTCACATTTGAAAGTCATTTTGATACATTCTCTCCCATTCCTATTACATTTGATACATTTCCTCAGAATCCTCAAGGAGAATGGAATTAGGTAGCTTAGTTTAGAGTATTAATTGAATGCATGAATAGTTTTACTATTGAATTTATTAAGTAGTTTGTAATTTTGCTTCAATATAATATAGTTTCTTGTTTCCATAGTTAGTTGTCAATTGAATCATTTCATAAATAGGTTTCTAAACTCATTCACAGTTGTTTTCTAATTCCTAGATTAGAGTTTGAATCATTAATCAATAGTTTTCATTTTCATCAAAGTAGTTCTGCTTTTGATCGTGTCTTGTCCCCTAGAATAATATTTGTTGTTTTTATCTTTTCAGTTTTTGTTCATAGAAGTAGAGTAGTATAGATAGATATTATTCTGATCTATTTTGTTTAGTTAGGTCTAATTAGTTTAGTATTTTTATTTTTGAAGTTTGAGTTGGTTTTTCATTTTGAAATATCTTTCGATCTTTTCATTATTAAAAATTTCTAAGGTCGGCCGAGTCGATGTCTTAGGTACCATTCTCCCTCAGCATATACTGTGCCACAACTCTAAGATTACCAACCCTGGTCGATAATTAAATATTTGGTGATTCCTTAAGACATTAAATACACCCAACATAGTGCTAGGCCCATGGGGGAGGGTTAGGGTTAGAGTTATAAAAGGAAATTGAATTAGGTCATTTCTCTATTGTACATTTTATATTAATGGTATGGCTTGGTCTAAGGTGGTGCTCTCAAATATCTATTTCATTATGAAATATTTAACAAGACATGAATTAAATTTAAGATAAGTATTTCTTTAGAATCCTAAATTTAGTAAGAGATTAGTAAAAACCTCTATGTATTGTTGTATACTTTGTCTATAATCCTATCACAATTGGAACCACCTATTTATTAAGTTTGATTCATAACCTAGAGGATAAAAATTGTCTTTTCAAATCATAACACAATGCATCCCATGTAGTGTGTCATGGTGAAGATCACTAGTGGATTGTTCCTCATTGATTTTGTTGTAGATATTTGTAGTGTGGGACTGGCATAGGCTTGGACAAGTCCCTCTAAGTGGTTTTCTATAGGAATCAAGCATCAATCTTCAACCATAAATGAGCATGTTTTAAAATAAATTGTTAGGATACATATCTAATAGTCTAGAAGATCTCTATGCATTTTTCCACCAAATTTGGTCAAGGTGATTCTGGTATCTAGTTAGAATATATTAGTGGAAACCCTGGGTTGATGACACAATGCTTTGATAAGGGAAAAAACCCAAAATCTAGCTAGATTTGGGTGAGCATTGAGCATGGGGAACCAAATCTATGAATATGTGTATTGTTAAATATAAATTTGTTGGGTGAAGCTAATAACCAACATAATGAACATAATATAAGAGTTTTTTGGGTTGGGGATATACGTCAAGGTACCCAAAGCATGAAAAAAGTTTGGGTGGGCACAAAACCAAGAGAACAAAAAATGTTGAAGAGGACATGTGTGGTGGGAGGTCGACCTCCAAAAATTGAAGCATTGATATGAGTGAGGTAGGTCTAAAGCAACTTCTCTCATACCAAATGAGGTAGGTCTAAAGCAACTTCTTTTGTGGAGTGGTGTTGCATTTTGAAGTTCCCTTGGCCATTGTGTTCTAGTAGCATTGTTGGTTTTGGCTATTTGTTCCCAATGTTAGGAGTTTTTCTTGTTTTTTCTTTAACTTGTGTGTAGAGCTCTAGGCATCAATGGTTGTTGGGTGTATCTCTAGTGGTTCTATTCACATTTCCTTCCAAAGTGCTTGGCCACAATAAATGCAATATGTTATCCTTCGGTGGTTGTGCTTTGGTCACCTTGGTGGTTTTCGCTCAGTGATCCCCGTGTTTGAAGTTCTTCCTCTATTTTAAGAGGATTAGGCATCAATTGTTGGTGGTTGCATCCTCACTAATTTTTTTCTCATTGCCTTTCGATTTTGGTTCTTTACATTGTGGGGTCACTTGTGTTTTCGAGGACTACATTGGTGGTTTTGGAGGACTTGTTCCATGGCCATTGTGTTGTTGTTGTTGTCGATTGTTGTTCACATTGTGATCTTGCCTCTAAATCAATGCATGGAAGGGCCCTTGTGTGTTTTTTTTTATAACTTTGTGGTTCATGTTGCTTGTGTTGTGGGTGGTTGTGAAACATGCAAGTAAGGGAGTCAATATAGAGTGTTTAGTGCTTTTTTTTTATCTCAAGGTTCCTTGTTATGTAAGGATTAATAAACCAATTTATACTATAATTTATATAAAGTGAATTTCTTTAGAATTATTGGACACCAAAATGACCATTAAATGAAGGCATGCAAGGATCACAAGATCAAAGCATGCATCACTCATCTACAACATTCCCATGGATTGTTGAGATCCATAATTTAGTCTTTACATGGTTTTCTATGTGTTTAACTCCAACACCCCAAAATTGATATGTTCTCCTCTTAAGATAAGTTGTTGTGAACATTGTGTTGTGGGTAGTTATAGAGTGAAAAACACTAGAGTGCATTGATTACACATCCAAAATTACACCTTGTTTGAAATATTGACCTTAATAATTGTTGTCGTTACAATAAAAACCCTAAAATGGTACTCTAGGTTTCATCCAATATTGCCATGACATACATTTGAATCCAAATCATTATACGCATATATAGAACAAAACTCGAACAAAACTATATATAAATCCATGAGATAAAACCATAGTGGAACAAAACTCAAACAAATATATAAATTTTCAGGCAAATAGTGCAACATGGTTCCCATTGTACATACAATGGAAACTCGTGCCCTATACAAAATCCGACAACTCATGTCGTAAATCCAAAATACATGGCAACTAGTGCCCTATACAAAATATGACAACTCGTGTCGTAGATCTAAAATACATGGAAACCTGTGCCATAGATACAAAGTACACAGCAACTGGTTCCCAAAGGTGCCACATCGTGGCTAATGTAGATAACATGGTGTGTCAAGCATTGTGACCACCCCGATCACTCCCTGGTGCATCTCCAAAATTGATCTTTCTCTTCCTGGAGCCATTGCTACCTGGGGTCTTCTTTCGTCTAGGAGAAGACCGTCTCTCCACGCTCTGAAACAAATGATATAAGGTACCATTAGTTTCAAGCATTTGTAAAATTTACCACATTTATAAAATGAATGTACAATTCAAATCTTAAATAACTCACCGCTAATGCGAGTGGGAGACATGAAGTAGATGTCCTAGATCTACTGAGCCTCTTAGCAATTCCACCCTACAACATTTACGACAATCATTTCATTGAAAAATAATAATTGCTTAAATTAATTTTGACTAATGCATAAAAAAAAATTCATAAATTAACTTGATTCTCATCGTGAACAACCCAAAAAATGGAGGAGGCTGAGCTTCTGGGATAGTAGGTGGAGCAGTTGGTTGGACAACCTACTCTGATGCAGTCATGGGGCCGGCAGAGATGTAGATGCAGCAACTATGGGTTCAACCATAGTAGACACATGGGAATATAATGGAATAGTGGTTTCCACAATAGTGGCGAGAAGTGGAGATGATATGGTGGAAGAGGACATGGTGGTATGGGGTGGAGGAGGATGTCGTGGATGATGAACCCCTACGGGTTATATGATAGGGGGTATCAACCCAAAAGGGCTAGGGGGGATGTTGAGGTGTGGTGAATGGGGGGTCGGTATTGGATGGAGGGAGGAGGATGGATAGAAGGGAGGTTTTGGACAAAGAAGGGAATCTGGATGGAAGGTGGGCGTGGACGAATGGGGGAGGCTGGAAAGAGGGGGGAGTATGGATGGAGAGGGGAGGGTGGATGGAACAAACGGGGTGGATGGAGGGAGGGTTCTGGATGGAGGGAGGGTTCTGCTGTCATTGTTGCATCCAGGTTGGGAGATGATGCATTCTTCCATGATGGCGTCTCAGCTCTAAATAGATGTACATTGAAATAATAGTTTAAGTCAAGCACAAATACTTTAAAATTACTTTACAAATTATCAAGTGATGATTGAAAACACATTAAAAAAAGTGCTAACCTGCTCCATATAGCAATCCTCGCTCGGGCCAAGGAAAGTGTGTCTGCAATGGGGACAAATATGTGGCATTTCCCCCGTGGAACTAGAAGGCCCAACATGGCTACCATCAGCCACATGTCTATCCTGACTTTGTACTGAAGGCCCTACACCTGTGTCTTTATCAGCGTTAACCTGTCTCTCCACTATAGTAGCTGCTACAAAGGCAGTATGTCTAAGCAGTCCCCGTGCAACACTCCTCATCAAGCCCTCGATCTGATCAATTTCGTGGGGTAACTGAGGCGGCTGGGGAGAGGGGTTGGGCTCGTTCCTAGGAGGTGGTGGCCCTCTCAGTGGGTTTTTCCTAGCAGTAGGTCAATCTTGGGCAGAGCCACGCACAACACCCTAGAACTCAGTTATGTCAAAGTAGTTGACATGTAAACCGAGCTGAAACTTGGCCCACATTTGCCGAAGAAAGTACTATGGAACCTCCCTATTATTGCAGGGAGGTTTATCGTAAACCATGAACCACCTCTGCATCCAACTGTCCCTCCATGGTTGGAAATGACACCAATCCATGCAGACACATGGCTTTCTAATCTTGGGTGGTTTTTGTGTTCTTGGATCGATGAACATACTGTACAATTGGGCCTTTGTAATATTCAAATCTTTTATTTCCTCCTTGGAAATGCCCATGGAATAATACTCCCGCATCCTAGCTCTATAATCAGTCATGTCAATCAATTAGCGATGTGCATGGATGAGGGAGTCAATTGAGCTCTCAATTGAGGTGGCAAGGGACACTCGAGATGGTTCCCTAGTGTTTCTTAGATCTCGAGTGTACACTCTCATTTTATTTACGTAATAGTTCAATTCATCTTGGTCAACATTTGGTTGGGGGTTTTGATTTTCTTGGGCATTTGGATTTTGTTGAGGGTTTTCATTGGTTCTAGGATTAGTGTTTTCTTGTGTTCCACCGGACTCCATGCTAAAATTTTGTTCATTCATTGTGTGGGTTTACAATCTGCAATTGAAAATTTCTCTATTGTTTTAATAATTTGGGAATTATTACAAATTTAAAAAACAAAAAAACAATGAATTAAATGACAAAAAGAATGAAATTTACTTACCAATTGACATGTTGACGAGTTGGTGGATGGATTTGGATCGTTGTGGAGTGCAAAGAGTGAGTTGGGTGGCTTGTAATGACGTGCTTGCGAAGAAACAATTGTGCTCGACTGCAAACGGTGGAATGACAAACATTTTGCCTTGATTTTTTTATAATTTTTAACAGGATCGCGTGTGCTCATCTAAGCACACACGCACCCCGATTTGGTACCGAATGTAGCAACGCGTGCGCGCATCCATAGGCGCATTCCCATGGTCATTTTCTTCCCGCTAGTGCCCCCCCATTGCAACACTTTTGGGGAGCATCTTTGTGCCCCTATAATTTGAAAAGAATTATGTCTTTTTTCCATGGATGCTTACTGTATCTTTTACTACTCGATTAATTTTCCTCATTAATGTAACTCTATATCGAAAATCAAAGGTGTAGAGATGGGATTTTGTAATGTTTTGATTTATATATGTATTATTTTGTAATAAATTTTGTTTTTTTACAATTGTATTTGATATATGTTTTTAAAGGTATACGTATTGTGATTGAAATTTTCATATAAATATCTCCTATTTTTTTTGGGTTTGTGGGTGGAAGGCGAGGGGAAAGTTGAGTTTAAAAATTAAATAAAAATTTCTTAAATTGAATGTTGTTTATCTTTAATTTGCAGCAATGATATTTAATGGACATGGATTTAGTAACAGTAATCACGGTGCACAAATGCATTTTTTTCCTTGAGTCGATGCCACATACTAATCGCGTAGTTGACTTTAAGCTGGCATGTTTACACTACATGCCACATACTAATCACGTAGTTGACTTTACGTTGGCATGTTTACATTTTTGTTGATTGAGCGAGAAGAAATGAACAGGATAAATTATGTTTCTGTCGGCCAGTTATTTTATCTCTTTGATGTGTAATTTTTCCTGTGTTCATTGTGGGGTTGATATATATATATATATTTTTTAAATTAATAAAATATTATAAAATTAATATGTTGGTTTAAAATAGATTTAAAATATTTACAATTATATATAAAACTATACAAATTAGATAAATTAAAATGGTTCCTCAACATTTTCACTCTATGAAGGGGTTTGTACCTTCAGAGATTTACTTCTTTTCAACGGTTAATATATTCCCTTTTAAAATGGATCTATGATAGTAATACTTAGAGGGTCAACTAATCATACTATTATATTAATCTTTATAATACCCATGAAACCATTATTTCTTCTTAATTTTTTTTTTTAAAATATTTATCAATATTTTTGTACAATAAATTCTTATAAACTAATGCCAACTATATTTTTAAAAACATAGAACACATATCAATGCATCCTAAGCCTTCTTGCAATCATATGTATATTTTGATGTAGGAATGAGTCAAATGTTTTTCTATTGACCTCAAAAGATAGATGGTAATCTTTTTCCTGATTAGAACATCAAGAAGACGTATGATATATCAAAAACATTCGTGTTTAAATATTAGCACAAGCCACTTGATTGCTTGATAAATGTGGGCAAATTGCTGAAGTTTTATGAAACTATTACTTAGTGCTTCTTGATTTTCATTTAGCATTGATTAACTACCTGATGGCTTAAGCATAGTTATTTTTTAATTTATTTGTAATTTTATATTTATGTCTAAACATAATATGCTTTTTATTTTATGTTTTTCTAAAACAATTTTTAAAGTAAGTAAAATGCATTATAGGGCACCAAGAACATGTATTTTCCATAAAAAAAATTCATGGTGAAACCTAGGATCTTATGGACTTACCATGCTTATATGGCTGCATGAAGTTGCATACCATAATACAATCTCTTTGTAATCTATTATTTTTGCAAGATACAATTTTGTATGTAATTCTAAAGTCTATGATACCATGGATAGGTATCCTAGTTTATAATAAAGAATTAGACCAAAAAATAGGATCCTTTGTACATTGAAAATCTTTTAAGTTATTTGTATTTGTATTAAATTATACGCAAAATGTTGTTTTCATTTGGTGGATTGCATCAATAAAAAAACCTTGGTGGGATGATCGAAATTGTGAGGCCATGAATTATGATTTTTTATTCAAATCCAAAATTCATCCTGCATTGCTTTGGAGTTTTACACTATGTCTATTGGAATATGCTACAAAAACACTAAGAACATGTCTTCTGATAACATATTCTTATAAAATGAAACCTAGGATCTTATGCACTAACAATGCTTATATGGATTATGTGACATACATGAAGCCTCATGCCATGACCAAATACCTTTTCAACGCATTGTTTTTCTCATGAGACATTTTTATCTATGATGGCGTTGTGTAACAAGTTTTTGGTACATTAAGTTCTTAAGAACTAGTGCCATTTTTTTTAAACAAAGAATTGTTGAACATTGGTTGTCATTGATATCAACTAAAGATGATGTCAAGTGTTGGAATGTCATCTAATGTCAAAGAGGATGCCAACGGATTCAATATGAGTCATTGATATCAGCCTAAGTCAAAGTAGATACAACATTCCAACATAAGTATGGAGAAGCCACTTCGAGGTAGTCTATGTGCATGATGAAGAAAGCATGAACACCAAGAGTATATGTGCAAATGGCAAAGGTAACATATATGTATGCAAATTTGGAGTATATCTAAGAGTGCATTCTATATGAAGATGTATATCAATGATACAACACTCAAACAAATTTGGAGTATATCTAAGAGTGCATCAAGGATACATCTTGTAGGTCAAGTTTGAAGAAATACATAAGATGATACATCATGCAAATCCAGAAGATACTTCATGAAGATCCAGTTCAAGAAGAAACACAAGTAGTGGATCCTAAATCACGTGGCTCTTGTGCAGAAATCAAGTCCACCAAGTCATACTCTCTAATGCCAACAAATTGAAGGATTTGGTTGGACAATGGTACAAGTGCTCAAACTGCCAAGAATTTGGTTGAACAAATGGGGCAAATAAACAATAAATCCTAAACATTGATTGGTTGATGGTTGGGAGTGTACGGGAAGAAAGGAACAACAAATGGTTGGGAAATCCTGAAAGTGCGTAAGCATATCCAATCAGAAGATACTTTTAGTAAGTGGAAATCGCACAAGTTCCTATGATGATACAATAGTTGAAGACTATCTATGAGAAAATTCCACAGCTGACGCAACAACAGGTGCACAAGTCCCACACGTGATGAAAAAGCATAAGTCAAAATCCCACCAAGTAAAAGTCGAAGTATGCGCAGAGTCCGTAAAGTATCACTACATCAAAAGCGCATCACCCAAATGCAAGGATGAAGAAATGATCATAATCCCACTTAGTAGAAGCTGGAGAATGCGTAGATTACGCAGAGTATTGATATCACAAGGGTGCATTACCCACAAAGGATGGGACAACAAAGGTTTTGGACATATCAAGATAAAGTGGAAGATTGCACACATATCAAAAGGCAATGGTACATCAAGAGCGCAATGGTACACCACCAAGGTGTAAAGTCCCTTTGAGTTGTGGACCTTGAGGGCGCTTGGTACATCATAGATGGCACATCAATAGAGAAGATGATGACATGCGGCATATGCATAATCTGTGAAGTATGGAAGAAGGAATTCCATGACTGCAAACTTATAATCCGTGCAGGACATGTGTAAATAGAAATGCGAGTTGAATATTTGATGTAATCTTGATAGCAAGAACATAAGTTTTTGTGTGAAAGTTTCTGTTTGTTTTTTGGGGCATCAAGGGGCTCATGGATAGAACAGAATGATCTAGTGAAGATTTGAATGCGCACATGCAGTAGAACAAAGTTTTTGATGGTGTGTAGAAAGATGTTGTAGACCTGTGGAAGTTGCACAAAAAATGAAAGAAAGAGATACTGAAGAATGCGCAAGTGATGGATATCTCAAAGGACAGTGTCACACTCAGCACGCCGATGGTCGCAGAAGTTGAAGAGACAAAAGTGTAGAGACAAAACCAAAGTTTATCATATATTGTGTTGATGTCTAGTTGATGCATATGAATAGAAGTGAAAGTGTGCGAAGTTGAAGACTCCATATAATGTGCAACAACATAACTCGATAGGCGCATCACGATGTAGATGATCTTAGACAAGTGTGTTAAACTAAACATACCAACTATTTGATGCACAGGACGTCGCAGATTATCTGAGAGACTACAACACTTAATTAGAATGGACACATTAGAATGTGAGCAGTTCCATCTGTTACGAGTGCTTCACTTTGAACATAAAACTATCAATTGAAAGCACTATATCAGATGATCGTAGCAGCGACACAGAGAAAAAAATTGAGATACCAAAGAATCATACTGCAGTATCAACAGAGCACACAATCCATGAAGTAAGTCATCAACATAAGTATAATTTGAGAGGAATGAGAAGTCACGTGATGTATGCAGAGCAGTAATAGATTATAGTTTGCATATGAAGGTTACACATGGAAAAATCATCATCAGAAGACCTGAAGAAGCGTGCAGAGTTAAAATTCAGTAAGGTAGTAAAATATATCGAAAATCAGGGCGGTTGGATGGGGCAAGGAGACAAGGAGTTGGTGCTTCTTTTAGGTTGGTTCCTGTAAAACAATAAGGAGACAAGGAGTCACAACTTCCTTCAGGTTGGTGCCTGTAAAATAAAGCGATAGGGGGTCATTTACCCCTTCCAGTTGGTGCTGGAGAAAACACAGGCGGTTGGTGCCTCCTTCCAGTTGGTGCTAGTAAATACAGGAATATGTTGCTTCCTTGAATGCATTCTTTCTCACTATAAAGAAGCATTCTGTGGTTTTCTCCCATTTGGGTTTCCACGTAAAAATTTTGTGTGTTATGCGTTGATGATGTGGTGCATATATGTGTGAATGTTGATTTACTAATGCATAACAAAATATAAATATTAAGTAAAGGCTAGTATGTTAAAGAAGGTAAAATATGCTAATAACTGCGCTAATATTGATTCACCCCCCCTCTTAGTATTAAATCGATTCCAACAAGAATATATATCATTGTATCCTAAGTCTTCTCACATTGTTATGGGTACATTCCAATATATGAATGAGTCAAATGCTTTTCTATTGTGCTCAAAAGATAAGTTGTAATTTTTTTCTTGATTAAAACATCAATAAGATTTAGTACCTCTATAAAAAAAATTGTTGTTTGCATTTTGGAACAAGCCAATTGAATGCTTTATAGATGTGGGAAAATTGCCTAGTTGATGCTATGGGGGCTTGTCCATGGGGTCTTCACTTACTGAAACTATGCCATAGCGCCTTCATTTATGGAATATGAAAGAATACCCCTAATTTCACTAGATATTGATAAATTGCTTCCAAAATCCTTTTGTTGAGTCCCCCTCCCAATACATAGTTCCAATTAAAAAAAACCTATTTTTACTGCATATTCCCTATTTTTACTAGATACCTCTTTCTAAACATCCCCAATGCATATAAATCCCCCATACCCTCCCCCCCCCCCAATACCTACTATATATTGACCTTACTTTTCATAATTTAAAAACACCCCTTTATGAATGACCATGATAAGATATTATCAACATGGTGAATCCCCTGTGGGATTGTCCTTGGGATCAAATGTTCTATGCAGCTATTACTCAACCCTTATTTGATTTTCATTTAGCCCTCATTATTTGGGATGGCCTAAGCATAGTCACCTTTCCTAAGAATAAAATTTAATATGTTTATTGATTTTATATTCATATCTAGACCTGCTATACATTTTTTATTTTATGTTATAAAACAGTTGTTAAAACTAGAATAAATACGATATAGGACACAAAGAACATGTCTTTGCTAAGATATATATATATATATATTCTGAAACATAGGATCTTATGGACTAATAATGCTTACCATGGAAAATTTTAGTGGTGAAATTAAGCCTAAGGGCTAATTTTCAATATTTTTTTTCAAGAAAAGAATTGTTATTTTTCATTCTTTTTTCAAAAATGATTCACCCAAATTCTATAGGGTTATTCTTTTTTACTATAAACATCGACAAAATTGTCCAAAAGCTATATTAAATCCATATAAATTTGAATATTTTATAAAAATATTGTCAAACATTTTATGGTTGGAAATTTAAGATTCACCAAGGTTTCTACACTTTAAGAAAATTATGGATCCTTGAAATTTTCCTAAATTTCTTGCATGGCTTATGTGACATGCATGAAACCTAATACCATGAATCAATCCCTTTGTAATCCATTGTTTTCTCAAGACAGTTTTGAATTTAATTCCAAAGTATATGATAGCATATATAGGTCACAGGGAGGTCAGTTTCTAGGCAATATCTCATCATGTCCATTCATATTAGGGGATAAATAAGGTCAACAAATTAAAAAATATATTGCCCCGTATTAAGGGGGCAAGGGGTGTTTACAATGAAAAATTGCAATATGAATATTTAGGGATTTGTTTATTATATTTTGAGGAGAAGCAGTGGAGAGCAGGTGGAGAGAAACTATGATCATAAAAAGGTCACAACTAGGAAGACCAAGGTGAGGGAATAGTGAGGGACTTGAGCTCACTTGGAATGACTAGGATGAGGGCCCGTTGAGGTATTTATGAGGGATTCAAGCTTGCTTACAATGACATGGGTAAGGGCATAACAGGTGATTCATGAGGGATTGAGCTTGTTGTTTGAATACACTTTGTCTATGTGGACAAGGACGAAGCTCTCTATCCTAAATAATGTAGATCTAGAACAAAACACAACAGAAAACATAAAATTTCCTATATTAATCAAATTGCAAAGAGTGTAGAGGAATTACTTACCTCAATATTATGGTGATGTCTACTCGTTTGATGTAGTCTCCGAAATTCAACTACAAAACAACATACAACAAACAAGTAAGAGCATGATAATAATGATAAGAAATGTTGATTAATCTAAACATGTGGTCAAGGAAACAAGTTCTAAAGATTCAACATAGATGATCTTTATGGAAAGAATATATATTACTGTATCAAAGCAAGTACAAAGGGAGATATTACAACTGTGCCTTGACATCACAACTTATTCCAACAATCTTGTTGCCTCAAAGACCCAACCTTGTTCCTAATAGAGAAGGGACACTTAGTTCTAAGACGATTTCAGTAGCATTTGGATGCTTTCACTTATCCTCCCTAATCCATGAAACTGAGCTTTCATTTATAGGTCAAAGAGGATAGAAAGAGTTGAGGATTCTATGGAGAAGGTTAGGGGATCATCCCAAAGGGCGAGGGGTTCGATTGCCACCTATGCAGATTTGTAGGGATAAGCCTCCATGAAAGCTTCGTTCTAGAAGACTCTAAAAAAATCTATTGTTTTCCTTTTAACCAACATTGATGCACCCTATCAACTAGCAACCTGCGCCATTGAGGGGTGACACATGCTGCATGATGGAAACATGAGCCATCGATGTATTCTGTCAACATGTAAAGTGCATCATCAAGACTCTGACACATGTTGTGAATAGGGAAAGTGAGTAAGTGCTCCAAATCTAGGAAGGAGGAAGGAAAAACCTTTTCTCAAGTCATTTGGCATTTGAAACTTTAGGGATTGTGGTTAATCCAGATATACACACCTCATTATCCAATTGATGATGAGATTTTGGTGTAATAGATTGCCCCCAAAATTATGAAGCTAGAGGAACAGGATAGGTGAGATACTTTGACAGATGGAAATTGAGGCAAAAAACCGTCAGTTGAAATGTTGAACAAGGATTATATAGTACAATATATTCTGATACATGTCCCAAATGACACATCACATGGATTTCGACCAATACATTGCAAATTCATGTTAGTATTGACTAACTGAGCACAATCATGGCTACTAAGATACAATCATTGATCTATGATGATATAATTACACAACCACGATCAATACAAGAGTGGATCCATGTGATATGACTCAAAAAATATCCATCGCAACTTGGTTAAGATACATAACACAAGTATCCTAGGGTCTTCATTTCCAACCCAGAATGATACGAATATAACCATGTGATTACAATGTGTTGAAGTCGAACATGGTAGAAACCACTTGATTACCAGTCAGTGATGTAAACCATTAACAAGTGCAAGGGAAATAACCATTGGTGTCAATGATTCCCAAGGTATCATAATACATCTTGATGAATGTGAATCAATGAGTTGAGTTGAGGTCAAACATTTGGTGGAATCTTTCAATCATAAGTCAATGATGTAAACTTACTGTTAAAAGAGAGGTAACTTGCCATTGAGGTATACAGGATCAAGGTACTTAACTAGTTCCTAGGTCTAATCCTTGGATGATTTGTTGGACTCGAGAAGGATAGAGCCATTGAAGGAGGGCCATGGTGTTTCCCTCATCATCTACGCGAAACAAGATCAAATATTTATTGGAGCAGATCAGACTGAGAAGTGACTTCAGTACTGACTAAGAGGTAATAGATCAAAAGGAATATGACATGACTGTAAAAGGTTAACTTAATATGATAGACCTCCCTTGAACACTTAACGAAACAAAAAATGACTAGGCAACATTGATTCAATGAGGTGGAAACCAAAACATAGCGGTATTCTTTGGATGACTCGAAGGAGTAACACAATGAAATGAATTGACCTTACTCAAAGGCAAGCTGATTATATAATTGTTTGAACAAGATAGGGGTAGGTGTCGTACTCAAGGGTGAACATAAGCTACCATTAATACAAGTGTAAATACATATTCTTTCCTTAAATTTCCCCACCATGACTGATGAGTACCTCTTTGTTTTTTTATGAGCTGGAAGAGGGTAACAAATGCTTGTTATAGCTCATCTTTCAAATGAGTCCAATCCCACATGTTTTACGAACATGAGATATGAATGGTTCATCCCTAGAAGGGTCCTTCAATGTTAAGTTTTAATGACTCCAAAGAAGGTAAAATTGACTTCATTTCATGTTTAGAGAGTCTGAAATAATCCAAAGAAGACTCGGAGATGAAATTTTTCGTAAAAGTTATTCCCTATGCCTAAAAAAGTATAAAAGAATGCCTGAAGGAAATCTTGTAGTCAAATATATACTAGAGTATTCATTTTTCATAAATAGCCCAACCGGTCCGAAAAAGGGGTAAACTATCACCAGAGAGACGACCTTTCTAATACTTTTACAAGCATGAAATAATCAAGTTCGCTTGGTGATCTTTTCCTATTTAGGGCATCTAAAAAGAGCTTAAAGGAAAATCCGAAGGTATTTCTTTTTTGTACACAATTTACGAGCCCAGAAAATGATAAAAGTATACTCGATACCGTTTTACTAGGTTTTTAACGAACACTATCATGGTATAAAAAATCGTCCGGAAGCTTTTTCATATTTAATCAAGAGCATGAAAAAATAAAAAATGAGCTCCACCATAGTCAATTTGTTATTAAATTTAACCTGCAGTCTCCACAATAAAAATTAGAAGCAAGTTTGACTTGAAATAATGGTGAGAAATGACTAAATTGGTAAAATGACTTAAAATAATGAAATAAAATATAAGAATATTATATTCCAAATACATAAAAGGGGTAAAAATTAAAAGAATTTTACCATTATGTTTTTTACCAATTAAGTGTGACTGAACGATCCCTTTCTAGTACAAACTTGCTGCGGAGATTGTGGGAGAATTAGGCATCCATTCTCTATTCTGTCATGTCCATGTAACCACTCTCCTCATGCCCTTCATTACTATGTTTGTTTTTTCAGATTTCATACCAAAATTTTTATTTTTTGAGGTCATTTTGGGGGGTTGAATGTGCACCCTGGTCGATGCACTTTTCTCTTTCGAGAAGTGCGCCATCCCAGGAGTGACGCGCATCATGAAAGGGGAAAGTGTTTTGATGACACCTTGTGAACAAAATCAGGGTGTGTTAGCTCAGGAACAACCCAAAAAATAAAAATGGGAGCAAATAGTTGGGATTTTTTCCTTGGAACTTCTTCTAACACCCTCCTATTTTTTGTTCATGTAGGTTTGATCTAGGAAAATGGTGCGATGGAAAGAAATAGAGCATGAATTAGAATATTCCCAAGATTTTAATGACCCAAATGTAGTGTTGGATTTGAGAGAGTGTGGGATCTTGAAGTTCTTCCAAGTTCCTAGAATGAGATCCCAAGTTCTCTTATTGGACCACTTAATATGGATGTGGGACCCTGATCAACAATATTTCCAAGTTGGGACTCATATCCTCACCTTGGAGGTGGAAAGACATATACTTCCTCACAGGATTTTCGAGACGAGGAGCTCCTGTTTCAATTTCTGGACCTAGAGGTGGTGAGGTGACCATCGAGGATCTCATTGATCAATACTACACTCCCGAGACCCAAATGAAAGGTGGGGCATATCCCCATCAAGCATGTATGAGTTCGTCCTTTGAGTATAGTCTTATTTATTATTAAGAGGGTAGTAGGTAGTAGAGAATCCCATTAGACCACGATGGATCACATGCTCTATGCTATAGAGTGCATGGCTCCCACAGTGTTACTAGTGTGAGGGTGTCCTGGTGAATGTGAAAGAACAACTAACAAAGTATAGGAGAGGGGAACTAAAAATTTTTGGCTATGGATTGATCATAGTATCCTTCTTCTTAGAGCGGGTCCCTCTCCTCCGCCCATAGATAGATATCACTAACCTAGAGCCACGAGACCCATGTATGTTGAGTTGGGTGGAGGTGATGGCTCGTCATGATGGTGGTAGACCTATTATAACTTCTGGGCCTGCATTCTTTAGATGGTTGCACAATCAACTACTTATGGTAGAAGACTATGAATATGCTGGCACAAATTTTAGGGGGGATCCAGATCTAACGCTCCCGGAAGGAGATAAATGGGGCGATCTAGGTAAGAAGGAATTTATTTTACCTTTTTACCTTTTATGTATATTATCATATTTCATTTTTTTTGTTGTACTGAGGCCTCGTGTATTTTCATAGAGATGTTGGGCCTTTGAGACTAGCTGGATCTTCTCCTATCAAGAGGTGAGGAATAGTTAGAGAGATAATAGTCGTTAACCGAGATGCAGTAGAAGAGCTTGATGAAATTGAGGAGAACCTCCAGCGGTTGACCATGGACATTCCTGACATTTCTATAGATGACTTGCCACGACGTTATCAATGCCAGATCACTGGAGTTTCTTGTCGTTTTGGTTGATTGCTATGTTGGGTAAGGAGGGCCATTGTGTGTTACCATGAGCATCACTAGTAGTCATATTAGATGTAGTGATGTACTAAAATCAATGAGCTTCAGATTTTGTCAGCATTATATACTGAAAGCTATGAGCTTCAAATTCTTGTCTCAGTACTTTTTGTGAAACTTTTTATCACACTTAATATAAAAACTATTTATAGTGGTTTCATATACAATGTGTCTTATGATAATTGTGGATCTCCGGTGGACTACTTACTTATATGTGAATTATTTATATGTTTTGCTTATTTACATGTTTTAATGATGAAATGTTTAAGTCTAATGTGATATGTACCAATGTAACATGAAATTGGCCAATGAATCGACAAATGATGAGCCCAACTTAGAGGTATCCTATAGCCTTTTTGGCCATAGTAAAGCACAAGATATGATGAAGGAAATACACATGTTTTGTGGGAAAATGCATTTACTTTGATTATTTAATAAGGATGTTTAGAGATTATTATTTTTATGTTAAAAGCATTTTTATGTGCTAACCTTGGGAATGAGCAGGCATAAACAGGGTGTGAAGGTCTTGAGGTATCAACAATAGTCAAAGCTCGAGGACTGCAGATAATACAGGGGCTCAACGCTCATATCTCCCTAAGTTCTAGCAGAAGCCTTGATTAAGAGGATCGACAATTATGATCTTAGACTAGGTTAGAATTAGAGACATATATATATGGACCTCTCAGGTAGCGAAGGGGTCCTATTGCTATTTTGTAGAATCAATCGTCTATGCAATTTTGTACTGTGAAGACAATTTATGTTAAAGACTTTTCCTGAACCATGAAGTTACTATTTTAATAAGAAGACTGATGTTACTTTCAAGCCTGCGTTTATAAGTTTTCCATACTCCTGAGTACGGGTTGGGGAGGGCCCCTCCAACACGTAAGTCGGGAGTTTTACTTTGCTTTCAAGTATTTTCCATATGTGTTGTACATTGATTTAATCCCTATCGTATATGAAAGTATTTTGATGGCAGTTGAATAACATGGTTTTATTTTCAGTATTAAAGCGATCATTTTGATTCAGCATGATTCCTGTAGTTGGGTAAAGCACATTCCGTAGTTTGGTAAAACTTTGTCCATAGTCCTGTAGCTGCATTCTGCGCAAGCATAGTTTGACATCTATTCTCATGCATTCTTATATTAGTTCTGAAACAATGATTCAAATCTAGGAGCTCATGCATATTTCCCTTATCAGAGTTAGATCATAGAGGTTAATTACTTTCTATTCTTTGGTTTAATTAATGATCATCACTTTGAGTGTATAAAGATAGGATTGGTTATTTCTCAGCATTGGACATTTACGTTCTGGATTTAGTTTTCTCGTTTTCAGTATTTAAATTTTTAGATTAGACTTTCAATATTTAGCACTTGATTTTCCGTATTCAATTCTTACATTAAACTCCCAGCTTTCAGTATTTTATTTCTAGACTAAGATTACCAAGCTTTCAACATTTTACTTCTTAGTATAGATTGTAGTTTTCAGCATTTAACTTCTTAGCATAGGAATTTGTCATTCATAGATTCACAATCTTTTTCAGCTCACTTTATTCTTTGATTAGAGAGACCTTTAGGATATATACCAATACCCCAAACACAACGAAGACTATCCTATAGAGCACATACAGTGCTAGCACCTATGAAGTTTGTATGCTCCCTTGTCGATAATTAAAGTATGCTCCTGGTCTAGCTTCCCTAATTAGGCATCCATTCCTGGAGACCACCACTTTTTGGCGTCGTTGACGGGGAGGTACTTAATCCATAGGAGACATCTTTGAAAAAAAACACACACAAAATAACCAAAAACATAAAATTTTACTATGGATGCCTAGACGATGGAGAGATAGATTTGGACGCTTTCTTCCTGCCTGCCCTATGAGCAACAATAGTTCTGATAACTCTCAATTTGAATTCCTTAACCCAGAAGAAGAAGATAACTCTAGCTACGACCCAAACCTAGATAACTTCTTTGCTAGCTCTAGCTCAAACAACACTATGGCAGAGGAAGAGGATGAACCTAGAGAGCTATTCACCTTTCCAATCAGTGTACCTCTTGGAGATGCCAGGATGAAAATATCAACCCTAATAACCTACCAAACTTCCATGGCCTAACCTCTGAGACCCTGAAACATTCCTATTTTAGTTTGAGGTAGTATGTAGGTCATTTGACTACACCACTGATGCACAAAAACTAAGACTCCTCCCTTCCACATTGAAAGATCTATCACTCAGATGGTTTATGAGCCTTGAAGGGAACACATTTTTATATGGTACCAGATGAAACAAAATTTCCTAGAAAAATACAGGGACTAATGTAAGGAAAAAGATACAAGAGATGAAATCTTTAGAATGCAACAAGGAGAGAGAGAAACCTTAGAAGATTATGCGCAAAGATTTCAGCTCAGCTACAAATGAGCTAGTCACTGCACCTTAGATCAAGAATCACTAAAACTTGTCCTTCTTAGGGGGATAAAAGAGGAAAATCTAGAAGTTTTGAACCTTCTGGGAGATGGAGATATATTCTAGAATACTTATGACCAAATCCTACAAATCTTCAAAAAGTACTCTAGATCTAGGAAAGGTAAAAGTGGAACAAGGGATTCACACCCATTTACTGGGGGATCAACATCTTCAGGACCAAACCTTACAAATTCAGATTTAGGGAACCTTTTAGATGACATGAAGACCAATATCGTACAATTTCTAGCCATGCAACTTGATGCACTTCAAATCAAGATCAAACAAGACGAAATAAACCAAGCCTTGGCAGTCTTTTTTTCCTCACTGCAGAAAGAAGCATGAGAAGGGGCAATGCATCTTGATGTATTTGTAACTTCGGAAGATATTCACTTGTATATTGTATGTATTACATTTGTACTTTATTGTATCTCCAACGGAGATGTATTATTCCTCCGATTGGAAGTATCGTTAGTTGTACTTGCAAGTGTTGCAAGTTATATTGTAAGTGTCGTAACTTATACTTGATGGGTTATTAGACCACCTTGATGGGGTCGGCCCTATATGAGTCATGTGGGTTAAAGGGGTTATTAGACCACCCTAGTGGGGTCTACCCAGTCAGTATTATGTTAAGTGGTTAAGTTGAGGCCGACCTAGTTGAGTAAAGGTCAAGTGAAAGTAAAAGTATAAATAGAGACTGTGACTCTCTCATTTCACATATTCTATTATTCACTCACTTCGCATTAGTGAGAGAGAGGAGGAGTGTGCATAAGTGGAGGAGGAGTATGCTGCTGAAGATATATATCTCTTGGGTTTGATCATTGTGATCCTTGTATTGGTGCTTACTCTATATCTGAGGAAGTTGCAGGGTTTTTCACCTTCTTGGTTTTCCCTAGTGAAATGTTTTGTGTCTCTTGTCTCTTGTCTCTTATACTTGATATGCTATACATGTTGTTCTTTCAGTTAAGATCCTAGATCTATTGAATTAAATGATGAAAATCTAACATGGTATCAGAGCTAGACTGAAGGAAGGCATGTTAGGGCATTTATGAGACTTGTTGCACTTGCGACAAATTGGAAGCTAGGGCTTGATATAGAAAAAAACCAGTCATTGTGGCACTTTCGCTATAAATCCATTTTGGTGAAGGTTCATGTTCTAAAACGTCTACAGGTCATAGATAACATCCCCATGTACATTTTTTTCCGAAGGACATCATCTAATTCGTTGTAATTTCAGTTTTATGACCTCTACAATCTAGGGTTTATGCCTCTTCTAGATCTCAGTCATAAACATGTGACCTAAGAAAAAAGGTCACAACTTGGGCTAGGAAGCTCCAAATGAAATTTCGTAAAAAGTGATAGGTAAGGAATGGACTGTACTTGCACAGGTCCACTTTTTAGAGGCCGAAGTCGAATCAGTGACATGTGGCATGCCGTACAAGTTTTCTCTCCTGTTTTATCCCATAAACAAGTCACATTGCGACACTTGGCATAACTCTCTCTCAAAGAATCCAATTGAGGACAGACCTATGGGGTTACAAAGATGATAGGTCAGGATACCACAAACCAAAGTTTCAGACCCTGTGGATTCATAATTTCATATATGCACCAGAAACAATCAAGTGCATATTTCTGTCAAAACAGAATTGGATTCTGAGCACCTTCATTCTTGGCTTGTCACTGCTATGGGAATTTAGGGCTTTGGAGAAAGTTGGAATTTTTGGAATTAGAGTCCATGGCTAAATGATCCTCATCAAAATCAAAATTTAGAGACCAAGATCAAATTTTTTGGTTGGGCAGAAGGCCGGGCTTGATGAAACCCTAGTTCGGGATTTTGATCAGAAAGGTGGAAAATCAGGGTTTCTACAAAAGTTGAAAATTTTGAAATCTGAGACCACGGCTGGAAGCTCCTAAGAAAAATCAAAGTTTAGAGTACAAGATCGAACATTTTGGTTGGGCAGAAGACCGGGCTTTATCAAACCCTAGTTCGGGATCCTATCCAGAAGATCAAGAAGTTTCAAAGGCAATTTTGAGGAGTCAAATTTTGGAGATTTCAAAATTGAAGTATACCAGCTTGATCAGCTCAGCAAGGTACATCTTTTCATCCATTCAGAAGTTTGAAATTCAAAATTTGAATTTTTAGGGTTTCTCTGACAAACCCTAATCCAGCTCCAGATCCAGTTTCAACAAATCAAAGTGGATTGGGTTAATCCTAGAAGAGAATGAATTGGACACCTGCATAAGTGGAGAAGTTCCAGTTCCAGAGGGAGATGAGGCTAAGGCCTCACATAAGAAGACTACAAGCAATCTCGACAAGTATGAATCATACAGGTTTGTTTTGAAATATGTTCATGATTAAATCTTGATTAATGTTAGACTTGTCTTACCGCACTAGTAAAAGTATGAATGCATGTGAATGATAGAAGACATTCATTGGTTAGGGTTATGACACTTGTGATTGTACTAATGCAATTTGGTGTGGTATGAGGTTGATGTTGTCCGCTAACATGAAGGTACATCAAGAAAGACAAATCAAGTTCTAAATCAAGAACATATGACCATGGTGACATGAAGACAAAGACTCATCCATAGCCCTTATAGAAGCTCTACCTACAAGGTATGTATATTTTGGTTCTACAATGGTTAACTTATGAGTTATGCAGGTTACTAGAACAAGTCATTAAAGAGAACAAGAAGACATTATGTGGATATGTTAGACATAAACAGCAAGCATGACAATCCAGGTATGTTTTTCCTATATCAACTTAGAATCCTACCTTGTGTTAGGATCTATTATATAAGTATATTTGTCATGATTGATTATGATTATTCTTGAAGTTAGAAGGTTAAGTAATCAAGGGTTTATGCATATTATGTTTCTTACTCTGATTGATGACATTACAAACCAGAAGAGTCCTATGATCAAATAAGAATACGCATGAGTAAAAGAAGTCTTCCTTGAAACCTTGAATACTAAGGCTTATTACCTATGTATGAAATGATCATGCCATACATATTTAAGATTATTTAGAATCAAAATGTTTTGATAGTATTGAGATTATACGAATGGATGTATGATTATCTATGAGATCTTGAGGATGACACTATCATGAAAATAGTGCACACTTAAGCATACATAGTGGTCCAGGATGGATATAAGTTCAAAGATAGGTAATCCAAGAAGCAAAGATCAAGAGGGAGCACACTCCAATAGTTCCTGCAAGGAAGAAAATATCAAGAGGGAGCACTCCAGGAAGCAAAGATTGAGAGGGAGTCCACCCAACAACTAAACAAAGATAAGTATTTGAATTGTCATTTCTTATATATATGATTACTTAAATGATGTTTTATAGCCATGTACATAGTTATGTTCCTAGATTTAGGATGTATATTATGCATATTAGAAAAATTGTATTAATGAACAAGATACTACTAATATGCAAGTAATGGGTAAGTGGCCTATCGTACTGTACAACATTCCATTACTACTTATCTATAATGAAACCTCTTTGCTAACATGTTGGGAGTTGTGCACACTCTTAACAAATGTTCTGGTAGAGATGGAAGGCATCTAGAAAGTTACTGTGTGAATACGAGATATGGTTAAATGTTGTATTGAAGCATTGGCTAAGATAATTGCATGACTGTATGACATATGTACTTATCTGTAAAGATTTTGTTCTGAAAATATGAGAAGTTTCTAATCATGCAATTGAATTTGACTTGTAGGAAATATCGTATACAATCACCTACAAAAGAAGGACAACACCATTTGTTCCAGCAACGAAGTTCAAGAAAAATTTCTATTGAAGATATTGAAGAATCTAAATTTCCCAGGATATGGGATGCAGTAATGGAAGGATGCCATGATTGAGGAGTAGTAGTCGATCATGAAGAATGATGTATGGGATGTGGTCCCGAGACCAGAAGGGAAGTCTGTTGTGACTTCAAAGTGGATCTATAAGATCAAGCATGTTGTAGATGGCAGCATAGAGAAATGCAAGGCAAGGTTTGTAGCTCGTGGCTTCTCCCAGAAGGAGAGGATAGGTTGATTGTCGACACGAAGAGGAAGCTTGTTGTCAAGTTCAAAATGAAGTACTTGGGTATGATGCATTACTTTCTAGGTATGGAGGTGTGACAGAGTGTAGATGGAATCTTCCTTGGACAAGGGAAGTATGCGGTAGAGATCCTAAAGCGGTTTGGGATGATGGACTGCAAGGCCATGGCCACACCTATGGCATCGAACCTGAAGCTATTGTGTGATGCTTCTTCATATTTGGTTGATGCCACGATGTATCGTCAGATGATTGGGTCCTTGATGTACCTGATGAACATGAGACCAGATATTTGCTTTGCGGTGAACACATTGAGCCAATTCTTGATGGATCCTAGACATGTTCACCTGATTGATGTAAAGCATATTCTGAGGTACCTGAAGGATATGGTTGATTATGGGCTCAAGTATGATGCAAATCAAAAATTTAACCTAGAGGGTTATGTTGATTCAGATTGGGAAGGTAGTGTTGCAGATAGGAAGAGCACTTCGGGGTGCTGCTCAAGTATGGGATAAGGTGTGATCTCTTGGTTTAGTAGGAAGCAGTCCTGCTTAGAACTGAGTATAGCCAAAGCAGAGTATGTCACAGCTTGTTCAACTAGTTGTGAGGCAGTATGGCTGAGGAAGCTACTGTCTGAGTTATTTGATCTCCCATTGGATGATACCTGTATTTTCTGTGACAACCAAATTTGTGTGAAGTTGTCTGAGAACCCAGTTTTCCATGACAGGTCAAAGCACATTGATATCAAATATCACTATATCAGGGATATGGTGCAGATAGGAGCAGTGAATCTCCTGTATGTTGCGATGAATGAGAATATTGTAGATGTGTTGACCAAACCACTAGCCAAAGTGAAGTTCGAGTACTTCAGAGAAAGGATTGGTGTACTTCAGATCGAGGTTCCTTCCAAGGGGAAGTGATGACTCCAGAAGACGCAGATACACATGGGATTTTTTGACATGGTTGTAGATGTGTTCTCCCATGGTCGTGATGTAATTGCTGAGCCATTTTTTCACATGGTGGTAGATGTGTTCTCCCATGGTGAAAAAGTAAGGGTTGGAGCCTTCCCCGAATGGTGGTAGATGTGTTCTCCCCATGTCGGTGGTGTAAGTGTTCTATGATGTGAATTTGGGTTGTGCTCCGTGGACAATGAGATGATCTGAAGAAGACGATGCTATGATGATCATGTGTGATGAGCATCAGGATGATGCTCCAGATGATATGAATCAGAACGATGCTATGATGATGATCAGGATGATCATGTGTGATGAGCATCAGGCTGATGCTCCAGATGATATGCATCAGGATGATGCTGTGTATATGATCAGGGTGATCATGTGATGACGATGTGCATCAAGATGATGTACTATATGATGATGATCAATATGATCATGAGTATCAGGATGATACTCCATGGCCATGGAAAGATTGTCCAGGTAGCATGTAATAGATCCCTGGGAGATCCTATAGTTTGTGCTAGGATGCTCTTGCAAGGTTTTTCTACAGGTTGGTTGTGAACAGATTGTGCAGGTAGCATGTAATAGCTCCCTAGGAGATCCTATAGTCTGTGCTAGGATGCTCTTGCGAGGTTTTTCTATAGGTTGGAAGTGGATAGGTTTTGCAGATAAGCATATAATAGCGCCCTGGGAGATTTGAAGATACTCTTGCTAGGTTTTTCCTATGGCATATAATAGCTCCCTAGGAGATCTGGAAAATGCTCTTTCGAGGTTTTGCTTGGGAGGACATATAATAGCGCCCTGGGAGATTTGCAAATACTCTTGCTAGGTTTTGCCTATGGTATATAATAGTTCCTTGGGAGATCTGGAAAATGCTCTTTCTAGGTTTTGTCCTATGGCATGTAATAGCGCCCTGGAAGATCCAATAGGTTGAGCTGTGTGCTTGTAATCAGTCTTGGGATGCTCTTGCTAGGTTTTTCTAGACCACATGTAATCAGTCTTGGAGATCCGATAGGTTGTGCTAGACATGTAAAAGTCCTAGGATTCTCTTTAGAATTCTTGTCGGTCGTGCTATGCACATAAACGTTCATGGGACACTCTTTTAAGGTTTTGTGGTGGTCACATCTAATAGCTCCCTGGGAGATCCAATAGGTTGAGCAGTAAGCTCGTAATCAGTCCTAGGATGCTCTTGCTAGGTTTTTTTGATGCATGTAATCAGCCCTGAGGATTCCACAGGATGGCCAGCTCGCAGAGATGATGAAGACCTATAGGAGGCTAGGCTTACATCCAGCATGAAAAAGGGCTGGCTCTATAATTCTGATGACGAGTACAACAACAATGATGATGATGCTCCATGATCCAGTGATGATGATCCAGCTCCAGAATTGAATACTTGTGGCGCTATGTATTGATGACTTGTGTCAAGAGAATACCTTCCTAGTTAAGAGGGAGTGTTGATGTATTTGTAACTTCGGAAGATATTCACTTGTATATTGTATGTATTACATTTGTACTCTATTGTATCTCCAACGGAGATGTATTATTCCTCTGATTGGAAGTATCCTCAGTTGTACTTGCAAGTGTCGCAAGTTATATTGTAAGTGTTGTAAATTATACTTGATGGGTTATTAGACCACCTTGATGGGGTCGACCCTATATGAGTCATGTGGGTTAAAGGGTTATTAGGCCACTCTAGTGGGGCCGGCCCAGTCAGTATTATGTTAAGTGGTAAATTGGGGCTGACCTAGTTGAGTAAAGGTCATGTGAAAGTAAAAGTATAAATAGAGAGTGTGACTCTCTCATTTCACACATTCTATTATTCAATCACTTTGCATTAGTGAGAGAGAGGAGGAGTGCGCATAAGTGGAGGAGGAGTATGATGCTAAAGATATCTATCTCTTGGGTTTGATCATTGTGATCCTTGTATTGGATCTTATTCTATCTCTGAGGAAGTTGCGGGGTTTTTCACCTTCTTGGTTTTCCTCGGTGAAATGTTTTGTGTCTCTTGTCTCTTGTCTCTTGTGCTTGATATGCTATACATGTTGCTCTTTCAGTTAAGATCCTAGATCTATTGAATTAAATGATGAAAATCTAACAATGCACACTAAACACCATAGAAATATGTGGCCTCTGCACTGACGATCACTCCATTGATAAATGTCCTCTGCTGCCCTCATGCAAAGCTGCTATTCAAGAGCACACAACTGAAGGTGCAATAGAACAACTCTGTTTTGTAAATCAAAGGAGAAATAACTTTGTCAGGCCTTTCCAACCTAACAACCAAGCCTACTTTAATTTGACAAATAATCAACAAAATTGGAACTCAGTACCTACCCCATGGAAAAATCAACCAACTCAAAACCAATGGCGGCAAAACCAACCATATCAACAGTGTTATTACCCACAATCTTACTCTCCATACCCCCCACCTTTTTCTCAACCAACTATGAATTATGGGAATCAATATCCTTATTCATCGAATTAGAGAGCTCCATTGTAGCAGCAACGACCACTCATCATGCCACCACCATGAAACCAACCACCCCCCAGACCTCCACCAATTCCTTCCCAACCAATTCCAAACCCTAATAACAATAGGCCAGGACAACAACAAGCCTACAATACTAAAATGGTGTAGTTTCCAATTTATGTTGTGGATACACTGGAGATAAACGAAATTAATCTTAGGTCTAGGAAAACATTGCAAAACAAACACACACAAAATAATCAAGAAGTTGAAGCTCATGATCGAACAACACAACTTGAAATTCAACATCTAGATGAGCCAAGCCCTCAAGAAGACGAAATTCGGCCACAAACACAAAATAGAAACCCTCCATTCCCTGAAAAACTTGTACGAAATACTAAAGAAGAAGAGGAGAATGCAATTCTGAACGAATTGAAACACTTGAATATCCAAATTCCAATTTTACAGGCCATCCAAGTGCGCTTATCTGTAACAAGTTTATTAAGGAGAATTGTTTGAAAAGACCTGGTAGAAGAAGACGTGACCCACCCATGATAAACATTGTAGGCTAGTTGGTAGATTTAATGCTAGGTGTTGTTGTTAACACCAAGTATCTTGATCCAGGTAGCCCAGTAGTTAACGTAACCATCTACAACAAACATATCCCCAGCAACCTAATTGATTTAGGGGCCGCAATAAACATAATGACTAAGGATACCATGATAGCCCTGGGACTACAATTGATGGTCTGACCAACAACTACAGTCCTACAGCTAGATGACACATCGACAGTAAAACCTGAAGGGATGCTCGAAGACATAATCATCAACATAGAGTCCTGGGAATACCCAACTGAATTTATAGTCATTGAAGAAAAGAGTAAACTTAGTGGATACCCAATAATACTAGAGAGACACTGGCTGGAAACTGCAGATGCTTACATAGGGTGCAGATCGGGCAACATGACAATCACCAGTGGCCAAGCTAGGAAGAAAATCATGATTTATCCTCCAACTAGGAAGTCTTCAGACCGAGAATATCAGAACTGGATAGACGATTATGATGACACATCAAACCAAAACATACGTCTTGTCCTTACAATTGAATTTTCCCTATAACTAAAAGCCATTGATGAAGATAGTTATTTAGATAGGTTTGTTCAAAATGCTTCTTCTAATCAGAATATGTTTGAATATTTTCTTGGCACAGGTCAGCAGCAAGGAGAGGAAACATTAAACCATGATCCTGACAGAATGTGGGAAGATGTACTCACACTTGACCAACATCCAATTCAAATAAAAATAGTTTAGATAATGCCTAGAAGGATAGTTAATATTAACTCCAATTTGGAGCCAGGACAAGAACAACAATTACTGAAGGTACTGTCAGACAACGACAAAGCCTTTGCATGGACATATACTGACATGAAGGGTATCCACTCAGACATCTGTAAGCATTATATCTATATAAAGGAAGGTGTTGTTCCTATCAGGCAACCACAAAGAGGAATGAACCCAACATTAAAGGACATAGTTAAACTGGAATTACAAAAGCTGTTAGATGCAGGGTTCATATACCTTATCTCAGATAGTGAGTGGGTATCACCATTGGTCATAGTTCCTAAAAAAGGAGGAAAGTAGAGGATTTGTGTGGACTACAGAGAGCTCAATAAGGCAACCAAGAAAGATCATTTTCCTCTCCCATTTTTAGACCAAGTGTTGGACACATTAGCTGGGAACAAATATTTCTCATTCTTGGATGGCTTCAGTGGGTACAACAAAATCCTCATTCACGCAGTTGATAAGGACAAAACAACATTCACATGCCCATGGGGCACTTATGCATACAGAGTGCTTCCCTTTGGGCTCTGTAATGCCCCAGCAACGTTTCAAAGAGAAATCTTAAGCATCTTCTATGATTTTATTAATGACCAAATGGAGGTCTACATGGATGACTTCACACCCTATGGACAGAATTTTGAGCAAGCACTAAAACGTCTAGAATTGGTTTTGAAAAAATGTATTGAAATGAGCTTATGATTGAGCAACAATAAATGTATAATTCTCATGGAGGAAGGCATCGTGCTCGGACACCATATCTCATAGAGAGTAATTGAGGTTGATCAGGAAAAAGTCACAGTTATCAGAACACTACCACCACCTGTGAAACAAAGAGATGTGAGAAGTTTTCTTGGACAAACAGGATACTATAGAAGATTCATTGAGAGTTATAGCAAAATTGTTGCACCAATGTTTTCTCTACTCACAAAAAACACATAATTCATATGGTCAAAAAATTGTATGCTATCATTTGACAAACTCAAAGAGAAAACAAGTACAGCTCCAGTACTCCAAGGACCATATTGGGCACTTCCATTCCACATCCAGACAGATGCATCAGATAAGGCCATTGGATCTGTCCTTAGACAAGAAATAGAGAAGAATCCCTATGCTATATATTATATCAGTAAAAATTTGGCAGGAGCATAATTAAATTATACTGTCACAGAGAAGTAGTTTTTGGCTGTCATACATGACATTAACAAATTCAAGCACTACATAACAGGATACCAATTTTTGTCCACACGGACCATTCAACAATCAGGTATCTCATGAACAAACCTAATACAAGTGCTCAAATCATTAGGTGGTTACTCCTCCTGCAAGAGTTTGACATCACTATTCTTGATAAGCCAAGCAAACACAATGTAGTGGCTGATTTTCTGTCTAGGCTCACCCATGGACAAGACAATGAAGTGGTAAATGGCAATTTTCCTAATGAGCATCTTTTTACAATCTCTACAAGAAGCCCATGGTTTGCTGACATAGCAAACTATTTAGTGTCTAGGAAATTTCCAGCACATTACAACTACAAAGAAAAGAATAAATTCATAAGACAAAGTGCCACTTCCACACGGATAGAGGGAATGTTATTCAGAAAAGGGCCAAATCAAATATTAAGAAGATACATTAGAGAAGATGAAGTGCATGACATAATGCATGCCACTCACAATGAGCCATGTGGAGGACACTATGCTGCAAAAAGGACAGCCTATAAAATTTTGCAAATAGGGTATTATTGGCCAACACTCCATAAGGATGCCTATGAATATGTTTCGCATTGTGATGACTGTCAATGAATGGGAAGCCTACACAAAGAGAAGAAATGCGTCTAAATCCACAAATCTCCTTAGAAGCATTCGAGAAATGGGGATTTGATTTCATTGGTCCAATCAACCCACAATCAATTCATAAAAGCTACATTCTAATATGCACTGACTACCTTACAAAGTGGACTAAGGTAGCAGCACTTGCTGTAGCAAATGAAACCAATGTTGCAAAATTTTTCACTGAGCAAATCTTCCACAAATTTGGAGTCCCAAGAGGGCTAGTTTCTGATCAAGGCCCATAGTTTACGTCAAATCTAATAGAAGACTTGCTTCGAAGAAACAATGTTAATCACAGACAATCCTCCTCCTATAACCCTCAAGCTAATGGTGAAGCTGAGGTAACCAACAGAGAATTAGAAAGGATTTTGACGAAGACAGTGAAACTCCACAAACGAGATTGGGCAGACAGATTAAGTGAAGTAGTTTGGGCTTATAATACCACATGGAAAACAACAATAGGCTTCACCCCATATGAGCTAGTTTATGGAAAGAAAGTTATGCTGCCCATTGAATTTGAAATCAAGACATTGAGAATTGCAGATCAGTTAAATATGGAAGTTTCAGACATCCAACAGGAACACATGCTACAATTAAATCAACTGGATGAGCAACACCAGCAAGCACTTGGCCATACTGAAATCATCCAGCAACAAATGAAGAAGAGGCATGAATCTCACATAAAGCATAAAAATTTCAAGGAAGGTGAGTGGGCACTACTCTATGACTCCAGGTTTCACACTTTCAAAGGAAAACTAACAACTAGATGGCTCGGACCCTACATCATTGAAAAGATCTATGAAAATGGATCTATCAGAATTACAACAATAGATGAAGAAAAATTCCCCATGTTGGTGAATGGAAACAGATTAAAAATCTACAAGACACCACAGTCCAAAGAAGAATTCACAGAGATACTCTACTAGCAAAGTCTAATGTTGATAGAGAGCATCAAATGTAATTGATCTGCAGTTACTAAAAAAATGAAAAAATGAAAAGAGAAAAAATAAATGAAAAAAAAAAGATAAAAAATAAATGAAAAAAGAGAAAAATGAAAAAGAGCAAATGAATTGGAAATGAAAAATCGAAAAAATGATCCACTCAAGGTTATCACAAGTGAATTACAGGAAATCATATATCCCCATGAAGAATCAGCACGCATATTACAAGTAGAGAAAATCAAGCAAGCCAGGTAGCAATATTCAAGCAAGCCAGAAATCTAATCAAGTGAGCCAGAATCTAATCAAGTGATCCATAAAATAATCAAACACTACAGAAATCAAGTGAGCCAGCCATCTGTTCAAGTGAGCCAGAAAAATCATGCATTACAAAAACCAAGTTAGCAGGTTCAGGAAATATTTCGAACTCAATGTTGAGCATAAGAGCAAAGTCAAATAAAAAATTTGACACAAAAATCAAAGCATGCAGATACAACATTTTCAAAAGAACCAGCTGAATGAAGGCATACACACATAACTACTGACACACCTGAAATAACTACAGACAATGCCGAAATCTACTACAGAATACAATGCCCATGAAATCAAGCCATGTCATGCACTCAGGTACGCTAAGCATAACCAGGTAATCCCTAAAACTCTTTGTTTTATTTTCAAGGTCAAATCATCATCCCACAAAACGGTTATTTCTGAAGCTGGGGACAACTATTAAGTTAAATCGGTGGCAAGGTTCAGATTACCTCACAGAATCGTGATTACCCACCTTCGGCATGTCAGAATAACAATCTCCGCATCCAGCCATTATATTCCCCCAAATGATCAAAGCAACGGCACAAAGTAAACTATGGAAGGAAGAGTAGGGTGAAATAATGCAAAGGAATGGTTAAATTAGCAAGTGCAATGCACAATGATCAGGATAAGTGGATAAAAATAGCTAAATAAGGCAGCATAGTCTATCCGAGAACCCAATTTGTCAATACAAAGTAGTTTAGGAAACAAGAAAGCTGGAAGCTTGTATCGATCACTCAGTCTGCAAGATGCCTTTGAACCTGTGAATCAATCCCGGCTAGTTGAGGTAAGTCAACCAAGCTCAATCTTTTTGGTTTGTTGATTATAGTAAAATATTTCAAGGTGATGAAGGGGTTCAAAAAGAGTGAGTCGAAGGTTCACAAAGCCATTTATTAAAACCCAAGGGTTCTATCAATCCTCCATAATGCGGGATGGATGCCCTTCATCTCACGGCTAAGAGGATCTAATAAATAGGTGGCTTTAGAATTCACAAGAAACTTGAAGCACATCAAAGATGAGCAGTTCGTCACCCGGGTTATGGGACTACGTATCAGAGTGGATGAGGAGGAAATTGCAAAATACACAGGGCTACCCATGGGTCTACACTGGGCCAGGGAAGATAGGGAATCCAACCAGAGTGCAAAGGCAACTTTCTTCGAAACCTGGAGAATTTTATCAAGAAGACAAAAATGTAGTCAAGAGGGTCATTATGCTAGCACCTTGGGACGAAGTAGCTGATGTCGTTCATAAATATGTAACATGTACAAGGAGGCTGAGCTATGTCCCTCTCTTCCACTTCTGAATTCTGTATCTTTTGAGGCACATGATCCATATCACACCGAATAACAACATCAACATTCCTTATTATCTTCTCCTGTCTCTGGGAGAAATGAGCTAAAAAGTAGTTGAAGGAAAAGAATATGCGTTATCCCACCATGGGGCTAATCAAATTGATAATTCAGGAAGAGTTAACAGTACAGGTTCCAAAACTTTCATGTGAGGAGTTTGTTGTAATTTCAGCAGATGATGTGCAGAGAATGAGGGGTACACCCAATGTAGGAATACCCCTAGCTTCCAAGTCAAAGGAAAAATCCACTTCTGTATTAGGGGCCAAAAGAAAGATCGACCTGGATAGTGACAACGAAGTGATGGTCGATACCCTAATTCGAATAAAACATTCAAAAGACACCTCCTGCCAAAAGGAATCAGGGGGCTCCACTAGTAAGCAAGTGGAAAGACAACGAAGTAGGAGGATCCCACAATAGCCCAAGAACGAGTAGGCAAATAAGGAAGAAAAAATGCCCAGCCCCATAATCCAGAATTTATCTGACGATGATGACGAGTGGGTGGACCAAAAGGACCCAACTACACCAAAAGAACAAGATGACTACCAATGGGACCCCACTGATCAAAATGTAAACCCAACCGATTAGAATGTAAACTCTGTTGATCAGGATATAAACCCTGGAACCACTGACTGGCTAGCTGAGGCACTGATGGAACTAGCAAAGGTTAAGGAGGAGTTAGGAGCATTAAAAAATGAAGCAAGTATCCTAAAAATCCATCCAGCTCCCACAACGGCCCCACTCTTTGCACATGAGAAAACCTAGATATTGAAGATGCAACACGCAGGGGAATTGAAGCTAGCAGAACAACAAAATGTGACACTGAGGGAGAAATTTGGCCAAGCTCAGACAGAATTGGCTCAGAAAGACTAGAAAATCCAGCAATTAGAGGACACATTGAGTGCCACTACAAAAATCAATGATGAAATATTTCAACTTAGAACACCATCCATAATATATGCGCTCTACTTAAAGGAAAAGTGGGGAAGGTTCCAGCTATAGAGGTTAAAACAAGACATGTCTCTGGAATTGAACACTACAAGGGAATTTGTGGACACTTCCCTGGACTGCATAGAGTTGGAAAAGGATCAATTGTGCGAGTTTTTCTTGCACAACTTTGTGGTGCCGAGCTCACCTAACTGGTCACCCAATCCCTACGTAGGCGACTTCCAGCTAAGAGCATTATGCTCTTGGATGAACAATTAGGTAGAAAAGGCACAAGATGATCATATATATCTTGTAGAGAAGTGGCAAAATCCATTATGGATCAGGGCCGAGGCATCTCACCCTGAAAAGCTAATTCAGGCCCACCAAACTATCACCATTGATGAAGAAATAATTCATATATTTCCTGAAACATAGTAGGAGGCAGTCACACATTTTCATCTCACCCTTCAATACACATACAAAGAGGTACAAGAGACCATCAATGATAGGTGGGCAAGGATTGGAGATGATTTGAAGAAGAAGGAACCTCATTCCCCTCTCAGACTAGAAGATGCTCTCGTAAAAGCTAAGCTATACAAAGAATCCTTGATCAAGAATCAGCTAAGATGGATTGGCATGAAGCTAAATCCTCCATTTTTCCTTCCTCTAATTATTAAAGAGTAGATTAATGAGGAAGAAGAGAAAATAATATGGGCCAAGAATGACCAGAGCATGGGTTACTACAGGCAGGCAGGGACTCCCAGAATGGTCGCATGGGACATCAGAGAAGTTATCGAAGAGCCATGTGTGTCAACCAAGGATGGGTGAATCCTTCAAGCACAAGGGAGATGATGAGCCCAAATTAGAGGTATCCTATATCCTTTTTGGCCACAGTAAAGCACAAGATATAATGAAGGAAATAAACATGTTTTGTGGGAAAATGCATTTACTTTGATTATTTAGTAAGGATGTTTAGAGATTATTCTTTTTATGTTTAAAGCATTTTAACATGCTAACCTTGGGAATGAGTAGGCATAAACAGGGCATGAAGGTCTTGAGGTATCAACGAGAGTCAAAGCTCAAAGATTGCAAATAACAGAGGGTCTCAGCGCTCATATCTCCCTAAGTTCTAGCAGAATCCCTGATTAAGAGGATTGACATTTATGATCTTAGACTAGGTTAGAATTCGAGACATATATATATATATATGGACCTCTCGGGTAGCGAGGGGGGTCCTATTGCTATTTTGTAGAATCAATCGTTTATGCATTTTTGTACTCCAAACACAATTTGTGTTAAAGACTTTTCCTGAACCATGAAGTTACTATTTTAATAAGAAGACTGATGTTACTTTCAAGCCTGCGTTTATAAGTTTTCCATACTCCTGAGTACAGGTTGGGGAGGCCCCCCCCCAACACGTAAGTCAGGAGTTTTATTCTGTTTTCAGGTATTTTCCATATGTGTTGTGCATTGATTTAATCCCTATCGTATATGAAAGTATTTTGATGGAAGTTGAATAACATGGTTTTATTTCAATATTAAAGCGATCATTTTGATTCAGCATGATTCCTATAGTTGGGTAAAGGGCATTCCATAGTTTAGTAAAACTCGGTCTGTAGTCCTGTAGCTGCATTCTGTGCAAGCATAGTTTGACATCTGTTCTCATGCATTCTCATATTAGTTCTAAAACAATGATCAGATCTAGGAGCTCATGCATATTTCCCTTATCAGAGTTAGATCATAGAGGTTAATTACTTTCAGTTCTTTGGTTTAATTAATGATCATCACTTTGAGTGTTTAAAGATAGGATTGGTTATTTCTCAGCATTGCATATTTACGTTCTGGATTTAGTTTTCTGGTTTTCAGTATTTAAGTTTTTAGATTAGACTTTCAATATTTAGCACTTGATTTTCAGTATTCAATTCTTAGATTAAACTCCCATCTTTCAGCATTTTATTTCTAGACTAAGTTTACCAAGCTTTCAACATTTTAATTCTTAGTATAGATTTACAGTTTTCAACATTTAACTTCTTAGCATAGGAATTTGTCATTCATAGATTCACAATCTTTTTCATCTCACTTTCTTCTTTGATTAGAGAGACCTTTAGGATATATACCAATAACCCAAACATGACGAAGACTATCCTATAGAGCACATACAGTGCTAGCACCTCTGAAGTTTGTATGCTCCTTGGTCGATAATTAAAGTATGCTCTTGGTCTAGCTTCCCTAATTAGGCATCCATTCCTAGAGACCACCACTTTTTGGCACCGTTTCCGGGGATGTGCTTAATCCATAGGCGACATCTTTATAAAAAAAACACACAAAAATAACAAAAAACATAAAAAATTTACCATGAATTCCTAGACGACAGAGAGATAGATTTGGACGCTTTCTACCTGCCCGCCCTATGAGAAACAACAGTTCTGATAACTCTCAATTTGAATTCATTAACCCAGAAGAAGAGGTTGAATCTAGCTACGACCCAAACCTAGATAACTTCTTTGCTATCTCTAGCTCAAACAACACTATGGCAGAGGAAGAGGATGAACGTAGAGAGCTGTTCACCTTTCCAATCAGTTTACCTCTTGGAGATGCTAGGATGAAAATATCAACCCCAATAGCCTACCAAATTTCCATGGCCTAACCTCTGAGGACCCTGACACATTCCTATTTGAGTTTGAGGTAGCATGTAGGTCATTTGACTACACCACTGATGCACAAAAACTAAGACTCATCCGTTCCACATTGAAAGATCTATCACTCAGATGGTTTATGAGCCTTGAAGGGAACACATTTTTATATGGTACCAGATGAAACAAAATTTCCTAGAAAAATACAAGGACTAATGTAAGGCAAAAGATACAAGAGATGAAATCTTTAGAATGCAACAAGGAGAGAGAGAATCCTTAGAAGATTATGCGCAAAGATTTCAGCTCAGCTACAAACGAGCTAGTCACTGCACCTTAGATCAAGAATCACTGAAACTTGTCCTTCTTAGGGGGATAAAAGAGGAAAATCTAGAAGTTTTGAACCTTCTAGGAGATGGAGATATATTCCAGAATACTTATGACCAAATCCTACAAATCTTCAAAAAGTACTCTAGATCTAGGAAAGGTAAAAGTGGAATAAGGGATTCACACCCATTTACTGGGGGATCAATATCTTCAGGACCAAACCTTACAAATTCAGATTTAGGGAACCTTTTAGATGACATGAAGACCGATATCGTACAATCTCTAGCCATGCAACTTGATGCACTTCAAATCAAGAAGAAACAGGATGAAATAAACCAAGCCTTGGCAGTCTTTTTTCCTCACTACAGAAAAAAGCATGAGAAGGGGCAATGCACACTAAACACCATAGAAATATGTGGCCTCTTCACTGACGATCACTCCACTGATAAATTTCCTCCGTTTCCCTCATGCAAAGCTGCTATTCAAGAGCCCACAACTGAAGGTGCAATAGAACAACTCTATTTTGTAAATCAAAGGAGAAATAACTTTGTCAGGCCTTTCCAACCTAGCAGCGAAGCCTACCTTAATCCGACAAATAATTAGCAAAATTGGAACTCAGTACCTGCCCCATGGAAAAATCAACCAACTCAAAACCAATGGCAGTAAAACAAACCATATCAACAACCTTATTACCCACAATCTTACTCTCCATACCCCCCACCTTTTGCTCAACTAACTACGAATTATGGGAATCAATATCCTTATTCATCGAATTGGAGGGCTCCATTATAGCAGCAACAGCCACTAATCATGCCACCACCACAAAACCAACCACCCCCCAGACCTCCACCAATTCCTACCCATCCAATTCCAAAGCTTAACAAGAACAGGCCAGGACAGCAACAAGCCTACAATACTGAAATGGTGTAGTTTCCAACTTATGTTGTGGATACACTGGAGATAAACGAAATTAATCTTAGGTATGGGAAAACATTGAAAAACACACACACACGAAATCATCAAGAAGCTGAAGCTCATGATTGTACAACACAACCTGAAATTCAACATCCAGACGAGCCAAGCCCACAAGAAGAAGAAATTCAGCCACAAATACAAAGTAGAAACCCTCCATTCCCTGAAAAACTTGTACAAAATACTAAAGAAGAAGAGGAAAATGCAATTCTAAACGAATTGAAACACTTGAATATCCAAATTCCAATTTTACAGGCCATCCGAGATTTGCCTATCTGTAACAAGTTTAATAAGGAGAATTATTTGAAAAGACCTGGTAGAAGAAGACATGACCCACCCACGATAAACGGTGTAGGCTAGTTGGTAGATTTAATGCTAGGTGTTGTTGTTAACCCCAAGTATCTTGATTGAGGTAGCCCAGTAGTAAACATGACCATCAACAACAAACATATCCCTAGAAACCTAATTGATTTAAGCGCTGCAATAAACGTAATGACTAAGGATACCATGATAGCCCTAGGACTACAATTGATGATCTGAACAACAACTACAGTCCTAAACCGATAAGCGCGACTGCGGTGAAAAGTTTCCATGGACTTTCCACTTTCTACAGGAAATTCATCACGAGATTCAGTCGAATTTGTGCACCGTTGATAGATTGCATGCACAAAGGGGAGTTCAAATGGACGGAAGCAGCCTAGTGAGCTTTCTACAAGTTGAAGGAAAAGGTCAGTGAGATCCTAGTGTTGGCGCTCCCAGATTTCGAAAAAGTTTTCCAGGTCAATTGTGACGCAAGTGGAATAGAAATTGGAGCAGTGTTGAGCTAGGAGGGCCGACCAATTGCATTTTTCAGTGAAAAGTTGGATGATGCGAAGCGTAAATATTCGGTCTATGACCAGTAATTTTATGTTATTGTCCAAGCATTGAAGAAGTGGAGGCATTATTTGTTTCCCAAGGAATTTTTGTTGTACACAAATCACCAAGCGCTGAGGTATCTGAATACCCAGTCGAAGTTAAATCAGTGGCACATGAAATGGGTCAAGTTCCTACAGGGATACACGTTCATGTTGCGACATAGGTCGGGAAATTCGAACAAGGCTGCCGATGCGTTGAGCATAAGATTTGCATTGATGAACAAGACGAAAGTTCAGGAAATAGGAATAGAGTCGGTGAAGACAGAGTATGCTACTGACAAGGATTTTGCGAAAGCATGGGAGGCTTGTCGCAAACCATGGAGTGTCGACAGAACTCTATATTTGTATTATTTCATCCAAAATGGATATATGTTCAAGGGACAACAGTTGTTTGTTCCCAGAGGATCAGTAAGAGAGAACCTAATCTGAGAGTTGCATAGCGGCAGGTTAGCAGGTCATTTTGGCATCGACAAGACCAAGGCATTAGTCGAAGAAAAGTATTATAAGCCAGGGATGGCGACAAATGTAGGAAAGTGGGTTTGACAATGCAGAGTTTGCCAGTTGGAAAAATGGAAAAGTCAGAACATGGGGTTGTATACATCGTTGCCGGTATCGAATACCCCATGGGAGCACTTGAGCATGGATTTTGTGTTAGAAAAATGGGATCGCAGAGCAATAAAAATAAATAGAAATGCAAATATAGTCACACATACACATTACAAGAGAGACACAGATATATTGTGGTTCACCTAAGATGGGATACATCCACACTGAAGTTGCCAGTCCTTATTATTATATCGTCCAGCAAAGTGAAGGGATACAACCTGCAGCATAGCCACTGCACTTCCTCTTCACTGTCTCACAGCCTCTCTTCTGATCTCAAAGATCCTTACAATGCATAAAACCTAATACATCAAGCCTAGCTGTGTTACAATGAATTTTTTTTATAAGGTAAATATAATGGGAAAATACCAAACCCTCGACGAGGGCCCGCTCCCCCTGAACCCCCTGGGGATCGTGCTGGGATCATAACCAACCTGGGTTTCAAACACGGCTGAATCATCATCTATGAGACTGGAAGATCAGGCTCCACAATGAGCAATCTCCCACTTGGAGACTAATCACAGCAACTCCACCGCTGCTGCACTTGCTGGACTTGGACTTGGAAAATTTCTCCTCTTAACCTTCATGCTAGAAGACCAACTAAAACTGAGCAAGAACTTAGTTTCTCTCTGGTCACTACCTTTGTGAACATGTTTGTAGGATTCTGGCTAGTGTGTATATTTTCCAGCTTCAATAGTTTATCTTCTAGAACAAAGCATATGAAATGGTACTTGAGCTGTATATGTTTAGTCCTGGAATGGAATGCTGAGTTCTTTGCAAGATGAACGGCACTCTGGCTGTCACTATACAACTTGCTATTCTTTTGCTTCTTACCCAATTCCTCCATAAATCTCTGTAAACAAATCATCTCTTTACTAGCCTCTGTAACAACAACATACTCTGTTTCTGTTGTTGAAAGTGCAACAACCTTCTGCAGTTTCGAAATCCAACTTACTGTTGTTCCACCTACAGTAAACACATACCCTGTGGTGCTCCTCCTGCTATCCTTATCACCTGCCATATCTGCATCAGCATATCCCTGTAGAACACTATCTGAACCTCCAAAACATAATGCCTAAGTGGTGGTACCTCTCAAATACCTGAGAATCCACTGTACTGCCTTCCAATGTTCTTTACCTGGATTGTTCATATATCTGCTCACAACTCTCACTGCTTGTGCAATATATGGTCTTGTGCAAACCATCACATACATCAAGCTACCAACTACTGATTGATAGGGAATATTGGACATGTAATCTGTCTCTTCATGTGTCTTGGGACACATTTCTTTACTTAGATTGAAATGGCTGGCCAAAGGTGTACTTACTGGTATTGCATTCTGCATTCTGAACCTCTCCAACACCTTTTGTATGTACTCACTCTGAGACAATGTCAATTTGCAATTTTTTTTGTCTCTCATTATTCTCATACCAAGGATTTGCTTTGCAACACCCAAATCCTTCATCGCAAATAAATTAGCTAGCTTTCTTTTGAGTACATTTATATCCTGCATGTTAGACCCTGCAACAAGCATGTCATCCACATACAATAACAAGATAATATATCTTTCATTGTCTAGCTTCTTGAAATAAACACAGTGGTCAGAATGACATCTACTATAACCCTATTATGTCATAAACCTGTCAAATTTTAAATACCACTTCCTTGGAGCTTGCTTCAAGCCATACAAACTCTTTTTCAACCTGCATACCAAGTTCTCCTTACCTTGGACCTCATATCCTTGTGGCTACTGCATATATATCTCTTCCTGCAAATACCCATGGAGAAAGGTTGTTTTTACATCTAACTATTCAAGATGCAAATATTCTACCGCCACTAGACTTAAAATAGTCCTAATTGAAGTCATCTTAACAACAGGAGAAAATATTTCATCAAAATCTATACCTTTCTTCTGTGCAAACCCCTTTACAAAAAGTCTGGCCTTGTACTACTTCTTGCCTCCTTCTTCTTCCTTCAACCTGTAAATCCATTTGTTCTGCAATGCTCTTTTACCAACAGGAAACTGAACCAAATCCCAAGTTTGGTTTCCTACCAATGAGTCCATATCCTCATTCATGCCTTGCTCCCAATTCTTTCTAGTTTCCACCTGCATTGCTTCTTCATAACATTCTGGTTCACCAACATCAGTCATTAACAAATAATACATTGAAGGAGAGTATCGTTCACGGAGTCTACTTAACCTGGTAGATCTTCTTGCAGTTGCAGCAGTTTCAGGTACTTGCTGTTGTTCTTGATTTTCTGGCACCTTTGGAACTTCATTTTCTTGAATTTCATCAAGTATTGTGTACTATGTGGTTTCTTTTTCCTATTTCTTTCCCTGCAACTAATCTTTATACATGACCTTTTCATTGAATATCACATCTCTACTCCTGATGATTTTTTTTATTTTCATAAATCCATAAGCGATAACCAAAATCATCAACCCCATATCCAATAAAGGTACATTTCTTGGATTTAGCTTCAAGATTTGTTCTATTGTCTTTATCAATATGGACAAATGCTTCACAACCAAACGTACTCAGGAATGAGTATTTTACCTTTTTACCTGTCCATGCCTCCTCTGGAATACCACCATCCAAAGCACTTGAAGGCCCTCTGTTTATTAAATAAACAACAGTATTTACAACATCCGCCCAAAACTGTAAGGGCAACCCTGCATGCAATCTCATACACCTTGCACGCTCCATGATCATTCTGTTCATCCTTTCTGACACACCATTTTCTTGTGGTGTTCCTGGGACTGTCTTCTCTCTACGAATCCCATGGTATGAACAGTAACTATCAAACTCCTTGCTGCAGTAGTTACCTCCATTATCAGATCTGAGACACTTCAACCTTTTTCCTGTCACATTCTCAACCAAAGCTTTCCACTTCTTAAAATTAGCAAACACATCATATTTCTGTCTTATGCAATAAACTCAAGTTTTCCTAATTGCATAATCAATAAATGTAACATAATAGTGAGAGCCACCAATAGATTGTACCTGAGCTGGTCCCCATACATCTGTATGCACAAACTCTAACTTTTCGTTCTTCTTCCGTTTCCCAACCCTGAGAAATCTGACTCTCTTCTGTTTTCCATAAAAACAGTTCTCACAGAATTCCAAACTTACCTACTTCAAATCTGGCAACAACTTCCTTGATTGGAGAATCTGCATCCCCTTCTCACTCATGTGGCCAAGTCTATGATGCCACAATGTTGTATATGTTCCTGTGTAAGCTAAAGAGATAGAATGGTCAGTATTATGAGGACATAAATACAACGTACCTACCCTATCTCCTTTTTCTATCACCATTGATCCTTTAGTGATCTTCCACCACTTTTCTCCAAATGTAGATAGACAGTCGCTATCTCCCAACTTCCCTATTAAGATCAGATTTCTTTTCATAGTAGGAATATGCCTTACATCTTTTAATAGCCAATCAGTTCCATTCTTAACTTTTATCCATACCTTACCCATTCCAACAATTTTATATGGCTCATCATCACCCAATAAAACATGTCCAAAATCGCCTGGAACATAATAATGAAAGTATTTCCTATGGGGTGTAGGTTGACATGAAGCCCCTGAATCTACTACCCAATAATCACTAGTATTATCTATGCAAGAATCAAAGCATATTGTAACACATCACCTGCTACATTTGCTTCCTGGGTAGTTTCTTGCTGTGCATCTCCTTTCTTCTTTAGAGATCTGCAGTCTTTCTTTAGATGTCCTTTCTTTCCACAGTTCCAGGACTCTATCTTTCCCAGTTTGGACTTGGATCTTCCCGTTTTAGACTTTCCACAATTACCTTGACTCTTTCCTCTCTCATTTTGTCTTCCCCTGATCTCCATGGTCAATGCATTACCTGATGTCTCACCTGCATTTCCTCACTAAGAATAACACCAATAACATCATCAAATTTCAAGGTGTTTGAACTAGAGACAGATTTACTTACAGCCATGACCAAGTTATTCCAGCTTTCTGGAAATGAACACAAGATTAGAAGAGCCCTAACCTCATCATCAAAGTTCACACTTACAGAAGTTAGTTGATTTGTAACCGTATTAAACTCATTTAAATGATCAATAACAGATCCACCTTCAGCCATATTCATATTAAGTAAATGCTTCATTAGAAATACCTTGTTGGAGGCCTAGGGTTTTTCATACTGCTTACCCAATGCGCTCATCAAACCCTCCGTTGTCATTTATTTTGGGATATTGAAAGCCACCGATGAAGCCAAGGACAACTATATTGTTCCCAGTGCCTTTCTATTAAGAACCTCCCATTCTTCATCCTTCATGGTCGCTGGCTGCTTTGCTCTTCCTCCTAATGGTAGGAATAGATCCTTTTAGTACAGATAGTCCTCCATTTGCATCTTCCATAACTGGAAGTTTTTTCCATTAAAATTCTCAACCTTAAACTTTCCTTCTTTTGCCATTTCTCCCACTCGAACCAGAAACCCTAGCTTCCTGCGAGTTTATCTGCCAAGTAGACCTTTGGCTCTGATACCGATTGTCAGAAAAACAGGATCGCAGAGCAATAACAATAAACATAAATGCAAATATAATCACACATACACATTACAAGAGAGACATAGATATATCGTGGTTCACCCAAGATGGGCTACGTCCACACTAAAGTTTCCAATCCTTATTATTATACCATCCAACAAAGTGAAGGGATACAACCTGCAGCATAGCTACTGCACTTCCTCTTCATTGTCTCACAGTCTCTCTTCTGATCTCAGAGATCTTTACAATGCATAAAACCTAATACATCAAGCCTAGCCATGTTACAATGACTTTCTTTTATAAGGGAAATATAATGGAAAAATACCACGGGTTACCCAAAAACCATGGGCCTGAAATTTGTTGGTGAAACAGCCCAAAACAATTTCTCGGGGGCTTCGCCCCCGAAACCCCATTTTCTTCGGGGTGTTTCTCCCAAACCCCCTTTCTCAGGGGTGTTGGCCCCCGTTATCCCCAGCTAGGGGTGTGTTAACACCCCCCCGGACCCCCTAGGGATCGTGTTGGGATCATAACAAAAGCTGGGGTTCAAACACAGTTGAATCATCATATATGAGAATGGAAGATTAGGCTTCAAAACCAACATTTTGTGCTAGGATTGCCGAAGACGTAGCAAGGAAGCGACTCAATATTTTTTGTAGTCGACAGATTTTCAAAAATGGAAAACTTTATTCTGTGTCGAAAGACAAGTGATGCCACAGGCATTGATGTACTATTCTTCAAGGAAGTAGTCAGATTACATGGGCTGTCGAAGAGTATCATGTCAGATAGAGATACCAATTTTATGGGTCATTTCTGTAGAACCCTGTGGAAGAAACTAGACACGAAGTTGCATTTTAGCTCGGCATACCATCCCCAGACAAACGGACAAACTGAGGTGGTGAACAGAATTTTGGGAAACCTTCTGAGATGGTTGATGGCCGAGAGACCCAAGCAGTGGGAGAACGTGTTGGCACAAGCGGAGTTCACATACAACAATTTTGTGAATCGGTCAATAGGTTTGAGCCCATTCTAGATTGTTCAACGAAGAAGCCCACATGGAGTGGTGGATTTGGTCGAGTTATCGACAGAAACCAGGAAAAGTGAAAATGCAGAATCATTTGCGGAGCACATGCAAGAAGTTCATGAAGATGTGTGAAAGCGTATAGAAAAGAGCAACACGACATATAGGTTGAGAGCCGACAGGAAGAAGAGGCTACATGCGTTCAGGGAAGGAGACTTGGTCTATGCTTATTTGCGGAAGGAGAGATTTTCGATAGGGACTTATAACAAGCTGAAGCTGAAGAAGATTGGACCATGTAAGATTCTAAATAAAATTTTGGACAACGCTTATGTGTTGGAGCTTCCGAATGACTTGATCATTTCATCAACATTCAATGTCTCAGATTTGTACAAGTTCGAAGAAGGTTCAAGCAGCAGAAGCGCAAAAGTGTCGAACATCGGCTGGACAGTGCAGATTCCAGATCGACACAAGGAGGAGATCATAGAATTAATAGAGGAATGCAAAGTTGAGCATACATGCAGTTCGCGAAGGAAAGAATACTTGGTGTGATGGAAGAATGAAGAGTTGCAGGAGGTGACATGGATTTCCGAAGAAGAGTTCAGAATACTGATGGAGCAGTTGAGTTCTTTTTCACCTAGGGAGTCTGATGCAGGAGCATCAGAGCCTAGGCAGATCAGTTGAAGTTGATCGACATGAGGAGACCGACCAGAGGGAGTGCCAATGACCACTGGTGCAGATGAGCAGGTTGGTTGTTGAAGTCAACAAGTCGAGCAGAAGTTGTTGAGGTAGTCGACAAGAGGAAAGAGGTAGAGAGTCGACATGTCAAGGTCGACATACGACAGTTGATAGTCGACATGTCAATGTCGACAGGCGACAAGTTGCCACAGAGTCGTAGTAAGGTCGACATGTTGTCGGGCCGTGACATCGACAGGTTTGGGAATTAGCCAAGCGAGGAGGAAGGGGCGGACTAGCAAATCCTAACTATAGAGTGAAGCCGACAGGTGAGTTTAAGCTTACAAGAAGTATGGCCGAGATGATGGTTTACTGTAGCATGTCAGGAGGATGCATAGAAGTCAAGGAGAGTACTTGGAAAGAGTTCAGAGTTGTCGAGGAAGTTAATGGCAGTTATTGCAGGTGGGTGAAGACATGACATATGTCGTCACAGGAAGAGGCTGTGCAACATGGTTGGGGAACTGACAGTTGCAGGTCTGCGGGATCATGGAAGGATCGGCCGATAGAGGAAGTGTCTCTCGAGGATCGCAGTGGTATTGGGAACAACAACAGTAGAGTAGAAGACTTGTGCACAGGCACAGAGTGAGGGATTGAGTTCTATTGTGTGGGAATTGTAGAGCAGAGTTCGGGGAGAGGATTGGTAGACTGCAGAGAACAGTTACACAACTTCTGAACTAGCGAGATCGAGCCATAGCTCAAAGTTCCATGGAGAACCAGGAGAGGGTGAGGTCGACACAATGAGAGAACACACCGCAATTACTTCTATATTGTAACGACTGAGGCCAACAGATAGTTAGTTGTTTGTATTTACAATTATTCCGCATTGTAACCGATTGGTAGAAGTAATATAAGCCACTTCTGGCATCCTGTTTTACACATTGTTTGTGTGAGAGTTGTGGTTGTGTCGTGTGTAATGTTAAGTAAGAACCTTTAGTCATAAGGCGTCTTGCATCAGAAACACTCAACGCAGTTTATCAATGCACAACATGGAGTCCCATGCTATCTCAGAGCACTAATATATATAGTTTTTCCGAACTCTTGTGGCATCCCACTCAAATCTTCAATCGATCCTTCAATCCCTATGATTTAGGATTTTGTCTGGTAGTTGATATTTTAGAGTGTATTTGATTGGTAAAAATATCCCTTTCTTTCTTTACACATGTTCTATGTGCCATGGTGGTGTCCCCTCATTTAGTTGAATTCCCCAAGTGCCTTTTTCTTTTATTAAATAATAAAATCAATAGTTTGTTGTGCAAAGTGTCACTCAGTGTTTTTGAGTTTTAAATAACTCTTACAAAAATAATTGTCACAAATATTAAATCAAAATAAATAATAATGTCTTGGGGTATCACGTTTATCCCCCATTATTCTTAACACCATCCTCGGTGTTCTTTATTCTGAACTCTCTTGCTCATTTCAGAACATGGAGGGATATGCCTCTCACACTTTATCCTACATTTTCCATGTTTTCTCTTCAGGAATGAAGTGTTTCCATTGCACTTTTATTTGAACAATGTCTCGATGTCGTAGCATACTTTCTTTCATGTCTAGGATGCAGAAAGGTTTGGTCTAGAACTCACACTCGGTTTCTAAAAGGTTTGGTCTAGAACTCACACTCAGTTTCTACTTGAATCATATTCCAATCAATTACATGAGTAACATCATGTACATATTTTTTAACAAAGAAACATGAAATACATCGTGTACTTTTATAGTAGGGGGGAGTGCAAGATAGGCTACTGGCTCTATCTTAGCTAACACTTTGAAAGGCCCACAATACCTAAGCACTAGCTTGAAACACCTTCCCAAGGTCAAGGTAATATTCTTTGGTTTTACCTTTAAATATACATGATCACCAATGTTGAACTCTCTTGGAGTTCTTTTTAAATCCGCATAACTCTTCTGTCGATCCTGGGCAACTTCTTTCACCATATGTTCCATCTCCTTTAACATGTCAGGTCCTAGAACAATCCCGTCAACATGGTTATCCCAACACATAGGCATGTGGCATTTTCGACCATACAATACTTCAAATGGACTCATTTTTAATGAATCTTGATATCCATTATTATAAGAAAATTACACTAAATGAAAATATTCTTCCCATTTACCTGGTTTATCCATTACATACATTCACAACATATCTTCTAACACTTGGTTAGTTCTTTCAGTTTTCCCATCCGTTTGAGGTTGATAAGAAGTACTAAAATTAAGTTGAGTATTTATACCTTTAAACAAAGACTTCCAAAATTTACTTGTAAATTTTGCATCTCTATCAGAAATCACAACTTTTGGAATACACAACAAACATAAAATTTCTTTCATAAAAATATCAACTATGTTAATTGCTTTAAAGGTAGATTTCACAGTTATGAAGTGTGCAACTTTACTTAACTTATCGACAAATACCATTATTGAGTCATGTTGTTTATTCATTTTAGGTAATCTTGTTATAAATTCCATGCTTATTATCTCTGACTTCCATTCTAGAATAGGTGAGGGTTGAATTAGCCCGACAGGATGTTGATGTTTTGTTTTTACATGTTGACATTCAATGCATCTAGCTAGGTAATTTGCATCATCATTCTTCATTTTAAGCCAATAATAACTTCTTCTTATATTTTTTTATCATATTTTGGCATCTCAGATGTCCAAAATACAATTTCTTATGTAACGCATTCATGATTAATTGCTTAACTTCTTCAGAATTTGGTATATATAATCAATTTTTATAGACTAACAAGTCTTCTAATCTTATAGAGTAGACTGAATTCATTTCCGTTAATATATTTTTTCCAATTGTTCTTTAATTTTTAAATATTCATCTTTTTTAGATGTATCTTTTATTAAATCTTCAATATTTGTCTTATAACTGCTAAAAGCAGCCGAACAATGTGGAATGTCATTCTTACTTAGGGCATCCACCATGTTGTTCTCTTTTCCTTTAATGTGTTTAATTTCAAAATCATACTCACTCAAGAAGGATAACCACCTTGCTTGGCGAGCATTTAAAATTTGTTGATCAAATAAGTATTTTAAGATTATGTTATCAAACATTAAAGTGATTATTTTTCCTATTAATTAATGTCTCCACATTCTTAATGCATGTATTATAGTAGCTAGTTCTAAGTCATGTGTTGCATAGTTACAGTCATGTTCTTTACGTTTTCTTGACTCATAGATTATTACATAATCATCTTGCAGTAGCACGCCACCTAATCCCTCTAAGAAGGAATCCGTACATACAACGAAGTCCTTGTACGAATCCACTATTCTTAGAATAGGTGTAGTGGTCAGCAAATGATTAATATTTTCAATTATGTCTTGACATTTATTAGACCATATGAATTTAGTTCCTTTATTTTGAAGTGAAGTTATCAGGTAAGCAATTCTGGAGAACCCCTTAATGAACCTACGGTAGTAACCAGTGAATCCCATAAAGGATCAAATCCCGGTTACATCCTTAGGAATTGGCCAATCAATGATCACCTTGATTTTATCCGAGTCTACATAAATGCCTTCCTTAGATATTACATGACCTAGGTATTGAATTTTATCTTGAAAGAAATCACATTTACTAAACTTTGCATAAATTTTATGTTCTTAAGGTTTGTAAGACTAACTTTAAATGTTCTTTATGCTCTTCCTCATTTTTAGAATATATTAAGATGCCATCAATAAATACTATTACAAACTTATCTAAGTAGTTATGGATAACATTGTTCATTAAACATATGAACGTGGTCAGAGTATTGGTGAAACAAAATGGTGCAACCAAGAACTTTTAATGCCCGTACCTTGTTCTAAATGTTGTTTTATGAACATTCTCATCCTTAATTCTTACTTATAGTACCCAGACCTTAAGTCAATCTTAGAGCATACCACCGTTCCCCATGCTTGATAAAACATGTCATCAATGTGGGGGAGAGGGTATCTATTTTTAATTGTCATTTTATTTAATTATTTGTAATCAATACAAATTCTTAGTGTGCCACCTTTCTTTTTAACAAACAAAATTGTTGGTCCCCACGGAGACACACTCGGTCTTATATATTCTTTATCTATTAATTCTTGCAATTGTAATTTTAATTCCACCAACTCAGGTGTATTCATTCTATAAGGAGCCTTTGAGGAAGGCACTGCTCCTGGTACCAACTCAATGGTAAAGTCAATATCCCTCCTTCGAGGTAATCTAGTTATCTCCTCTGGAAAAACATCTTTAAATTCATTTAAAAGAGGAAATTATTCCAAAGTAGTTTTGTTTTTTCTTCATTATTTTCGATGATATGGACAACAAACAATATACATCCTTTCCTAGCACACGTTTTCAATTGCAAGGAAAATATTTTCCTAGTGTTGGAGAAGAGGTAGTTCTTTGCATGAAGCCTAAGCTTTCATCGTTCATCTCTAGAGAAAGTCAGCGTACACTTCAAAGTATGGCTATATATTAAAATGTGTCCATACCATGGATCATAGGTTGCAATGAGGAAGATATGTTCATCAAGAAATGATGAATCTTCTTCAACACACGTTACATCACTAGGAAAGTCAGATATGATTTCTGCGAACACCAAAGACTTTTTTGACTTAGCAGATTGAAAGGTAAGATCAAATTATTGCAGAATGACAATCCATTTATTGAATTTAACCCCGATGATACGTCGGGTTAAAACATATTGGAAAGGATTCACTTCCACTATCACAGTGGTGGTTCACAGTAAAATATCGTGATGTAATATCTGTAAGACATACACAATAGCTAGTGCCAATTTCTCGATGTGAGAGTACTTACGTTCAGGTGTTACGAGCGCGCGAGAGAGGTAATAAATTTCATGCACTTGGAGATTATAATCCTCTTGAACCAAGACTATTCCAACAGTGGAATCAGATGCAGCTAGATATAAAAGCAAATATTGTGTATAATCTGGAAGACTCAACAAGGGGGCTAACAATAGTGTTTTTTTGAAAGCATCAAATCAGTTTTGTGCAGCCTCGTCCCAGAAAAAAATGGGTGTGTTTTTTAATAAGTCACATGAAACCTTTGGCAATATTTGAATAGTTGATGATAAATCGTCTAAGAATATTGGACATGCCTTGTAAAGTTTGAAGTTTTTTGATAGCGCGAGGAGGAGGAAATTTCACAATGGCCTCAACTTTCAATGGATCAACCATGATCCCTCGATTGGAAACAATGAAACCTACTAAACATCCAGATTTGAAGAAAAATACACGTTTGTTGGGGTTTAACCAAATTTTGTATTATTTTCATCGTTCAAACAGGAGCTGTAAGTGTTCAGGATTATCTCTTCTCTTTCGAGATCGTGCAGGTAAATCATCCAAGTAAGGTTCAACTACGTGCTTGATATCATGAAAAGTGAAGTTCATAGATCGCTAGAAAGTAGCCCCAACATTCTTCAATCCGAATGACATTTTCATATAGGAAAAGGTACCTGTTATCACCAATCTTGTAGTTTCCCCTATAGGTGGATCCAATGTGGATGATAGTGGGGATAGGCAACTAAAGTGGTGAACCAAGAGCGCCTTGGTTCCCAAAAGGATGGTTGTCACGCCAACCAAGGCACTCTTCGCTTTAGCTATCAAAGCCAAGATAGCAAGGGGGAGACCCAAACCTACTCCCGATAGGAGAGATCAACCCAATCACCAGATCAAATCAATCTAATGAGGTACGTAAGGTGACAGGTATGGAACCCTAGAAATAAGGAATTAAGACCAATGTAGAGGCTTGGGAAAGGTGTAATATGACAATGAAAGATAACACAGAGTGATTCAATGATTAGGTATCATTCTAGGATTCAGAGCTAGTTTCAAATGGTCAAAATCAACTACCTTGGGAAATGTGACCCTTAAAACAGGGAAAGTGTCCCAAATCAGAGATCTGACAATTAGGGATTTCAAGCTATGCTTGATGAAAGGATATGATACTTTCAAGGTGTTTCAAGCAACAAGACAAAGATCAAGCCACAAGATAACTCAACAATCTAGGAAAGTTGAATTGACTTGGAGAAGATTAGTGCCTTGGAAATTGGGCCAAATGGAGTCGGATGCCCACCAAATTGTAGATCTGGAATGTTGAGGTGTTGAGGTAGGTGGATCTTGAAAATTAAGGTTATCCAATGGCTAGATATCAGTAGATCTGAGATTGAAATGTGCCACAAAGTGACCCAAGTGGGGCTCAACCCTCAAAATGAGCAATGGGGCCCACAAGGTCAAAATCACTGAAGTGACACACTAGGGGTAGGTTATCAATTATGGAGATCAAGGATCAAGTGGGATCTCACCTACCCAGGTGCTAGATCCTTGCAAACTAGCCCCTCCTAGGAAGTACGACCTCCCTTGGAGAAACTGTTTTGCATTGGGAAAGGGGTCGAATGAAGGCCAAATCACACCAAACTATAGACCCGAATTGCCATGGATATTGTAGAGGTGGGTTTTGAATTTTATACTGAAACACCAAGTGGATCTAACTAGATCTGAGAAAATGTAAAATGAGGGTTTGTAAATTGAGGGTTTTATCAATGAAGTAGCTATGTCAATGGATTGGAGCCAATACAAGAAGAAAAAACCTGTGGATCTTACCTGGATAACCTTGTAGGTGCCTTGATGATGATGATCTATGCAAACTCGATCAATTTGGAGTGATTTGAGGTAGTTTTCTATGAAGTCGAATTGCCCAAGGAAGCCAATGCAACCTCTCTCCTGCACAATAAACATCAACAATATCATATTTACTGCGAACAAGAGATAAGACTAATGCCACAAGAGAAATAACAGAAAGATATCATAGATCACAATGATACTAATGATAACCCGCTAATACAACCGAATGCCAAGTGGAGCGAGTTGAAGAAGCCTTGCAAAAATGCCCAAGTGAAGTCGCCCTCCTGTAGACAAGACAAAAGTTTCCAAAAAGATAGATCTTACCACAAATACCCAAATGCTAGGATGCAATAGACTTTCCAATCACCATCTAAGAACACCAGATGCAAAGGATACCACAAGAAAGTTTTTCTATATCAAGATTTCAAGATCCAAAGACCCCTTTATAGTGAGAAGATCTCTCCTTTAAATAGGAAGGAGTGAGTCCACAATCTAACCACTTTTTAAATGAGTGGCTAATATTAAAAGATCAAAAGATCTAATCAATGGTTGAGATGATCTCAACAATACAATACATGGATCACTAATAAAATATAACAATAAGTGTACAAAATCACCCTAGGAGAGGGGATCCCACCAAATCATGATGAAAAAACATAAAGTATAGCTCATGGTGGGTCCAAGGGGTAATTTCTAACACCCTTGGTCAATCCCCATGGCACAATATCCAAGAATAAAATATCTAGACACCAAATAGTGTCTCTCTGGGAAAGTCATGAGCCTTAGGAGGCTCCATAAATCATCAAAAAGTGCCATACGTGATGGATGTGGGTCCCGATGAAGCTAAAACTGCTGGAGAAGGTGTGGAAGACATCCCACTCATCATCACTGATCATCCCATGTAATAAAATTGCCTCAATAGCCCAAATTGAATTCCTCTGTAGCCATTTTTACCATTTCTGGACTGCCTTGGGAAATGTGAAACTGCCCAAACTGCCTCCTGGAGTGCCTGTGCTATCAAGGTGATCTCACCAATGAGTCTGGGAGGGGGTTAATATGGTAATAACAAGTGGTTGGACCACCCCCTCCATGCAAATCTCCCTAGGTGAACCAAGTAAATCTCATCAATGTTCGGACAGGGCCTCCGACAGACCAAAACTGCACTAGGATAGCCACTTGAGGCTCAATCATCACTGTAACTGCCCGGAACATAAAACAGGCTGTCTCATTGGACTTAGAAGTTCCAAATCCATCTAAGATGTGTACTCATACACCATATAAACCTCTGCATGGTCCAAAATAAATACTCATCATATCCGGCAGACCAAATAATAATAATCTGTAAAAGTGCTGAAAAGAACAAATCATCATCATAAGACTGAAACCACTACATAATCCCACCATGGTGAACTGTACTAGACCATATATCATCTATCTGTAACATCTGAGGTCCACTACCTCATGTCCTGTGGTTGACTTTTGGTCAAACTGAGGTTTGACCAAGTCAATATGACCAAAATATGTCTCAAACTGTCATCAAACTGCTGCAAGGTGCCAAGGGTTAAAACATGCTTTACAATCCATTCACATAGAAATTATAACAAGTAGCAATCATTACTGGCAATCTAAATCCAAATATAATATGTCATTAATTATTTTTAATTACTCAGACAAGACTTTCAAGGTCATACTCACTTCATAGTTGTGATCAATTTGCTAGTGATGGGTGAAGGCTAAGAAACAATTGGCTAGGTCAAAGGATGACCTATTGACTTAACACTGTGACACTTTGGAAATGGAAAAGGGAATACACACCATAGCATATAGTGGATAAGAAACAACAAAGGGAATGGCGGTGTCTCACAAATGGATAAGTTGTTCAAAGGGTGTTTATTCACCTTACAGAGATGCGCACAATCCATAATACAAATGAGGCCAACAATCTTTATGATATAGAGTTTAAGTTCCATGGCTTTTTTGGGCTTAGAGTTTCCATTGCCTTTGATCTATGTGTGTTTATAAACACATTGCATAGATTTACATTTAATTTAGGCTTCTTGCTGCAGGTGTGTTTCTAAGGCACTTGATTACCTAAGCACTTCTAGGTGTGTCACAGATAGCTTGTTTACCTAGGTATTTACATTTCACAATAGATATAGCATTTGATATTTCATAGCCATTTTCATTTGGCTTACTTTTCATACAAGATATAACATTTGATTTCCATACTTTGTATTCATGGCGGCACTAAAAGTTCCAGGTTTAGCCAACAACATCTTTAGTGACTAGGGGGACTTCTCAAGGAAATCCAACTCACAATAGGTAAGTTTTGTCACCAACTCAGAGCCGAGACACAATAAACAGGGAAGCTTATCCAATATAGAGGCTACAGTGGGGAAAAGTCCTCCATGCCACTAGTCAAGCAGTAAGTCAAGGAAATGAACAAACTGGGTAAGTCATGGATGGATGAAGATAGTGAATAATGAAACCAACACTAGCAAGCCAAAGTATGGTGGGAATGATCACCTCTATTCTCCCTAAGGAGGGTAAAACCAATGAGTATAGGCCAAGAACTTCTAAGTCTGAGTAGGGACAAATATGATATATATATAGTACAACCAGGTCCACATATCTATATGATCACCAGATCATGATACTAAATGCTAAGACATGCTAAGAAAATGGAAATAAAAGCAATATAACCATAATACCATAATATACCTGTTGAATCATATACCTAAAAGATCATCATCTGAACCATCATCTGTCCTCTACAACTGCTGCTGTAACTCTGGGCACTACTGACTTCTCTATATAAATGGCTAAATAGCTACATCGGTCATCTCTCCTAGTGTCCTGAAACTCAGTCATGGCATGGGGAATAAAATTGCTTTCCAAAATATGATAATGATCCATAGTAGATGCTCATCTCAGCATCTCAATGCACGGGAACTAGGTGTACTGGAATCAGAAAAATAACATATGGTAGCCCGGCTACTATATATGTGATAACATCTGGCTTTGGTTGGGACAACTGCTTTGTTGAAAAGAGCGCTTGAGAACCTCAGAATCTCTGGTTCTCGAACTCTGCTACTTGAATCCTTGATCTAGCACTCTACCATTTTGCTTTCAACTTTTTATTTTATTTTGCACTTTATTTTGCACATGTATCTGCATTCACAAACATCAAAATACCTCATGCAACACGTATGGGAAAAAATATAAAATCAAACTGAAATAAAATCTATTCTATAACAGAAATTTAAATGCATGGAGTATAACAATAGAAAATAAATTTAATCTACTAACATAACTTGCAAAGTTTGAAATTTATTGTGCAGGAAAAGAAAAATGACAAGTACTCAGTTAAACTAGGAGCTTCAAAAGGAGCTTAGGAAAAAACAAACAAAAGTGCCAAACTCAATGGATGAAAAGACTAACTACTGCCCAAGTAGGCTTATTCAGTTCCTACCTACTCTAATCTAACTAGTTAGCACAAATGCTAGGTAAAATCATAAATCCAGTGTAACCATTCATCAAATAGGTTAATGTTTCTTCTTTGATTTTCGTTCATAGAACAAGTCAAGGTTGGGTTAAAGATTGATAAATTTGAAAGAACAAACTTCTTGATTTGTTCAAAAATTGATGAAGGGTTTGAATGGTGCAAAATGAAATCATGCCAAGGAGAAGACTGACTGATGCAAACATCCTCCATCAAAGAATCGATAGGATCATAAAATTTATGCAAGCTAAACTTTGAGATGGATGGAGGAAAAATATGTGATGAAAAATTTGACTTTATATTTACTTTATTCACCTCTTTCACATATTCGATTTGGTTCTCCCTGGGATTAATGATCAAATAGAAACCAAGTGGGGATAAATTAAAGTTTGAAAGACGGAAAATCAAAGTCAGACCCACTTGATGCTCAAAAATGGAGAAAAAATAGAATTGATCTTTAAACACCTTTTCTAGCCACCAAGAGTGATTGATATCTTGACAACAAGCATTCTGGTTCCAAAGTGACTGAAAAGGGAAATGAAGTACTTTTTTCCAAACATGCAATCATGCTTAAACTTCTTATTGAAAATTTCAAAAGGAAAAGATTGACTAGACCACCAACCCCAAAAAGATTGACAAAGATGGGTGGAGAGGGTGGATGCATTTTCTTCTAGATGGATAGAAAAAATTTGCCTTGGATTTTGACAAAAGGAAAGGCCTTTTAAAGCAATGCTATTTATTCTAGGAATGATAAACTTTTGACTAAGTTTAATATTTACAAACTGGGGACAAGATTCAAATTTTAAGAAATGGATGTAGCTATCTTGACTAAGGATGGAAAAATTTGAAGACTCATTATAAGAAATGGAACAAAGATTAGAGCATCTAGTGTGATTCACTAATTCATCCTCATCTTGAGATTGACCTTTTATTGACTCATCATTAAATTCACATGAGGATAAATGATCATTTTTATTTAATTTGTCAGGGAGAAAATTAACAAGTTCATTTAAAACATCCTGACTATTTGCACAGTTATAATGTGAAATTACCACTAAAGGATCTTGGTCAATGTCCCCCCTTTTTTTTTCTTCAATAACGAGATAAGGAGTTGAATGATCATTAAAGATAGAATGACTAATGAGTTCCTCTGAATGAAGAACTTCAGTAGACCTATTGACTAAAGGCTCATCCTCAGAAATTTCCTCAGGATCAGGACTAGGGTTACCTAAAAAGAAATTTGAAAACTTATGGTTTGTACAATGATTAAAGATTTGACTTTCGATTGACTCAAAAGTAGAATACTTATCCTCAAAAGAAATTGGGCAGGATGGGTCATCTCCGGATGTTGACAAATCACTTGATATTTGATTGTTAAATGATTCAACAATACGATCGGAAAAGGGAAAGTTTTGATCTTGGATTTGATTTGAAAGATGCATATCATCGAATTCACTTCCCCATTCTTCTAAGAATTTATTTTCAAACATGTCATATCCGGAAATGCTATTGGGTTTCAAATTCGAAAGCCAGAGCCTAGCTCTTTCTTTGAAAGATGAAGCCAATAGTTTCATACACATATCCTCATGGGTTATGGATAACTCATTAAGAACTTCCCGAAAGCTTTCAAGGTGCCTTTTAGCAGATATTTCATAACTTCCATAAAAAATAGGCAACCTTTCATAGGCTTGATGAGGAATATGATGAGGATACCCAACAATTTTTGGGAAGTTAAAAACTTTTAAACAAATGAAAGTTCTAGGCCGCTCAGAAGCAGCCATGGATGGTGAATTTTATTTTTTAATTTAGCTATTTTTTTTATTTTTTATTTTTAGATTCAAGAACCTGAAAACAAAATGATGCACCCCATGGGTTCTAGACAATGATAGGATCAATCACCAATGGAGTTGCTTATGTGGAGTCGCCAGGTGAACCACACAGGTAATTCACCGAAATGAAATGTATTGTAAGGATGCAAATGAGCTCGCTCCTCAGCGGAGTTACGATTCGGAGTTGCCAGGTAGAATTTAAAAATCCTCTACCAAGATGTATGTCGTTTGAAGTGCAGGGAGAGATTAAGTGAAACACATATGGATATGGTTTAATTAAGGATTGAAATAATACCCATCTAGATTAATCCGGATGCGATAAGATATGAGTTATGCATGGATAATCGCAGACACCTAAGGTAAGCCTCTACCTCCCCAGCAACGACGCCAAAATGTTATCACTAATCTTGTAGTTGCCCCTATAGGTGGATCCAATGTGGATGATAGAGGGGATAGGAAACTAAAGTGGTGAACCAAGAGGGCCTTTGTTCCCAGACCTACTCCCAATAGGAGAGATCAACCCAATCACTAGATCAAATCAATCTAATGAGGTACGTAAGGTGACAGGTATGGAACCCTAGAAATAAGGAATTAAGACCATTGTGGAGGCTTGGGAAAGGTGTAATATGACAATGAAAGATAACAGAGAGTGATTCAATGATTAAGTATGATTCTAGGATTCAAAGCTAGTTTCAAATGGTCAAAATCAACTGCCTTGGGAAACGTGACCCTTAAAACAAGGAAAGTGTCGCAAATCAGAGATTTAACAGTTAGGGCTTTCTAGCTATGCTTGATGAAAGGATATGATAGTTTCAAGGTGTTTCAAGCAAAAAGACAAAGATCAAGCCACAAGATAACTCAACAATCTAGGAAAGTCGAATTGACTTGGGGAAGATTAGTGCCTTGGGAATTGGGCCAAATGGAGTCACATGCCCACCAAATTGTGGATCTGGAATGTTGAGGTGTTGAGGTAGGTGGATCTTGAAAATTAAGGTCATCCAATGGCTATATCTCAGTAGATCTGAGATTGAAATGTGCCACAAAGTGACCCAAGTGGGGCTTAACCCTCAAAATGAGGAATGGGGCCCACAAGGTCAAAATCACTGAAGTGACACACTAGGGGTAGGTTATCAATTATGGTGATCAAGGATCAAGTGGGATCACCTACCCAGGTGCTAGATCCTTGCAAACTAGCCCCTCCTAGGAAGTGTGACCTCCCTTGGAAAGACTGTTTTGCCCTGGGAAAGGGTTCGGATGAAGGCCAAATCACACCAAACTACAGATCCGAATCACCGTGGATATTGTAGAGCTGGGTTTTAAATTTTATACCCAAACACCAAGTGGATCTAACTAGATCTGAGAAAATGTAAAATGAGGGTTTGTAAATTAAGGGTTTTATCAATGAAGTAGCTATGTCAATGGATTGGAGCCAAGACAAGAAGAACAAACTTGTGGATCTTACCTGGATAACCTTGTAGGTGCCTTGATGATGATGATCTATGCAAACCCAATCAATTTGGAGCGATTTGAGGTAGTTTTCTATGAAGTCGAATTGCCCAAGGAAGCCAATGCGCCCTCTCTCCTGCACAATAAACGTCAACAATATCAGATTTATTGCGAACAAGAGATAAGAATAATGCCACAAGATAAATAACAGAAAGATATCATAGATCACAATGATACTAATGATAACCCCCTGATACAAGTGAATGCCAAGTGGAGCGAGTTGAAGAAGCCTTGCAAAAACGCCCAAGTGAAGTCGCGCTCCTGTAGACAAGACAAAAGTTTCCAAAAAGATAGATCTTACCACAAATAACCAAATGATAGGATGCAATAGACTTTCCAATCATTATCTAAGAACACCAGATGCAAAGGAGACCACAAGAATTTCCACAAGAAAGTTTTTCTATATCAAGATTCCAAGAGCCAAAGACCCCTTTACAATGAGAAGATCTCTCCTTTAAATGGGAAGGAGTGAGTCCACAATCTAACCACTTTTTAAATGAGTGGTTAAGATTAAAAGATCAAAAGATCTAATCAATGGTTGAGATGAGCTCAACAATACAATACATGGATCACTAATAAAATATAACAATAAGTGGACAAAATTGCCCTAGGAGAGGGGATCCCACCAAATCATGGTGACAAAACATAAAATATAGCTCATGGTGGGTCCAAGGGGTAATTTATAACACCCTCGGTCAATCCCCATGGCACAATATCCAAGAATAAAAGATCTAGACACCAAATCGTGCCTCTCTCGGAAAGTTGTGAGCCTTAGGAGGCTCCAGAAATCATCAAAAAGTGCCATAAGTGATGGATGTGAGTCCCGATGAAGCTAAAACTGCTGGAGAAGGTGTGGAAGACATCCCACTCATCATCACTGATCATTCCATGCCATAACATTGCCTCAATAGCCCAAATCGAATTCCTCTGTAGCCATTTTTACCATTTCTGGACTGCCTCGGTAAATGTGAAACTGCCCAAACTGCCTCCTGGAGTGCCTGCGCTGTCAAGGTGAGCTCACCAATGAGTCTGGTAGGGGGTTAATATGGTAATAACAAGTGGCTGGACCACCCCCTCCATGCACAACGCCTTGGGTGAACCAAGTGAATTTCATCAATGTTCGGACAGGGCCTCCGACAGACCAAAACTACACTAGGATAGCCACTTGAGGCTCAATCATCACTCTAAGTGCCCGGAACTCAAAATAGACTATCTCATTGGACTCAGAATGTCCAAATGCATCTAAGCTGTGTAATCATACACCATATAAACCTCTGCATGGTCCAAAGTAAGTACTCATCATATCCGGCAGACCAAATAATAATAATCTGTAAAAGTGCTAAAAAGCACAAATCATCATCATAAGACTGAAACCACTACATAAACCCACCATGGTGACCTGTACCAGACCATATATCATCTATCTATAACATATGAGGTCTGCTACCTCGTGTCCTGTGGTTGACTTTTGGTCAAATTGATGTTTGACCAAGTCAACATGACCAAAATATGACTCAAACTGTCATCAAGCTGCTGCAAGGTGCCAAGGGTTAAAACATGCTTTACAATCCATTCACATAGAAATTATAACAAGTAGAAATCATTTTTGGCAATCTAAATCCAAATATAATATGTCATTAATTATTATTAATTACTCAGACAAGACTTTCAAGGTCATACTCACTTCATAGTTGTGATCAATTTGCTAGTGTAGGGTGAAGGCTAAGAAACAATTGGCTAGGTCAAAGGATGGCCTACTGACTTAACACTGTGACACTTTGGAAATGGAAAAGGGAATACACACCATAGCATATAGTGGATAAGCAACAATACAGGGAATGGCGGTGTCTCACAAATGGATAAGTTGTTCAAAGGGTGTTTATTCACCTTATAGAGATGCGCACAATCCATAATACAAATGAGGCCAACAATCTTTTTGATATAGAGTTTAAGTTCCATTTCTTTTTTGGGCCTAGAGTTTCCATAGCCTTTGATCTATGTGTGTTTATAAACACATTGCATAGATTTACATTTAATTTAGGCTTCTTGCTACAGGTGTGTTTCTAATGCACTTGTTTACCTAAGCACTTCTAGGTGTGTCACAGACAACTTGTTTACCTAGGTATTTACATTTCACAATAGATATAGCACTTGATATTTCATAGCCATTTTCATTTGGATTACTTTTCATAAAAGATATAACATTTGATTTCCATACTTTGTGTTCATGGCAACACTAAAAGTTTCAGGTTTAGCCAACAACATCTTTAGTGACTAGGGGGACTTCTCAAGGCAATCCAACTCACAATAGGTAATTTTTGTCACCAACTCAGAGTCGAGACACAATAAACAAGGAAGCTTATCAAATATAGAGGCTACAATGGGGAAAGGTCCTCCATGCCACTAGTCAAGTATTAATTCAAGGAAATGAACGAACTGGGTAAGTCATGGATGGATGAAGATAGTGAATAATGAAACCATCACTAGGAAGCCAAAGTATGGTGGGAATGATCACTTCTATTCTCCCTAAGGAGGGTAAAACCAAAGAGTATAGGCCAAGAACTTCTAAGTCTTAGTAGGGACAAATATGATATATAAATAGTACAACCAGGTCCACATATCTATATGATCACCAGATCATGATACTAAATGCTAAAACATGCTAAGAAAATGAAAATAAAAGCAATATAACCACAACACCATAATATACCCGCTGAGTCATATACCTAAAAGATCATCATCTAAACCATCATCTGTCCTCTAAAACTACTGCTGTAACTTTGGGCACTACTGACTTCTCTGTATAAATGGCTAAATAGCTACATCGGTCATCTCTCCGAGTGTCCTGAAACTCAGTCATGGCATGGGGAATAAAACTGTTGTCCAAAATCTGATAATGATCCATAGTAGATGCTCATCTCAGCATCTCAATGCATGGGAACTGGCTGAATAGTGTACTGGAATCAGAAAAATAATATATGGTAGCTCGGCTACTATATATCAGGATGACCAACCTGAGATATATCTCCAGGCTTTATCTAGCGTCACCACCCCCCAAATAATGCGGTTTAGGGGTTACTTCAAGAAGCTTCCTCTTACAATACGCATTGATTCTGGTATCACTCATAACTTCATTGACCCTCGGATTGCTAAACAGGATGATTGTTTTGTCTATCCTTTCTCCAACTTTGAAGTCATGGTTGTCAATGGGGGCACCTTACCTTGCAAGTGGAAGTTCCACAATGTGTGTATCTCTCTGGAATATTATAACCTGCACTCTGCCATGTTCTCCTTATCCCTGGGAGGATGTGATGTGGCTTTGGGCATTCAATGGTTACGCACACTTGGCCCCATCTTATGGGATTTTGCTGAGCTTTGGATGTAGTTTTCAGTCAATGGGAAACAACACAAATTTACAGGTTTACAACAAGGGTCTCTCCGCATCATTAGTTCACATCACCTAGAAAAGATCCTTAAGAAGAATTCACATGGTGTCATCGCTCAACTCCATTCCATTCAGATGCACCCATCAATAGTCTCCACTACTTCATTGGATAGATATGCAAGTGTCTTTACTACACCAGTGGGATTGTCGCCTTCAAGAGACCTTTTCGGTAAGAATTTAGATGAATCTACATCTCAGAAGGAACTGATGGCTATTTTGCATGCAGCACAGAAGTGGTCGCCATCCCTATTAGGGAATTATTTATGCATCAAGAATGATCTCCAGAGTCAGGAAAACTTCCTAGAACAATGGGTCTCCTCCCCAGCACACCTAAAATGGGTTATCCAGGTCATGGGTTGTGCCTATGCGATCACTTAAAAGAAGGGTAAGGATAATCTGGTGGCAGATGCTCCTTCTTACACACTTGATGACCCAGTTTCTCTTACATCTATTTCTCTGCTTGTTTTACATTGGTTGCAATCTGATCAACTGGGCTATCCCTTCTATGAACTCCATGCTTATCCATCGGCAGGGCACTCTGGGTTCCTCAAAACGTATGACCGGGAACAATGTAACTTCTTTTGGCAGGGACTAAAAATGACAATTCAACAGATGGTAACTAACTGTGATACTTTCCCGGTCAACAAGGGTGAAACGACACTCCTTTCGGGACTGCTCAAACCCCTGCTCATCCCTACACAGATTTGGACAACTATTTCTATGGATTTCCTTGAAGCGCTCTAGTTGTACAATACTACACCTAAAATGACACCATATGAAGTAGTCTATGGACAGGCACCACCAGTTCTTCTTCCATACACCCTTAACAGTTCCCCAGTTCAGGAAATTAACTCGGTTCTTCGAAAGCGCGATCAGATTCTTCTCATTCTGTAGGACAATCTTCACATGGCCATAATTCGACTAAAACAACACGCCAATCAACACCGTTCTGAGTGCCATTTTCACACAACTGATATGGTTCTTCTTCATCTACAACCTTCTAAGCAATCCTCCCTAAAACTCAAAAGGCGTTAGCTTCTCTCTCACTCTATCACAGCGACATTAATTCAGTGGCACAGAATGCAACCCGAGGATGCTACAGGGGAACCGCTCCTTCAGATTCCGCATCAATTTTCACATCTAAAGCTTTACAAATCATTTTCAAAGGGAGAGGGGATGTTAGGAACCTGTGGCAACCCTTCTCTTTACTTTGTTAGTATATTGTTATTGGACGCATAGGCTTTGTAAGTCACCCTGTAGTATTTTTTGATCCATAGTTTGTATTAGCCCATGGTAGTATTGGATGCATATGCTTTGTAAGTCGTCCCATAGTATTATATGTCCCATGGTATTGACCCATAGTATTGGGCATAGACTTAGTATATAAGTGTGTGTTGAGGCCAATTCAAAGGAACCGTGAAGTTATTTGTATTAAGCTTGCTCAAAGGAGGTTTCCCCCTCGAAGTGGCCTGTGATCAATAAAGCAATTATGAGTTCTGTTATTTCTGCTATCTCGTGAATTTTCATTAATTAATTGTTGCAGGTTCTTCACATCCCTCTAACAATTATATTTCACCATTTTCATCAATCAAAGTAATTTACTACAACTCTATGTTTGTCTAGCCAATCCATGCCAATTAATACATCATATGATCCTAATGGAAAAATATTCAATTCTACTTTTGTAACAAAATCTTGCATATGAACTTCACAACTAGAAATAAAAATGGTTACCTTTCTTTTTGTCCCTGTGGCTAATTGCACTGACCACAAATTTTCAAAATCATACTTTTTCATTTTACATAAATCTATTAGCTTAGGAGATATGTAACTTAAAGTAGATCCATAATCAATTAACATATAAATAGGTTTGTCAAAGATCTTACCATCTACCTCGATCATGGAAGGTTGATAATCCGCTTGATGATTGTCCAAGGATGCGATTATCTTCGGTATGTTCCTAGCAACCTCTCCAACTGTGGTTTCTTCCCTGAAAGTGTGAATATTCCATTTATCCTTCTTATGAGGACAATCCCTATAGAAATGACTCTCCCCATAACCCCAACACTATAAAGGTTCTCTTTTTATTTCTTCTTTCTTCTTATTAAAAATATTATCTGTATACTCAATTCTTATTGGTTGTTTAAACTCAGTTATTATTGTTTGTTGTCTATCCTTAAAAGTATTCATCTGGAAATTATTATGTTTATTGAAAGGTTTGAATTCTCTTCTTTTAAAATTAATCCCTTCTCTTTTTTTTAAATGATAAGGATTTTAATTCTTACTCTTAGATTGATCATAAGTTAATTTGGATTTCCTCATTGCTTCATATAAAGTTTTTGGTTCATCAAACTCTAATTTATCTTTATAAAAGCTAGGTAAGAAACCTAGAAATCTCTGAATTTTAGGTTTTCCTTTATGGTTTAGGTAAGGAACGTATCTTAACAAGGATAAAAATTTAGTACATAAGTCATGCATAGACATTGATCCCGGTATTAAATCATAAAACTCCTTTGCCTTCTCCTCATAGTAATACTTTGAGAGGTATTCCTTTTTAAATTCCTTTTTAAACCAGTTCCAACTTACTTTTCTATCATTTATTATTTTTTCTCTTTTTAAGTCTTGCCACCAAATATCATCCTTCCCGACTAGATTGAAGATAGTCATTTTTCCCTTCATAGAGTTGGAATAATTATACATAGTAAAGTAATTCTTCATCCTAGATAGCCAAGCCTCAGCTTATTCTCCACTTTTGACTTCACTGTCAAAGGTAGGAGGCTTTATTTGTTTAAATTATCCTATTATCTCATCTTTATATTTTCTCTTCTTCCTTCGTCTGCCCTCGGAGATATCACTAGAATCTTCCAATTCACTAGATATAGGTCTTTCGTCAAAAGACGAACAATCAGATGATGAGTTTTCTCGTTTACGTTTATTTTTATTTTTATCATTATTTATGTCGTTCATTTTATATACTAAGGCTTCATTTAAGTCTTCCTAGGTTTTCAATACCCTCTCATGTTCAGTCTTAAAGTTAATCAATTCAGCCTAGATAAGTCTCTTATTTTTTGCAAAATCTCATTATTAACATTGTTATTCTCATCATTAAGTTCTACCGAAACATGTGGGGTAGGGGATCTTCTTCCGACCATTTCTTTTTGCAATTTTAATAAAACAAATTTCTTCTATACAAGTAAGAATAACAACATTTAAACATCATTATTTTTCTCATAACACGAATAGACACCATAAGGCCAACTATCGTAATCTAATATCTGATACCACAATGTCGCATACCTCAAATTCTTACTTTTGTAAAAATTTAAAAAATAATTTGATCTAAACACATATTTTAACCAAATTTGTTTCAATTTACAACTACAAGTATGATACAACTTCTAGCATATAATGCATGATCCTTTTTTTTTAAGCACGGTTTTTTCCTAACCTCAAAAACATAAAAGACAAATGTCATAATTTGACCATCATATTGAGAATACTATGTTATCCCTTTTATGTAAACAATTATAATGTACAATTCTTCTTATCAAAACTATTATTCCTTTTCTCTATCTTCATATGCAAGTACAATTTTATACATGGAAAAAAACTTAATATAAAATTTCATCATAGACTATAATAAGTATTTCTAATAATAAGTCTTTAATTTAAAAACATGATTTACATTATACAAATCCATCTTAACTACAACTATCTACAGATGTTTCCATTGGCTATCCATTTTATTATAATTGTCGATAACCATATTCAAGTTCATTCCACATTAAGTTTAGCTCACATTATCATATTCATAAAAATAACTTTATACACTTGCATTATTTATCATAAACACTTTCAAATTTATATGTATATTTATATATACATGTGGTCATATATATAGGTGATTAAGCACAATATTACAAATACTATTAAAATAATTTTCAATTCCCATGAATATATATATATATAAAAGGGTTGTCTCTCTATGCTTTGGATCGGGACATATCTCTCAGCCTTTTTGTTTGGTTATCACCACACTTTAAAAACAAACATTTATGACGTGGGAGAATATTAAAATTTTTTTTAAATATTTACACAAAAACCCTCCATTTATTTAGACATAAAAATTTATGACTTCAAGAACTTCAACGACAGAAGGTGGAAAGACTCAAAGTTAAACAATAATTTTCCTTCACATAACACATGCTCGATCAACCTATCATACCGACATAAGAGTTAACGAACTACTCTTTCATTGTTCAAGCATACGTAAGAGTGATTTCCCAACCCAAGTCGCGGAAGGAGATTCGATCTTAGATCAAGGATAAATGCTCATTGTGGTTTATATTTTAGTCGATGCCATGATCTCTATCACTCCACACTCAATAATAACCTATTCGAGAGTATCAACACGTAGTCTAAAGTTTAAAGTTTCAACAGGGAGTAGGGGTGCGATTGTTACGAGCAGAGTTTTAAGAGAATCCAAGAGCTATTAAGTATGGAAACATTTCGCTTAATTACTGAAGGAAGCATACTTCCGCACTGAAATGACGCCTTTACCCAGAGTAAACAATACGTACTACCACAATCTTGATAAAGAATTTGGCACGTAGATCTTCAAGGGTAGGTCCTATTAAGTTTCAACCGGAATTGCCTGAAACGAACTCAATGTCAACCATTACACTTAACTATAAAACAAGGACAATCGTTAAACCATGAATGAAGTGGTATATACAAGGATCGACACTAATACTCGATATATAGAATTTGAGAAGACATTCCTTCGAGATCGAATATTACTCATTCCAAAAAAGCCAAAATAATATTTTATAGAGATCAAGCATAATACCCAATACACAGAGATGAATATCGTGATCCTAAGAGATCAAACATAATATTTATTTTGCAGAGAAATAATTCCAAAAAGATTAAGATAATAATCAACCTACAGAGATCGAGACTCGTATTTATTCTACTGGGAAATCGTTCAACAAGGATTGAGATAATAATCGATCTTTCAGAGATTGAAACTAGTATTTATTATACTTGCCGATAAGCAGTGTATCTTTGTAATCGATATGACGTTGATCACCTATTAGTCACTTTGACTACCTGTTAATTTTGTGATCATTTCACAATTTTAATCAAAGTATGCAAAATTATTTTTCATGCAATGCCATTATCCAAAGTTTTTATTCAAATTATCTGTTTTCTATTGGTCGAGAGATTGAGAGTGTTATTGCCGAGCCCACAGCGGGCATCTCGGTATTGAAGAAGGTTTTAAAGTTTTTTAATCTTAGATGATGGCTTCACCGCCTTCGTCACAGCCACTGCTCCAGCATTTCTTCTTTCTGTCTTCTCAACACCGTCTTCTGCATCAACTATCTATTCTCCACCGCCTTCTTATCCATTCTCCACTGCCTTCTTCTCATCACCGCCTTCTTCATCTTCTAAATATAGGATTATTAGATTGGTAATGGTAATGTTGACATTATCGCTCTTCCATGATATCATGAGGTTGGGAAAGCATACCTGAGAATCGAACCCACCTGTAGCAGCCTGTTAGCAATATCTAAGAATCAAGCCCACTTGGAGTGCTACTTCAACTATTGGCTCCGTGGAACCATTATCTCGAGTTGCATCCAGTGTTGTAGTCTGCTCATAATTTCTCCCTCAACCTGCAACAATATATTCCTCCTGCACAAGTAAAAGTAATATATTCCAAGACCTGCACAAGTAAAAGTAATGTATTCAAAGCGTGAATTTTCATTATGCCATCAATATTGAATATTGTGTTCTTCCAATCAACTTATATTTGCAAAATGTTTTTTTTAATCATATCCTGTAGCATATTTGGTAGCTTCTTGGCATGGTATTAACATCAAATCTTTCAATAGGAGCATGTCATGTATAATTGATGCTACTGTATATGTGAAACTAACAATGTAAAACCACGGTATATGTGAAATCAACAATGTAAAACTGTACGGATAAATAATGTTTATATGCTTTCTGTCCTTCACTGTCTAATATAACAGTAACATGCTAACCGCTTGAATTGCCTTATGTTTTCTAATGCTACTGCTATATGTAAAAACTAAATGAAAATACACATCTGCTGAAAATGGATAGCTAGTTAAGTAATTATGATATGAAACCCCAAAACTGTAAAATCCATAACACGATGAAATGCATTAAAATATTGAATATATACAATGCAATGACATACATTCATACCTTGTTCTCTGTTCATCCTTCTCCTCCAAGATTTCCATCGCTGTTTTTTTTCTTATTATCCCGGGAACAAATGTGGCTGATTTGTAAGCAATCGTATATAGAGACCCAGTCGCAGGTTCTGTACAGAGAGTCATAAGGTAAGGTTGTTGTTTCATTTCGAATGTAACTTCTCATCAGGTAAAGGTTGAATAAATACATCTTTTCCGGATTTAGCATTTCTAGGGACAAATAGAAAGGCCTTTTAGCAGAAGAAATCTCGGCCAGATATATGAACTTCTGGCCATCAGGGACACGCTCTGCATAGCTCCCTAGCATGAACTATGCAAACATTGCCATAGCTGAGCATGACAAGTGAGTCCCTTCTTTCTTTGGGCAGAAAATTTGGAAAATATCTGTTTAAAACCCTAAATATCAATGGATTCAAACACATCTATTTGATTCGCACCAATATTGTATAGACAGTGTTGGAATGTTTACAAAGAAATTTGTTAATGCTTGCATTTTGAACAGAAAAGAACAAGGTTGCATGTAAAACATGATGAGCATTAAATATACTTCATTGTTGGATTGATAAATGATATCCCGAAAGAATTTGGTAAATACCGTCATTAATACATAAATCAACTATATTTGTGCTCTTGAATCATCTACATGAATGGCCACATCTACATGAATGGCCAATGATGCCTCATCAGGGTTGTAATTATGTCCCAAATTAGCTGTTTGACACCTATAATTAGAGGGCTGCTAACACGGGGCTTCACTCAATAAACTGCTATCATAGCACGTCCGTTCATGGCATATGAAACAATATTCCTAATTTCACTAAATATTGGAAAATACCTTCCAAAATCGTTTTTTTTATCCCCTCCCAATATGCCTTCCCAATTTTAAAAAAAAAACCCCATTTTCACTAGATATTGTATGTATCAATTTTTTCATTAACATTTTTTATACCCCTTTATATTTCTACCTAGTGTATTGACATGATACCCCTCTTATGACCCCACATGCATTCTACAGTACACCTTCCTTCTTTCGATGTATATTGTGGATGCACATTACTTCACCCACAATGCAATTACTCAACCACATATCATTATGATTTGAAACATGTAATGGTCTAATGAAGAGATAGGAGATCACTTCTTGTATGTCACTAGAGCCAATGCACATAGTAGAACATTTAGATTGCATGTTGCAGTTCCCCAATCGCTGACTAAGCCTATTGTGGGCTAGGTATCCAAGCCCCCAGGGCTGTAACAAGCTCTAGGAGGCTGACTAAACCTCCCAAGGCCTGTAATAGGCACGATTGGTTGGGTATTCAAGCCCCCAAGGCCTATCGAGGGCCTATAAAAGGGCCTGGAGGCTTAGAGCCTCCCAAGTCTATTGGAAACAACTGGCTGAGTGTTATTGGTAACAATTGGTTATCAATGACCACTGTCTCTCGACTATGATCGACTGGAAACCCACTTCACCACGAAATCTCCTGGCTTCAAGCATGCCTCAAGACATAATTTCCATGCGTACTAGTAAGCCCGAGCCTTGCCTCAACCCGATTTCTCATATGGTCGTGATCCCTCCATCTCCATTTGGCGGATATTTGTCAGCCCACCCATATAAAAAAGACCCCAAAGTATTTTTGTATTGTTACATTAAATTAAAAAAACCCTTTGCCCCTTAATATATAGGCAATATAATTTTTAGGTTTTCATGAATATTTAATACCGCAATATGAATGAATGTGGTATTATATTGCCTTCTAGTGAAGCCCCCGTGGCTACTAATTCATCTACTTGCTTTTGCAACCACTAACAATTACAATTTACACTATATACAGATAATGCAATGGGTAAAAGCAAACTTTTGAACACCAAAAATTGATTCTAACACTGAGGATCCCATGCTGCTGTAACTAAAAATAATACAGATCCTCCCATAAAATTGCAACTAAAAATATTACAGATCCCATAGTGTTGTAACTAAAACCAATACAGGGCTATAATAATTAATGCTGGTGTAACTAAAAATAATACAGGGCTATAAAAGGCAGGTAATCCATACCGTTGCATGCCACTGTTTGCCTTAGAACATATATTTCACTCTTTTTTTGTGCTAGGAGAGCATTTAGTCTCTTTGCTTTATTTTAATCCACAGACATCGTTTGAACTGCTCCTGCTAACTGTTATGGAGTAGATGTACTCACTGATCTAGGATACTTCATTAGAGCAGCCTTCTCAGCCTCTCAACCGGTGATTTTATTTTGTTTCGTTTCAAATTTCTGTTGAGCTTCCTTCAGCTCTTTCATGAGCTTCTCCTTTGTTGTTTTACAGTAATAAGCTCCAGAGTTGGAGCTCCAATGCATGCATGTTGAAGCTAATGTAGCCTTATTCTGTAATAGTTGCATCTAGTCTAGTGACCGAAGTATTTGGCCAACATCGCTTTTCTGTATCTCAAATGGTTGGCAGAAAACAGAGGCACGTTAGATGCAATTGTTACATAATAGAGATGCAGCTGTTAAAAACTAAAGATTTTACTTAACATAGATCTACTGCATGGCTTAGCAAATAGAGATATAATGCATGGCTTCCAGATGTAGAGTGCATTGAAATGTTTGCCACACATTCAATTATTTGGCTTTTCACAAAAGTTAGATTGGTTGCTTAACTTCTTAACAAATAAGCGCGGACAAAAAAAGTTAAACAAATATCAGGCATTTTATAAAATAATTGACCTTTCTTAAGGGAAGGCTCCCTTGATTTTGAAGGATACAATCATTGCTGAGTCAGTAAATGCCAATTCCTAACTGCCATATGTCGAATCGAGTGGTTGTTAAGCCATTTTTTTTAAATCTTTGCATCGAGTTCTCGTTCTAAAGTTTTCATTACACCTATCGATTGTCTTTTCTGGACTGTTGTAGTGGATTTCCACGTGCCCTGAGCCATGATCCAGACATACTACCCAACCTGTGTGCTACAATATCCATGTGGCCATACATTTATCTCAAGTTGTGGACACATAGCTTATCCATGGTTTGGGGTTGGTCCTTCATATGTAGTTCGATTTAGCAGCGACTTGGCTGGGACTTATACTATGGATTATAACACAATTCAAGGTCACAATTCTGTCATGGTAATGGAACAGGAAAATTAAGAGCACACAGCTCCTCTATACAAGGATTGAGTTTCGATTTTAGCAATGGTAGTTTGCTATTGCTGCGTATGGATATGATCATAAGGAACTGGATAACGACCACGAACATCAAACTCTCGATCAAGAAAAAAGCAATGTTGCATTTCTCATGACTTAGGGAGTAGGCAGAAGAGCATATATTTAAATGCGTACAAGCTACAAGAACAGTCTTAGCTCTTAGGATTTTCTTTCTTGTCTTGCTGGCTGGTAGAGAGCCGCTGGTCCTGGAGAAACAACCGGTTATGCAAGGGACAAAGAAAATTATATAGCATCGCGGGTAATAGCAAAAATAGATTCAAATTTTATATGCATTTATCATATATCATATCAAATAGTAAATATAGCAAAAACATATGCAAATTTTAATTGCATTTATGCATAACATCAGCAGGTATTGGCTACCATGTAGCTTGTTTTATGGAGAAATCATTCCACAAGGATCAGGATAATAATCGATCTTCAGAGATCTTAACTAGTATTTATTTTACAGATAAACTTTTTGACAGATAAATCATTCCAGAAGGATCGAGATAGTAATCGATCTACATAGATCGAAACAAGTATTTATTTTACAAAGAAATCGTTTACAGAATAGAGAAATCATAATCGATCAAAAATAGTATTTATTAAACATAGATCGCATTTCCTTATATACTCATCCAACATCCAACATAGCAGAGATTTATTTCAATTTTTAGGTCAAATATAATGTAGTCTCACAAGGATAATTTTAAGGACCCATACTTATTTAAAAGTGCAAAAACCTTTGACGAACCTTATCAATTTTTAAAATGTGAACCAAAGCGATATTTTTCTAAAATTATTTCAATTTCTAAGGATTTTATATAGTTTATATAATAATTTGGCGATTTTTAGAGTGATCAAAATTAGACAAAATGGGGCTTCAAAAAATGCAAATTGGTAAATCTTTTTGGGAAAAAAAATGAAAAATAGCCCATGGACTAAATTTTGTCCCTAAAATTATCCTTGGATGCAAAGTAAAATAAAAATATCCAACAAACATCCATATGAATACGCTAGGTAATAATGGATCCAATCCTCTATCAAGCTGTCAAATAAGTGCATTTGAGCAAGATAAATTCATATTCAATTATTCAGAACATAAACAATATATTCTTACGACATTCAAAGGAAAATAAAGCTGGGACCGATCCCCATATTACTCAAATTAAATTATACTCTTTATTCTTTGATAATATAATATAAAAACAAAAACAACTACAACCTTGAATAATACCGCCAAGATTGCATAATAAATTTTCAAAATGAAATACATCTGAGGCAACCATACTTAGAATTAGAAACCCAAATAATCATAATACACTTACTTGAATAATGAAAATGGTTGTTTGGAGAGTCAGCTCCACCCTAGAGCAACACCACGGTTAGCCCAATTCCACCCCCGAGCTGATCACCACCATGCACTAGAACGCCAAGTAACACTTCCATGCAACACTCTCTCTCAGAGTTCGTAACAAGTAATGATCGACTTATGAAAGAGAGAAACAGTTAACACAGTTTCTCAATGCACAACATGGAGTCTCGTGCTATCTTAGTGCACCAATATATATAGTTTTGTCAAGGTCTTGTGCCATCCCAATCAAATCTTCAATTAATCCTTCAATACCTATTATTTAGGATTTTGTCTGGTAGTTGAGCTTTTATATTGGATTTGACTGGTAAAAATCTTCCTTGCTTGCTTGCTAAATACACATGTTCTTTGTGCCATGGTGGTGTCCCTGAATTCTCCAAGTGCCTTTTTTAATTAAATAATAAAATCAATAGTTTGTTGTGCAAAGTGTCACTCAGTGTTTTTGAGTTTTAAATAACTATTACAAAAATAATTGTCACAAATATTAAATCAAAATAAATAATAATGTCTTGCAGTATCACAATAAAGATTTAAAATTCAATCAAGCTTTTAAATTCCAAAAGTTCAAAATAACTCGCGAAATTTTGTTTTAAATTTTTTATTAGGCACAAAATCTCGATCGAACTTCAAATCTCAATCGAGCTTTTAAGCTCAAACGAGTGTTAAGAAATCCCTCTATCGACGATCGAGGGTTTTCTTAACCCTCGATAGAGACTTACAATTACCTTCCCCTTTTCTTACTCTTTCAAACCTTAATTAATCGCGATCTAATGAAGAAAATGAGAACCCTCCTTCTAAATTGAAATTCAAATCATAAAAACTTTACAACTACTCATTGGTGAATTTTCACCATAAGAATTATACCAAATATAAGCATATTATAGTTTTTAAAATGATACAATACATTAAATATTTTGAGCTTAATGGATATGGATATTAATTTATTCCACATTTTTTTAAATTCAATTAATTATTTAATGTATGTATTTATATATTACTAAAACGTTTAACTATATTTTTTTAAATAATAGAAAACATTCTTTTATTAAAAAAGAAAGGAACTAAATTTATTTTAAGAATAATTATTAAATTTTTAATTATTTTAAAAACTATTATTGAATTGATTAGAATGTTTTGGTACAAATACCAAACAAACATAACTAGATAAAACTAACATAATAAAGTATTTATAAACAAATTAAAACTAAAAACTAAAAATATTTATAAACAAATTATGTAAACACAAAATAAGAATTAAAACAAAAAATTAGAGTATTTAAAAGTAACCATACGGAATTTAAGATGGCGAGATCAAAAGTATTTTAATGGTTACTCTTAAGCATGCGATAAACTTGAGCTTGGAGTTGTGATTTTTAACCTATTAAACCTGAAGGGTGATCGGAGTCTCTTTTTAAGGAGGCAATTGATGATGCAATCTTCGAGAAACTATTATTTTTCAGTTTTTTTTAATAATAAGAAAATAAATTTTTAATTGATTTGAAATTTAAAAAGGAATTTTTAAACCAATGGAATGGCTAATTTATGTTATATAGATATCTCACAATCGATCAGTTTGAAATGATTCCCACTATTCCAATCTCCCAAGTGTAAATCGTTATGAAATCTCTACAATTTTAACAAAATAAATCATTATGAAATCTTTTATCTCTTGTCCATGGAATTAAGTTCCTTTTATAGTAATAGCCAAAGGGTTCAAATAACTCTGAGATTTAATTTGTAAGCACATATACGTGGTAGATAGTGTAGAGGTGGTAGATAGTGTTTGTCATGAGTGGGTATGTCACTTGTATTCCCTCAATCCAGTCAAGCAAGTAACTTGGGTGAATATGGAGGTGGTGGATCGTGTTCGCCAACAATTGATGGCCAACTTTACATGTATCATTCCATGAGCAGACAAATCGCCTCAAATTTCAATTCCGTGCATTGTAGGATGCTTCTTAATATGTCATTTTTTATTCAGTTTATATTTATAAGTCCTATATCATCATTTTTTATGTAATTTTAAGTCAAAGGTTTTACAATTATTATAAATGGTGTATTTTAAATATTTTATGTTTTCAATTTTTTTAAACTCAACCTAAAACAACCTGCATAGCAAGTCTTCAACTGAATCAAATACCTTATGTAAATGAGTAACACCTACAAAATCATAACTTCCTGTATTATATTCTGATTGAGGACACACATATATAAGATGGACTTGTCCACTTCAGCCACCAGATCATGAAGTTGATCAGAGGTTAGTTGCAATTTAACAACAATCTTTTTTTAAAAGAATTTATTCGGAGTTCAATTGGAAATCTTTAATAAATAAACTATTTTTTTATGATAAATGCATTTTAATTATGATGCAATAATATTATTATTAAAATTATTAAAATATATTTTAATGTTAAAATTTTCACATAGATAATTCGTAGAACAAGATTGCAGGGTTAGAATCTAGAATGAACAACTAGGTATGAGAGTTCATAAAGCTATGAATACCATGTTATTGGATTATTTCTAATGACCTATGTAGAAATTATATTATTTATTTACCAAGGGTACTAGGTGTCCCTACTTAAAATTGATATTCAAGTATTAATATGAATCAAGAAAACATGTAGTAGGTGTCCCTACCTAAAATTGATATTCAAGAATCAATATGAATAATGAAAACATTCTTGTAAGTCTAGTTTTGAAGGGCGCATAAATGGAACCCAAGTTGTTTGAAATTGATATCTAAGAATACACATAATTATTGAAAACATTCTTGTAAGATTGGTTAAGAAGGAAAAGAGGAACGGAACCAAAGTTGTTCTAAGTTTTAAAATTAATATTTGACTAAAGATTTGATTTGTTAATATATTTTTAGTGGAGCCCTTCTTCTTCAAGTGAATTAGGTCTCCTTAGGTGTTTGTAAAAGAAGATTTTACTATATCTTAAGTTAGTGATAAATTCTTTAAACATTTAAGGTTGTGTTGCAGCAGTAACCTGATTTCCAAAATTTCATAAAATTAGTGATAAATTTTTTAAACATTTAAGGTTGTGTTGTAACTGCAATTTGATTCTCAAAATTTCATAAAATTGTAGGCCCCTCTTTTATTTTGAATTTACTCAGAGTTTTGTTTCATCTTTTATCAGCTTACTTTTCTTAACACTATGATTTTTTTTTGAATCAAAAGAAAACTAGTTTTTTGAATCGGGAGACTTATCATTTTTTTGCCGAAATGATCGGGAGAGTTATAATTTTTTTGCCGAAACGACCGGGAGAGTTATCAGTTTTACGCCGAAACAAGCAAAGAGCATTATGGTTTTTGTGATTTTTTTGAAGAAGAAAACCTATTTCGGAGCAGAATGGGATTCTGCACCGAAATAGTCGGGTACGATCGAAGTTTGGAATTGATTGAGAAAAAATAAAATTTGGCCGAAATGGTTAACCTTGGGCTAAATCAGAGCAAAACTGATTTTTACGCCGAAACGGTTAGAGTAAAACCATGTTTGCTTCCGAAACATTTCGGCGCCTTAATAAGTTTTACTAGATCTTCACCAGTTTGGCGTTCTGCTGAATTTTGGAAAGAAATCGACCATGGCCAAAAGTAAAGAAATATCGGTGCCAAATAAAAATTATCCGAAACGAATAAGTGCACAATGGAGAACTTGAAAAGAAGATCTGAAATGGGGTTTGACGCCAAATCAAAAGAATCACTTTGAAATACGATCGATGACAAATGATAAAGTACTTTGAAACACATCGGTGCCAAAGGAAATAGTCGCCTGAAACAGGATTGGTGCTGAAAGGAATGTTGCTCCGAAACATGCCCAAACACTTTTCAGCGTAAATTAAAAAAAGTAATTGAAAAAGGTGTGATTTGACCCTACTAATGCATTTATTGAGTAGCATTTATTCCTAGGTTTATATTTCGTATATACAAGGGTTTCCATTTTCCTTTTGCAACATTGTTTGTAACGTCGTTAAAATCGAAGCAAACATCAGATGACAGGGAACCCCATTGGACATTTTATTTGGACCACTCGCACGCCTCTAGGTAGGCTTTTTCCATACCATTTTTTTCCATATTATGAGTGTGTATCCGTTATGCTTTATTTAGTCTAAATGATTTTATTCTTTTAATTCCTTTTCCCTAGTTTTGAAAACGACCTTGAGCCTGTAACCGTATATATATTTTGAGAATAGAGAGGTTTTGCCACCAACAAATTTCAAGTGAAGGCCGGTCATCCCATTGGCTCGCTAGTTTCAGTGCTCTTAGCATGCCCTACTTTCAGTGTTAGTATCAATTAGGGGGAGGGAGGAAATAAGGTGCTACATACAAAGTATGATCAACTAAGCACTGAACTCAAGCAAATGAAAACAAAAACCGCTCTCTCAATCTGTTAATGTTCTACTGCAATATGGGCATAGCAATAAGTGCAGAGATCAAGGTAGAGCTATTAGGGAGGGCCATTCAGGTCGCGGAGGGAATGTAGTTTCCATTCACGCTAGGAAGGTTGTTTCTTTCATGTGGGTCAGAAGGTGGTTCCAGTCAAGGAGGTGAACCTATATTAACAAGGAGCATTGGGACATTTATGAGGAGGGTGTCTAGCCCTGGGTAGCATGGGACAACTTGGTTGCTAACATGTATACTTATGCTTTACTTGAGGGGACTTGGATCGAGGACCACCCATGAAGGTGTTGTAGACCCGTAGTGTTGAAATATTGTAACTTCTAAGAATATTATATTTGTATTATTATTCTAGAGATATCCCATTCCTCCGAGGAGACCCTATTGTATATCCGGAGATGTTTATTCCTCCGAGAGATTGTGGTAACTAGGGTTATTAGACCTCCCATGTGAGGTTGACGTTGATTTAGCTGTTTAGGGGTTATTAGACTCTTCTGGAAGAGGTCGGCCCCAGTAGGGTGAAAATTCAGTTAGAAAACGAGTATAAATAGACGAGGTGTGTTCCTCATTTATCTCATTCATTCACTCACTTGTGATTGGCACATAGGAGAAAGAGAGGTCTTCTTAGTAGGAGAAGGAGCTCTTGTTTGGGTACTACATCTTGTATTGGTTGATTATCTATATTGAGGAAAGCTTTGCTGGGTTTTCTACCCCATGAGGGTTTCCCAGTGTAAATCTGTGTCTATCTTGTGATTGTATTTCTTTCAGTGATCTTTCTTGTGAAATTAGGCTAAACTTAACATTATGTCAAAGCTAGGATGAATAGGACATCTTTCACAAGGTGAAAATACCTCTCTCTCCTCCTCCGGTGAAAATTAGGGTTTCTGCAAAAGTTGGAATTTTTGGAATATGATTGCATGGCTGGATAGCCCTCCTCAAAATTGAATTTTTGAGCCCTAGATCGAACTTTTTGAGTGGGTAGAAATTCAGGAAAGTTAAACCCTAGTTTGACCAAAAGTTCAAAAAACCAGAGAACCAGAAAAACTACGCACCTGTGCACTAGTGAACCAGAAAATCTATGAACTTGTGCACCAGAAAACCAGAGAACCAGAAAAACTGTGCACCTGTGCACCAGTGAACCAGAAAAGCTGCGAACTTGTGCACTAGAAAACCAGAAAACCAGAAATTCTGTTGCAGATCTGAAAGGTGAAAAGTTGAAGTTTCTAGAAGCAGAACGCACCAGTATTCTCAATTTAATCAATCTCATCTCCTGGTAAGTTTTATTCTATCTCTTAAGAAACTTCAATCTCTTTGACCCCTGGATAAGATGGCTCCAAGCACTAAGCTTGAAGACAAGATAGAAGGTATAGAAAATTTTCGGGCATGGAAATATAGAATTGGTCTCATTCTTGAAGAGAATGATCTTGTCCAATATATTAAAGATGAGGTTGTAGAACCTCAAGAATATTTAGCGAAAGAGAAGTATAGGAAGGACCTGATTAGGGCAAAGAGAATCATTGTTGATTGTATCAAAGACCACTTGATTCCCCAAGTGGCATCGAAGAAGACCCCAAAGGAAATGTATGATGCTCTTTCCATAATGGATGAGGGAAAGAACATCAATAGGAATATGAACCTGAGAGCTCAATTGAAGAGCAACAAGATGAATAAAGGAGAATCTATTCAAGACTATTTCTCAAGGGTTTCCCAGTTCAAGGAATAAATAGATGCCATTGGAGATACCCTTGATGAAGATGAACTAGTCATGACTGCTCTAAATGGTCTAACTAGACCTTGGGAGTCATTCATCCAAACTATGTGTGCAGGAAAAGAAAGTATGAAGTTTGATGTGGTATGGGAGGATTGCATTCAAGAAGAGGCTAGGGTAGCCAACAGAGAATCCCTGCTCAAAGAAGATGACCAAGCTTTGGCCACTCACAGTAGAAGAAGAAGGATTCATTACAACTCCATGAAGAATGGCCATAAGAAATCTCACCCTCCACATAGATTTCAAAAGAAAGAAGGAGTAAGCTCAGAAAGAGACCTCTCCTCAATTAAGTGTTATAGTTGTCACAAACCAGGACACTTTGCTAGAAATTGTCCTTCAAAGAAGAAGAAGAATTTTCACAAAAGCCATCATGCACATCTAGCAGAAGATGATAGTGAAGAAGAAGAAGAGGTGAGGCCTAAAAGGAAGAGGACCAAAGTAGAGGAAGAAGATGGAGAAGAATATGTTCTATTCTCTGCACTCTCTGGGTCAGTAACACCTGGAGAAGATACATGGCTCATTGATAGTGGTGCTTCAAAGCACATGACAGGTCAAAAGAAAACTCTCTCAAATCTGTAAGAAAAGACCTCTCCTCAGAAGGTATCCTTGGGATATCATTATCAATATCCCATCAAGGGAATTGGTGAAGCAAGCTACAAGCTTGACTCTGGAACTCCATTGAAGATGAAGGAAATATTATATGTACCAGGTTTGAAGAAGAACTTACTTTCTATCTCAGCACTAGATAAGAAAGGATATAGGGCTGCATTCATAGATGGACAAGTACTCATGTGGTCCAAAGGAAAATCAATTGAGGATGCAATTGTTATTGGTGAAGAGGAAGGAGGTCTATACAAACTCAAGGGCCATCCAAAAGCTTCCCTTGTTCATGAAGCCACTAGACCAAGTGAGCTATGGCATAGAATTCTTGCTCACATTAACTACAAAGAACTACCTCATGTGAGCAAGGTAGTCATAGGACTACCAGACTTAAAGATTGATCATGATGGCACTTGCAAAGGTTGTGAAAAAGGAAAGAATATCAAGAACCCATTTACAAAGAGTGAAACAAAGACTAAGGGTACATTGGAATTGATCCATTCAAATGTATGTGGACCAATGCCATCCACATCCTTGAGTGGATATGAATACTACCTTACATTCATTGATGACTACTCAAGGAAGACTTGGATATATTTTTTGAAGGGAAAAGATGAAGTCTTTGGAAAATTCAAGGAATTCAAAGCCTTGATAGAAAACCATTCAGAAAATAAGATTAAGACACTCAGGAAAGATAATGGTGGAGAATACACTTCAAAGGACTTTGAAGTATTTTGTAAAGAAACTGGGATCAAGAGGGACCTAACCACTCCCCACAATCCTCAACAAAATGGTGTTGCAGAGAGAAAGAATAGAACCATCATGGAAGATGTAAATAAAATGATACATGATCAAGACCTACCTATGTATTTATGGGCTGAAGCAGCTAGGACACCAGTCTATGTGCAGAATAGACTATCTCATAGTGCTCTTGATTTCAAAACCCCATAAGAAGTATTCACAGGAAAGAATCCCAAGGTAACCCACCTCAAGATATTTGGATGCCTAGTATCCATTCACATTCCAAAAGAAAAGAGGACCAAGCTAGATCCTTCTGGGAAGAAAGGAATAATTGTTGGCTATTGTGAAGCATCCAAAGCATTCATAATATACATCCTAGGATTCCATCATATGGAAATAAGTAGGGATGTGACATTTGATGAAGAGGAAGCTCTCAAGAGATCTAGGAAGTGCCAGTATGAAGAATTATATGAGGAAGATGCACCTTCCAGAATTACAGAAGCTGCACCAACCCTTGAAGAGGCAACACTTGAATACCATAACATGATGGAACCACAAGAACCCCCTGTCATGGACATATCAAGGAAGAGAAAACCAGCATGGGAAAGAGAAATTATTCTAGGAGCAGAAAAGTATGGAGCTCCTGAAGGCTCCACTAGGGTGAGCAGGAAACCAAAGACATTCTACAACTATGTGGCCTTGATGTGTGATCTTGTAGATCAAGAACCCACTAGTTATGAAGAAGCATCTCATAAGAAAGAGTGGGTGGAGGAAATGACGGAGGAATACCAGTCAATAATAAAAAATGATGTTTGGGATATAGTCCCCAAGCAAAAGGACAAGAGTGTGGTATCCTCCAAATGGATATACAAGATAAATCATGTTGCGGATGGCAGCATTGAAAAATATAAGGCAAGGTTTGTGGCCCGAGGATTATCTCAGAAAGAGGGAATTGACTATGAAGAAACATTTGCACTAGTGGCAATGTACACTTCCATTAGAACCATCATGGCACTTCCATCCATGATGAAGTGGGAATTACACTAGATGGATGTAAAGACAACTTTCCTGAATGGTGTGATTAAGGAGGAAGTGTACATAGAACAACCACAAGGATTTGAGGTGGAAGATGGAAGAACCCATGTGTGCGAACTAAAGAAGGTCTTCTATGGGCTGAAGCAAGGTCCCAGAGCTTGGTATGGAAGAATTGACAGTTTCCTGACAAGCTTGGGCTTTACCAAGAGTAAATCTGATCCTAATCTTTATCTCAAAGTTATGGATGATGAACCTGTCATATTGTTGCTATATGTGGATGATCTATTTCTGACTGGAAATGAGAAATAGATTATCGAGTGCAAGAAGAAGCTCTATTGTCTAGGATCTGCCATGATCTCCAATATAATATAGTCCAATATGGAAGATCAGGGTTCTATTGTCTAGGATCTACCATGATCTCGTGGTTTAGCAAGAAGCAGTCTAGTGTGGCTCTCAGCACAGCTGAAGCGGAATATATAGCTGCTTGATCTGCTAGTTGTGAAGCAGTTTGGCTTCAGAAACTGTTGTCAGGACTATTTGACTTAGAGATGGACCCCACTGTGATCCTGTGTGACAACCAAAGTTGTATCAAGATGATAGAGAATCTAGTGTTCCATGATAAGTCAAAGCACATAGAGATCCGATATTTCTATATACAGGATATGGTGCAAAAAGGAGCTATCAAGCTCAAGTATGTAAGCACTGATAAACAAGTTGCTGATATATTGACCAAACCTCTGTCTCGAGTAAAGTTTGAGTATTTCCGAGACAAGCTTGGTGTAGTTCAGAAGGACCCTCCTCGAAAGGGGGAGTGATGTGGTCACTGATGATGAGATTGCTTGCATCAACAGTGAGGTCGATGATGTGGATACCTGTATTGGTGATACCGACAGTAAGGTCGATGATGTGGATACCTGTATTTGTGATATCGACAGTGAGGTTGGTGAATGGTCCTTAGACTGGGTCTAAGTTGACAAGTGGATTGTATCATCCTTGAACACATGTTCTAAAAGAGATCCGTAGACATATGTCTCCGAGAAAGAAGTCCCTAGTGGATGAGAGGGATTGCATCATCCCTGGACTTCGGTCCCCTGAATTGATCCGTAGACATATGTCTCCAAGAAAGAAGTCCCTGGTGGATGACAGGGATTGCATCATCCCTGGACTTCAGTCCCCTGAATTGATCCGTAGACATATGTCTCCGAGAAAGAAGTCCCTAGTGGACGAGAGGGATTGCATCATCCGTGGACTTCGGTCCCCTGAATTGATCCATAGACATATGTCTTCGAGAACGAAGTCTCTAGTGGACGAGAGGGATTGCATTATCCCTAGACTTCGGTTCCCTGAATTGACTCGTAAACATCTGTCTCCGAAAATTGATGATAGGACTGCATTGTCCCTAAGATTTTAGTTCAAAATGTACGTGATAAATCCTAGATATGATCTAGGTCACATCCAGTATGAAAAAGGACTGGCTCTATGGTGGTAAATCCTAGATCTAATATAGGTCACATCTAGTATGAAAAAGGACTGGCACTGTGGTCGGGACTGTATTGTCCCTAGACATGAGATTTGTCTTAAAAGGATCATGGACTACATCGTCCCTAGACATGAGATTTGTCTTGAAAGGATCATGGACTGCATCATCCCTAGACATGAGATTTGTCTTAAAAGGATCATGGACTGCATCGTCCTTAGAAATTTGATTTGTATTAAAAGGATCATGGACTACATCGTCCCTATACATGAGATTTTTCTTAAAAGGATCATGGACTGCATCGTCCCTGGACATGAGATTTCTCTTAAAAGGATCATGGACTGTATCATCCCTAGACATGAGATTTGTCTTAAAAGGATCAAGATTGATCATCCTGTAAGTATATTTGGATTGTATCGTCCATAGACATGAGAGATGTCTTAAAGTAAGAAGGATTGATCATCCTGGAATTGGATTGTGTGTATTGCAGATGATCCAGATGTTGTAGATCGAGATGATCCAGATGCTATAGATTGTGATGATCCAGATGCTGTAGATCGAGATGATCCAGATGCTATAGATTGTGATGATCCAGATGCTGTAGATCGAGATGATCTAGATGTTGTAGATCGAGATGATCTAGATGCTATAGATCGAGATGATCCAGATGCTATAAATCGAGAGATCCAGATGATGATACTGTAGCTATTCGGGTGCTGCAGAAGATGAAGACTCAGTACTGAAGATGTTGATGTTCCAGTATTGAATATCTTGAAGATGTTCCAGAAACTGTTTGAGTCACTGATGATGTATAAAGAAAGCTTCCAATGATTTATAGATATATCATGTACCATGTAGTTGATGACTCCTTGCTCCTGCAGATGTTTTTATAATATCCTTCTCATTAAGGGGGAGTGTTGAAATATTGTAACTTCTAAGAATATTATATTTGTATTATTATTCTGGAGATATTCCATTCCTCCGAGGAGACCCTATTGTATATCCGGAGATGTTTATTCCTTCGAGAGATTGTGGTAGCTAGGGTTATTAGACCTCCCATGTGAGGTCTTCCCTGAGTTAGCTATTTAGGGGTTATTAGACTCTTCTGGAAGGGGTCAGCTCCATTAGGGTGAAAAGTTAGTTAGAACATGAGTATAAATAGAGGAGGTGTGTTCTTCATTTATCTCATTCATTCACTCATGATTGGTGCATAGGGGAGAGAGAGGTTTGCTTAGGAGGAGACGGAGCTCTTGTTTGGGTACTACATTTTGTATTGATTGATTATCTATATTGAGGAAATCTTTGCAGGTTTTTCTACCCCATGAGGGTTTCCTAGGGTAAATCTGTGTATATCTTATGATTGTGTTTCTTTCAATGATCTTGCTTGTGAAATTAGGCTAAACTTAACACATAGGAGCACATGGCTTAGGCAGTAGCAGTTGGAACATTTGGTACTTTGGAGTAGAGCGTCGGACCTTGGTCTTGTGGAGTGCTAACCTTGAGACCCTTGCTTGATGGACGTGTTTACCTTGGATCTTTACTTATGTAACCTTATATTTATAGCGCTCTAGGGTTTGACACTCTTGGACCCTTCTACCATTACTCTTAGAGGATACAGAGGATACGATGGTTCTTTTGACTCTTCCCTACGAATCTCCCAAAGAATGGTAATACTAAGGCTTTCGCCTAAGGTAGGTAATATAAAGAAAAAAGTGTCCAAAGGGTAGTCTAGAGGGTTATAAGAAAGACTTGAAACTAGTGTCCCATCACGATTATAGAATGAGTAGCAGTAGTCATCAATCTAGGGGATATAAGAAAAGTTTGGACCAATAATTTGACTAAGTAAGCTATCAAAAAAATGGATTGCTTCGCAAGAGTTCAGTTTTTCTAAAGACGTTTGTCATTAAATTACCCTCACTATTGGTGGTTTTATTTTATTAAATACATTTCCCTCATTAGATTAATAGGGTTTTAGGTTTATGCGAGATCCAAGTAGATCAGATACTTTTCTTAAATAGTTGACAAGAGTGCTTAAATTGGTAGTTAGTATGGCACAAAAGGATTTGGGAAATAAGAACAAATTGTTTGGCAGTGTGGTGCCAAGAGTAAGATAATTGTTTCATTCCGGATCCAATAATCCACACATATCTAGCATTAAGTGAAATAAGATTTTAAGTTTTGTCTAAGAATTCAATCACTAAGAATGAAGAAATCTACGTGATAGGGCATGAGGGAGTCCTCAAGACAGATATTCAGAACCGAACACACTTGATGTCATGGAAGTATGAATCTCCTATTTTAGTTTCTTATAAATAATGATGACAAATTATACGTCTGCATTTTGGTTAAAAGATTGTTGCTTTAACATTGAATTATTCTTATACATTGACTTTGTTTCACCTCAGGACTCAAAAATGCAAAGAAGAGCTTCTAAGCGCAAGGCCAAGGTAACATAGTCTGATTCTGACATTCAGGTTATTCCAGAAACTACGATGGAAACCCAATATGAGGACACCATAGAAGTAACATGAATCATTCCTGAATATAAATGGGGTGAACTATATCACCTCATCTGAGATCTAAACGTGCCATATGCATTCATTGAATAGATGATGGTGCATCATAATATTAAAATATCAGGTCTTCATGAAGTTTCCACCCGTCCAAATCTTTTCCCGTGTTGAGAATTAATTGGATGGATTTTACCTCATGTGGATGTCGGCACATGAATCATAGCTGGGGCGAATGGAGTAGGATTCACTTCATTTCATCCCATTCATATTAGCGCATCATATAAGTTAACCTCTCCTAAAGTTATGATGACAGAATATTGGATAAAGGGAGTCAACATAGATCACTCAGTATTCTAAGAAAATGTGGATTCTTGGAAAGCAGTTGAAACAATGGGCAAGGGGGGAACACAATACCCAAAATTTGAAAAAACCATTCAGAATCATAGCTTTAATGTGAAGTAGAATATTTGGTAGAGCAAATGAAAATATCTACAAGCTCAGTTGGGTACCTCTCATGTATCATATTTCTTCCCATGGTACCATTGTCAATTGGGTGGAAATTATCTCTAAGAGTATGGCATCAACGATAGGAGCATCCCAAGGAGGGATAACCCAAAAGAAAGCAGAATTCTTTATGTCTTCCTACCTTATTGACTGCATCTTAATTAGATACCCATTCCACAAGTTGGGGTGTTATTGGGTCCCGACTGAGACCCCTCTATATGTGGATTACCAAATAATGTGGGCTCATAAATATACAAGCTTCTACAAGCTCATCTGTGAGAAATTCATAATTCCTTTGTATTGGTTAATATTGAATGAAGAACCAAATTTCTTGTCAAGAAACACAATGGAAGTCATCGATGAATATGGAGACTTCTACTATACCCCAGAGGGAACGTATATCAGAATGTATGGGTGAACCAAAGCTTCGTCTCTAATGCCAAAGCATGCTACAGATTATGTAGTACACAAAAAGGAGACAAGTCTTCGTCAATGGATTAGGACACTTTTTAAATGAAAATAAGAAGGCTTCCTATCCACCACTTCCCTTTTTCATCTGAGCATATAAATTCCCTAAGGTGAAATGAACAAAAAAATTTATAAAGGACTTAGAAGAATTTCATTTTGGAGAGAATATTTTTGTTAGAAATGAAAACCCACAAAAGGCCATCCAACATTGTGTGTCGTGTAAAATTCACTTTGAATACACAGATCACTTCTTTAAGTATGAGGAGGTATATCTAAGAGAAAATAACATGACGGAGTTGAATAGGCGATTTGGCTGGAAAAGTGGCACAAGATCCCGTCATACTATGGATATTTCTAAAGAGGCAGAACTGCAGAAGTCTAGAGAGGAATTTATGGTAGCAGAACAAGCAGGAAAAAAAGAAGAAGAAGCAGAAACACAACAGAGAGAAGAAGCGGAAATAAAAAATCAGGAGGAAGAATAGAAGAAGAAATAAGAGCAAGAAGAAACGGATAAAGCAACAGAGTTGGAGAGACAACAGGAAGAAGAAGATAAGCTCAAGAAATTTGTGGAAGACAAAGAAGCCCAAGAAAGATACCATAGTCTTCAAGACATGGACATAGATCCACCTGACGTCCTCGGAATCCCGCTTACAGGAGGACATCTTCCATTTTCTGAGATCAGACTCACAACTTTTACTCCTTCGAAGAAGCATTCAGTGGAAAAACTGGATACAATAGTTTTTGAACCCAAGCGAAAGACAATTTTAAGAAGAACAGAGAAAAGGCTGAGAATGGGCACACAACCAGATGTGGTAACTATTCAAGAAAGCACCATAGTGGAAGGTACTCAAAAGTATCCCAAATTCACCGTGTTAGAAAACATAGCATATGCTTAGGCGAATGTTGATAAATTGATGAACGGCTTGGAGTGAAGCAAAGAAAAAATGTTGAAGCTGAAAGATAACTTAGTAAAAGCAAGAGGTGAAGGGATTGAGTTAAAGAAGAAACAGGATGTAGTAGAAGCAAAAAAGAATAAATTACTATTGGATTATACCATAACTTGGAAAATGAAAAGGATGGTTTGAATGTACAACTTGTAATTATGGAAGGCGAATGAAGTGATTTCTACTCTCGCATCAATGAGTTGGAAGGAAACGAAATGAGGTCAAACCAACAAATGGAATATTTAACCAGTGAAAAAGAATCTTTACAAGTGCACATAGATGAGATGATAGTTGAGAAAGAAGGTTTGCAGTCCCAGGTGAACGAGTTGGTTAGAGAAAAGGAGTCTCTATTAGAACAGGTCAACATGGATCAAAATCAGAAGTAGGATATGATCCCATTTTATGAGCAGGCCTGCAAACTATAGGAAGAAATCTGCCACTCATAGGAATTGTTAATTGAAGAAATTTATAAAATGAATAAGATGATAGAAAGAATGGAGGAGATTTCTATATGCACTTTTTCTATAAGACATAAATTAGTCATTAATTTTAAAAAATTGAAAAGGTTGATGACTTGGAAGGTAGAAAATCCAAACTTTCCTGACCACCTTCCAAACAAGATGGTTGCAGAACTCAAGTTAGACATATCTCTTCTAGAAAGTTGCAGGAGAGCTTCCAGGAAGATACAGGTAGAAGTACAAGAGTCAATCACAAAATGTGAAGAAATTTACTAAGAAAATTTTCAAGTACATGAGAAATGTCATATCTCAATGGCTCTAGATACGTATGAGTTTCCCACCAAGGATCAGCATCTGAAAGAATTGAAAGGTGGTATAAAATAAGACCTGGAATACATCAGGAAACTAGATGTGCTAAATGAAGAAGATCTCAAGCAACACATTGGAAAAGCATCTGTAAATTATTATTTCCTTCAATAAAGTTACAAAGAAGCCACTAAAGTAGTGATAAGTGTGGAAAAATAATTATATGTTCATGAAATTTATCTAAAGTTATTAGAGCCTCTACAATGTAATACAATATTTCATGAATCAGATTTGCGGGACGATTATATTTCCAGTTTAGAGGTCCCATCGAAAGATTAATTTAATTTGTAATTTTGTGGTTATGCAAACGCAAAAGAAAATGTTTAGCATCCCAAGAGTCAAGGTAGGTGAAATGATTAGTCATATGAAGAAAAATTTTCTTGTAATTTAAATAAGGGGGAGATGGATGAGAACTGGGGGGATTTTTCTGGTGAAATAGATGCTGAAGACATTTTGTAAGAGAACTACTTTTCTGCCAATGATAAAGACCTAGTTGCTGGGTAAAGCTTGCATGGATATTTGTTTGGAATGTGTTGAATGACAGATCGAAATTATTTCTTCCTGTGTTCATAATCATGCTGGGAGATATTTCTAACTTTATTGAATCATTTTGGTGGTGATGAATGATTTTTCTTGTCTATGCAAATGTTTGTGTTATACTGGAGTAATAAATGGATATAAATGTTAACAAAGCTATATTTGTATATTTTCTGCTGTGAATGTAAATACTTTATCTTAATGGTTATCTGTTGGATTTGAATAAGCATTCTCAGATATTACTCTCATTAAAACTCGCTCCTTGCAAGGATAGGCTATTTGATTTAGAATAGGGTTAGCTTATTGATAAGACAGAAGTGATAAGATGTGAGGTAAAAACCTACGCATCACTTGTGAGGCTTCTTCCTATCATTTATAGGTTTTGCATCGGTTATATTAGGGCATATACACTACTCATAATTAAACAAAATATGTATGGTGGGTCAGGTCGCAACTAGTAAATTCAACAAACACATCTACAGTAGAAGATCATTAACCAGATGGATTCCCCATTTCAAAAAATGAATAATCTAGTTGGAATTATTCATTGGGGAGAATCCGTACTATCAATGCTAGTATTTTCCAGGCATCAACAGGTTGCAAAACAAGATTTTAGTATACCTCAAGTTAGTGATAAATCCTTTAAACATTTAAGGTTAATGGTTGTTGAAAGTAATTAAATGCTAAGTTATATCAACTAGATATAATGAAAAGCAATATAAGCATGAGCAAAATGTAGCAATGAAACATATACATAACCGCTATCTAAAGAAAAAGTTTCTGCAAGTTTCAATGAAGCAAACTAATCAACCTAAAAAATTAGAAGACATTCAAATCATAAGGTACAAAGAGAATAGAACATATTCCTAATACATGATTTTATTAAAAAGTGTGATGTTTAATTGCCATGTGCGATAGACATGCTTGATCATTGGTTAGGATCCAAATGACTAGGAGGTTCTGAAATCATGTGTTACTCATAACAACATGTAATCAAGCAAGATAAACTTCAAATGATGAAGACTTTAGGGTGTTCAAAATAAGTTGATGGTAAAAAAAGTGGCAAGGGGTGTGTAAGAAAGCATTCACACAAGAATGCAAATGTGTTCTTAAAAAAAAACACATGTTCCTTTCTTATAGCTTTGAGCCCCTCTGAAATGACACATAGGATTTTGACTATCCTACTATGTCATAACTTGAAAGAACACATGCACGTTTTTAGGAATGTGCATGCATTAAAAATGTCTGTGTGGACCTCTGTATATTAATTAAAAAACGGTAGCTACTTGTATTTTATTTCCAAAGTGTGCATCACATTTCTATATGAAGGAGATGCAACTTGAGGAATGAAATTATGCATTTAACCACCACAAGGACAAGGAAGATTACCATCACCCGTATTCATATGTGCTTGCATTCATTTGAGGTAGGTTTTACTTAAAATTCTTTTATCTCTTATATTTCATAAACTTCTTTAAAAATATTTTTATTCTTTTTCAAATGCAACATATAAATTACGTTATCATGGACTTGCATATGAACATAAGCTTAACCCACCATCACCCAAATGAAGAAACACCTAATACTAACCCCCAACCACTAGATGCTAACACTAAAGTTGGCAATGGTCTTGTGTCACTGAGAAACCTAATTGTTTCTTTTAGAAACACTAGAAATCCATCATTTATTTCTCTCACTACATCACTTGAGACCATTGTATGTTCCATTTCCAATGCCCAAGGCCAATTATCTAATATTTTTGAATATAGGGCCATGATGTTTGAGTATTATGCAAAGTGGTTATGTAGAAACTAGGTGAGATATTTGCAAATTTTAAAATAGTTTCTGATGAACTTGTTTACTAAACCTAGAATTGGTTTACACCTTCTTATTACAAATAATGTATTTGGATGGATTGCTACACATACTGGAAATTTAAAAACCATAATATTGTAGGTGGTTTATGGTTTTTGACAAACCTCCCTATAATGAGTTGCCATTGTATTTTCTTTGAAAATCACTAGAAAAATTTGTTTTAGTTCACTATTTCATTTACTTTGAAATTATTGAAATCCAAGGGGTAGGTCATGGGTATGTGAAAAATAGGTGTGACCCATTGGGAGGGACTCATCCTCCTAGGTGTAAGCCTAATCCCCTCTCCCAATATCTTTCATTTCCAAGTAACATTCGCTAAACCCAAGCCTTGATTTTCACCTTGATTCGTAGGTTACTACAACATAGCACATTCATTGTTTTATGTCGTTAAAAGGGGTCTTTAGATTATGGTGTCATGTCCCTGCCCATTAATCCAACACAACTAGTGGGACATGAATGATTTACAGGGATTCTAAATTTTAGCCCAATGGCCAAATTACGAAATTCATAAACATCTAAATACATGTGTAAATGCATAATAAAAATAGAAAATAGAAAATAAATTCATTCCACACACATAGCATGCATATAACAACATATTCATCACATAAATAATAATAATAATCATTCACATTAAAAAACAACAATAAATTAACAAGTAAACACTTATTTTTTTAATGAAATTTCCCAAGCAACTAGCTATGGAAGAGCAATGTTCCACCCAACCATAGGCACTCCGTCCAGCACTTTATCTCTATGCCAAGAGGGCACCCTTGATCTAGGCTATGTACCCACTACAAAGTAACTACACAGGATCACTCACATCCATATAAATAGACACTCATTCTTAGAATGCACACAACTGGGTTTATCAAGCATGTAGAGAGACAAGGAGGGAAAATACTAAACAAGTGAGCTCAACGATGGAGCTACATGCATATCAATTTGTCCTAGACAATCTTGGAACCCATAGTACTTACTACACCCAACACAAGGAAAGTCCCCTTCTCTGTTACAAAGTCCTTGAGGTGCCCCTTCCCTCTAGTGATATTCAAGGTGGGCATAGAAAGGTACAAGTTGTTATACCACCAAAGGTATTTCCTACACTATATTTATCAAGTAATTTCAACCTCTAATCCCTCTCAGACTTCAATTGTCTCTTGAATTATCTGATTTATGGCCACACTAATTTTCTTCCATGAAATTCAATTTCCAGGATTCCAAATATGGGTTCTCCCATGGATTTTTGTGCTTTGACACGCTCAAATTCACCCCGGGGTTCACATATATGGACCCCCCATTAGATTTCACAATCCACAAAATTTTTGGGCATTTTTGACACTCTAAAACATGGATTCCTATCTAGTTACGATTGTGAAAATCAATTCACGGACTGATCTTGAAAAGAAAACAATTACTCTCACAAATTGTCTTGCAAAAACTAGTCATAGATCACTCAAAACAATCACTGAATTAATGCAAACAGTACAACTTTATTGAATAAGAGTATATCAGCCAAAAGTTCCAAGGTAATTTCTTTCCAAAAATATAATTACATCATATATTTGAAATCCAAAAAATAAATTTGAAATCCTCACAAAAGTAGGCTTACTAAACTTTGAAAAAAACCCCTACGTGACAAAATCACTTTCCAAATCACTCCTAAGGCTCATGAATTGGAAAAAGAAGACATGTGAGGTGTTGAGTAATGGAAAAGAAACTAAATCATGGATTTTGGAGAGAAGAAAAATAAGTATGGTGAGTTGGCCAAAAAGGTCAAGTTTCCAAGTCAAACTAGCTTTACCTTATCCACTAAAAGTTAAAAAAGTAGAGTAAAGATGTCTAAAGTAGGAAGGCACACTTCTATTCTAGGAATAACATAAAATCAAACCTAATCAGACAAGATCTTATCCAAAATGTATCCAAGTGCGCCCCTATGACTCATGAGGGCATGTGGTGGAATAATAGGCCAAAATTAGGCCAACTACCTAGTCAACACCTAGGAAATTAATAAGAAATTACTAATAAACGATATCCTAAGTATGGAGTGGGTTTTTAATGTTCTAACACACCCCCTTAATCCTGAATTTATGTGGTAAATATAAAAAATATAGGGCCCAACAACAAGGATTCGTCACACTTTACATACTGGTTGTCCACAAAACAAGGAAAGAAGGAAAACCTCATGGGAAAAAAAATCCCCTCAAAACATGGACATGAAAAAAATTGAATTTTTTTCTTTTCAATCCTTCTTAACCATATCTTCACCCATCCCAAGAAGTGATATGAGATGGATGAAATTATTCTCTGTAAAGTCTTTCCTGAATGTGTCTGCAACTTGCTCAGAAGATGGGAAAACTGTAGAGCAATGATCTGATCATGCACTAGAATTCTGATGTAGTGCATATGAATCTCTATATGCTTGTTTATTTTCCTCTGTATTGGGTTAGTTGATATCCTTATAGCACTCTGATTCTCACAAAATATGACTGTGGAAGTGCTAAAGTCAATCCCAAACTTTGAAAGTATACCTTGCAACCACACACACTAAATAACAACGTTCACTGCTCCTCTATACTCGGCCTTTGTTGAAGAGACTGAAAAGGAAATTTTATTTTTAATTGAATAGAAAATTGATCCTCCTCCAAGCATGAAAACAAATCCGGAAGTTGATTTCCAGTCTGAGCTATCGCCAACCCAATTAGAGTCTGAAAAACCATGAAGATTCAAGGAAGAATATGTAACATAATGAATCCCATGAGACTTGGTGCCTTACACATAATTCAAGATCATTTTGGTGTCCCTCCAATGAATCTCATGTGGCTTCTCCATGTACCTTTATTCACTACACTCATTGCATATGCAATATCAGGTCAAGTGTGAGTAAGATACAACAAACTGCCAATTAGTTATCTACACAAGGTGTTGTTCACCAAAGGGGTAGATTTTGCATCTTCAACTCTTACTCCTGAAAGGAAGAGAGGCTTTGTAGGATTTCATTCTTCCATATTGAATTTATTTAGAAAATATGATGCATATTTCCAATAGGATACTTTAATTCTCGAGTTGGACTGAGTGATATCAAGTCCCAGAAATTGTCTAAATATTCCCAAGTGAGACATGGAAAAAGCATGATGCAAAGCCATCTTCAATGAAGAAATCTCATCAATGGATCTTCCTATGATCAAAAGGTCATCAACATATAACAAAATAATCAAAATAGAACAATTGATTAGCTTCATGTACACATTTGTATCTGTTGAAGCTTTGTGACAAGAGAAAACTATCCATTTTGGCATACCCAGCTCTAGGAGCTTGCTTAAGCCCATGTAGTGACTTCTTAAACTTTTACATAAGATTAGGATCATAAATATAACCTTATAGATACTGCATATAGATATAATCCTCAAGGTATCCACGGAGGAAAGCACTTTTTACATCCATGTGATACACTTCCCAGGGCTTGGATGCAGAAACTGCCAGAACTAGTCTTATTGAATCCATCTTTGCAACTGGTGCAAAGGTCTCATTTTTTTAAAGGAATTGGACTTGGGATAATCCATTAGAAACTAACCTTTATTTCTAGTTAATTTCACCATCAACAACAAACTTTGTTCTAAAGATCCACTTACACTTTACCAATTTTATGTCAAGTGGAAGCTTGACTCGCTCCCAAGTTCCATTCTTTTGAAGAGAATGAAAATCCTCATCCATGGAAGCATTCCATCTTAATTCATGTGAAGATTCTTCATATGATTGAGTATCATATTAAACCATCAAAAAACACTTCTTAGGAAGGAAGGGATATTTTACAGAAAGAGTATTCTCAAATTGAGATCTAGTCCTCTTAGGATCTTGAGAATCACCCACAAGTTATCCAAATGCTTCAAGAGTTTTTGCAGACCACTTAGACCTTGTAGGTGATATTGTATCTGCAATCATGTGGTATTCATCATCATAGTATCAGAATCATAAATTTCATGAGAATCTTCACTTACTTCAACATGTGGTGGTTCAGAGGATTAATCTCCAATTTCAACTGCTTTCTAGGGATCTTATTCGAATTGAACAATCCTTTCAATGAAATATTTTTGAGTGGTCATATTTAGCATCTTGTAACCCTTGTAGTCTTCTTTATAGCTAAAAAATATGGATGGTTGTATTTGGGGATGCAAATCCCTTCTCTTCTTAGGTGGAATTCTATCCCATGCCTTAGAGCCAAAATTTATGGAATGAGATACATTAGGCTTGTGCCCACTCCAAGCTTGAAAATGAGTGATTCCTTTCAAGGATTTATGTGGCACCCTATTCTGAATATAGGATACATAGTTGATGAATTCAACCCAAATTCTTGGAGACAAAGACTTGGACTCCAACATGCAAGTAGCCATCTCCTTGAGAGATATATTCTTTCTCTCAGCAACACCATTTTATTGAGGTGTGTATGGCACTGTATGCTGCATCTAGATGCCAACATCATAACAGAGTTGTTGAAAATCATATTTGATGTACTCCCCACCATTATCAGTTCTGAGGGATTTGATCTTCCAAATAGACGGATTCTCTACAAAGGCTTTAAAAATCTTGAAAAATCCAAACACATGTGACTTGAATTTGAGAAAGAAGACCCAATAGGGTGATTCCAAGAAGATGGGTAACTCTTTTTGGCCAAATATGGCGATGAAAAATGGAAGTTTTACCCATATATTAAATTGAAGCCCTCGAAACTCATATTTTCCATATGAATTTCGACGTGCGGTTAAAAAACGAAATGTAGAGAATTATGTTGGCTTTCAACTGATATTTTTTTTAAAATATAGCAATTTCATTTATTGTGTCAAATTTTGATATAATGAAATGCGTGTCCTTAAAAATTTGAAGAGCAATTAACAAGTGGCTTGTGTGTGTGCAAAATAATTTAATGTTAAAGAAATAATTTTAAAAAATGAAATATGTGAATATGATCTAGACAAAATGCACTAGTGCATACATATTTTTCTTTTAATTTTCCTCGAAAAATTATTTTTATTATTTTTTCAGTCGCATTTTGCACACATGTGCCTGTGTGCACGAAATCTTTTGATTGTCTACATAATTTGTAAGACTAAAAATACTATTTTGAAGAGGACGCACTGATGTAGTTCTTGTATATTTTTTCAAATTTTTTGGATGTGTATTTTGATTGTTGTTGACTTATCTTTGAGCTCATTCGAAGTTGTTGACAGGGTTGTTTAGAGTAAGCTTTAGCAGAAATTAAAACAAAATGACATACTGAGATAAAAATTCGTAAATTATATGTATATGGATAGAGGATTCATTGACGAATCCAACAGTATCAGGTACGCCCATTAATGTACATTTAATGACATAGTTTAAGCTTGTGAAAGGCAAACCATTTTTTTCAGTGAAAAGGGCTTTTGGCCTGTTTTTAGGCCCTTGATCAAGGGATTGAGAGAGACCTCGATCGAGGTCTTGTAAAGCCCTCAATCAAGGTTTATTGCTTGATCAAGGTTTCAAAAAAGACCCTCAATCGATGATTTGTCTGTCTAAATAAAACATAAAAAGAAACCCGGGAAAGGAGTTGGACAATTAATGTTTCCAACCACCATTCCCACATAAAAACAACATGAAACATCTATATAATCACCTATCAATTTCCAAACAACACTTATGTAATTCATTGTTAATTTACTTTCAAGTAGAGCTATGTGATTTTGATGTTGTTCAATTATAATTCATTAGACATGTAAGAAGTATTATTGTTGTTCAATTCCATATTACATATTGTTGTTTGTTATAACAATTTGAAAAATTCTTTGTTTGTTTTCATTGTAGTTTGATGGAGAGCAAAAAAAAACAACAAAGGAAGTATGCTCGTAAACAAAACGAGCATGAAGAGCGTGAGAAGAATAGGGAAAGAATGAGACAACAAAGAGCAATATTGAGAGAACAAGAAGATGCACCTTTGGTGCAACAAATTTCAATGGAGGACAACCAAGGTAAATTTTTGAATTATATGATACCTAATTTAAATTTCATATTTTATCCTTTTTCTACTAGTTTGTTATATATACTAACTATTTTCTTTTTCATTTTAGCCTTACTATATTTTGTCTGTAATAAGATTTTTAACAATTAGTTATTTATAATACAAAATTAGTAAAATTTTAAAAAAAACAACTATTTCAAAATCTAATTTATTTAATAAATTTGTTTGTAACGAGATTCTTATTTATTTCATAACTTTGTTATTTGTATTTCAAATTTGTAACAATTTTCATGTTAAATGAATAATTTTTCAAGTGACTAACAATTTTCAATGTTATTGGAACAATTTTCAAATTAAATGTACACTTGGACACTATTTTCAAGTTAAAATGTACATACTTAACTAATTGCAATTTTCTAAGTTACTAACAATTTCAAGTTAAATGCAATTTCAATTTTTGTTAAAAAAATATAAATGTTAGTTAGAAAATTCAATGTGAAAACAAATGAATGCATATTTTTATAGTTATGTAATAGATGTAAAATTCAAGGACAACAAATAAAATGAACATTGTGATAATTATGTAGTATTTGGAAAATTCAATTATGTTATTTTTAATGTATTTCCAATTCATGTACCAATTTTTTCTATGCATGAATGTAGGGATAAGTTAACTTTTTTTACTATAGTAAATATATATGTTATTTATATTTCAAAATTTGTAACAATTATCAAGTTAAATGGATAATTTTCAAGTTAAATTGATAGTTATGTATTAGTTGAAAAATTCAATTCACACTCAAATTTCAATTTGTCAATTTCCACATCAAATTTCAAGTTACTAAAAATTTTAAAGTTCAATACACAACTATCAAGTTATTAATAATTATCAAGTTAAATATATATACTTGATTTTCAAACTTTACTAGCAATTCTCAAACTAAATGTACAATTTCAAGTTACATACATATTTAGTTATTTTGAAATTAAGTTATAAAGAAATTTCTTGTTTTAAATGTATTTTCAATACTTGTACCTATTTTTTCTCAAGTCACTAGCAATTTTCAAATTGTTAATTTACATGTAACAAATTTCAAGTTACTAGTAATTTTAAAGTAAATGTACAAGTTACTACCAATTTCAGGTTACAAGCAATTTCAAAGTTTTCTAGCAATTTCAAACTTAGAACAATTCTCAAGTAATTACTAGCAATTTCAAACTTTAGTAGCAATTTCAAATTTCAAGTTACTAGCAATTTAAAATTTTACTTAGAACAATTCTCAATCTAAATGTATTAGTTGGAAAATTCAATTCACACGCAATTTTGAGTTTTTCAATTTCCACATCAAATTTCAAGTTACTAGCAATTTTAAAGTTCAATGCACAACTATAAAGTTTTTAATAATTTTCAAGTTAAATATATACTTGATTTTCAAAATTTACTAACAATTCTCAAGTTAAATGTACAATTTCAAGTTACATACATATTTAACTATTTTGAAATTAAGTTATAAACAATTTTCTTGTTTTTAATGTATTTTCAATACTTGTACCGATTTTTTCTCAAGCCACTTGCAATTTTCAATTTGTTAATTTACATGTAACCAATTTTAAGTTACTAGCAATTTTAAAGTTAAATGTACAAGTTACTAGCAATTTCAAACTTTACTTAGAACAATTCTCAAGTAATTACTAGAAATATCAAGTTACAAGGAATTTCAAGTTACAAGCAATTTCAAATTTACTAGCAATTTCAAATTTCAAGTTACTAGCAATTTTAAACTTTACTTAGAATAATTATCAAGCTAAATGTACAACTTCAAGTTAAATGTGTACATATTTAGTTATTTTGAATTCAAGTTACAAACACTTTTCTTGTTTTGAAAGTATTTTCAATTCCTGTACCAATGCATTTCAAAACACTTCAATTTGGAACTTTAAAATTAACCTCCTTGTATAATACATTTCTGGTTGAAATTCCCTTCACATGAATTTTGATTATGTAGGGAGAGATTATGGCCATCCATCAAATCATGGTGATTAAGAATCACATTACCCTGTGCCCCCTCATGATCCTGATCAACCATCACATGACACCTTTCCCTCTCACATTTCAAGTATAATTGGGAGTTGCAGTGGGGTTGGAAAGGGTGGAAATTGTCTAGACGATTGTGCAGTTGTTTCTGCATGAGAAGAAATTGGGAGCTCGATCCCTAATCGACCAGTTAGAGAGCATGTCAGTAACATAATTAAGTCATATTTTGAACAACATTCAACGATGGCACAAGCTCAAATCCTACATGGGTTGATAAAACACAAAAAATTGAAACGTGCCACAAAGTTGTTGGGTTTTGAAGATGCTAAAACAAAAAAAGACATACGAGAATGCAATAGAAAATATAAGAACGAAATTATCTTCGTTTGGAAAATAAAGAAATAATGATATCCAATCTTCTCGTAGGGAAATTACAATGGTTGTTGTGGCACAAATCACCTCAAGAAATCAAATGGTATCAACAATGGCATCATTGCTCAAAGTTTCAAAAAGAACATTGTTCAAATATACTAAATTTAGGGTCTGGATAGATGAAAATGATGAAGCTGCTTGTTGGGATCTTATTTGTAGGGGACCCTATCGAGGCAGGATGGGAGAGGGAATTAGAGAGAAGGTAATAGAGTTTTGGGATAGTCATTCCTGTGCTATTCTAGATCGAAAGCATGTCCTGCGACAACGTTTATCCAGATGCATTTATCAGGAGCACTGTAAGCATGTGATGGAGATGACGAGAGTTGCACTTTACGAGGAATTCCAAGAAACCAATCTCGGTGTTCAAATATCATTTAGCACGTTCAACAAATTGAAACTGTGGTATATTAGGCCAAATACAATTCGTGACACTTGTTGCTGCCAGTACCACGTTGAATTTCAACTATACTATGACACATTTCTGGATTTTTGGAAAAGGCACTGGAATGGTGAACTAGCTCCTCACACAGTGCAAGATTTTATTTGTATGATGCTATGCAATAGGGATCCTGAACAAGTGTTTTTCAATAAGAGGTGTGTAGGTGGGAGAAGATTCCCTAAATGCAGTGATTTGACATTGTTCCATACGAAATTTCCTATCGATCCAACACACTCTGGATTGTTAGATATCATAGTTATGTTGAAGAGGTACGAGTATGTCTCCATGAATCTATCATCTTCTTCATTTGTGCCATCTAAGAGAATCAACTTGCTTGAGGATGAGATTCTTGTTTCAGATTTCATGAGGAAGTTTCAAATTCAGATTTATAAATACATAAAGCACTCCCAAAGGTCCAGGTTGCAAGATTAAGAATTCAAACATTCTCGTGAGGTATTTGAGCTAGGCACAATCTTATCAGTGGTAGACTTCGCTAAGAACTACACATTTGATCCTCAGAGAGAGATACAAAATGAGTACTATCACTCCGACCAGGTGTCTATCTTTGTACATGTGTTGTACAGACATGCTCAGGAAAGCATTGATGGTATGGATAGCACTCCTCAGTCACGTGAAGTGATCAAGGAGTATCATTTTTATGTCAGTGATGATCGTGAGCATGACACATTGTTCGTTCAACACTGCTTTGGGTTGATTTATGATTCATTCAGGAAGCGAGGCATATCATTTACTGAACAATGGATTTGGTCAAATGGGTGTGCAGGGCAATTCAAATCGGCATGCTCTTTTTATTGGTTGAGCCGCCTTCATAAAGAGAAAGGAGTCCGACACACTTGGATATTTTTTGAAACAGGGCATGGAAAGGGTGAACATGATGGCGTAGGTGCATGTGTGAAACAAGCACTTCGGAGGTACCAGATGAGTCATGGTGCAACCTGACTCAAATGCTCCGGGGAAGTAGTTGATTGGTGCACACGTCATTTGGGACATCAAGGTCGTGAACAAGCAAGGTAGGTGTGCAGGTAATAAAATACAAACTCAATTAATAAGCTAATAACATTCAATATCATCATTTCCAAAAGAACGACTACTTAGTAGGAATTTATATATGACAAATTGAATTCCATGCAGATTATCTTGGGATGTTTCCCTTGGTGATGTGAATAGATACATGCTGTGGTATTGTGAGACCATACTTGCTATGAGGGGATTACATTATGTTCGGATTAAATACATGGGTGACATATTTTCCATTGAAACGAGGAAGTATGCTTTTTAAAATTTTTTGCATTGATGCAAATGGATGCGGGCTTCATCACTATGAAAAATGATGTATATGTGAAACCATGGATATATGTCCCTCTTAATCCAAAGGGCCCACATCCAATTACAACATGGCAAGAGATGTACACTGACGAGGCAATGGTCTCACTAGATCATGATCGAGTTTTTGATGTGGTAAAGGAAGGTACAAGACTTCATTAATTAGTTCACTATATATAGTTAATTAGTTCACTATATATTACACTTATACAAATCTTGTAGAAATGCACGTCGGACATTTAAATAATATTTGTAATCTATCTCACATGTGATGTATTCGTTGTCATTGCACCCTTCCACAATCAAGAAAATGTGGTATATTATTTGATGCAGTGAACACAAATTAAAAGTAGGTTGGTGCGACCCTATCAAGATGGAGAGTTCACATACCAAATTGGAGACCTGGTTCTAATGGGACACTTTTTTGAAAGAGTGAAAAAATAGGGTGATTATATTATTTACTGAGATTTAATGCCTAAATATATATCATGCCAATATGGTCATTTGGTGGTGGCAGATCAGATACATCTAACAAAGATCAAGGTGAAGAGAGGTGAACCAAAGAGATGGAAGATGACAAAAGCTGACCATGATCATATTATGGAGACTTGCATTCCTATCACCCATTGGCCAGATGAATGAGTTACATGTATTCCATGTGCATCATTGACATATATGTCAGGTTGTCTTGTTGAAGATATTGTTGGAGTTTTTGTGGAGGTTGTTTTTTCCTTGTTTATATAGAGTTTGTTTTGCGAAGTGACCAATAGTTTTATAAATGCATTTTTTTAGATGCTTTAATGCCAAGATTAAAATTACTATATGGGAGGTTTTTTTATAAAATTGGGTCATGGTGCTCCAATGTGACAATCACATTGATATTTTGAATACACTTGAATGTATGGTCAGTGCTCCATGAACTTCCTCAATATCTACGATAAACATGTGTTAAATAGTCATAATCTCTAAAAACCAAGATTTTTTTATGTTTTATTTGTAAGTAAGATGGACAAAATTCTATTAATAAGATCCAATAGTACAAAAAGTTACAAAGAGCCCACCAAGGAGCTCAACGGACCCAAGCACATCCTCATGGAGACAGGATGGCCAACTCAAAACTTTAACTTCAAAATTACATATACATCAACTGTCCAGAATCACTTATACATCAACCATCCAGAGGGTCTCACAAAAAGCTTAAAAAAGTAAAAGAAAGTAATGGCAAAAAATGATATGCATCGTGACTTCAGAGCCCAGGAGAAGAGGGGAATCCTTTCTTACGGTCTTCCTGAAAGGAAGCTTGTTAGACAAACAAAAATGACAAATACTAATAGAGACCATTGGTAACATGATACAGGTGGATATTGGTGGCCAACCACCTTTCCAACTGGCTCAAAATAGTTTTATGGCAATTTTGGTATTGTACTATTTTTAGCAGTTTTTTGGGTCCTGAACTTCCGGGGCCATTTTGAGGCCTTAAATGACCTTTTTTGGCAATTTGGGGGGCCAAATGGTTTCCTACGGCACACATTTGACCCCAATTGGAAATTGTAAATCTCGGATAGACCTTTCCAACAGGCTACCGAGCGCCCCAAACGGAGATCGTATGCAAAAGTTACGACCCCGGGAAGTTGATGTACTGACTTACCCAAACGGGGCCCACATGACTTTTGGTGCTTCATCTCCTAGGGTTAGGTTTTTGGATGTCTAGGGTTTTTGACATTCCTGTTTATTGTAAAAGGCCTTGAGAGCCTCATTGTAACCATCTTCTTGCGAAATGAGCGCAGCCATCACATCTCTTCTCGGAGATAAGCCACCACCATTCCAGCAAGCTTGTTTTCCGCTGCATTTTACAGTTCTAGCTTATTTCCTTATTGAATAGAAAACCAGTTTTACTGTATCTCTTTTATTTTTGTGTTAAGCATCTGATAATAATCTGTATTCATTTCGTTCTGCTCATAAAATCCAAGTCAGTGGTATCAGAGCGGTCTGCTCCTTGTTGTCTTAATGCATGTCCCCAACGAGGTCAGGGTACAAAGAATTGGGTCTCAAGCTTGTTTCTCTTGAGGACAAAAGCTCTCGCACGCCCAAGCGACCTCTCATGGCAGGAGAAAAGAAAGATGACGGGATAGGAGATCCTATCAAAATGTTTCTTGAGGAATCCCTCACACAGCAGAGGAACGAGATGATGGATAATTTCGCGCAAATCCTTCGGCGACTACCAACAAGCGATGCATCTTCCTCGAGCGGAGGCGCCGCCCCCTTCAAGGTACAAATCAACTTCGATGTCCCTATATTTGAAGGACAGATAGACCCAGATGCTGTAGATAAGTGGTTGAATCTACTAGAAGGGTATTTTTCTGTCCATAACTTTTCGAATAAAGAAAATATTACTTTTGCACTCCTCAAAGCCGTTCCCCATGTCAAAGATTGGTGGGAAACATTCTGCGAGCAAAAGGACATAGAAGAAGCCTCATTATTTTCAGTCATGGCCACTTGGGAATCCTTCAAGGATGCTATTAAGGAACAATACTACCCTGTTGGAAGTTATGATGACTTGTATACCAAATTGACCACACTGCGACAAGAAAGAGACCAAGCAGTGCCAGAGTTTGCAAATATCTTCCATACCTTGCACACCAAGCTGGGTATGAAAGATTCAGAGCGACATCTGGTGCTCAAGTATCGCGGTGGTTTGCATAGATACATGCAGACCGAAATGGAATTTCTAGACATCTCTTCCTTGGGTGCGGCCTACCGATATGCCGTCAAAATCGAACAGAAGCTCAAACAAAAGATGCGGCAATTTGGGCCTGGGAACCCTTCACAGCAAAAGACAGGAAAGGGCGGCCCCAACCCATAGAATAAAGGACAGAGCAAAGATGGACAGTATCAGGACAACCAGTCCAAGCCGCAAGCAAAGAAGGACACTGGAAAAAAAAGAAAGGTACTGGGAAATGGTGCGACTTCCATAAGAGCTGTTGGCTGCTTTCTTGGGCAGACCCGGGTTTTAATGAAGCGCAGCAACAAAACCCCTTGGCGCACTGGCCCTCTCGGCAACGAGCTGCGCAGCAGCTCGAGGTCTCACCCGAAGTGGCTATGGGGGGGTTAAGGAATCAGGTTTCCTTAACCTGGGTGACGCGGAGATTGCTCTTCCTTGAATAGTTCCTCAGATATCGGCGGTCGGACTTTCCCGCAGGTCGCTCGACGCAGCTGCGCGGATTCCTTCCCTGGCAGGCCTACTGCGCAGTTTCTCCTCTCTAACGCAGAAGGCAACTATTCCTTGCGTCGACGCGCTAAATACTTCCTCGCCCTTCACATCCAGTGCAGTAACGCAGTCTTCTCTCGCAGCAGCGACCGCGCGTTACTACTTCTTCGGTACTTAACACTTATAGCTATCAAGGGACCTTTCCAACTCGCTCAAACAGTCTCAAAGATAATACAGGAGTCTTGCATACACAAATAATGAACTCTAAACAGTTATCATTCACGCAAACATTATAACAAGAAGATATATGTGAAACTCATCTCCTCGAGGAAAACCACGTCCACGGGAGTTTATATTCACCAGAAAACCATGGAGTTATACAATATGCTGCGCACACAGCTGCAGCCTTAGATCTTTACCGAAAACTCCACGCACACAGCTGGGAGCCCTTCTCTTCACTAGTCTCTTCTCTATAGAGATTACAAAGGCGCAGACGTCACACAGACTGTCTGGGAACTCAGGGATTAGCTCCTCGGCTATCCGATTCTACTCTAGTTCTACACCCAGTAGAACATACCAAAGGACAATCAACACATGATCTATCCTCTTACTTGCTAACTTTCTCTCTATCTAACGTCCAACTCACTCTAGCTAACATTTATCCATTACAATTGTTCATATATATAGGTGGCCATGGCGGTCGCACCTTTACAAAACTGTGGGCCTTTCCCAACAGTGATTCCCAAAAACCCTAACCACGCACATGGCTAGGTGTACTGTAGGCGCCGCTTGCAGTCATGTCGCCGCTTCCTGCAGGCTCCATGAATTCCGGCGCAGATTGTGGGTATGGGCGATCGTCCTTCGCCTTCAATGCTCTGGTCCGTTGCTCCTCCTTGATCCGAGCAACCATAACTTCTGTATTTAGCTTTTAAATGAGGGTAGCTGAGCCCTCTACTCCATCGCCTTATTTATTATGGTAGCTGAGCCACCTTCTTTCTTCGATGACGTGCACGCGAGCTCCGCGATTTCCGGTCCATAATCTTTACTGAGCTTGTCCATCTGGCACCGTACTGCGCACCGTCTCCTTCTTGCCCAAAACTTAGTGCTTGTTCCAAAATTAGCACTTTCCTTTCATACTTGTGTCTTTTCCCCAAAATTCGCAGCTTTACCGCAGCTACGACCTAGGCTCCAACAGGCCCCTAACACTCACTTGTGGCTCGCCCTCGAGCCACTCGCACTAGCGCGTGGTCGTTTGATTTGCGCATCTGCTTTTGCTTGAATCTCCGCGAGTGTTTTCTTCCACTTCGCAATAGCGGAGTCCAATTCATCGAGACACTCTACAGCTGTCTGCACTGTTTCTGCGGTTGCTTCGTCTGGAGTGATGGTATCAATGATCTCCTGAGACTCAGCAATCTCTTTGATTTTTGTCTCAACCTGGGCAACGATTTCAGCATACTCATCCATGAATGGCTGAATGGTGTTGGTGAGCTTCTCATCTTCAGTTCTGAGCTTGTGCAATTGCTGCTGCATTTTGCGCACTTCGCCCATTTTCTTCATTTTTGGCAAGCCTGTTAAGGCCTTAGCTTCTTCATTGAGAACAGGGAGAGATTGTTCTGCAGCTTGCACCTGTTCTGACAGTCCCACTTTAAAAGGGAGCTTTACAAGCTCCGTCCATGCTTCCATAGCTTGGTTCATCAGGTTCTCAGCTTCCTGTACTCGATCCTTCATCTGCGTGGAAGCTCTGTTCAGTGCTTCAAATTGAACCTGCGCATCATCCATAGGATGCGCAGCAACGCGAGCTTCTAGCTCAGCGATCTGGGTTCTATGGCCTTCAGCCATAGCAACTATTTCTTGCTCCAGGGTTTTCGCCCTTTCGCCAATAATTTGAACTTTTGCAACCAGAGGGAGGTCTGGTTGAATCTCGCAAGTACGCAATAACTGGGCAATCTCATCCACTGCGTTTCTGATACCGATGTCTTGCGCCTCATAAAGTGCAAGCTTCTCAGAGGTATTCTGATGGATTGCCTTCAACTCTAACTCCTGCGATTGCAGTCGCTGATTTTCCTGAAATGTAGAGAGCTCTCTAGCTCTCAACTCAAGAGAAACTTTCTCATGCACTAGCTGTAGAGTCTCTATAGGAATTAGAGACAAATTGATTTCAACAGGCCCAACGGCGCTTACCTGTAGTGCAGTTAGGGGATCGGGAAGTGTCATGCTGGTAGTCGGAATATGCACGACGGTGTGCCTTTCAATGAGTTCTTCAACTCGCTTGGCACTTGGAATTTCTTGTGGCGCCTGCGAAGTGGATGCTGGCGCATGGGTCTACGCAACTCTTCCTGCGAGACATTTTATTTCCACAAACTGTAGGTCTAGAGCACTTCTGATGTGAGCGTGCGCATTGCGCAGCTCACGAAATTGCTCATGTATGTACTGGTCGATCCCCGAGGGAATAGCCTCAGCGGGATGCGACACTTTTTGCTTCTTGGTGGCTGGTTCTGTGGATCCTTCGTCACTTCTCTGCTGATGGGCTTCCTTGCCCTTATCCTTCTCTTTCGTAGCGGCGGTTGGTAGCGCGGATGCGAGATCGGCGGCCTCCCTCCACTCATCCGACCAAGACTTGATGGTTTCTTCAACATCCTCGGTGGTCATTCTGTAAAGGCCTAGCGCCCATTCATCTGAAATGCCGCAAGGGCGGAGGTAAAGTTGATGTAAGTCGGCTGTAAAAGCCAACTTCCCGTCATATAACGTGGCTGTCTCCTCGCTCAGCCTTGGCATTTCCTGGATAGTATCTCGGAGGAGATAGTAGTACTCACAAAAGACAACGCGATTCATCTTGCGCTTCGCGGGATTAGGGGAATCCCAGAGGTTGATGTAGCGCATGCCGGTGACCTCTCCTGCGCGGCGCGGAAGGAACTGAGTATTCAGGGGCTCCTTCCACCCAACGAGAGCGCATAAAATTAGAAGCCATGAAAAATGGAATGATTGGGCTGCATTGTCCTGCACATTTAGGCAATCAGCCAAAAAAAGAATTCAGCAGAAAGAGAGACCAGTTGTACTGCTCTCCGTTCGCAGCAGCGATGGCGAGCTCCACGACAGCTCCAGTAACTTCCTTCGGTCGGCACTTTGTGAGAAGTCTGCCTGCAAGCAGACTTCCTGTAAATCGGAGTGCCTCATCTTCTACTGCAGTGAGGTCATAAGCCCGACCTCCTCTTGTTAAGTTGTACTTCTGCACCACCTGTGCAGTCAATTTTCTGTCCTTGTCCTTTCCCGCAAGATGAATATTGGGATCCTTACCAGCCTTAGATAGACCAGTAATGCGGTGAATTAAATCAACATTTAGATCAATTGGCCTCCCGAGCCAAAGGTAACCTCCATGAACGCATGATAGCAGTGTTTTAACGACTGCGTTCGCTTCATTGCTACGCCCAAAGTACGGTAGCTTCAACAAATTCAAGAGTCCAGGGCGCTCAAGATTTGCTGCAAATCCCTTCGGGATGAACTCGTCAACCTTCCTGGTGGGATTATGCACTATATCCAGATATCTGTCTGGCTGGAACTGAGGGTATGTCTTATAGTCTCCGAGGTTGAAGTCAGAGAACTTGACCAGTGGAATGTTTCCCAACAGTTGCCCTTCTACCCGCACACTAGCTGGTAGTGGCGGTAGCGGAATAGGATACTTTGCATTCTTCGGGATCTGTACTTCTGGCGCATCATCTGGACGCGACGGAATATAGTTTGCCATGGTCGCCAACGGCTCTGGAACAGGTTCTTCTGGCTGTGATGGCGACGCTCTTGTAGCCGGAGATTGTCTGGGATCCTGATAACTAGGATGTACATAAGTCGAAGCTGTGACTGGAGTAGTCATGCCGAAATCTAATCCTCGGCGCAGGAATTGACAAACAACTTCTTCAGTTGACAGGTTCTCCGTCGTGAATCTATGTAGGGAACAAAAACTTTGGACAGCAAATGGCGGACCTTCGTAGGATATGGACGCTGAAAACAAGGGAAAATACTCTGCACAACTCGGCTCTGAAAACAATAACTTGGATTCGTAAACAAGATAGCAACTCGAGGAAAGTAACCCAAAAATTATAGAAGTGTGAGGTATTTATAGCCAGAGGTGAGTAAATGCGACCAAGTGGGGTAACGTAGCTATAGGCGGCTATAGATGAGTCGACAACACACTATCCTCCTTGCCGTAGCAGTGCATTTAGTGTGATTTGACGGGTTCTGACAGCCTTCCGGGAGAAGCTAATGCTTTCGGCGCCAGAGTTAAATGCAAATCTTTCGGAGATTAAGCCGAATCCGTCAGAACGGCTAGACTTAAATAGTGGACTTATCCTGCATTTATTCAGACGCGGCTACATAACTGCTGTAATTCAAAATTTCCGGCGGGTCATTTCAACTTAGGGAACTGTGCCTTTAGGGGTCCACAACAAAACGTTTTCAAGCGGCAAATTATCAAAGGGAACTCCGCAAGAGCGATAGTTCAACGGTCCGGGGAAAAGCTTCACAAGAGCGCAACTATGTTCGCTCCACCCAAACTTTAGGCATGCGCGGATGTTTCTAGGAACTGCGCAGGAAGCCGGAGACTGGGTGTCTCGCAACTTCCGTGTAGACTGAATGCGGTGCCTCTTTCAACTACACTGGGCATCTGCATCTCTTTCAGCAAAATATTAGGTCGACAGAGCGGAGTGGCCGTCGCGATAAAGCTTGAGCCGACTTCCGTTGATCATTGTAGGTAGTAATTCTCCATCCAGCTTTGCAAGCTGAACTGCGCCTCCGTCTGTTATTTTTATCACCTGAAAAGGGCCTAACCAGTGTACACGAAACTTGCCTGGGAACTTGGTAAATTTACTGTCATAGAGGAGTACCAAGTCTCGTTCCTGAAAGACTTTATTCTTAATATGCCTGTCATGCCAAGCTTTTTGTCTTGCCTTCTGGACCTGTTGATGGAATCCGGCTAAGAGTCTGTCTTCTTCTAAGGCAAGCAGTTGCGAAAGTCTTTCATTCATAGTATCAGGATCTGCCATTTCTGTAATTTGCGCTATTCTAAGACTAGGAATAATGTATTCCATGGGCATAACTGCTTCTTGTCCATACACCAAGCTGAAAGGTGTGTGACCTGTTAGTTTCTTGCAAGTGGTTCTGTAAGCCCATAATACAGCTGTGACTCTAAGGTCCCAATCATCTCTTTGTTGATTACAGATCTTCATCAGGACATTCTCAAGAATTTTATTGAATGCTTCCACCGTACCATTAGCTTGAGGATGGTAGGGTGTACTCTTATGGTGATTAATTTGAAATTCTTCAGTAAGGGCCTCTATAGTCTCATTGAGGAAATGTGTACCCTGATCGCTCATGAGAATCACTGGACATCCAAATCTAGTGATAATATTCTCGAAAATGAACTGTGCGGCCGTAGCAGCGTCGCAGTTCTTAACTGGATTCGCCTCAGCCCATCTGGTGAGGTATTCAGTAGCTGTAATGATGTATCTTGCGCCAGTTCTTTTTCCTGGTGGGTTAATAGGTCCTACAAAGTCAATGGCCCATTTATTAAAAGCGCGCAGTGTGATCTGGGGTCTTAGCGGCATTTCATCTCTCCTTGAGGGTTTTCCTGTGCGCTGGCACACATCGCAACATTTACAGAATTCCTTAGTATCCTTGTGCAATGTCGGCCACCACAGAACTGCGGCTAATATCTTTTGCGCAGTCGGCTTTCCTACGAAATGGCCTCCTGCGGTACCTGAATGCGCTTCTGCGATGATAGAGTTCTTTTCATGTGGTAAAATACATCTGCGCAAAACTTCGTCAGGGCCTAACTTATACAGCTGGCCTGCTATCAAAGTGAAGTCTGCGGCTCTAACAACAAGTTGCTTTTTCTGCTGGATTGTAAGCTCAGCCGGTGCTTGCCCGGTAGTGAGAAACTCAAGAATATCAGAATAATATTCGTCTGCTGCTTGAATAGAAAACAACTGTGCGTCAGGCAGATTGTCCTCCAGACTCGTAGGTTCCTCTCCTGACTCTATCCTGGATAGATGGTCAGGCCCTGCATTCAATCTGCCTGGCTTTACAATAACCTCGAAATCATACTCTTGAAAGAGCAGTAGCCATCTGCAAATTCTTCCTCCTAACACTGGTTTATTGACCAAATATTTCAGAGCAGAATGGTCAGTATACATTTTAAAGTGAGCTCCTAATAGGTAGTGTCTGAATTTTTGTAGGGCATACACCATAGCTAATCCTTCCCTTTCTGTAGTGGTGTAGTTCTTCTCAGCTGTAGATAGCTTTCTGCTGGAGTAAGCAATCGGGTGGTCAATACTTCCTTCTCCAGACTGTGTAAGCACAACCCCCAATGCTATAGAAGAAGCATCAACATGAACATGAAAAGGTTTTCTCCAGTCCGGGAAAACTAGAATAGGCGCTGTGATCATCTTTTCTTTAAGTGTGTCCAAGATTCGTTGGCATTCCTCTGTCCATTGGAACTTCGAATCCTTTTTAAGCAATCTCTCCATAGGTGCTGTGATCTTTGCATAACCCTTGATGAATTTTCTGTAGTAACCTGTATGTCCCAATGTAGTGCGCAATTGTTTAACTGAGTTGGGCACAGGTAAATTAGCAATGATGGAAACCTTCGCAGGATCCATCAGGAGTCCTTGTCTGCATACAATATGTCCCAACAAAATACCAAAGGGCGCACAGAATATACATTTTTTCAAGTTAAGGGAAATCTGATGCTGTCTACATTTTTCTAACATCATGAGCAAGTTTGCAATATGGTTCTTTAATAGGCCAAATACAGTCCAGTCATCAAAATAGACTTCTAGCAACTTGTGAATAAATTCTTTGAAAACAGCAACAACAACTCGAGAGAAGATAGCAGGTGCGTTTTTAAGACCAAAGGGCATTACCGTATACTGGAATGAGCCCCATTCAGTTGCAAAAGTAGTCTTGTGGCGGTCGTCCGGATGGATTCTGATCTGATGATATCCCGAGAAACCATCAGTGAAGGAGTAAGCCTCTTGTCCTCCAACATTATCAAGTACTTCGTCTGTGAAAGGAGTGGGAAATGGATCGTGCGCTGATGCATCATTGAGTTCGCGCAAGTCGACACAGATTCTTATTTCACCTTTCGTTTTCTTTTCTTGGACCACCATAGGACTAATCCAATCGCTTTCCTCTACTGGCTCAATAATACCTGCTGCGAGCATCTTGTCAATTTCTTCTTTGACTTTTTCTTTATAACGCGGGTTCAACCTGTATGGGCGCTGCTTTACTGGCTTGGCGTCTGCTTTCAGAGGTATGCGCATCACTCCCAAGTCTCCTAGGATGCCTTTCATTTCTGTGAACTTGGTGGGAAAGATATCCTGGTAGTCACGTAATAATTCTGAAACATGTCCAACAGTTTCATCATCCCAATAATCTCCTATAGAAGCAAACTTTGGTTCAGCTTCTGTACCAATGTTAATCTTCTTGAGCTTGATGTGTTCTGTGATGGCAGGGATGTCAAGCTCAGGACCTTTAATATTGCGCGTCCCTTCTGATTCTGGGATGTTGATGTTGCGAGGATCGTCCTCCTCCTCTTCAGCGGTGAAGTTATAGCATTCCAGGGCATGTTCTATCTGGACAGCCCAATCTGGTTGGGAATATTCTGATAACGGGCATTCTTCAAATATCTTCTTTTTAATACACTTCAGAGCCTGATCAATACTTGGATGCTCTGATTCAAAGCTGAAGGTATGTTGGAAACTTTCTATCATAAGAGGCCACGTGAAAGTGCCTTTCCGCAATTCTGTTTCAGTATACCAGTTCCTTGGAACTGTATCCAATGTGTGGATGAATAGGTGAACCCATTCATCTGGCGGAATATCTGACCATTGCTGAATGCATGCTTCAATGTGTGATCTGGGGTCACTCTGTCCCTCATATTTGCGCGACACTTCTGCTGTAGTGTCCTGGAATCTGCGCAGTATCAATCTGCGATAGTCTTGCCATGTGTGAATATTCTCCTTATGCGCAGCCCACCATCTTGCGGGTGTAGCGCGCAATGCTATATCTAGTGCCTGTATGCGCTGCGGTTCTGGAAGCTTTTGTTCATATTCCTGTAGGAATTTAGTTACTTCGGTTAAACCATCAAAAATTGGAGTGTCAGTTAATTCTGTGCCAATCCATCGAATGGATTTAGTCATCATTGCGCAACGTCTTGCAGAAACCTCATGTAAACGATTCTGCCAGTTTTCCAATCCTGTATCTGAGTCTGATGTGCACGAGCTATCGCATCGCCAGCTGAGATGGCCCTCTGCTGTGGGGTTGACATAGTCACTGTGGTTAGTGGTCATTTGGTACAAACTTTCCATGTGGCACGCTTCCTCTTCTGCGCGAATGGGTTCTATATACCTTGGTCCTTGAATAGGATCAAGTGGTGCGATGACCCTAATCTGGTCATCCTCAAAGGTCATCTGTCTTTTCTTCAAATTAATGACAGCCAAATTGTCAAATGCCCAGTCTATTCCTAAAAGTGCTGGGTATGGTCTACTATCGTCCATGATTTTGATTACTTCAAAATCTGCAGTGCTTCTAACTCCTTCAATATCAATAGGTACATTGGGTAATCTTCCCAATGGAGAGACTCGTTGCTGATTTGCGAGTCTTAGCTGGATAGGGGATCTCGTAAGCTGAGGGCTTCCCATCTGTTCCCATGTCTGCATAGTGAGAACATTGGCTTCGGAGCCCAAATCTAACATGACTTCATCCATTTCAAATGCTCCAATCTGCGCTGTAAGCCTCATCTCTTTTCCAGTTCTAATGTGACTCCTAATCTGGTGAACAGCACACTGCGGTGTGTTCATCGAAGCAGACTGTTGGCACTGATCCAACAGGTGTTGGAGTTCTAGAGTTGCCTTTTCATTGCACAACAATTTTAAACATTGTCGCAGGAACGCATGAACACTGCCTAGTGCATGCTCGTCGTCAGGCCTTCCAGCTGTAGTGGCCTGTTCTTGTACCAGGTTGTCTTGTCTTAGCACTTGCGATCTAATATTGTTCTGCGGAATTACGGCAGAACTTGAAGTTCTCGGATCTGAGAAATACTCTTGAGCTTGTTTGAATGCTTCTTTTTGCTTCTACAGGTTAAGTGGGGCTGGTTTAATATTAGCGCGGCGCACCCATTGCGTCGCGTGCTTTCCCGTTCCCATCTCTTGCGCACCAGTGGTTGCTCCACTGCGTGTCACTATATTAACTGTAGGGTCTGGTTCTCTTTTTTCTGCTGCAATCAACTGAATATTTTGATTGACCTGTGGGGTCTTTGGTTGCATCTTAGCCTGTAACTGAGGGCATTCTTCAATGATATGGTCAGAAGATTTACAATACCTGCAAAGGGTTGTAGGATTTTGGCAATCCCTGGCAAAATGACCTTGTGTTCCGCAATTATAACAAGTGATCTGTCCTCTTCCACGACCAAAATTTGTTGTGCGTCCGCGTCCCTTGTAATTTCCTGCTCGGGTGTCCCGAGTTTGGTCATAAGGTGGACCTGCTGTGGGTCCTGGTGTCTCTGCTTGTACCCTATAAACATCATGCTTCCTTTCTATCATAAGATCATATGCTCTACAATTGTTCTCATCATGACCTACTGATTTACAGAAATTACAATATAGATTCTTTGGAGTTTGTACATATTTCTGAAGTAAGTGGCATTCTTGTGGTCTATGACCTCTAGTTCTACAGATTTCACACCAAGGCCCTTGTGCCTGTGGTAAAGGGTTAGGTGCTCCGGTTGCAATATAGTCTATAAAAATGGGACAATGGTCCTTTGAATGACCTTGGACTTTACATTTTGTACACCAAATTTCTTCCTTAATCTCCTTGCCTTTCTTAATATCATGCACTTGCAAGGTTAAGTTTGCTAATTGGTTCTGTAAATGCGCAACATCGTTGCTTGTTCCCGCAATAGGCGAAGCTTCTAGTTTCATAGCCATCTCTAGAGCTTGTTCCTGAGTATTGAGATTCTGTTGCATAAGAGGAAGTCTAATGTGTGGAAGCAGTGCAGCAATGAACCATTCTTTATGCTGCTGTGGTGCAAACTCGAAGCTTACTTGATCTATCAAGGCTTTGAACTTCTGGTCAAAGTCCCATACTGATTCTGTAGGTAACTGTTTGATGTCTTTGAGCTCTGTTATACACTGTGATTCTGATTTAGGTTTCTTAAATTCTCTAATCATAGCATTTCTTACCTCAGCAAGCGTTCTATTCTGTGCTGCTGAGTATTTCATGAACCAAGTCAAGGCTCTTTCTCTTAGTGTGGTTGCTAACTGAACCAGTTTAACAGCATCATCATTAATTTGCTTAATTGTCCAAATAGCTTCACATAAGAACCAGTGCTGCTCAGGGTCTTCTATCCCTGTTCCTCTAAAAGTTGGTAGCTTCATGTCATCACCCATCCTTCTTGTGTTAGGTTGAGGTGAGGCTGCTGTAGCAGTGCTTCTGGGCTGGTTAAATAAAGGTGGTACAGAGGTGCTAGAAGTACCGTGTGGACTACTTGAAGGTGTTACTGTAGGGTTATACTGAGCTTGGTCTGGTTTTTGCGGTGTAAAAGGGTAATAAGGGATATGAGCACTCTCTTGTCTTTCTATATGGCTTGGTCCAGGAACTTGACTATTGTCTGGGCTAGACTCAGAAGAATGTTGGTCAAGGCCTACTTTATACCGTTTTCCACTACGAGTGCAACCAATAAGTTCAGGATCGCTATCAGAATCTACGGACATTACTTGTCTATGCTATTCATCAGAAGTAATACATAGCTTTCCTTTTTCATACAGAAGCATTTTAATCCATAAGTTCAAAGAATTTAAGAACTTACCTCTGTGTACTTGGAAGAAATTCCTCTCAGCTGCACTGAAACTCTTTCTTGTATCTACTGCAAACTCGGTGATGAAACCTTTCAATAGACTATTCAACCAAAAGTCTACTGCGCGGGACACAGGATTGTCTATCCGCTTCACAATACTGACTAGCTCAGGCGTCCAAGCGACGGGTCGATCAATATGCACAGTAGGTCTAGAATCTGCTAACTTGGCTATCCAAGCGTGTAACTCCAGTGCAAAGGTAACAAAGAAAATTTCGTGAAGGTCAGTGTAAATATACTTCTGTAACCAGTCTTCTGTTTGGAGCGTAGAACTTCTATTTTCTTGTTCAGCGAACTCTTTAGCCTTTAAATCAAACCAGTCTCCAATTTCTTTAGCTGTAGGATTCCAGTAACACATTTGTCAATTGAGCAAGTCTCAGTGTAACAGAACCTTTTGCTGGCTTCAGCAACGATCTCAGATGTCTTGGAAGTAATAAGTCTCACAACAGCAAGTCGCAAGGCAACAGAACCATTTGTTGGCTCAACAACAGGGTTCAAAGCATCAGAACCATTTGTCTCCTTGATCTCGCGCGTCGGCTAAATAACAAGTCGCACAGTAACAAGGTCACTAGGCAACGGAACCATTTGTTGGCTCCTTTCTTTCTCTAGGTTGCGCGTCAATCTCGCACATCACTGACATAAGAAGTCTCGCTCACGCGGCAACGGAACCATTTGTTGGCTGCCACGGTATCTCACACGTCGCCGAAATAACAACTCACAGTAAGAAGTCACAAGGCAACGGAACCATTTGTTGGCTGCTACGGTATCTCACACGTCGCCGAAATAACAACTCACAGTAAGAAGTCACAAGGCAACAGAACCATTTGTTGGCTGCTTTCTTGGGCAGACCCGGGTTTTAATGAAGCGCAGCAACAAAACCCCTTGGCGCACTGGCCCTCTCGGCAACGAGCTGCGCAGCAGCTCGAGGTCTCACCCGAAGTGGCTATGGGGGGGTTAAGGAATCAGGTTTCCTTAACCTGGGTGACGCGGAGATTGCTCTTCCTTGAATAGTTCCTCAGATATCGGCGGTCGGACTTTCCCGCAGGCCGCTCGACGCAGCTGCGCGGATTCCTTCCCTGGCAGGCCTACTGCGCAGTTTCTCCTCTCTAATGCAGAAGGCAACTATTCCTTGCGTCGACGCGCTAAATACTTCCTCGCCCTTCACATCCAGCGCAGTAACGCAGTCTTCTCTCGCAGCAGCGACCGCGCGTTACTACTTCTTCGGTACTTAACACTTATAGCTATCAAGGGACCTTTCCAACTCGCTCAAACAGTCTCAAAGATAATACAGGAGTCTTGCATACACAAATAATGAACTCTAAACAGTTATCATTCACGCAAACATTATAACAAGAAGATATATGTGAAACTCATCTCCTCGAGGAAAACCACGTCCACGGGAGTTTATATTCACCAGAAAACCATGGAGTTATACAATATGCTGCGCACACAGCTGCATCCTTAGATCTTTATCGGAAACTCCACGCACACAGCTGGGAGCCCTTCTCTTCACTAGTCTCTTCTCTATAGAGATTACAAAGGCGCAGACGTCACACAGACTGTCTGGCAACTCAGGGATTAGCTCCTCGGCTATCCGATTCTACTCTAGTTCTACACCCAGTAGAACATACCAAAGGACAATCAACACATGATCTATCCTCTTACTTGCTAACTTTCTCTCTATCTAACGTCCAACTCACTCTAGCTAACATTTATCCATTACAATTGTTCATATATATAGGTGGCCATGGCGGTCGCACCTTTACAAAACTGTGGGCCTTTCCCAACAGTGATTCCCAAAAACCCTAACCACGCACATGGCTAGGTGTACTGTAGGCGCCGCTTGCAGTCATGTCGCCGCTTCCTGCAGGCTCCATGAATTCCGGCGCAGATTGTGGGTATGGGCGATCGTCCTTCGCCTTCAATGCTCTGGTCCGTTGCTCCTCCTTGATCCGAGCAACCATAACTTCTGTATTTAGCTTTTAAATGAGGGTAGTTGAGCCCTCTACTCCATCGCCTTATTTATTATGGTAGCTGAGCCACCTTCTTTCTTCGATGATGTGCGCGCCAGCTCCGCGATTTCCGGTCCATAATCTTTACTGAGCTTGTCCATCTGGCACCGTACTGCGCACCGTCTCCTTCTTGCCCAAAACTTAGTGCTTGTTCCAAAATTAGCACTTTCCTTTCATACTTGTGTCTTTTCCCCAAAATTCGCAGCTTTACCGCAGCTACGACCTAGGCTCCAACAAGAGCCCTTGGCATAACACTACTGATTGTCGCTCAAAGTAGTTGCTGGTGGCCGAAGTGAAAGAATTTGAATCAGATGCGGGTTCTGACTCTGAGTCTGAACCAGAAAGGCGAAAATGGATCATTGACGTGGAATCCAGTGCCACCATTGCTACCACCTGTTAAAATTCAATATGCTAAGACATAAAATAGCAGCATTACATTCCATTTCACAATAATAACATATACAGGATCACTGAAGAAACAACAAGCATAGCATAAACACAAGAGACAGAGATTTATCCTGGGAAACCCTCATGGGGTAGAAAACCCAGCAAAGCTTCCTCAATATAGATGACCAGCAATATACAAAGATGAAACCCTGAGACATGATCTCCTCCTCCACAATAGCAGACCTCTCCTCCACAAATGCGCTATCCTCAAGTGTGTGTGTGTATGTCAAATGAGGAACACACCTCCTCTATTTATACACTTCTCTGACACATCTTTTACACAAGTACACGTAGGCTCGTATTTAACCAATGGGTTAAATACCCCACTACAACTGACTGGGCCGACCCCTCTAGGGTGGTCTAATAACCCTTTGACCCACATAACACATAAAGGGCCGACCTCCACTAGGGAAGTCTAATAACCCAAGTTACCACATTCTGACGGAGGAATAAACATCTCCGGATATACAATAAGATCTTTACGGAGGAATGAAACATCTCCGGAATAATAAAGTACAATTATAATATTCTTTGAAGTTACAATATCTCAACACTCCCCCTTAACGAGAAGGATATTATAACAGCATCTGTATGAGCAAGGAGTCATCAACATCATACATGATACATCTATAAATCATTGGAAGCTTTCTCAACATCATCAGTAACTCAACCAGTTACTGGAACATCTTCAATACTGGAACATCAACATCATCAGAGTTGATAGTACTCAATCATCAGCATCGTCAACACACGATCAACAGCATCGTCGTCATCACATGATCATCAGCATCGTCATCACACGATCATCAGCATCATCATCACACAATCATTAGCATCATCATCATACGATCATCAGCATCATCATCATACGATCATCAGCATCACGATCAACATCGTCATCACACGATCATCAGCATCGTCATCATACGATCATCAGCATCGTCATCATACGATCATCAGCATCACGATCAACATCGTCATCACACGATCATCAGCATCGTCATCATACGATCATCAACATCGTCATCATACGATCAACAGCATCGTCATCAGCATCATCATCATACGATCAACATTTTCCAGGGTGATCAATCCTGCTCTCTTTAGGACATACGTCCATGGATGATGCAATCCAGTCATGTACCTTTTGAACCGAAGTCCAGGGACGATCCAGTCCTATCGTGTACCTTTTGAACCGAAGCTCAGGGACGATCCAGTCCTATCTTGTACCTTTTGAACCGAAGTCCAGGGACGATCCAGTCCTATCATGTTCTCGGAGACCACATGTCTACGGCTCAGTTTACAGGACCAAAGTCCAAGGATGATCCAATCCTTACCGTACATTTAGGACAGCGTCCAAGGATGACTTAATCCTCAACCGTTCATTTAGGACCACGTCCAAGGATGACTTAATCCTCTACCGTACATTTAGGACCACGTCCAAGGATGACTTAATCCTCCACCGTACATTTAGGACCACGTCCAAGGATGACTTAATCCTCCACCGTGCATTTAGGACCACATCCAGGGATGACTTAATCCTCCACCGTGCATTTAGGACCACGTCCAAGGATGACTTAATCCTCCACCGTGCATTTAGGACCACGTCCAAGGATGAATTAATCCTCCACCGTGCATTTAGGACCACGTCCAAGGATGACTTAATCCTCTACCGTACATTTAGGACCACGTCCAAGGATGACTTAATCCTCCACCGTACATTTAGGACCACGTCCAGGGATGACTTAATCCTCCACCGTGCATTTAGGACCACGTCCAGGGATGACTTAATCCTCCACCGTGCATTTAGGACCACGTCCAAGGATGACTTAATCCTCCACCGTGCATTTAGGACCACGTCCAAGGATGACTTAATCCTCCACCGTTCATTTAGGACCTACGTCCAAGGATGACTTAATCCTCAACCATGCATTTAGGACCTACGTCCAAGGATGACTTAATCCTCAACCGTGCATTTAGGACATACATCCAAGGATGACTTAATCCTTTACCGTCCACCAAGTACTTCATTCTCGAAGACTTACGTCTACGGCTCTTCTTTAGGACTGAAGTCCAGGAATGATCCAATCCCTTCACATGTTCATCAAGAACTTCATTTTCGAAGACATACGTCTACGGCTCTTCTTTAGGACTGAAGTCCAGGAATGATCCAATCCCTTCACATGTTTACCAAGAACTTCATTTTCGAAGACATACGTCTACGGATCTTCTTTAGGACTGAAGTCCAGGAATGATCCAATCCCTTCACATGTTCACCAAGAACTTCATTTTCGAAGACATACGTCTACGGCTCTTCTTAGGACTGAAGTCCAGGAATGATCCAATCCCTTCACAACATGTATAACAAAACATGTATCCTCATCATCAAAATATGTATAACCACAACATGTATCATCATCATCAAGACATGTATAACCACAACATATGTCATCATCATCAAGACATGTATAACCACAACATGTGTCATCATCATCAAAGCATGTATGTATCATCATCATCAAAACATGTATAACCACAACATGTATCATCATCATCAAAACATGTATAACATACAACATGTATCAAAATCATCAAAACATGTATAACATACAACATGTATCATCATCATCAAAAACTAACATCAAAAGCATGTATACATCTATCATCAAAAAGAAAGAATATAAGAGTCCTAAATCTAAATAATTCTAAGTAACTAGGTGCAGTAAATAGGTAACCTCATCATTGATGAGACAGACTTGTTATCAGATACTATGCTACTCCCCCTTTCGAGGAGGGTCCTTCTGGACTATACTAAGCTTGTCTCGGAAGTATTCAAACTTTACTCGAGACAGAGGTTTAGTCAGGATATTAGCAATCTGATCCTCAGTGCTTATATACTCGAGCTAGATAGCTCCTCTTTGCACCATATCTCGTATATAGAAGTATCGGATCTCTATGTGTTATTGACTTATCGTGGAGTACAAGATTTTCTATCTTGATTCATTTCTAAGTCAAACACTCCATATAATAGCTTCTGAAGCCACACTGCTTCACAGCTGGCAGAGCAGACAGCTATATATATATTCTGCTTCAGCAGTACTAAGAGCCACACTAGATTGTTCCTTGCTGAACCATGAGATCATGGAAGATTCAAGACTATAACATCCACATGATGTACTCTTTCTGTCTGAGGCACTTCCTGCCCAATTAGAATCTGAGTAACCATGTAAACGGAGTTCATGACCTCCAAGATAATATAGACCAAAATTTATTGTACCTTTTAGGTACCTCACTACATGCTTTGTAGTTATTAAGTGAACCTTTCTAGGTTCTACTAGACACTGACTTAGGGTATTTGCAGCAAAGCATATATCTGGCCTAGTATTTGTTAAATACATCATTGGCCCAATGATTTGTCTATATAGGGTTAGGTCCACTAAATACGATGAGTCATTAACTAACAACTTCAAGTTGGAGTCCATGGGAGTGGCCATGGCTTTATACTCCAACATATCAAATATTTTTAGAAACTTCACAGCATACTTACCTTGGTTGAGAAAGATTCCTTCTAAGCCTTGCCATACTTCCAGACTTAGGAAGTAATGCATCAATCTGAGATCTTTCATTTTTCATTTCTGCAACCATCTTCTTCTTTCTTTTCATGATCTGTTTCTCATTCCCTATAAGAAGGATATCATAATAATAGTATGATCCATAGCCTTAAGGTAAAGGTTAGGAACAACTTTAATTTTTGGTAAAGCCCAAGCTTATCAAGAAACTGTCAATTCTCCTTTTGTGACTGAACATCATTCACACTCTGCATTGAATGATTTTCTGCATATCTATCTGTGCCATCTCTCGATAGATGGGTCTACTGATATGAGCCTCAATATTATTCAAACTTTGTGGTGAGTTCCTTCTTGCATCCATGTCATCTGTGTATAAAAACCATATTCAACCTTGTAGCAAAGGTTGAGATCCACATCACCCGTGGTGATCATTAAGCTCATCAATTGATTATCGATCCTGGGTACCCATACAGAACCTGAATCACACTTCTTCTTTAATTACACCATTAAGAGAATGGTTTTATCTATCCTCTTGGAACAAACATCTCATCATCATTCTCTTTCTCTTTTCTAGGAGAATCTTCTAGCCACAAGCCTTCTATAGTGTGTTTGATTTGTAAATCCTTTTGTTGAACATCCATCGCTTGTTCATCATTCATAATGATTTTTCCTACAAATCAAAATTAGGTACATGATTAGTAATACTTCATAATCATCAAATCATATTGACATGATAACCTATTATGCATACAGATATCATTTAAATAGTTATGCAACTATCTTGACCAATACTTTGGCACAAAACTTTCCCATATCCTGTATGCATACAGTGGCTATCTAGATGCCTTCCATCTCTACCAGAACATACTATCGAGAGTGTGCACAACTCTCAGCATGTCAGCAAAGAGGTTTCATTCTAGACAAGCAACAATGGAATGTTTGTCCAACTTACCAATCATATGCATATTAGTAGTATACTGTTCAATGTTCTATGAATATTTACACTTAGCATGATATATTATAGGAATACAAATATGCATACAACCTATTACAGGCAATATCATTTACTATTTTAAATAACAACTCAAATACTTATCTTTTATGTTTGTCTGGTTGCCTCCCGCTTGATCTTCTGTATGTCTTTTGAACTTCTATTCATTATGTACCACTGTGCATGTTCAAGTGTCATCCTCATGATCTCATACACAAACATACACCCATTAGTATGTTCTAAATGTTATCAAAACATTATAGTTCTAAATAATCTTGAGAATGTATAGTCATGATTATAGTTAATAAACATTAGTATTCAAGATTTCAGGGAAGTCTTCTTTTACTCATGCATATCATCAATCAAGATAAAAGACATAATATGCATAATCCCTTGATTACTAACTTTATGAATAAGCGTAACCAATCATACCAAGTATACTTATATAAGGGATCCTAACACAAGGTAAGATTCATGGGAAACATACCTGGATTAGTATACCTACTTAGTTATGTACAACATACCTAAACAATCTCTTCAATGATTTAGAGATCCTGAGCTAGAACCTGCATGTCTCATAGGTTAATCATAATATAACAAAGTCATACATACCTCGTAAGTAGAACAAAGATTATGGATGAGTCTTTGTCTTCATGTTTTCATGGTCATGGAACCTGATTTGTCTTTTGTGATGTACCTGAGCCTTGTTAGCAGACAACATCAACCTCACACAACATCATAATGCATTAGTACAATCATATAGCCCTAATCAATGAATGTCTTTGATCATTCACATGCATTCATACTGTTACTAGGGTGATAAGACAATTCTAACATTAATCAATATTGTACTAATAAATAATATGAAGACAAACACATCATGAACTTAATCAAGAATTAGATTTTAAGACATACCTGAGCCTCCTTAAGTCATACCTGTCGAGACTTCTTGTAGTCTTCTTATGTAAGGCCTTAGCCTCAACTCCCCCTGAAACTTGATCTGGAGCTTAATTAGGGTTTTCTAGAGAAACCCTAAAAATTCAATCTTTGACTTTCACACTTCTGAATGGATGAAAGAATATGTCTTGCTGAGCTGATCAAACTAGCATACTTCAATTTTGGAATTTCCAAAATTTGACCCCTCAAGATTGCCTTTGAAACTTCTGGATCTTCTGGACAGGATCCCGAACTAGGGTTTGATGAAGCCCACCCTTCTGCCCAAACAAAAGGTTCGATCCAAGGCTCTAAACTCTTATTTTTCTTAGGAGCTTCCAGCCGTGGTTACAGACTTCAAAAATTCCAACTTTTGCTGAAGCCCTAATTTTCCATCTTTCCGATCAAAATCCCGAACTGGGGTTTGATCAAGCCCGGTCTTCCACCCAACCAAAAAATTCGATCTTGGTTTCTAAATTTCGATTTTACTGAGTAGCATTTAGCCGTGGACTCCGATTCCAAAAATTCTAACTTTCTCTGAAACCCTAAATTCCGGAAGCCATGAATAAAGGTGCTCCAAAAATAATTATGTTTTGACAGAAATATGCACCTGATTGTTTCTGCTATAAATCTGAAATTTTTGCTCCACAGGGTCTGAAACCCTTTTTCTGCAGTAGCCTGACCTTTCATCTTTCCATCCTGACAGGTCTGACCTCAATTGGGTTTTCTGATAGAAAGTTATGCCAAGTGTTGCAACGTGACCTGTTTATGGGATAAAACAGGAGAGAGAACTTGTACAGCATGCCACGTGTCACTGTTTGAACTTCGGCCTCTAAAAACGTTTCCTGCGATATCTCGACCTGTTATCTTTCCATCTTGACAGGTCTGACCTCAATTGGACTCTCTGAGAGAGAGTTATGCCAAGTGTCACAACGTGACCTGTTTATGGGATAAAACAGGAGAGCGCACTTGTACGGTGTGCCACGTGTCACTGGTTCACCTTCGGCCTCTAAAAACGTTTTCTAAGATATTACAGTCTGTGTAATACCTTTCACTTTTTACGAAATTTCATTTGGATCTTCCTAGCCCAAGTTATGACCTTTTTTCCAAGGTCACCTGATTTTGACTGAGATCTGGAAGAGGCAAAAACCCTAACTTGTACTGATCATAACTCACAAAGTACAATGAATATGAGGGTTCCCTTTGGACACAAGGTACCTGGAGATTTAATCTTCGTCCTGCAACAATTTCAGATCCGAAAACTTCGCCAAAACGGATTTATAGCGAAAGTTCTACGATGACTGGTTTTTGCTATGTAAAACCCTAACCTTCAAATTGTCGTAAGTAAAGCAAGTGTCGTTAGTGCCATACCTTGTCTTCCTTCAGGTTAGCTCTGATACCATGTTAAAATTCAATATGCTAAGACATAAAATAGCAGCATTACATTCCATTTCACAATAATAGCATATACACTAGCACTGAAGAAACAACAAGCATAGCATAAACACAAGAGACAGAGATTTATCCTGGGAAACCCTCATGGGGTAGAAAACCCAGCAAAGATTCCTCAATATAGATGACCAGAAATATACAAAGATGAAACCCTGAGACATGATCTCCTCCTCCACAATAGCAGACCTCTCCTCCACAAATGCGCTATCCTCAAGTGTGTGTGTGTATGTCAAATGAGGAACACACCTCCTCTATTTATACACTTCTCTGACACATCTTTTACACAAGTACACGTAGGCTCGTATTTAACCAATGGGTTAAATACCCCACTACAACTGACTGGGACGACCCCTCTAGGGTGGTCTAATAACCCTTTGACCCACATAACACATAAAGGGCCGACCTCCACTAGGGAAGTCTAATAACCCAAGTTACCACATTCTGACGGAGGAATAAACATCTCCGGATATACAATAAGATCTTTACGGAGGAATGAAACATCTCCGGAATAATAAAGTACAATTATAATATTCTTTGAAGTTACAATATCTCAACACCACCAAGCTCCAGCCTGATGAACCAGACGATCCAGAAGAAGGAGAACACCTCTTCCATTCACAGATGTGGGTAAAAGGCACCTTGCTGCACTTCATCGTTGATAGCGGTAGCCAGAAGAATCTCATCTCAGCAGAGGTCGTCAAGCGCCTAGCCCTGCCGACAACGCCACACCCACAACCCTACACCATTGGATGGCTCCGCAAAGGATTCGATCTCCGCGTCAGCCAACAGTGCCGACTGCCATACGGCATCAAGCCCTTCAAGGATGAGGTATTGTGTGATGTTTCTCCTCTCGAAGTTTCAGATGTTCTTTTGGGCCAACCTTATTTATGGAAACGTCATGCTGTATATGAGTCTAGGCCTCATAGTGTTATTATTTCTTTGAACAGGAAATTGTACAGGATACCTGAGGCAGTCCCTCCTAGTGCTATTTCCTTGATCATTGCCAAGCAATGTAGGAAGGTCATCTCTCAGACCGGGAAATTTGTCTTCTTCATGATTCGCTCTCAGAGTGAAAGAAAGATCGCAGCCACATCCCGAGCCTCCATGACCGATCTATCCACACAACAGAAGCAAGTGGATAAGGTGGTGGAAGGATACTCAGATATCTTCTCCTCTCCGACCGGGGTACCTCTGCACTGCCAGGTCAAGCATCCCATTGATCTGACCCCAGGCGCACCGCTACCTAATGGGCCAGTCTATCGTCGCTCTTTGTTGGAAAATGAGGAGATCAAGAGGCAGATCCAAGAATTGCTCCACAAGGGGCACATCCGTCCCAGTTCATCACCTTGTGGGAGCCCAATCATGCTGGTGCAGAAGAAAGATGGGACCTGGCGACTCTGCATTGATTACCGAGCCCTAAATAAAATCACAGTCCGTAACCAGTACCCGATTCCTCGAATCGATGACCTCCTTGATCAGCTCACGGGGGCCAAATACTTCAGTAAGATTGATCTAAAGTCTGGCTACCACCAGGTCCCAATAGAACAGACAGATGTATGGAAGACTGCCTTCAAGTCAAAAGAAGGTCTTTTTGAATGGTTGGTCATGCCTTTTGGTTTGACAAATGCTCCAACAATTTTTATGAGGATGCTGGATGATATCCTACGACCTTTCACCAACAATTTTGTAGTGGTGTATCTGGATGACATCCTCATCTACAACAAGACTTGGGAGGAACACTTGCAGCATATTCAGCAGGTTCTGCACACCCTGCAGAAGCACAAACTATATGCAAACTTGGAAAAATGCTCCTTCGGCATGGACAGGGTCCATTACTTAGGCTACATCGTTGATCGACATGGTGTGCATGTGGATCTAGCCAAGATCCAGGTCATCCATGACTAGCCAGCCGCAACCACACTCACTGAACTTCGGAGCTTCTTGGGCCTTGCCAATTTCTATCGCCGGTTTGTGCTGGGATTCTCTCATATCGCATGGGCCCTCAGCCAAGTGACCAGGGGTGGTGGTAAGGAAAAATTTTTGTGGGGCTTGCCCCAACAACAAGCCTTCGATGACTTGAAGAAGCGTTTGTGCTCATCGCCGGTACTCTCATTACCGAACCTGCAACATCCCTTTGAGATCGAGATAGATGCTTCAGATTATGCTGTGGGTGCCGTTCTCAATCAACACGGCCACCCCGTGGCATATCATAGTGAGACACTATCAGATGTTGTCCGCAAGTACCCTACCTACAACAAAGAAATGTACTCCATTGTACAAGCCTGCCACTAGTGGAGACATTACATTCTTGGGAAGGAGACAGTCATCCACACTGATCACAAGCCACTACAGTTCATGCAGACCCAAGGAAAATTGTAGAATGACCGCCATCAGAAGTGGTCAACATATTTATAGCAGTTCCACTTCAACATCAAATATAAAATAGGGAGTACCAACCGAGTTGTTGACTGCATTAGTCGACCTCCAGTCACGACACTTACCACGGTGCTATACTCTTGTGGCCACGAGACCTCCGGATGCCCCCACCTCTACAAGACAGACCCTGACTTCTCTGCCACCTATCAAATGTTGGGCACCAACTCAGTGGTTGCTAATTTCCATCTTCAGGACGGGTTGTTGTGTCGTCTGGGCCATCTCTGCGTTCCATCAAGTGAGTGCATGAAGCTGATTTGGGAAGCTCACTATAGTCAGGTGGCAGGACACTTTGGCGTCAAAAAGACAGTGGCAGTGTTGCAGAAACATTTCTACTGGCCGAAACTTCGACATGATGTCGGCAAGTATATCAGGTCCTACACCGCTTGCGCTATTGCCAAACCGACCACTAAGAAACAGGGCCTATACACCCCTCTGCCTACTCCTGAGAGGCCATGGGAATCCATCTCAATGGACTACATGTCGGGCCTCCTATCCACCAAGAGGGGAAACGACTGTGTTTTCGTGGTTGTTGATCGCTTTTCCAAGATGGCGATTCTAGCCGCTTGCAAGAAGAAAATCACAGCAAAAGCCACTGCCAAGCTCTTCTTTGAACGAGTATGGGTACATTTTGCGATCCCACAGACCATTATCTCAGACCGTGACAGCCGGTTCCTCAGCTCATTCTAGTAAATCCTCTGGTCACTGCTGGATACCAAGCTCACCAAATCCACTGCCTTCCACCCCCAGACCGATGGACAAATGGAGGTAGTCAACCGGATGGTCGTACATATCCTGCGCATGTACAATTCAACACACCCCTGCACATGGGATGAGAGTATCCCCTATGTCCAACATAGCTACAACCGAGCCCTGCATAGCTCAATTGGCCACAGCCGCTTTCAGGTGGGGTTGGGATTCGAACCATTGGGCCCCATGGATGTTGCACTTCCCCTTGTGACCACCTCGGTCGAATCATCCCCAGAAGCTGACAAAGCCACCCGGTTCATTGAATGGATCCAGCATATCCGCCAACAGGTTCAGGATATTCTATAGAAGTCTAATGCCAAGTACAAGCAGTGCCATGATCAACATCGAGTGCCACATAAGTTTCAGGTGGGCGACAAAGTTTGGTTGCATTTGCAGAAAGAACACCTTACAGGGCCCCATCGAAAGCTTCGCCCACTCCGTTATGGGTCGTACACCATCACCAAGGCGGTGGGTGACAATTCTTTTGAGCTCAACATTCCCCCCTTCCTTGGTCTGCATCCAGTCTTCAACGTGGCTCTCGTTCGGCCATATTTCCCACCACTATTAGACACCTCAGAGATAGCAGAGAAGTTGACACCAACAGAGCTCAACCCTGACTTCCTAAAAAAAGCATCCAGTGATCATATTGCAGACACACAGATCAAGGGCACTCGACATCAAAGGATCCAGCTTTATTGAGTTGTCAAAGCAGGGCAGCTCCTGCACCAAGGCAAGTGGCTCACCCGAGGCCAAATTCAGCAGAAATTTCCTCATCTGATGGGGGCACTCAACGCAATGGAGACCATTGCTTCCGAAGGAGGGAGGATTGATCTAGGTGGATATTGGTGGCCACCCACCTTTCCAACTGGCTCAAAACAATTTTATGGCAATTTTGGTATTGTACTATTTTTAGCAGTTTTTTCGGGTCCTGAACTTCCGAGGCCATTTTGAGGCCCTAAACAACCTTTTTTGGCAATTTGGGGGGCCAAATGGTTTCCTCCGACACACATTTGGTCTTAGTCGAAAGTTGTAAATCTCGGATAGACCTTTCCAACAGGCTACCGAGCGCCCCAAACGGAGATCGTATGCAAAAGTTACGACCCCGGGAAGTTGATGTACTAACTTACCCAAACGGGGCCCACATGACTTTTGGCGCTTCATCTCCTAGGGTTAGGTTTTTGGATGTCTAGGGTTTTTGACATTCCTGTTTATTGTAAAATGCCTTGAGAGCCTCATTGTAACCATCTTCTTGCAAAATGAGCGCAGCCGTCACATCTCTTCTCAGAGATAAGCCGCCACCATTCCAGCAAGCTTGTTTTCTGCTGCATTTTACAGTTCTAGCTTATTTCCTTATTGAATAGAAAGCCAGTTTTACTGTATTTCTGTTATTTTTGTGTTAAGCATCTGATAATAATCTGTATTCATTTCGTTCTGCTCATAAAATCCGGATCATAACAATTATTCAGACCTCGATGTCCCATGCTCCTCACTTCTTACAGCTGGCGGGGACTGCATGCTGAGGTCGTTCATGAGAGCTTCCAGGGTGCAAGTGTTTTCCATTTCGCTTTCCTGAAGATTTTTCAGACTCTCAATTATCTCTTTCATCTAGTTCACAGTGCTCTCCCGAGCTTGAATTTACTTGGCTAGGAGAATTCCGCACGCCCAATAAGGGTTAGCAATAATTTGGTAGCCCAAATTATTCTCAATCTCATCTTGCAGAGATAACTCCAAATGGGAAATCTGGCTTCCAATGGTCATCGGTGTTTCGTCTGCATATAAGTGCGCCCAGTCAAAATGTGAGGGGGTGGAGTCCTCATGGGTTCTAGCCTAAGGTTCATAGCTAGTCCCTGTGTGTCATCCCTGACTCCTAGGATTTCTATCGGAGCCCCGACGACTTGACAGACGAATACGAGGAGCCATAATTTGCAGAAAGAACGTCTCTGAGGAGGAAGAAAATCCACCAGCTATGTTAATCCAACTAAGGCGCAGGTGAAACCAAACCAACATAACCAAAATATGGGAGAGACGAACGGCTTTAACGGTGCATATTGGGATTCCCTCGTCACCTTCCCTGAATTTATAAACCGTAACCCTGCATCTGGATATGGAATACGTACCAGCCCATAAATTCCCATTAGTTCCAATAATACCCTTTATGTGCTTGCCAGAGCTCTCGCATGCCCGGAACATGATAAGCCTGTTGAACTGGCTGCTAACAGTACCATCCCATCCACTAAAAACGAGGCTTCCATCACCACTGAAATTCATCCTGTGGGGGAAATAAAGCTTACTCTGGTCTTGCCCGTCCTCCTGGAGTGAACGGTGTAAAATAATAATGCAGATGTGACTGGGCATATGCGGTAATGAAAGCCGCCACTTAGCCATATTAATTACCACCTCAATGAATGACCACCCTTTAGTATGTAGCTTCCTCAAGAACTTGATCGATGGCACGCATCAGTGGATTGGCTGCATGTGTCTCTTCCACTCTATCAACATGTGGGATTTCATCTGCGTGTTGTAGGGGTTCTACCCGAGGGAGAAGATCAATGATCACGATCTCCTCAAAGTGGCGATGAGCCACATGATCGCATAACTCAATTAAGGAGCTAGATTTGAAGGTAGACCGATCCATCACCCCCTTGTTGGCCAGCGCATTAGCTAGTTTATTTCCATTACGTCGAACGTGTAAAAACTTTATGGCTGGAGATGTTTGCAGAATTTGCTAGAGATGATTTAATCGACACTGCCATCTCCAGTTGTGTGAGACCTTGGAAACCATCATCCCCCATCACCCCCATCTGGATGCGTCCCGCCACAGTTATCAAAATGTTGGAATCCCCTTCCACTGTCAGAGGCAGCCATTTCTTCAATAATGCCCATGTGATTCCATTGACCATGCCTTCGATTTTTGCAACATTATTGGTTGTTTCACCCAGGTTCCCCCATAAAACACCCATCACAGAGCTAAAGCTATTCCTTACCGCTCCCCCAAAACCAGATGGGCCTAGATTACCTTTTGCAGCTCCGTTAAAGTTCAGTTTCAGGGTGCCCATTGGAGGAGTTCGCCATGCGTCAGAGCTCAAAGTTTTAGTTCTGATTCTGATCTGCTCCGCTGGTTCTCGAGGTAACCTGAAAATACCCCAAGCATTCAGAATGATTATTTCTGTAGGATCAACATGGCCCTTTTTAGGGTGAAAATTTCTAATGCTTATGGTTTCCTTAAGGTGTATTTCAATTGTTAACCAAATGGTTTCCATATTTCTTTGCTTGTTTTTGAATATTCTAAGGTTGCGTTCCTTCCAAATTTACCAAACCACAAACCTCGGAAACAATTCCCAGAGCCTGTTGAGAATTTCGTTTTTGAACTGGTTAGCCAGCCAGTTTGCCAAGGTTAAATCTGGGGGACCACACATGCTGAATGTCTGTTTGAATCTCTCCTCCCCCTTTCCCAGAGAGCCAAGGCTAGTGGGCATTCATCCAGCAGATGGTTGATAGATTCGCTTTCATGCAGGAAAATGCTGCATCGTGAGGGTCCTGAGAAACCTTTTTTCCTAAGGTTTTACCAAGTTAGAATACAACAGTGAAGCAGTAACCACCCAAAGGTGGCGATTTTGGGCCAATGATTGAGCCAAACGTTTTTCCATCTTTCCTCCTGTGGCCTACGGTCATAACCCTCCAAGAGGGCTACCGCTTCAGTGCTAGTAAAGTTCCCAGTATTTGAATAGCCCCATCTGATTTTGTCCTGGCCTCTAGTCACAGGGATTTGGTGTTTGAGCAGCTCCTCGTAAAAATTTTCTAGATTTTCTTCATGGGTTAGATTCTGCCACCATTGCAGCGGTTTCCATGGTCTGACTTGATTTTCCTCGAGGCACCTTTCCCAGAAGTCCCTTACTTTCTCCCATGGGCTACTCTGTAATTGCTGGACAAGCTCCTGGTTATCCTGCATTTCTACCAATTTAGGGAATTGTTGCCACGCATCGTGCAGAAACAATGTCGAAGCTCCATCTTTTATTTCCCAAAAACTATGCCTCTTTACCAGCTCTCGATTCATCTGAGCCAACTTCCATATGCATGAGCCTGGCTTATCCTCCATGAAGCGGATAAGATCCTGCTTGGGCCATAAGGGTGCATATTTCATGTTCCATAACTTCGCCCAAGGTTCCTCTCTATGCGTAATCCATCTCCACCAAATTTTGGCCCCCAGCACTTTATTTGTACACAGGGGATCCCTAAGACCGAGGCCCCCCACTACTTTTGGAGTGCAGACCGTTTCCCATTTCACCAAGGCCCATTTGCTTGGGTCATGAGTACCACCCCACAGAAAATTCCTTTGAATATTATGAATATTTTTTCCAGAATAGCTTTGGGTGCAACTAACACCGAGTATAGATAGACCCGCATCACTTGGAGGACTGATTTTACCAAGATGAGCCAGCTAGGGAAGTTCAGGGCCCTGTGTGTCCATAGTTCCAATTTTTTCTTGAGTTTATCAAGCAGGTCGTTCCAAGAGATTTGACTTATAATGGATTTCGTCAGAGGTGCCCCAGGGTATTTAGAAGGTAGCAATCCTTCAGATAATTCCAAAATTCTTAATATATTATGGCGATTAATTCTGGGTGTGTTGAAGAAATAAACCTTCAATTTTTCTTTATTAATCTCCAGGCCACTGCTTCTAAGGAAGACGTTTAGGATGTCCTTGATATTTTTCACTTCCTGCATCGAGGAAGGTCCCATACGCATTGTATCATCCACAAACTGTTGATGGGTTTGGGGAGTTAACCCATTGCATAGATCAAAACCATGAATGACATTACTATTCTGAGCGGCCCGTAACATTCTACCCATGCCTTCTGCAATGATAATAAAGAGAAAAGGTGATAGCGGGTCCCCCTGTCTAATCCCATGGGATGCTAGAAAGGGTTGAGAGGGGGGGGCATTCACTAGAATAGAGAAGAAGGGGGAGGAGACTAGGCTCATAGCCCATTTAGTCCATAAATTGCTAAAGCCGAAGGCTTTTAACATCCCTACAAGGAAAGTCCAATTTAGCTTATCATAGGATTTTGATAAATCCAGTTTGAGAAGCATACTTGGGATTTTCTCCTTTTTCACCGAATGGATAGTTTCATGCACCAGAATTATACCATCCAAAATTTGGCGACCTTCCACAAATCCAGCTTGTTCCGGTGAGATGATCAAAGGGAGAAGGGGGTGGAGCCGATTAGCTATGACCTTAGTTATGATTTTATATATAACATTGCAAAGGGAAATAGGTCGAAATTTGTTGGGGTCCTCTCTTCCCATTTCCTTAGGAATGAGAGTAATAAAGGTGGCATTGAGGGCTTTCAGGATGCCCCTGGTCTTACGGGAATCTTCAACAATGGCCAAAACCTTCGTTTTCAGCCAGTCCCAACAAGAGTGAAAAAAGTTGGTGGTGAAACCATCTGGTCTGGGGGCTTTTTCATCTACCATCTGTTTAACCACTTCATCAAGCTATTCCATTCTGATATTCTCCATAAGGAGTTTGTCGTTTTCTTCCGTAACCAAGCTCGTAATATGCCTGAAAACTTGTTCCCTTTCTCTGCTTCTATTGATATTAGGTTCCTCAAGCAAGTCTTGAAAGTGGGCATTTAGAGTCTGCTCCAACTCAGGTTGAGTTTCCACCACGCTGCCATCCTCTTTTTTGAGCCTAACCACCCTATTCCCATGGCAATGTTGGATGGCTTCTTTGTGAAAGAACTTGGTATTCCTTTCCCCATCTTTCAACCAACGACTCCTGGATTTTTGCTTCCAAAGGAGCTCTTCTTGGTGATATTTGAGGTTAAGTTCTTGTAGGAGATTATGTTCTCTTTCTTTTAGCTCTACTGAGTGGCCATGCATCATAGCCTCTGTTTGAACCTCTTGAAGTTTACGATCGAGCAACCTCTTAGCTTGGAAGATGTTCCCGAAGGTTTCTTTATTCCATTTCTTGATTTTACCTTTTAGGTATTTTAACTTTTGTTGGAATTGGTACATCCTGGTGCCTGGGACCATGGGATAGGACTGCCACCACTGTCTCATTTGATCAGGAAAAATAGGGTGAAGGAAACAAAATTGTTCGAATCTAAATGGACTTCGCAGGTTTTCCCCTATTCTTTTCCATTCCAAGCTTATTGTCCAATGGTCCAATCCAGCTGTTGGGAGCACCACGACTGTTAGCTCCCTGGAACCACCCATAATGATGGATTCAGAGACCAAAAATCTGTCTAACCTGGATGCTATGCTTTTGTCCCCTGCCCTTTTGTTGTTCCAAGTAAACCAACCATTTGAAGTGTTGACATCAATCTGATCCATATTTTCAATGACCTCCGAGAATTCCTCGCTGCTAGGGTGTAAACATCGAAGTCCCCCCCTCTTCTCCGACAAATTTTGAATCACATTGAAGTCGCCTCCTATAATCCAAGGAAGGGTGCCAGTCTCTCTTTTGAGGCTCTGCAAGGAGTTCAAGAAGGAGTGCTTAAGGTGTGCTATTGACGATCAATACACATTAGACAAGAATCCTCTTACACTGGTTCCTAAAACATGAAATGAGGCCAATAAAATGGATCTTGAGGCCATCCAATTCATTAAACTAACCTCATTTGGATTCCAGAGGATGACGATTCCTCCGGCAGTATCGACGACATCAATCCCCATGGTTTCACAATTTTTCCAGACTTTCTTTCCTATTATTTTGAGGTCCGCTTCAGAACATTTATTTTCCTGAAGGAAGACTATAGTGGGTTTCTCTAATTCAATCTTTCGTCTTAGGAGACGGGTCTTCAGAAGATTCTTACAGCCTATGATATTCCAGGATGTGATCCACATATTATAACCTATTAGGGGTTGGATAAGCTAGGGCCACGTCAATAGTAGGATACTGGCCTGAGGCCACCATATTCTTACCTATCATTTGAATTCTCTGCATATTACTAAGCCTCCCCCTTTTTTCGCACCTACTTAATTTTTTCCCTTCGGAGTCCTTAAGAGGTTCAGAGTTTATACCCAGATATTTGCGATTCTTGGTTTTGATGATAGCTTTCTCTAGGAGAGAAACTTGTTGAGGAGAGATTGAAGTAGTGTTCTCCACTATACATGCTGCCTCCAGGATTTCCAGATCCAGGTATCCCAACTCCATTTCATCTCCGCCTTCCTCTGGCGATGAGATTTCTTCCCTCGTTTTTTCTGTCGTCGGCTCCTTTGCATTAATCTCGGTCACCTTTTCCAAGGGTGCTTTGGGTACCTCCTCCCTAATCTCCTTGGTTGCTTCTTGAGTTTCTGCTTCATTTTGCAGGGCCTCAAACCTATTATGGATCATGGATTTATTGTGTATCTCCGGCCCCCCTACCTTCTTTGTGTGTGGTTTCTTGGTAGCTACTTTCTTGAAACCGTCTTGGTCTTTACCTTCATAATCTAGCTTTCCTTCAAACTGTTTATTTAGAGGACAATCCCTAAACAAATGCCCATGTTCATGGCATCTACGGGATCTGTTCATAATCAATGGCCTGGAACCAGTCTTCATCCTCCCAGGTAATATCAATTCCTTCCGGGAGGTCTTGGTATATATCCATATAGAGATAGATTATGGCGTAAGAGGTATATCGCATCTTCTTGGTTTGTTCTAATACTTTGACGAATATTCCCAATTCATTGCCTATCTCTGTACGGATTTCTTCTTTCCAGTATTTGGAGGGTAAAGAGTATAGCATTATCCATATCAGGGCTATAGTTATATTTTTTTTATCCAGGTTGAAGCGCTCCTTCCAAGGACGAAGATACAGCCCCGCAGAATTGAAGAAATAAGGTCCATTGTCAAAAATCCTTGTTCGGTCCTCCTCATTAAAGAAGATCACTGTGAAAAACCCTTTAGCCCCCAGTTGTAGATCATAATGTCCCTGGGGTTTCCATGTTGTATTGATCCACCATACCAGTGCTTTTTCAGCCGGCTAGATTTTAACGAATTTCCCAATTAGAGCATGTTCTTTCATGTATTGTATGTCGGTTCGAACTCTATTTGATTTTATCTGCAGTTTGGGGATCTTCTTTGCCTTTGGCAGGCATTTACCAAGCTTTCTGGGTTCTGCCGTTCCCTGATCCAGCTTGGCCACTTCGTTGGTCCCTGCTTCTGCAATCCCCGCCCTAGGAATAGGGTTCTATTTCAGACTTGTCTTTTTCCCTTTGTCCAGTGCTTCAGTCGAGGCCATAGCCTCATCGCCGGGAGTCGTGCTCATGTCCCTTCTAGATCCACCCTTCGAGGAGGCCTTGGCGGCCGCCACCATCCTCTACACCGAGCTTGAGGTACACAATTCAGAATCCTTCAAAAACCTCCGTCGCCAAGAATTATTATTTAATACAATTTCACCTAACCTTATTAAACAGGTAAATTTTATTTGATTGTAGTTCTAAGAAACAATTTTTTATTTAAAGTTTATGTGGATGGATAGAAACTAAATCATCCAAGAAAGATCCCTAAGTTGCATGTATCCATTCATACAATGTTTGATACACACCAGAATATTCTATATTTGATAGAAATAAGGAGATGCATCTATACATTGAATTTTCAATTGAAATTACACATTAAATTTGAAATTTTATTTTTAAATTTTAAATTGTAATGTACAATTGAATTATAAATTTTGAATTTGCAATTGTAATTTGTAGTTGAAATTGAACTTTTAAATTGTAACTACACATCAAATTTTCAATTGAAATTACACATTAAATTTGAAATTTTAATTTTAGATTTTAAATTGTAATTGAATTGTAATGTGTAGACAACATAATGTACTTGTAATTACAATTTTAAATTGTAATTTACAATTGAATTCTAAATTTTGAATTTGCAAATGTAATGTAGTCGAAATTGAACTTTTAAATTATAACTACGCATCTAATTTTCAATTGAAATTGCACATTAAATTTGAAATTTGAAATTGTAATGTAGTCGAAATTGAATTTTTAAATTGTAATGTACAATTTAATTTTAAATTTTGAATTGTAATGTAATTGAGATTGAACTTTTATATTGTAATCACTATACATTAAATTTGCAATTGGAATGACAAAACATAAATGTAACCGTAATAACTATATCTAGATGCAAAATAAAAGACGATCAACTTCTTTTAATCAAGATACAAAATACACATGAAGACATCAATATGATGAAATATATGTAAAATATATAACAAAATATATGGAAAAGTCCATATCCAAAATATGTATAAATCATCCAAAACATGAAAACATCCAAAATGTGAAAATATCCAAAACATGGAAATGTATACATCATCAACTCATTGGCCACTAACCCCACGAGGCCCTTGATCGACCCTGTGACCACCTTCACTTGTAGTAGGCCCATGCTGGATTTGAGGCGGTAAATATGAAAAAAGGCCTCAATCTCAACATAATGTAAAATTTAAAATTGTGAACTTTCTAAGTTAGTTATATTTTGACCAATGCATAATATTCAACAAGAAGTGAAACATTTTAATGGATTGATGCGAAAATCACCTGAGCCGAGTCAATGGTGATATCCGACATCTGTGTCGGTTTATGGGTAGATGGGCCCTCATCGGGACCACATGGTTGAGCTGTATCCCAATCATCTAAGAAATTTATTGCAACATCGACACCCACCTGTAGTGATGCCTGTGTAAGATGCCATTACATGTAATAAGTTAGATTTATTAAAAATTATTTAACTAAAACATAAAAGTTATAATTCAAGAATTAAAACATAAAGTATAAAATGAAATTACTAAATGTGAAATGAATTGGAACATAAATTAAAACTCACCTTTGTGTCTAGGCATGGTTGGTCAGGACCTTTGCAGTCCTCATGTGTATCCTCTTGAGCAACGAACTTGCCTTTTCCTTGTACAATTTGAAATTCAAAGTTAGGTTCTAAAACATAATGTCTCAAAATAATAATTAAAACATAAACTATTTAAAATGATATTAATAAACAAAAATTAAATTGGAACATAAATTATAACTTACCTCAACTACTGTGTTCATCTTGTGGGGACGAGCAGATGGACCAACCGATGGCTCACTACGAAAGAGCTCATCCATGTATGTGGTCCTCTGCATGGAGCAATAAAATCACCCCTTAAATATTATTGAGCATTCAATTTACAACATATAATATGATGTAACATGAAATCATATATACATAATTGTACAAAAATATACCTGTCCCAAAGCATCGTATCTACGATACATATTAAAGTATGCATCTCGGGCTAACCGAGCATATGCCAGTATGGCCTGACCATATAAAAACTCGAGCAAGTGATCGTCGTCCCACTCTATCTCCGGATGTGCAGGTGCAGGGGGTGGTCTAGATGCCTCTCCCTGCACAACAACAACAACATTTCCCATGGCAGTGAACAACGAGTTTGCTAATCCCTTCCTAGCCTCTGTAGCAAGGTGGGATGGCTATGTCACGTCCCCTTCCCTGATGACCACCCTCTCTGGAATAGGTACCAAACTCGGAGGGGGTGGCATGAAAGCGGGGTCTCTACGAGCCCCAAGACGTTGGAAGGAACGTCCCCTACCTGCACTAAAGAAATCAGATCCCATGCTGGTGTAGTATGGGTGCATGTCTAGAACAAAATTTGCATATATGTGTTTTTCAAAGTACAAAGGGACTTGGTCATGGGTGGGGAACATGCCCCGCGCTCCGATGAATATATTGTATACATAGGGTGCAGCAGCCTCAAGCTTAAACTCCTTGAGTCTAAGTGGTTGACCGGCAGGGTGATCATGAGGGATGTCGAACAAAGTACCCTTTTTGTCATGCCCTCTTGTGGCAACTTTGACATCTTCCCATTTATGGGGGCCCATGACAGCATGTCTTCTCCTCTAGCATGTGAAACGCCAAATGTCACTAAGAGGTCCCACTTTCATGTAGAGGTCCAACATATCATCAACTATCGATAGCATCTTCATTAATGAGTATCTAGTGGGAGAATCCTCCCTAAGTGTGCACACGCACGAGTGCACCCACTCTCACTGGGTGGCAATGTCAGAAAGAGTGATGCATGCAACCTCATCATCATATGATCCACCAGATGCACCTGCAATCCAAACCAAAACACAAATGTTAGTGAAAATATATATTATAACTTGCATGTGAAATTCAAGGCATTCTATATTAAAAATTTACTAAAAGTGTATCTAACAAAAAATATGCACATGATGTACCTTTGTCCTAGCGCACATCCTCCTCCTTGGGATCAATATGTACACCGTCTGGATGAATCGACGTACTATCTCTCCTACTTCTTCCAATAGTGGCAGCTAACCCCGATGTGGCCTCACTCTTCGGTGAACAAGAGCATTGCCGATGGCCACACTGTTGGGAGACATAAGAACCTCTCGTGCTCCACCAAGCACGAAGCAATGAAGTTCTCTCTTGAGAACTCTCTACATCACATTTCAATTTCAATTTAAATTTCAAATACAAATTCAAATTTCACATTTCAAATTCAAATTCAATACAAATTCAATTTCAATTTCAAATTTCAAATTTCCATTTCAATTCAACATTTCAATTTAAAATTTAAAATTTAAAATTTAAAATATCAAATTTCAATTTCAATTTCAAATTTCAAAGTTCAATTTCAAATTCAATTCCAAATTCAGTGTCAATTTCAATTTCAAATTCAATTCCAAATTCAATTTCAATTTCAATTTCAAATTTCAAATTCCAAAATCAAATTTCAATTTCAATTTCAAATTTATGTTTCAATTCCATCTTCAATTTAATTTCAAATTTGTATTTCAAATTTCAATTTCACATACAATTCCAATGTCAATTTCAATTTCAATTTCAATTTCATCTTCAGTTTTCGATTTGAAATTTTAAGTTTCAATTTCAATTTCAATTTCAAATTCAAATTCTATTTCTATTTCAATTTACAAATCCAATTCCAATTCTAATTCCAATTCCATTTCCATTTCAATTTACATTTCAATTTCAATTTACATTTCAATTTCAATTTTCAATTTTCAATTTCAATTTCTTTTCAAATTTCAAATTCAATTTCAATTTGGTTTTCATTTTCATTTTCAATTTTCAAATTTCAAATTGTTATTGTGATCGCTGAACACTGATAAGTCACAAGTCAAATTTCAAATTGCAATTTTCAAATTTTAAATTTCCCCTTCCAATTTCAATTTTAATTCCATTTACATTTCCAATTTCCAATACCAATTTCAATTTCAAATGTCAATTTTCAAATTCAATTTCAATTTCAATATCAAATTCAAATTTCAAATTTCAAATTGAAATTGCAATTTCAGATTGAAATTGCTATTTCGACCAATTCTAATTCCATTTCCAATTCTCAATTTTCATTTCCATTTTCAATTTTTAATTATAATTTCATTTCAAATTTCAAATTTCATTTCAATATCAATTTCCAATTTCAATTTCAATTTCAATTTCATTTTCAATTTCACTTTTCAATTTCACTTTTCAATTTCGAATTTCAATTTAAATTTTCAATATCAATTGCAATTCCACTTACAAATCCAACTACATTTTCAATTACAAATTTCAATTGCAATTGAAATCTTTAATTACCATTTCAATTTCAATTTTAATTTAACATTTCAATTTCAGTTTTAATTTAAAATTTCAATTCGAATTTCAATTTTAATTTAAAATTTCAATTTCAACTATAAAGATTTTCAATTGTTTTATTTTATAATGTTAATGGTTTTTGTTACATGGTTATATGACCTTATATTGGAAAAAAACCGGCAATGTTTAACTGACAACATTTATGTTCCCAATTTTATTTTGAAATATGTATATTCTTTTTTCAATCCTCCTAGCATTCTTAGAGGATTGAAAAAAAAACAAGCAGCATTTCTGCTTGCCAATACACATTTTAAAATAAAACCGGTAGCATAAACACTACTGGGAATGTTTAACCGACAATGTTTATGCTGCCGATTTTATTTTGAAATATGTATATATTTTTTTCAATCCTCCTGGCATTCTCAGAGGATTGAAAAAAAACGGGAAGCATTTTTGCTTGCCAATATACATTTTAAAATAAAACCAGTAGCATGAATGCTACCAATTGATATAAAAAAATATTAATAACTTAAAAAAATAAATGCAACCTAAATTTAAAATTTGAAACATAAAACATAAATTTAAAATTGCTACACATGTTTTCAATCATTTTTCAAATGGTTTTCAAATTTATTGAAAACAAAAACCCACATCTGGAAACATTTATTAAATGTCGCCGGTTTTATTTCTAAATGTGTAATTCGGCAGCATTTTTGCTTGCCAATACACATTTAGAAATCAAACCGGCGGTTGATAAAAATTTATACAAAAAAAACACAAGAAATTAAATTTAATTTTAAAAATAAATTTGGGTTTATGGTCAACTTACCTGGTGGAATGGACAACATCGTGGTGTGGCGTGGTGGAGTGGCGTGGTGGTCTCACGACCTCGGTCGAGATAGTTTGATGGGTCGATGTTGTTGGAATAGTGTCAGTTAGCTTGCCGCGGCCGATTTTTATTTTTTTTTCACTTTCTCAGCAGCGCAATCGAGCGTTTAAACAAGGCCTCGATCGAGGTATTTTAAAACCCTCGATCGAGGGCTTTAAAATACCTCAATCGAGGGTTCGCGGCACAAATGTTTTCCACTCCGCTTGCCAAAAATTGTGAACCACCTTCATAGATTGACCCCTAGAAAACTCATCAATGAAGGTAAGGACATATTTGGAATTATTCAAAATCAAATTGGGGAATGGACCTGATATATCACTGTGGATAAGATCAAGGGGTGCATAGGTTTTCTCAGACTTAGCTCTCTCATACTTAAGCTCAAGGTGTTTTCTAAGGATGCAACCTTGACAGGTTATTTTGGAAAATTTGATGTTGGGAAGCCCGATGACCATGTTCTTCTCATGCAATTAATGAACGTACTTGTAGTTAAGGTGGCCAAATATATCATGCCACAATTTTCTTGCTTCATTGACATGAGTGTGGAGAGAAGCGAGTGATGATAAAGGCACAAAGTGAGAAAACCTGTATACTTTTGAGCTATGATCAGTAGTTCCTATGGAAACAAATCTACTTGTGGAAATATACAAAATTTCCACATCATTGGGGGTGAAGATGACCTTTCTAGGAGATCCATTATGAGTCATTTGATAGACTGATAAGATATTGGAATCAAGACTCAGGACAAACAAAATGTTAGTGAAAGAACCATGATCAAGATTTATTTTACCCTTTCCTTTGGATGTAATTTTAGTGTCATCTCCCAACACAATTGTTGGACCACCAGAAGAATCAAGAGAGGAAAAAGAGTCTCTTATGGACACCATATGTTTGGATGCTCTAGATTCAATGATGAAAGAGGAATATTTTGATGTACTGGACATCAAAGCATGAACTCTTTCCTTGTCTTCAGAATTTGAACCTCCCTCCTTCTTTGCGACGTCTGGAAGAGGGAAGTTATTTTTCTCAAGAAGTTGAGCCATCATGTCAATGGTCTTCTTCATGTAGGAACTCTTAGGATGAAATCCCCTATTGTAGTATGCGCACTTGCTCTTCTCTTTCTTCTTATGTGGATTTTTCTTGGAGCTTGAGGAATCCTCATGTGCTTTTTGCTTCTCTTTCTTTCGATCTGGTGGCTTTTTGGGATTAGCCTTCTTCTTGCTTTTTGAATTCTTTGAATATCCAGTATCCAAAGCATGATATTTTGATGGATTTATGAATCCGATCAAGATCAACTTGTGTTGCTCCTTAGTGAGTGATTCCATGAATTTTGCCAATGAAGGCATATTCCATTTTTGAACTGTGAGCTTGGTAGCATGGAAGACTGTCGAAACAAAGATTGAGTATTCTGGGCCCAATTTTGATAGAATGCCCAATATTAATTGATCATATTTCTTCTCAATTTGAAATTACTTTAGCTAAAGAACACATGACTGAAACTTGGAGAAGTAGTCTTGTAGGGTCTCGAAATTGTTTGGATTTAGAGAAATTAATTCATTCTCTAGTTGGTGGCCCCTCAATCCATCAGTATTTCCAAATAAATCTTAGAGTTTGACCCAAAATTCATTAGGAGTGGTAGGACCATCTAGATGGAAAAAGGACCATAAGCTTCATCTCTTATGTTATGCCACTTGTCCTTCTCAATGACTACAGTAAGCTCAAGCTTAGTATTCATTGTCACTCTGTAGATTCCTTTTATCCTCAACAAAACCTCCATCTATGCCTTCCAATAAAAATATTTGAATGGATTCAAGATTATTTGTTTTGATTGTTCCATGGCTTCATTGAATTACGCCCCTATGAGGCTGGATTGCGCCCCTGTGAGACTGAGTTGTGCCCCTCAGATACTGGTTTGATCCTACAAAACAATAACTGGATAATATTGATGCTAAAAGAGATGTGATACCATGTGAAAATCAATTCATAGGCTGATCTTGCAAAGAAAGCAATTACTCTCACAAATTGTCTTGCAAAAACTAGCCATAGATCACTCAAAATAGTCACTGAATTGATGCACACAGGAAAATTTTATTGAATAAGAGTACATTAGAAAAAAATGTTAATTTAATGGGTAAACAAATATATAATCACATCATATATTTGAAATCCTCACAAAATAGGGCTTACTAAACTTGTAAAAAAACCCCTAGGTGACAAAATCACTTTCCAAATCACTCTTAAGGCTTACAAATTGGAAAAAAAGACATGTGAGGTTTTGAGTGATGGAAAATAAACTAAATAATGGCTTTTGGATAACAGAAAAAGAAGGAGGGCGAGTTGGCTAAAATGATCCAGTTTCCAAGTCAAACTATCTTTATGTTATCCACTAAAAGCAGAAAAAGCAGAGTAAAGCTCCCTAAAGAAAGAAGGAACACTTCTATTCCTGCAATAGCCTAAAATAAGATAGAATTAGATAAGATCTTATCCAGAATCTGTCCAAGTGTGCCCCTATGACTCATGATGTCATGTGGTGGGATAAGAAGCTAGAATTAGGCCAACTACCTAGTCAACACCTAGGAAATTAATAAAAAATGACTAATAATCTATATCCTATGTATGTATTGGGTTTTTAATATTCTAACAATCATTTCTATTATTTTTATTGCTAGGAATACATAACTTGCTTAAAATTGGAGTCTATTTTCTCAACAATGGAATGAGAATCAAGGGAAACGAATCCCTATGGGGAAAATTGTCTTTTGGGTACACAAAACTAAGATCATACTCATCCATACAAATTTATGGGCTCAACCCATGATCCATTAAATTCTTGAGCTGATTTCTCATTATTCCTCTTACAATATAATTAAATATCAGTAAGGAAGTCCACTTGGATAGTTGCTTACCATTTATGCCACGTGGATTCCCAAGATGACCCTTAGAAAAAATGGATTTAATCCCACAAACCCCTCTCCTCTCCCTAGTGGATAAACACAACCCCATCATCTTGGTTTCTTTGATATCCATATCTCGAAATTTTATTTTTATTATAAATATTTACATTGTTCTTAAATTTTTCCATGGTTGGCTAGCACATGTCCAGAGGATAGAAAATGGTCTCCTTTATAAACCGAACATTCACTAGCAAGGCCTTGGACTTGAGCTCCAAACTAGGAACCATACATCACGTATTCACAATATTTACGTATCAAGCCAATAATTCCAAGGGTCAAAATGGGGGTATTACATTCCCCTCCTCTTTAGAAAAAAACCATCCTCAATGTCCTCAAAATTGAACAAAAATGGGTATGCCTCTCTCATGGCATCCTCTAGCTCCCATGCAGCCTCACCGCGATCAAGGTTCTTCCATTGCACCTTTACTTGTATAATGGATCGGTTCTGGAGCACAGTTATGTTCTTGTCAAGGATGAGCATAGGTTCCACTTGGAACTCTCCCTTGGGTTTCACGTGAATCACATACCAATCAATTACGTGATTAGGATCATGCACATACTTCATAAGAAAAGAAGCATGAAAAACATTATGAGCTCTCATTTTAGCAGATAATGCAATCCAATATGCAATTGGACCTATCCTATCAAGGATATCAAATGGCCCACAATATCTCGGTGCCAACTTGGAAAATATTCCCAACTTTAGCAAAGTTTTCTTTGGATTTACTCTCAAATATACATGATCCCCAAATTCGAATTCCTTGTGCATTATTTTTAAATTTGTGTAGTTGTTTTACCTATCTTGAGACGCATTTAAATTATGCCTGATCTTAACAATTTCCTATTCCATTTCCTTGAGAATTTATGTCCCAAACACTATAATTTTTAATGGACTATCCCAACTAACTGGAGTTATGCATCATTTTCCATACAAACCTCAAATGGAATCAATCCCAATGATGCTTGATGTACATTATTGTATGCAAATTCTACCAAGTGTAGGTAATCTTCCCACTTGGATGGCTTATCCATCACATATATCCTCATCATATCCTCAAGATATTGATTCACCCTCTTGGTTTGGCCATTTGTTTGAGGGTTATAACTTGTACTAAAATTCAACTGAGTTCCCAATTCCTAAAATAACCCTTTCCAAAAATTGGATGTGAAATTTTCATCTTGATTTGAGACTATTTTGTTGGGTAACGCATGCAATATGAATATCTCCTTCATGAAGATATTAGCCATGCCACTTGTTTTATGAGTGGACTTGACTAGAATAAAATGAGTTTCCTTTGATATCTTGTCTTCAAAAACCATGATTGAATCATGCTGCGTTATTTTCATTGGAAAACATGTTATAAAATCCATATAAATTACTTCATACTTCCATTCCAGAATAAGCAACGTCTACAACAGTCCTGTTGTCCCTTTTGACACCAAGAAATGTATTTTGCTACATCCTTTTTCAAACCATGCCAAAAGTATTGTTTCCTTTCTACGGTTATTGTCTTTGATATATTGGATGTCCAAAGTATGGCATTTGATGAATTTGATCCATTACCACCTTCTTCAAATCTGCCCAATTTGGAATATACAATCTTCCCTTATAAACAAGAAGATCATCTTCTCTAAGTTGATATCCTTCACACTTTTCATCTAATTTTCCCTACTGTAATTTCTTTTTTACTTAAAGGTAATACTCATCTTTATTTTTGGATTCGATAAATCTAATTTACACATACTTAAGGACGTTACATACAATTTTTTTCTAAGGGTGTCTACAACCTTGTTCTCTTTTCTTTTCACATGTTTGATTTCAAAATAAAATTCACACAAAAATTCCGTCCATCTATCTTTCATAGCATTTAATCCTGACGGATCAAACAAATAACTCTAAGCTCATGTGATATGTCCTAAGCTCGAATATTCTTCCTAGCAAATAATGCCTCCACATCTTGAAAGCATGTACTGTTGCTTATATCTCTAAATCATGAGTTGCATAATTATTTTCATGCTCTTTTAACTTTTTGGAATCATAACAAATCACAAATCCTTCTTGCATAAGAACTCCACATAGTCCTTCCATGCAAGCATCCATGCATGTACATGAAATACTTCTTTGGATCTGCAATTTTCAAAACAGGGCACTAGTGAGAAACTTCTTCAATTGTTGAAACCTTCTCATTTTTCAGAACATACAAACTTTACATTCTTTCTTTGTATTAATGCAATTGGATGAGAAAATTGGGAGAATCCCTCAATGAACCTTCGATAATATCCTGCAAGACCCATAAAATATCTAGCATCTATGAAATTTTTTGAAGTAGACCAATCCATTATGGATTCAATCTTTTCCATATCAACTACAATTCCTTATTTTGGAATAATATGACGCAAATATTTAGCCCTTCATTGATAGAAGTCACACTTTCTTAGCATTTGGGTACACAAAACTAATCCCATACTCAACCATACAAATTTATGGGCTCAACCCATGATCCATTAAATTTATGACCTGATTTCTCGGTATTCCTCTTACAATATAATTAAAGATCAGTAAGGAAGTCAACTTGGATAGTTTCTTACCATTTATGGCACATGGGTTCCCAAGATGACCCTTACAAACAAAGGATTTAATCCCACAAACCCCTCTCCTCTCCCTAGTGGATAAACACAACCCCATCATTTTAGTTGCTTCGATATCCATCTCTCAAAATTTCATTTTTATTATAAATATTCATATTGTTCTTACATTTTTCCATGGTTGGATAGCACATGTCCACAGGATATTAAATGGTCTCCCTTATGAATCGAACATTCACTAGCGAGGCCTTGGCCTTGATCTCCAAAATGGGAACCATACATCATGTATTCACAATATTTACGTATCAAGCCAATAATTCCAAGGGTCAAAATCGGGGTATTACATTCCCCTCCTCCTTAGAAAAAAACCATCCTCAGTGTCCTCAAAATTGAACAAAAATGGGTATTCCTCTCTCATGGCATCCTCTAGCTCCCATGTAGCCTCATCGGGATCAAGGTGCTTCCATTGCACCTTTACTTGTCTAATGGCTTGGTTCTAGAGCATGGTTACATTCTTGTCGCGGATGAGCATAGCTTCCACATGGAACTATCCCTTGGGTTTCACCTGAATCACATACCAATCAATTACGTTATTAGGATCATGTACATATTTCTTAAGCAAAGAAACATGAAAAACATTATGAGCTCTCATGATAGCAAAAAATGCAATCCTATATGCAAATGGACCTATCCTATCAAGGAATTCAAATGGCCCACAATATCTCAGTGCCAGCTTGGAACAAATTCCCAACTTTAGCGAACTTTTCTTTGGATTTACTCTCAAATAGACATGATCCCAAAATTTGAATTCCTTGTGCATTATTTTTAAATTTGCATAGTTGTTATACCTATCTTGGGATGCCTTTAAATTTTGCCTGATATTAACAATTTCTTGTTCCATTTCCTTGAGCATTTATGTCCCAAGCACTATCATTTTGACTGGACCTTCCCAACTCACTGGATTTATGCATCATTTTCCATACAAAACCTTAAATAGACTCAATACCAATGATTGTTAATGTCCATTATTGTATGCAAATTCTACCAAGTGTAGTTAATATTCCCACTTGGATAGCTTATCCATCACATACTTCCTCAACATATCCTCAATATATTGATTCACCCTCTTGTTTTGGCCATTTGTTTGGGGATGATAACTTGTACTAAAATTTAACTGAGTTCCCAATTCCTAAAATAACCCTTTCCGAAAATTGGATGTGAACTTTGCATCTTGATCTGAGACTATTTCGTTGGGTAACCCATGCAATATGAATGTCTCCTTCTTGAAGATATTAGTTATGCCACTTGTTTTATGAGTGGAATTGACTAGAATAAAATGAGTTTCCTTTGATATCTTGTCTTTCAAAACCATGATTGAATCATGCCGCCTTATTTTCATTGGAAAACCCGTTATAAGATCCACAGAAATTACCTCCTACTTCCATTCCAGAATAAGAAAAGGCTGCAATGGTCCTGTTGGCCCTTTTGACACTGAGAAATGTATTCTTCTACATCCTTTTCATCCCATGCAAAAATTATTGTTTCCTTGCTAATGTTATTGTCTTTGATATCTTGGATGTCCAAAGTATGACATTTGATGAATTTGATCCATTACCACCTTCTTCAATTCTACACAATTTGGAATATACAATCTTCCCTTATAAACAAGAAGATCATCTTCTCTGAGTTGATATCCTTCACAATTTACATCTAATTTTCCCTACTGTAATTTATTTTTTACTTAAAGTTAATACTCATCTTTATTTTGGGATTCGATAACTCTAGTTTTTAAATATAATTTACACATACTTAAGGATGCTACATGCAATTTTTTTTCTAAGGGTGTCTACCACCTTGTTCTATTTTCCTTTCACATGTTTGATTTCAAAATAAACTTCACACAAAAATTCCATCCATCCAGCTTGCCTAGCATTTAATCATGGCTAAGCAAACAAATAACTCTAAGCTCATGTAATATGTCCTAAGATCCAATATTCTTCCTAGCAAATAATGCCTCCACATCTTGACAAGATGTACTATTGTTCCTATCTCTAAATCAAGAGTTGAATAATTATTTTTATGCTCTTTTAATATTTTGGACTCATAAAAAATCACAAATCCTTCTTGCATAAGCACTCCACATAGTCCTTCAATGCAAGCATCCATGCATACCATGAAATACTTCTTTCGATATGCAATTTTCAAAAGAGGGGCACTGATAAGCAACTTCTTCAATTGTTGAAACCTTCTCATTTTCCAGAACATACAAACTTTACATTCTTTCTTTTAGTAATGTAATTGGATGAGCAAATTGGGAGAATCCCTCAATGAACCTTCGATAATATTCTGCAATATCCATAAAACATCTAGCATATATGAAATTTTTTGAAGTAGACCAATCCATTATGGATTTAATCTTTTATGGATCCACTACAATTCCTTCCTTTGGAATAATATGACCCAAATATTGTACCCTTCTTTGATAGAATTCACACTTGCTTAGCATCTGGGTACACAAAACTAAGCCCATACTCAGCCATACACATTTATGGGCTCAACCCATGATCCATTAAATTCCTGAGCTGATTTCTCAGTATTCCTCTTACGATATAATTAAATATCAGTAACAAAGTCCCCTTGGATAGTTGCTTGGATAGTTGCTACCATTTATGGCACGTGGGTTCCCAAGATGACCGTTAGAAACAAAGTATTTAATCCCACAAAACCCATCTCCTCTCCATAGTGGATAAAACCAACCCAATCATTTTAGTTGCTTCGACAACCATCTCTCAAAATTTTATTTGTATTATAAATATTTACATTGTTCTTACATTTTTCCATGTTTGTCTAGCACATGTCCATGGGATAGAAAATGGTCTCCTTTATAAACCGAACAGTCACTAGCGAGGCCTTGGACTTGAGCTCCAAACTAGGAACCATACATCATGTATTCACAATATTTATGTATCAAGCCAATAATTCCAAGGGTCAAAATGGGGGTATTACATTCCCCTCGTCCTTAGAAAAAAACCATCCTTAGTGTCCTCAAAATTGAACAAAAATGGGTATGCCTCTCTCATGGCATCCTTTAGCTCCCATGTAGCCTCATCGAGATCAAGGTACTTCTATTGCACCTTTACTTGTGTAATGGCTCAGTTCCGTAGCATGGTTACGTTCTTGTCGAGGATGAGCATAGGTTCAACTTGGAACTCTCCCTTGGGTTTCACCTGAATCGCATACCAATCAATTATGTGATTAGGATCATGTACATACTTCTTAAGCAAAGAAACATGAAAAACATTATGAGCTCGCATGTTAGCAGATAATGCAATCCTATATGCAATTGGACCTATCCTATCAAGGAATTCAAATGGCCCACAATATCTCGGTGCCATCTTGGAACAACTTCCCAACTTTAGAAAAAATTTCTTTGGATTTACTCTCAAATAGACATGATCCCCAACTTTGAATTCCTTGGGCATTGTTTTCAAATTTGCATAGCTATTCTACCTATCTTGGGACTTCTTTAGATTATGCCTGATCTTAACAATTTCCTGTTCCATTTCCTTGAGCATTTATGTCCCAATCACTATCAATTTTACTGGACTATCCCAACTCATTGGAGTTATGCATCATTTTCCATACAAAACCTCAAATGGACTCAATCCCAATGATGCATGATGTCCATTATTGTATGCAAATTATACCAAGTGTAGGTAATCTTCCCACTTGGATGGATTATCCATCACATACATCCTCAACATATTGTCAAGTTATTGATTCACCCTCTCGGTTTGGCCATTTGTTTGAGGATGACAAATTGTACTAAAATTCAACTAAGTTCCCAATTCCTAAAATAACCGTTTCCAAAAATTGGATGTGAAATTTTTATCTTGATCTGAGACTATTTCGTTGGGTAACCCATGCAATACGAATATCTCCTTCATGAAGATATTAGATATGCCACTTGTTTTATGAGTGGACTTGACTAGAATAAAATGAGTTGCCTTTGATATCTTTTCTTCCAAAACCATGATTGAATCATGCTTCCTTATTTTCATTGGAAAACCTGTTATAAGATCCATAGAAATTACCTCCTACTTCCATTCCAGAATAAGAAAAGGCTGCAACGGTCCTATTGGCCCTTTTGACACCGAGAAATGTATTCTTATAAATATTTTTTCATCCCATGCCAAAATTATTGTTTCCTTGCTATTGTTATTGTCTTTGATATCTTGGATGTCCAAAGTATGGAATTTGATGAATTTGATCCATTACCACCTTCTTCAAATCTGCACAATTTGGAATATACATCTTCCCTTCTAAACAAGAAGATCATCTTCTCTAAGTTGATATCCTTCACACTTTTCATCTAATTTTCCCTACTGTAATTTAATATTTACTTAAAGGTAATACACATATTTATTTTGGGATTCGATAAATCTAATTTACACATACTTAACGATGCTACATGCAATTTTTTTCTAAGGGTGCCTGCAACTTTGTTCTCTTTTCCTTCGACATGTTTGATTTCAAAACAAAATTCACACAAAAATTCTAGCCATCTAGATTTCCTAGCATTTAATCTTGTTTGATCAAACAAATAACTCTTCGCTCATATGATATGTCCTAAGCTCAAATATTCTTCCCAGCAAATAATGCCTCTACATCTTGACAACATGTACTATTGTTGCCATCGCTAAATCACGAGTTGCATAATTATTTTCATGCTCTTTTAATTTTTTGGACTCATAACAAATCAAAAATCCTTCTTGATCAAGCACTCCACATAGTCCTTCAATGCAAGCATCCATGCATACCATGAAATAATTCTTTGGATATGCAATTTTCAAAACAAGGGCACTAGTAAGAAACATCTTCAATTGTTGAAACCTTCTCCTTTTTTAGAACGTACAAACTTTACATTCTTTCTTTGTAGTAATTTAATTGGATGAAAAAATTGGGAGAATCACTCAATGAACCTTCGATAATATCCTACAAGACACATAAAATATCTAGCATCTATGAAATTTTTTGAAGTAGACCAATCCATTACGGATTGAGAAGAACTTGCAACAATTAATTTATGAATACATGATATATCAAATCACAGAATACGTTTATTGATATCAGGCCACTTCAAGGGGGCAACCTCCTTTGATTAAGCTCAATACAAAATAACTTCACGGCTCCTTCATAGGCCTTAACACACACTTATATACTAAGTGTCAGCGCCAATACTATGGGTCAAAACCATGGGCCAATACAACCTATGGATCAACAATACTAAGGGCGACTTACAAAGCATATGCGCCAAAAAATCAATAACACAAACTATGGATCAACAAATATTACGGGACAACTTACAAAGCATATGCGTCCAACAACAATATACTAACAAAGTAAAGACATGGGTTCCTAACATCCCCTCCCCCTTAGAAAAAGATTTGTCCTCAAATATTTAGATGTGGAAATTGTTGCTGAATTTGAAGGAGTGGTTCCCCTGTAGCATCCTTTGGTTGCATGCCGTGCCACTGAATTAAGCCCTCTGTGATAAAGCAAGAGTGAAGCTGACGACTGCACCTATTGAGGACGACCTACAGCCTCAAAAGGATGGATCCTTCATTAGCCAGTTTGGGTAAAATAGTTTGTCCTCTGATGTTGGTGCCAAGAACTTTCTTCAGACAAGAGACATGAAATACTGGATGAATGTCGGAAGAAGGAGGAAGTTCCAATTTATAAGCAATAGACCCAATCTTCTAAAGAATCCAATATGGCCCATAGAACTTTGGAGCAAGCTTATGATGCCCTTTGAGTTTCAGGGAGGATTGCTTGTACGGATGGAGACGAAGAAAAACCATATCACCTGCTTGAAAAGTGCGCTCAGAACAGTCTTGATCAGCTTGTTGCTTCATGCGATTTCTTGCCATGTGAAGATTGTCCTGCAAAATGTGAAGAATTTGATTGTGGTTTCGAAGGACCATGTCAACTTCCTGAACTGGTGAACTACTGGGGGTGTATGGAAGAAGAACTAGTGGTGCCTATCCATAGATGGCTTCATATGGGGTCATTTTAGAGGCAGTGTGGTAAGAGGTATTGTACCACCATTCAGCGAGAGGGAGCAACTTTTCCCACTAATGTTGTTGTTCAGAGGTGAAGCAACGAAGATAAGTTTCCAAGCATTTATTGATAATTTTAGTTTGACCATTTGTTTGTGGGTGATACCCTGAACTCATCTTCAGTTTGGTGTCAGTGTGGTGAAATAGTTTTGTCCAAAATGACTAGTGAAAGCCGCATCACGATCTGAGATAATGGAAGAAAGGATGCCATGAAGACGAAAGATCTGGTCCAGGAAAATTTCAGCGATTGAGGAGGCCGTATAGGGATGGATGAGAGCACAAAAATGACTATATTTGGAGAGGCAACCAACCACAACCAGAATCACTGTCTTCTCTCCAAATTTAGGGAGCCCTTCAATGAAATCCATAGAAATATCTGTCCAAATCCATGTAGCTATGGGAAAGGGTTCAAGCAATCCCGGAAGGAGTGTCGTTTCACCCTTATTGCACTGGCAGGTATCTTATTCAGCCACCATCTGTTGAATTGTCATTTTAATGCCCTACCAAAAAAAGTCACACCATACCCATTCATACGTTTTGAGGAACCTAGAGTGCCCTGCCGATGGAGAAGCATGGAGTTCATATAAGACAGCCTGTTGAAGATATGTGTTATGGGGAAGCAACAAACAACCCTTAAATCTCAGGGAAGCACCATCCCAAGAGTAATGTGGTACAGCAAAAGGGTTGTTGGTCAAGCGTTGGATGATTTGAGATAAGGAAGAGTCATTGACATAGCCCTATTGAACAGATTGCAACCAATTTCAAATAGGCATAGAGATAGATGAAAGAGAACCTTGGTCATCAAATGTGTGAGAAAGAGCATCCGCCACAATATTGTCCTTACCCTTCTTGTAAGTGATCTCATAGTCATAACCCATGAGTTTTCTAACCCATTTATGTTATGCTGGGGAGGATACACGTTGTTCCAAGAAATATTTCAGACTTTGGTGATCATTCGTGATGCAGAAATGATTCCCTAATAGGTATGGTTGCCACTTCTGTACTGCATGTAAAATAGTCCTCATTTCCTTCTCATATGTAGAGGAAACTAATTCTTACCTGAAATGGATTTGCTGGTGAACGAAATGGGGTTTTCATCTTGAAGGAGAACAACACCAAGTCCATTTCCACAAGCATCACTCTCAATAGTGAAGGGCTTGGAAAAATCGGGCATAGCTAGAACATGTGTAGTACACATAGCTTGTTTTAGTTTGTCAAATGCACACTCAGTAGCATGTGTCCATGTAAAAGCATCCTTTTTCAATAGAGCAGTTAATGGAGCTGCAATCTTCCCATAATCCTTGACAAACTTGTGGTAGTAGCCAGTCAACCCCAAAAAACCAGGAAGGCTCTTGAGTGTGAGGATACGGACAATTGTTCATGGCAGCAATTTTGGCAGGATCCACATGAACCCCTTGCGCTAAGGTAATGTGCTCGAGATACTCAACTTAATTCTGTCCAAAAACACATTTAGACTGTTTAGCATGGAGATGATGGTCAAAGAAAAGTTGCATGACAAGATCCAGATGTTGGAGATGTTCAGCCCATGTTTTACTGTAGATGAAGATATCATCAAAGAATACTAGAATGAATTTTCGCAAGTAGGGCCGAAATATTTTATTCATGAAGGCCTGGAATGTGGAAGGAGCATTAGTGAGGCCAAAGGGCATGACCAAAAACTCATAATGGCCATCATGTGTGTGGAAAGCTATTTTAGGGATATCATCCTCATGAACCTGAATTTTATGATACCCAGAACGAAGATCCAACTTGGAGAAAAATTGAACCCCATGAAGCTCATCAAGAAGCTCATCAACAACAAGAATTGGAAACTTATCCTTGCTGGTGAGGTGAGTAAGTGTTTGGAAGTCAATGCAGAGGTGCCATGACCCATCTTTTTTGTGGACAAGAAGAAATAGAGAAGAAAAGGAACTAGTGCTTGGGCGAATAATACCTTGCTTCAGTAAGTCCCGAATGAGCATTTCAATCTCTGTTTTTTGGTGAAATGGGTAGCGATAGGGCCTATTGTTGGGAGGAACACTGCCAGGAAGGAGCTGAATACGATGGTCCTCTGTCCTTGAAGGTGGCAATCCCACTAGTTCAACAAAGTCACCTATATATTGATCCAGAATTTGTTATAGATCCAAAGGAGTAGTGGAGACCGCTGATGGTTGCATTTGAATGCAATTGATCTGAGTGATGACACCATGTGAATTCTTCTTAAGCATTTTTTCCATGCAATGTGAACTGATGATGCTGAGAAATCCTGGTTGTAAGCTTGTCAATGTGTGTTTTTGTCCATTGGGGGAAAAATGCATCCAAAGTTCAACAAAATCCCATAAGATGGGGCCAAGTGTGCGTAGCCATTGAGCGCCCAAAACCACATCACATCCGTCGAAGGTTAAGGAAAACATGTCAGAGTGCAGGATATAATCTCCCATAGAGATACACACATTACGACACTTCCCTTTGCAAGGTAAGGTGCCCCCATTGGAAACCATGACTTCAAAGTTGGAGCAAGGATGGATAAAATAATCAGCTTGTTTGGTGATCCGAGGGTCAATGAAATTATGAGTGCTACCAGAATCAATGAGTATTGTAAGAGGAATATTCTTGAAGTAACCCCTGACCTGCATTTTTTGGGGGGTGGTGATTCCAGCTAAAGCATGGAGAGATATCTCTAGTTGGTCGTCCTGAGACGGAGGGTCAATAGGTGGTTCCTGAATGTCGACCTGAGCATCCATTGTATCTGTAGCTTCATCACCAATTTCAGAGGTAATCAAAGAATCGATATCCAAGAGATAGAGCTTTTGCTAAACACATCTATGTCCCCGAGTGAATTTCTCATCACAATTATAACAAATCCCCTTTTCTCTGTGTGCCTGTAGCTATGTTTTAGACAAATGCTTGATAGGAGTTGGTCGAGGAGCTGGCGATATGGGTGGTCGTTGAGAACCCGTATTGTGGAAGGGAACAAAAGTGGGTTTGGAGCGCTATTGGACTACAATCTTGTCTTCTGCCAACTTAGCCAACCCCAAGGCTTCCATCATTGTGTTGGGACAGAACATTTTGACCTCAGAGTAGATTACATTCTTTAGACCACTGATAAAAGAACTCTGGTAGAATTCATCAGGCAATCCTTTAGTGTGGTTGGCTAGTTTCTCAAATTCGGTTTGATACTCTCTCACAGTGCCAATTTCGTGAAGTTTGGTGAGGGCACCTGTGAAGTCATCAAAATCGCTAGGACCAAATCGTTGCAAAAGGAGCTGGAAAAAATATGGCCATTTTAGCTCTTCATGAGCCTTGATATACCAACGGTACCATTGAAGAGCTTCCTGTTCCAAATGAAAGGATGCAAGTGGAACTTTATTGATGTCAAAAGTATTATGCAGACTGAAATACTATTCTGCATAGATCTATCCAGTTGGATCAGTACCATTGAAGCGAGGAAAATCAAGTTTCGGACCACGTAAATTATTGGAAGAAGAGAACCCATTGTCTGATGAAGTCTCAAACTGTCGTTTGTTGTTCATGGCTGAATGCTCAAGATGGAGGCCGAGAAATTTTTCATCCAGATCCTGGAGTTTGGTTTGGATGGCTGCAAGTGCTTCCTCCATATTTTTTGCTCCTGCGCGGGTGGCAACCATAACCAGGAGTTTTTTTTTTTTTGAGTGGGTAGAAAAACAAAAACAGAAACTGTTTCAGTAAAGGAAAATCGGGATTTGGGAAAAAATCGGAAGGGTAATTTGGGTTTGACTAGGTTTTGGACACTATCGAAGGGACAGGGAAGTAGAAAAGGGGGATTTTAGAAGTGGAGTAAAAGAATTAGAAAATTTGCCAAAGAAGGACAAAGAAGCAGAATTAGGAAAGGAACTCTGTGGTAAAATTTGAAGGCAATCGGTTGAAAAATAAAGAAGTTATGGCAAACCCTAAAAATAGACAAATGTGAGATTTCGAGTGTTGGGAAGTGGAATTTGGGATTGGTTCCTCAAGAATGAAATATACAGAATGGGATTTCCGGGGTGTCAGAGAAGTTTCAAGGGAAACGGAGTTGAAACAAGGAGATATGGCAGAAAAAAACTATTAAGGAGATATTTTTAATTTTTTTTCCAGAAATGGATTGGCAAGGGCACAGAAGGGATTTGCAACAGATGGATCTACAATGGCGTGGAAGTTATTGGCAACAAATGGATCTGCAACGGTGCGGAAGTGATCGGAACAGTTCTCGACAGAGGAAATTTATGATTTATCAGCTGAAAATAGATATGGACCCCAGGTATGTTGGGCTTCCTAGCGGTTCACGGGATTCACTCAGCCACCAATGCTGTCTGATGGCTTATGTATTGGGGTAGTACCCCTCACTCCACGGTTCAGGTAAAACTGATAACCTCTTTGCCACAAATGACAGCTCTTGGTTTACCTCACGGGTGGGAACTAGTCAATCAGGTAGGGGTCGTTTCCCTTTTCGCTGGCAGGTCCTCTCAATGGGCCAGCTACTTCGGGGTTCTTGTGGTACTCTTGTTGATGTATATGTAACTTCAGAATGTATTTCACCTATGTATATTGTACTCCTATAGATATGTTATTATTCCTCTATACGGAAGTGTCGTCATTTGTATTGACAAGTGTCGCAACTTGCATGTGATGGGTTATTAGACCACCAAGTGTGGGGTCATCCCTGATTGGCATTACCATGGGTTATTAGACTTAGTTAGACAAGTCGGCCCTACTAGTTTATTAGGCAGGTCAGGTCATGTATAAATAGAGTGCGGGAGGCACTCTAGTTGATCATCTTATTATTCACTTCTACACTACTCGGAAAGTGCCGCACTAGTGGAGGAGGAGGTTCAGCTACTAGGAGGACTATCTTTGTGTGCTTGGGTTGTATCATTGCTCTTTCTATCTCTGAGGAAGTTGTGGGGTTTTTCACCTTTATGGTTTTCCCAGTGAAACTCTCCGTGTCTATTGTCTCATGTGATTGCTTGGTGTGATTGATATGCATTGTTATACTTGATATGATGTACATGTTATTCTCTCAGTAAAGATCCTCGAGTATGTTGAATTAATGCTCAAAAAATTAACATGGTATCAAAGCTAACCTGAGAAGAAGACACTGTGTAGTTGTAGAAACTAGGGTGTCCCGTTTAATGGGTTTCTCTCCACAGATCTTGAAAGGGATTAGGGTATTTTGACTCTCATCAGCAAGGCGCATCTTTCTGTCCAATCAGAATTCAATTCTGGGCATTTTCATTTTTGGCCCTAAAAATTAGGGTTTCCACAAAAATAGGAATTTCTGAAATCTGAGGACATAGTTGGAAGCGCCTTGGAAAAATCAAAGTTTAGAGCTTTGGATCAAACTTTTTGGTTGGGTGAAGCTCCGGGAAACTCAAACCCTAATTCAAGGTCATCGCTAATGAATCCGGGAAGACTAAAAGGCATTTCTGAAGGATGAAACTTTGCAGATTTCAAATTCTGAATATAACAGGCTAATCATCTCATCAAGGCACATATTTTTATCCTTTTAGAAGTTTGAAATTCACATTTTGAATTTTTAGGGTTTCTCTGACAAACCCTAAACCAACACTAGATCTAGATTTCTGCAAATCAAGTGGTAAGACCTAAATATTTTATATTTCCAATTGAAGTACTCTTTAAGATGTCTCACCACACTAAGCTTGAGGATAATCTTGAAGGGGCTGATAACTTCCGAGCATGGAAGTATAGGATTCAGTAAATCCTAGAAGAAAATGAATTGGATACTTACATAAGTTCTGAGGTCCCTGTCCCAGAGGAAGAAGAGGCTAAGGCCTTGCATAAGAAGAACTTGGTTAAGGCAAAGAGGATCATTGCTGATTCTATCAAAGACCATCGCATATCACATGTGTCATCTCTAAAGACACCCAAGGAGATGTTTGATTCCCCGACCAAGCTATTTGAAGGAAAGAACATAAATTGGAAGATGACTCTACAGAATCAATTGAAAGGGGTAAAGCTTCAAAATGGAGAGACCATTCAATCCTATTTATCTAAGGTCTCTCAGATCAAGGAACAACTTGAAGTTGTGGATGAAGTGGTGGATATTGGTGAAATTGTTATGACCACTTTGAATGGCCTACCTAGGTCATGGGATTCCTTTATCCAAGGAATCTGTACAGGAAGAAAACTGATCTCCTTCAGTAGACTGTGGGAGGAATGCTCACAAGAAGAAGCAAGGTTGGTGCCCCGAGAAGAAAATATGGGAATGAAGATCAAGCTCTCATAGCACACAACAAGAAAGGAAAGCCTAAGAGAGAGCCATCTCATTTCAAGAAATCTTCTCACCACCATCAGCATAAAGAGAAGAGAATATGTTTTACATGTAATGAGAAGGGACATATTGCTGTAAATTGTCCCAAGAACAAAAAGGACAACAACAACTTCAACAAGAGGAATAAGGGCAGCAAAAGGAGGTACCATTCTCATGCTGCTGAGGATGATGAACCCCCAAGAAAAAGGCTAGGGAAGAAAGTGATGCTTCATCAAGTGAAGATGAATATGTTTTAATCTTTGCTCTCACAGGTACTATCTCTCATGGATGTAATGATTGGCTTATTGATAGTGGGGCTTCCAAACACATGATTGGGTTTAAAGAATCTTTTGTAAATCTATCTGAACATGAGTCACCCCATAAAGTGAAACTTGGGGATGACTATCAATATCCTATCAAGGGAAGTGGTGAAGCTTCCTACAACCTAGACTCTGGGAAGTCCTTGAAGATGAAAGATGTTCTATATGTACATGGGCTCAAAAATAACCTACTCTCCATATCTGCATTGGATGCAAAAGGCATGAGGGTTGCATTTGTAGATGGCCAAGTTCTAATGTCGCCAAGGGATAAAACTATAGATGATGCAGTAGTGATTGGAGAACAAGAGGGAGGATTGTACAAATTGAAGGGACAACTTGAACATGCCATGGTACATGAATCCATGGATCCAAGTGAACTTTGGCATAGAACGCTTGCACATGTGCACTACAAAGCACTACCAGTTGCAAGTAAAGAAGTAGAGGGTCTTCCTGAAATTAAGACAGAGCATGAAGGTATTTGCAAAGGATGTGAAAAAGGAAAGAACATTAAGAAGGCATTTCCAAGTAGTGAAAGTAAAGCAAAAAGAATCTTGGAAATTATCCACTCCGATGTATGCGGTACGATGTCATCAAGTTCTCTGAGTGGGTATGTATACTATGTCTCTTGGGTTTACTTCTTAAAGAACAAAGATGAAGTATTTGATAAATTCATGGAATTCAAAGCATTGATGGAAAATCAAACTAATAAGAAGATCAAGACCTTCAGATCCAACAATGGCGGAGAATTCACTTCAGGTGATTTCAAGAAGCTATGCAGTGATTTAGGTATTAAGAGGGAGTTGGCTGCTCCTTACAATCCACAAAAAAATGGAGTTGCAGAAAGGAAGAATAGAACTATCATGGAAGCAACATGGGAAATGCTTCATGACCAAGATCTTCCTATGCATCTATGAGCAGAAGTAGCTAGGACAGTTGTATATGTGTAGAATAGAACACCTCACAAGATATTGGAAAACAAGACACCAGAAGAGGTCTTTTCTGGTAAGAAACATGAAGTCAGCCATCTCAGAATATTTGATTGTCCAGTATATACTCATGTTCCAAAGGAAAAAAGAACTAAGCTAGATCCTTTAGGAAAGAAGGGAATCTTTGTGGAGTACAGTGAAAGCTCAAAGTCTTACAAAATATACTTTCGAGGGTTCAAGAAGATTGATGTCAGCAGGGATGTAACATTTGATGAGGACTCAACTTATATCAAATCAAGGAAGACACTTGTTGAAGATCATGAAGAACCAAAGGAAATCATATTTCAAGATACCACTATGAATGAAGCAATTCCAGAAGCAACCCGTGAAATTGAAGATCCACAAGAACCTATGGATCCACCCCGTGAGAAGAAATCTCACAAGAGGAAACCTGTATGGGATAGAGAGCTCATCCAAGATGCAGAAAGATATGGTATTCTAGAAGAGGAACACAGAGAAACGAAAAGGACAAGGTCACACACTAGCTATGTTTCCTTACTCTGTGACATTATGAACAAAGAACCTTGTAGTTAAGAAGAGGCAGCGGAAAAGAAGGAATGGAAGGATGCCATGGTTGAGGAATACCAATCGATCATGAAGAATGATGTTTGGGATGTGGTCCCAAGACTAGAAGGGAAGTCTGTTGTGACTTCCATGTGGATCTATAAGATCAAGCATGCTGCAGATGGTAGCATAGAGAAATACAAGGGAAGGTTTGTAGCTCATGGCTTCTCTCAGAAAGAGGGAATAGACTATGAAGAGACCTTTGCTCCTGTAGCCAGATACACTTCCATCAGAACAATACTTTCTCTAGTTGTAGTGATGAAATGTAAGATACACTAGATGGATGTCAAGACAACTTTCTTGAATGGTGTAGTTGAAGAGGAAGTGTATGTGGAGCATCCACTTGGTTTTGAAACACATGACAGAAAATCATATGTGTGCAGGTTGAAGAAAGCCTTGTATGGCTTGAAGCAAGCTCCTAGGACTTGGTATGGTAGGATGGAAAGTTTTCTATCCATTTTGGGCTTTACCAAGAGTAAAGCAGATTCCAACCTTTACTACAAGGTTGAGAAAGGAAATCCTATGATTCTACTCTTGTATGTGGATGACCTATTTGTTACGGGTGAGGATAGACTGAATGCTGACACGAAGAGGAAGCTTGCTTCCGAGTTCCAGATGAAGGAATTGGGGATGATGCACTACTTTCTAGGTATGGAGGTAAGGCAGAGTGCAGATGGAATCTTCCTTGGACAAGGGAAGTATGTAGTAGAAAATCCTGAAGAGGTTCGGGATGATGGATTGCAAGGCCATGGCCACACCTATGGCATCAAACCTGAAGCTTCTGTGTGATGCTTCATCTGATCCGGTTGATGTCATTGTGTATCGTCAGATGATTGGGTCCTTGATGTACCTGACAAACACGAGACCAGATATTTGCTTTGCGGTGAACACATTGAGCCAGTTACTAACGGATCCCAGAGGTGTTCACCTGGTTGATGTAAAGCATATCTTGAGGTACCTGAAGGGTACAATTGATTATGGGCTCAAGTATGATGCGAATCAAAATTTTAACCTACAGGGTTATGTTGATTCAGATTGGGCAGGCAGTGTTGCGGATAGGAAGAGCACTTTTGGGTGCTACTTCAGTATGGGATCAAGTGTGATCTCTTGGTTTAGCAGGAAGAAGTCCTACATATCACTGAGTACAGTCAAAGCAGAGTATGTTGCAGCTTGTTTGGCTAGTTGTGAGTTAGTATGGATGCGGAAGCTATTATCTGAGTTATTTGATCTCCCATTGGATGCTATTGGTATCTATTGTGACAACCAGAGTTGTGTGAAGTTGTCTGAGAACCCAGTGTTCCATGACAGGTTGAAGCACATTGAGATCAAATATCACTATATTAGGGATATGGTGCAGAGAGGAGCAGTGAAGCTCCTGTATGTTGCGACGGATGAGCAAGTTGCAGATGTGTTGACGAAACCAATAGCCAGAGTGCATTTTGAGTACTTCAGAGAGAGGCTTGGTGTTCTTCAGATTGATGACACTTCGAGGAAGAAGTGATGGACACATTTGCAGGAGCCATTCCTAGTATGTGTGAGAGGCAGATCCTTCCCATGGATATAGATGTAAGCATTGGATGATGAGCATCAGAACGATGCTCCATTTACTGCTCTGTATGCATCATGTTGGATGCTTGTTATGATCAGGTGGATCATGTATTTGTATATGTATCAGGTGGATACATTGTATGATCATGATGATCATAGATGATGAGCTTCAGAATGTTGCTCCAGATGATATGTATCAGGTGGGTACATTGTATGATCAGGATGATCATAGATGATGAGCTTCAGGATATTACTCTAGATGATATGTATCAGGTGGATACATTGTATGATTAGGATAATCATGGATGACGAACTTCAGGATGTTGCTCCAGATGATATGCATCAGGATGATGCTACGATGATGATCAGGATGATCATGTGATGATGTACATCAGGATGATGTATGATGAGTATCAGGTTGATGATTTGTGGTCGAGCATGTAAGTTGACCTGGGAGATCCAATAGGTTGGGCTATGTGCCCGTAATAAATCTTGGGATGCTATTTAGAGGAATTTCTCTGGAGGACATGTAATATTTCCCTGGGAGATCCAATAGGTTGGGATGTGTGCCCGTAATGAGTCTTGGGATGCTCTGTCCAGGTTTTGTGTTGCACATAATAAGTCCTGAGGATTTCACAGCATGGAAGAAATCCTAGATTTGTTCTAGGTCCCATCCAATATGAAAAAGGACTGGCTCTGTGGCGGAAATCCTAGATTTGTTCTAGGTCCCATCCAGTATGAAAAAAGACTGGCTCTGTGGCGGAAATCCTAGATTTGTTCTAGGTCCCATCCACTATGAAAAGGGACTGGCTCTATGGCAGAAATATTAGATTTTTTCTAGGTCCCATCCACTATGAAAAAGACCTGGATCTATGGCAGAAATCCTAGATTTGTTTAGGTCCCATCTAGTATGAAAAAGGATTGGCTCTGTGGCAGGAATCCTAGATTTGTTCTAGGTCCCATTGAGTATGAAAAAGGATTGGCTCTGTGGTAGAAATCCCAGATTTGTTCTAGGTCCCATCCAGTATGAAAAAGGACTGGCTATGTGGCGGAAATACTAGATTTGTTCTAGATCCCATCCAGTATGAAAAAGGTATGGCTCTGTGGCGGAAATCCTAGATTTGTTCTAGGTCCCATCCAGTATGAAAAAGGACTGGCTCTGTGGCAGAAATCCTAGATTTGTTCTAGGTCACATCTAGCATGAAAAAGGGTCGGCTCTGTGATACATCCAGCATGAAAAGGGGATGGCTCTGTAGATGATGAAGACCGACAGGTGGTAGGCCTACATCCAGTATGGAAAAGGACCGGCACTGTAGAACTTCCTATGACAAGTAGATCGGAGATTGATTGAGATAGCAGAAGCAGTGATGATGACGTTTGTTGGTCCTCTATTTTGTCCATTTAGTGTATTGTTTTCTAGCATTAAAAGTCTTAATGGAATCCAATAATAATCCGTTTTATGTGTCTTTTGAAGGTCAACACTGCTCAAAGCCATGGTAAGTAATTTTAATTATTTGTTTGTTGTATTTTCTTGTTTTATGCATATGTTTTGGGTTTTAGGTTTCATTAAACCATATGCTAATAATAAGATTGGTTTCTCTTCTATACAGAGTTCGTTTGGTCACTTGGCTCAGCATTCAAAGGAGGGATTCGATCTACGACTAGGGCGTTTTTACTGGATCCATATCATCTTTAAGATGCTTTTGAAGATTACTCCACTGCTATTTCAGGCACGATCTTTGATCAAGGGTTGTTATTATTTTCTCCTCAACGATATGTGTACATTCTGGGATCTGAGATTCCATTTTTGGCTCAGAATTTTTAAGCTATTTTGAGTATTGTTATTCGTATCAACCCTTGTTTCCAGGGCGATTTCAATCTGCATAATTTAGTATAAAAGTGACTATGGAAACCCTAAGTAGGAGAATTTGTACAAACTCCATTTATGAATATGATACAGTGCGTGGTTTCATCAAATTTGTGATTTAAGTGTGTGAGGCGTTGAGGGCAGGGCCCACCTTCAGCACCAAACTGTGATGCTTCAGTAGTGTGTGTGGTTTGCAGTAATAGATTGGTGTTTTTATCAATTCACATTCCTTTTCAGAATATAAATGGTTTGCTTATCACTGGATTGCAATAGAAGGCGTGACTGTGATTATTAGTTAATAGCATTTACAGTTGATGGTCATGAATTGAGCTTGTTAACGGTTTGAATTTAAGATTTCCTCTGTTTTGTTTAGGGTGAATTGTTATTTAAAGCCTAGGGTATATATAATCGCATGATCGATTTGATGTAGGTTATGATAGATTCAATTCTATGAAAGACTACGAATAGGTTGAGTGTTTTATTTCCAGTAGATTCAATTTTATGAATGATTACGAATGGATTGAGTATTATATTTCCATTTTATAACAATAGCTACAGGAAGGGTTTTTGAAATTGCCTTATTCACGGGACTGTAAAAGGAATTGATAAATAGCTTGGATTTAAATATTTTCTTTAATTTCCAGTGTGTGGCGTTGGTACATAAATCATGAGCTTGACTCTAGATCTTAAAACCTTAGGGTTGCAGCATGAGAGTGGCTTGTAAACAACCTATTCTTTTATTGTTGAATTTGCAATGTTTGAGTATCGTTTGCAACAGAGTCAAGGGTTTGAAGACTGTAACCATAAAGCATTTAAGGTTTATCTATTTTTGGATGAAAGATTGAACAGAAGCTGAAGTTGCATGTGGGTGAATTTTGGGAAGAAGCTCTTGTTTATAACATTGTTTCCTTGAATCGATAATTAATTTCACAGTAGAAACCAAAACCAGTGAATGTCTATCACACAGTTTTAAACATATATCGATGAGCAGAGTTGAAGTGCTTTAGTGTTCTATTTTGTGCATTTGTATGCACAAATCATAAACAGAGTACATTGGAATTTCACTAAACAATCAAGCAATCCTTTGATAGACTGTGTGTATTGACTACTTTAAGCTAAAAGGCATAGGTTATATTTGTGTGGTTTTGAAGCATTAGATTTGGAATTCAG